>CM075851.1:22791826-23991826 GCA_037975125.1 Latrodectus hesperus
AAAAACTATGTTATGAACGAAATGTGAGCATTTTATTAAAATCAAATTAAGAATATTTTAAATAAAAAAACTTTAACAAATGTAACTAAAAAACAGTTAATTATAAATAAATCAAATAATTCCAAAAACAGTTTTATTATATGTTTATTCACTGTCGGAGCTATCTGAAATAACGCTCGAGGTTGAGGTTGCATTTTGAAATTAGTTGAACTTCTTTTATGTAAAGTTTCTTTTGCATTTATAAAAGTCTTTTGATTTCAAATTTTAAGCAAATTACTGTTTAATTTTTCCTTCGATATACAAGTATGTATTTAATTTTTTATTTAAATGACGATTTTATGTAATCTGAAATTTTTTTTTATTTTTTATGTTATTAATAATAAATTGAATTAGAAAATGCATATGAAATAAAATTGTCTTCAAAACATAGGCGTATACTCTAGAAAGCAAAGTATTAAGTACATGTTTTATGTCCATTAAATCAAACCCATTGGTATAAAAAATATTTAATCTTATTATATTTATAAGACTAATTTAACTATGAGCAATGTCTAATGAACAAGCGTTTTGAAATTTGTTTACTTACTTGTATTTATAAAACGAATCAAAATAATATATAAATTAATTTTAATTCTACATACATATATACCAATCATTATAATTCCTGTTTCAATATTAAAATAGGAATTAAATTTAGTATTGAGTAATTCAGATTTGCTATGGATATTACATTTCAAGTCATGTAAACAAAGTCGGACTTCTGCCTTTCTTAGGTCCTCAAGGGTAGCTACTACCATCAGAAGCCGACCCCCTTTCATGTTCATGACCCCTTTGGTTTCACACAAAGCGTGAACTTTTATACAGCCCTGGAGCTGTCCTCGATTCTTTGAAGGCGAAGGATGTCATGGACCTGGTCTGATTCAGACCAGGGGATAAGAAAGAAGAACATTTTAAGTGATAAAATGGATATATAATAGTAATTAATTCAAAATTTAATGAAGGTATTTTCGAACCTTGTAGTTAATTACTGGTATAAATTAGTAATTGATTAGCTCCTCCAAATTCTTATCTTTTAATCAAGATTACTGAAAAAAATCTCAAATTATATCAATATTTTCAATAGACTACAAAAAAATTTTCAGTAAATTAAAGTGCCGTTTCTGTACACTTCTAATATCAGTGATTTTATCCATTTAATGACATAAATTGAGGAATTTATGAGTTATATGTTTCTATTAATTATAATGTGCATTTTTTCTTTTTTATTAATTAAGATAGTTTGCAAATAAAAATAACTCTAATAACTTTTAGAAAAACTTGTAGGATCTTGATTTTTTTATTTTTTATTTATTTATTTATTTTTTTTTGTGCAAATTGAGACATTTTTATTTATTTCTTGCTTCAAAGTTCTAGGATAAGGTACTGGGTATTTTTCGGGGATTGATGATCCTTACATCAACCAATTATTTTTATTGATAATGTGTTTTCCAGCGTAAGTATTAAGTTAAGACAATGACAAGTGCTGTTAGACTCTGTTATATGTCATATCTGTTAAATTAATTAATTGACGAACAAATCATTGCAAAATGAATAAGTCATCCTTGTGTATTTCCGTTTTATGTCGATCAATTAATAAAACCAACTTCATATTTTATTAAACCATTAAATGCTTTTGATTAAGAATAGTGCACATTTTCTCAGATATCATAGATTTTAGCGATAACTAAGCAAATATCGTATACCACCTACACTGTTTAAATTTCACTCACATACAATTAAAATATTTAGATTTCATATCATCGATATGACAATATCATTACTGTTTATCATGCTGGCAGTTTTCAGCCGAATGCCTTCTGAATCATGATGATCGTCACTTCATATCCTGACAGTTTGTTGCGATCAGATCTGGGCAAAGAATAAGGAAATGATTGTTGTAAAAAAATTGAAGAGGTCCCTCACAATTCCATCTTGACGTTCCCAAAACACATAGTGGAGCGGAAACAAAAGCCAGCAGACATGATGTTACGAGTGGACCACATTTGCAACCAGTTATTAAAATGCCCACAGAAAAGGGATTAGAGTCTGTCTTTTCCGTAACTTGTGTTTTACCGTTGAGTGTAATTGCAGGCTTCATATCCGCTGCCCCGTGTGTGGCAGACCCAAGGTCAATTATAGCTCTGATGCCAATTTCCTGCAACGTCGAAACAACGTTGCTGCCTACGCCCACCCATCCGAGAATTTTGTTTCTGTACTTTCATATAGATTTCCCAGAATGACAACATTTTTTTTTTCGTGATGTATGATGGATTTACGCAGGAAAATTTTTGTTAATAATTATTGCTCTGTGACTTTTTTAAAAGTCATAATATGTTACAGTTTCCATTACAATATACGTATTGAATGACAGTACTGTTATAAAAATCGAGATAGTTTTCTTGACTGGTTTTGATTCAAAATATTCTTCATTGCTAACTTCTGAGATTTTATGCATAAATTTTATGTCCCCTTCGGGGATAATTGGGATTATCTTATTTTTAACAAATGTTTCTATAAGTGTTTTACTATGCATTCAGTACTTAAAAGTATCAGAGAATTTTAACAGTATTTCTCTTGAAATTTCGTGTCAATAAAGACATTCTCACTAATATATCACTAATAAATCTATGTCAATCAAGACGAGATAAATTAAAGAAAATCATTTCAAACCATATAAGAGTATAAAATAAAATTACATCTAAAAGTAAAAACTTATAGGTATAAGCTACCCGGAATTGTGTAAAAATGATAATTTCAATCAAAAGAATGATAGTGAAAAAATCAAAATATCTTGATACTGCTTGTACAACTTATACTACGAAATTGATATGATAAATCGTTCCTATTGAACCACCAAAAGGATAAATATTTTAATGTATACTGTTAAACAAAAATAACTATTCATTCTTGATAACTTCTATGAACCCGAGTTAATTATTAGTTTTTCCTTTTGCATGCCAGGCATCATGTCAAACTACTATCTTCAAAATCCAGTTTTGTGGAAAAAAATTTATTAAAAATTGGCATAAATTTTTTATGGAGAAATAAAAAAAATATTTATTTTGTTTTGAAAGTGAAAAACCGTGAAATTCTTTACCATATCCGAATTATTTAAGTCATGTCATATGGGGTGAAATGTTCAAAGTTTAATACTGTCATTCTCGAGCAGTGGGAAAAAATATAAATCTCCATCATAAACTTAACTCAGAAATATGAGAGCCCACGAGGGGGCATAGCTATATTGTCTATACCTGTTTTCTTGACCAAGGGTTTCGGGTGCGAAGCATATATCTCTGTTTGAAGGTGAACCTAACTCGAAACTCCCATGTTTCCTAAGCATGCTTGGTATTCAATTTTATTAACCCTCTGAAGAGATGAACGGTGAGTCGAACTTACCCAGCTCGAAATTTCTGTTTGAAATTACCAGGTTCTAAATTTTGGACCTGTGCTTTAAGAGCGTGAAGAGTACGCAATCGGGCTTTAGATTTTCATAATAATGAAACATTTTCATGATAACTAAATAATCATTAATCTCAATATAAATAGAAACCATTTAATGATTGATCTAAGTTATTATAATTAATTGATCTGATTTATTATTATTAATTGATCTGATTTATTATTATTAATTGATCTGATTTATTATTAAAATTATTTTAAAATATAACAGGCTGAAATAACTTCAGCAAGACAATCTGAAATTTCTGTACTGAAATTTTTGAAATTTCGGAAAAGTTGTAAAATGTTTTGCGTTGCATTTTAATCATAAAAAATGATATGCAAGTAAGATATTTTATTGATCTTATTAAATTGGCACATTGTGTAGGATCAATTTTATTTTCTATAGTATAATGATTAAAATAATTGCGAACTATTGTTTGAAGTTTTTAATTCAAGAAGATCTTTCAACTTTGTAAATCGATTTTTCCTTTTTCAAGTCACGTTCTGTTCATATGATTCTTCTGCGTTTCTTAGAAAATCGATTTCATTGTGAAAGAGAAAAAAATTCTTTCATCATCATACACACATCCCTTCCTCTTATAACTTGATTTGTATTATTTTTGAGGTTCAAATTTTTATTTAGGTTAAGAATATATTTTTTATGATTTAATCAGAAACAATAGAAATGTTAGGTAAGTGAAATTTACTTCATTATGTGATTTACGTTTTTAACATTTCTTTCAAAAATATTCAATTTTTTGGTATGGAAATAGTTACAAATTTAGGATTTTATAAAAGAGGTACAATGCAAACGAATATGATACATACTTACTAAAAATTTTTTGATCAAAATCTTAAATTTTTAGAATTTTTTTAATATCAACAATGTTATTCAATATTACTTTACTTTATTTTTTTAATATAAGCAATGTTATTCAATTACTAAAAATATTTAGACAAAAATGTCATTTGTAATGTAAAATCTAAAATTTTACTTCAATATTTTAATCTTATCTTACATACTATATAAGGTGATTATTTAACAAGGAAAATTATGACTTGTAATTCGTTGGATTATTTATTATAATTTAGATTGATTTTTACATAAAACTCACTCAAGCGAATTTGTTAACTATTCATAACATTTTATAAAGCATTTAATTTCTCAAATACCTATAATATTTTCTTTGTATTAATGACATTTTATAATAAGTATATTAATTTGTATTTAAAAGAGGCCTATTCTAGAATTTAAAAAAACATATAATATTCAAAATCTATAAGTTTTCGGAATATTCAGATAAAAAAAATATAATGCATAGTAGTAATATATGAATTATATAACATAAATTGAAATAAGTATCATATAATTTGTCACTTTAACGTTTTAAATTTATAGACTCATTCCGTATACAAATGTATTCAAAATATCGTTTTGAATACCTTTGTATACGGAATAATATTGACCTCATAGTAGAAAAGTGAGCTAGAAAATAAAGAAATATTAAAAAATAAATATAATAAAATATTGAATTATATAATGTTATTACTCATTCCGCACATTTCATTATTTGAAAATATATAGGTCACTTTTTTTTAATATTTTCTCTCATTTCTCTACTTTACAGAGAGCGCTTGATTATCATTTTTCTCAATTTATCAATCTCGTAACTCATGATAATAATATTATTAACCTAAATTTATGAATAGTTTAATTATAGAGCATACTAAACAATTTTTATAAGAGTAAAGAGTAATTTTTGTCACTTTAAGAAAGTGCTTAATAGTTTTTATAAGACAGGAATATTGTGTAAAAAAAGTAAAAAATTAATATACTTAATCTTTGCAAACGCTACAGTAACATAAATTTAAACATAAATAAATAAATATGATCAATAATAAGCAAATAAAAAAGGTGATAACAATTGAAATCCAGATTATACTTCCTCTTTAAAGTTAGGTATAATTTGAGTGAATTTAATAGGCTTAATTTCAAATGATTTCATAAAAATTTAAAACAGATTATGTTGCACATAATCAAAATATAAAACTATCTCGATAATATTTACATTATTTAATGTAGAGAAAGAATAAATGTCATAATCACACTAAAATTTCATTGAATGTGACTCCATTCAAAATAAAATTTGAAGGGCCTAATAACTTAAAATTCTCCTCATTGTTGTTTATCGTTGTATCTTGTGTATGTATATCAACAAATAATTTCACAATATCACTCGCAATAATTTAGGAAACCAACTGCATTTGTGAACTTCCTATTTCGTTCCTTAATATAGCTTTTGAGTTTTCCCTATTAATACCTATTGGTTAACTTGTAGCAAGAAATCCTTTGCAAAATCATGGTTTATGTTATTGCTTTCTTTTAATTCAGCGATTTCTTTGTTTGTTTGTTGATTTTTCATAAAGTAATGAATAATTTTTAAATATTTTTTTTAAAATTTGTCCAGAATTATGTTATGAATTTTCACAATCGTGTAATTTTATTCATTAAAACAAAATAATGTTGTGAGTAAGAATAAATGGATAAAATAATAATAAAATATGTAAATAATGGATAATAATGGATAAAAAGTGTTTTAATTCTTTTTCTAAAATAAAATGAGCAACTTCTCTTTTAATACATGTTTATATTAAGCTTATTTCAAGCAATGCTTTCTTGTTTACGAAAATTGCAGAGCAAATTTTCCATTTTTATATTATTATCCACTATTAATTATTATTATATTCTTATTATTTTTTCTAATCCTTTCATTTAACTTTAATAGCTCTTCTGAAGAAAAATACAAAGAAATGTAAATAGTTCTAAACAATTTATGCATAAAGTTTTTAAAATATACTTTGCATATAATTTAATGTATAAAGTTTACTTCAGTAAAATTATTTAAAGAAAAGATCCAATATGTCTAAAGTTTTGCCCTATTACTCAAAATACTTCAAAATATGTATTAAAATTTTATAGAATATTTAAAACACGATGATTAAAAATTCCAGAAAACAATGAATTCCGATAATTACAGAAGAAGAATGAATCGAATAACACATAACTTTACACATAAATTAAGCTATAGTAATATACTTTATGTCCAAAAAGAAAAAACTTAATTACTTAACGCATCATAGCAAAATGAACAAAAAAATTATCAAGAAAAATTAAACTATCGAAAAATGTTAAGAACTCAGCCACATAATTTCACTCTATCAAAAATATTTTTTCTCCAACGGCGTGCACTTGGATGAACGAGCCCTATGCCACAACAAGTCTAGAAACTGCTACTTATTTGTCGTTACCCAGCGGGCACCTGAGAACGAATTCATTGAGGCAAGTAGCGTTGCCCGAGCCATACCACCACAACCCCGTTTTTAGGGTATGCCACATTCATATATCATGACAGAAGAAAGGACAGAGAAACACAGAGAGAATAGAGAAAGAAAGTAACATCCATGTCCGAACCGGGATTCAAACCTGGGACCCACAGCTCAAGAGTCAGGAACGCTAACCACTCAACCATCGGTCGACTCACTCTGCCGAAATAAAAAAATATAATATCCATTTTTTAATCAATTTAAAAATATGAATTTCCCCTGAAGTAATCGAATGTTGCTTCATTTATGGCTGGATTTCGTACCAAACTATCTCTATGAAAACATTAAGCTCACATAGAGAGAAAATAATTTGAATTATTTTAGCAAACTTTAAGACATGGGATACATGAAAGATTTTTGATTATGCTTAAATCAGGATTATACGCTTATCACACTTGAATAGTCAATGTTTTACAGTTTGAACTAATCTTTTGCAGTGCGGGTGTGCACTAGTAAACTTCCATGTACCCAGCTTAGAGTTAGGATCCACCAATTAAATGGAATATGTTGTTAGAAGTCTTCGTCATTTAGAAGCAGAGATCAAGCATAAGAGTTCCCAATACTCTGCCATTCCCTCGTCTTCATTTTACTCATAAGATGCTGTGACCACGGCCAGTTTAAAGTGCTCCAGCGCCTTTAGAAACCACAATGGAATTTCAGTTAAATAGGAATTCGAGCTTACTAGCTTCTGACAATGAGAATAATGCCCAAACCAACCTGAGCACTACGATCTAATTATAAATTCTTATTTCCCAGATGAGGACTATCCTGTAATCCTCTGTCTGCTTCAGAATTCAGCGTTTTTCCGCGAAGCCATGGTGGTGTCAATGTATTATATTGTTAAAGTTTTTGCTATGGACTTCAGTTCAGCAACAAGTAATTATTTGGATCGCTACGTCAGTATGTAGTGTTGAGTTGTCTCTGGCGACCCTAACGAAATATCTCTCAATTCATTGATAAATAATATTAGATCAATATTTCCTAAATCCTTTGTAAGGTGAAGTAGAATATTATCCCTACCATCACACACACACACCATAAATCATCATCTGAATTCGACTAATTAACGTCCACGCATTTGAAAGGATTAATAATTATATTTGCAATTTGATCCAATAATCAATCATCTGGCTCAAATCATTCCAATAATCTCATTTTCCTTTTTTTTTTTCGTCACTAAATATAACATTTAACTTTTTTCCATATGGCATGAACTAAAAAGTCCATTCACATTCAGTACTCAGATTTTAGAGTTTTTTGTCTCCTCTTTGGGAGTTACCCTGATAAACCTATGTACTATAACCTTTGAAATAGAGGAAACTTAGATTCACTTCGAATTTGACATTCCTCCCTCTCTTTCGCTGCTGATGACTTGTCTTCTAGATTTTAATTCTAATTTGAAGGTATCCCTTTCATTTAACACTCAATATTCAAATTATATGCGTGTCATATTTCATGTACTATTACGTGTATTATATTGCGTACTTAAATATGCAATATGATAACATGCCTTTTTTGATATGAATGTACCTGTCGCTATTAATTTTTTTTTCGCTTATTCATCACACTCGGTGCAAAAATTTATCACAAAGTCTACGTTTTATTTTGTTTAAAGTGTGATTAATTTTAATAAATTCTAGAACATAAGAGAATTTAAATTGTGAAAATGAACCATTACAATTTCTGTCATCAATAATGAAAATCTCAAAGCAAGAAAGGTAAGGCAAGTTGTGAATTTTATAAAAAGACATTTTTGAAAACCACAAAAAAGAAAAATTTATAAAATCACTTGCATCAAATTTCAATACAGATAAGCTTGAGTTAACCTTGTCTATAAAATACATCTGAGTCAAATCCGGCAAGAAGCCTGTAGAAAATTTAAACTTTGATAACAGATATCCAATTTACTCCCATTGAATTAACATTATAAATATGGGGCATCATCTTCATCAGACAATGCAAGAGTCAGATATATTTGAGAGGGTGTTACAGTAGGTCTTGAGTAAAATGCAGATTGGTGCAAAAAAAAAATTAAATTAAATCTAAAATTTATGTCTTAATGAAGGATAAAAGAGGAATTATTATACAAATATTACAATAATAAGAAACTATTATAAGATTTCACTGCTGGATTTAGTTAGATACAGCAAAGTAATATTTACTTGAACATGCTATAGGGTGGCTTGCTGGGGAAAAATGCCAATCTCGTAGCAGATTCGATTCTTGTCCAAGCCGAGTTCAGTCTTACCAAAAAGACAATGCATGTTAATTAACGTTTATAGCTTTTTCATTCATTAAATGTTCAAATTTAGTGTGCCGGCTGCCAGCTTAAGCACCCTCATTATTACTTGATCATAGTTCAAAATTACAAGGTGGTTGTCATAGTAAGCAGTTTCTATTGTCAGAAACAAAAACTCAGAAGTGTATTGCGATAACATAATTTAAATTAACCAGTTCAGTGAATGCCACAAGTTTAACATATTTTTGAGAATGAAGGTGAATATGATCAGGAGTTAAACGATGATTAAAAAAAACAAATTTTAACAATACAGAATTATATTTCTATCTCAGAATTGTATATTATATACTAGTTTCAGTGATTCAATGTGCAGGAATTATGTAATAATATTTTTAATGTAAACATAACAACTTGAGTTAATATATTTAGGTAATTTCAGAACAATTTATTGAAGGGTCTATTAGCACATTTCTGACTAAAACATAGAATAAAATCCTATTTTTATCATTCTAATGAAGTTATTTAATTTTCGTCAAATGCTTAAGTTATTCAGTTAAACTCTTTTGATTTCCTGTAGAGATCTACCACAAAACTTTTCCTAATAATGCAGTCTAAATATTCCAAATATTCTTAAATTACTTTGCCAAAAGCAAAGAAATGTTTGATTTATAAATATGGTTCTTTAAAATTCAAATTATTACATCATAGAATGAGTTCATGGGAGTATCTATTATATATATATATATATATATATATATATATATATATATATATATATATATATATATATATATATATATATATATATATATATATATATATATATATATATATATATACATCTTTTTTAGTGAGGAAATTATGATGCAGAATCCCAAGTAAGAATGAGAATGGTGTCCTGTATTTAATATGCACCTAATTTCCAAAGCAAACAGAGAGAGAGAGATTTCTTAATTCCAGTTCACACTCCCTTGTGATGATTTTCATTTTTTAATCAGTAGATTAAGCAAGCACTTCAAAAACCCACGCTATATAACAATCGCAAGCGTGCCGTTTTCACTTCGTCATCATCCGAGAGAGAGAGAGATTTAGTAGGAAAAGAAAAAGCTCCACAGGTCATTTCCTTTCTGGAAGTAGTAATAACAATAACATACAAGAAAATGAAGAAAAAAAGTATATTCTTCGCCATCTCCTCCCAAAAAATGCCCAAGGACTGGAGCAGCGAGAGTTGTGTCCGTGTTGGACCATGGAAAGGCCACGTGCCACAATCACTCCGCCCAAATTTTAGGTGAACCGCGTGAATCACCTGAAGTCAGTGTCCTCGCACGCGCAAGTTCATTCATAAAAGTAATTTTTTATTTGTGTTATAAGAGGAAAGATTCATTCTACTTTGTTTTGATTCGTCTAATGGTTGCTGAATAAGCTTGTATGGCCATCAATATCTCTGGCTTTATCTCATGCAAAAATTTTTGCTTAAAAAGTTGGAGATCTCTAAGATATATTACCAAATTATTTGCATCTAAGAGGTTCTTGAAAATTGTTTCTTTATTCATGTCGCAAAAGTTTTCGAAAAATTTTTTGAGGAAAATTCGCAAAACTTAATGAGCTGATACATTTTATTTACAGTATATATAGTTAAGTTTAGATTAACAACACAATCTTACCTTTCAAACTCATTAATTGTTTTAAATATAATTTTTGTCGATATAATAACATTATTTAAATAAGATATAATAATAATACACATTTTCCCTCTTTCTTTAAGGCTATATTGTTTTTAAAATATTAAAATGATATGAAATCAATATGAAAAATTGTGCAATGCAATAAATTTGATGGCTATTCAAACTGTGCAATATAAAAAATGTGTTATTTTTATCAGAGCATCTTGAATTTTGAGTGTGACAAGATTGTGATTTATCACTTTATACTACTGTTCGTGTAAAATTGTCTTTTCTGCAGACTTAGAAAAATAAGGAGTTACCGGAGAGGGAGAAGCCTTAGTATGTCAGCTTTCTTGGATCAGTAAACATAAAGACAGATATTAATTACTTAGCTTCATAGGATCATATACTAAGTAACATATTTTTAAAAATGATCATAGGGTAGATATAACAAACACATCTACAGCACTTGGGCTAATAACACATTTACTGATATAGAAGCTGTTAGCATAGAATGGTTACTGTTACAATTACTCTTTATGTTGTAGTGGAAAAAGTCATTTCGTTGTCTTGAAATTAGCTATGACTCTGAAAACCCAAAAAGAGTTGAGTGTTTTTTGTTGAATGCGGTACAGTGTATAACATTAAGCCTATCTACACTGTTCGACATTGAAAATTCAACACCGAGGAGTGCTCAGAAAAGTATACAAATTTCAGAGTAGACGCAACTTTCCGAGTTATGCAAATGATTTGAAATGCACAGCTCTCCAGTGCATAAAGGATAAGATATAAGGTGAGGAACCGGTACAGTGGGCAATATTCGAACTGTTATTGCTGTTTGGAAAATAATCGCAGAAAGTTTACAATAAATGACACCTGTAATTGAAGAGAATACCAGGCCGTCGTCGAAGGAATCAGTTTAAGCAGGAAGGCGAATTTACGATGGGCATGGTGATTGAACTGAGAAAGGCAGGTTGGTTCTTACGACAAATTGCGACTGACAGACACCTAGACGCATCCACAGTGCTCCGACTGTGGCGAAGATGGTTGGAATAAGCAACTGTCGAAAGTTTTCGAAGTACTGGTGCAACCAGAGTAAAGGTAGCACGCGGGATCTACGCGTATGACAGAAGGCGGTGGCAGCATCGTAAAGCAAGTCCACCAAAAGTTCCACCAAGTTCACTGCACCATGTACAAGATACCTTGGATGATCCCATATCGAGCAAAACCATTTGTCATCCATTGATCGCTAGTGGACTGCACTCATGACGTCCATTAAGAAGACTGCCATTGACTCCACATCATACTTACCAACGTCTGGAATGGTGCCGAATTAGAGCTATGTCCACCAATGGAGACTAATTAGATCATATCAATGGAGTGGTACAGGATAGTCTTCTCACATGAGTCACACTTCCGTTTTTTCAGTGGTAGTCACCGCGTACGAGTGTGGTATTGACGTGGACACAGGTCTAATCCTCCATCAATTGCATAACGCCTCACCACACGACAAAGTGGTATCGGTTTAAGGCGCCATTGCGTAAGATTTCAGGGCACCTCTAATTTGTATTTACGGCACTATAACAGCCCAACTTTATGTGGATGATATGCTGCCACCGGTGACACTACCCTACCTTCGGGGGTAACCAATGCCTTTTATCAACAAAATAACGCCCGACCGCACATTGCTCGCATCAGCCAACATACCTGCAAGCTGTACAGCTGCTTCCCTGGCCACCATGCTAACCAGATCTCTCACCAATCGAACACATTTGGGATATAATTGGATACCATTTTCAGACCCTGCCACTGCCTCCTTCAGAAGACGCACTTCTATAAATGGTTGACAGTGAATGTAGAGCCATGCTTTAGGACGCCATCCATACACTCATTGAATCTCTGCCTATTCGTGTTCGTCGTGTATTGCCGTCCAAAGTGATCCTACAGCCTACTGACCCGACTCTGTTCTCGCACTGTAGCATGCATATCATTTCGAAATACAGATCACTTATTGTTCGTTACTGTTAACTCTCTCTGTTGCTGAGTTTCGTCATTTTCTGGCACCCCTTTCTTGGTGTTGCATTTTCAGTGTCAGGTAGTGTATTTGTAGTCTGATAATGTAAATTTGCAATGATTACCACCATTTGAACCAGCATCTGTTATGATGTTATGAAACCAAATTGGATACCCAAATGTATTTTGTTATTTTTTGGATTATTCACAATAATCAATCACTGGACTCATTTCTATGTAACTAGCAGTTCAGCTGTTTACTACATTTTCTAATTTTTTTGCTCTTGGATAAATATGAAGTGAATTCATCAAGTTCTTGCTTATATATGAAATGTGTTCATAAATATTTAACGCTAGAGAATTAATAAAACTTTGCTTGGATATTTATGTTAATATCTTTTTTTGGATTATTCGCGTTAATTGTTGACTAAATTTTACTTAACCAGCAGTGAAGCACTTTACTGCATTTTCTATTTTTTTTTATTTTTGGTTAAATATGAAATGACCAGAAAAAGTATACATAATATTTAACATTAAGGAATTAATAAAATGTGTACAACATATATTTAAAATTACCTTTAAATAAAGAATGTATAAATTACATGGAAAATATACAGAAAAAAACAATTATATAAATAATCAAAATTGAAAATATTTTCTTTATTGCATAAAAACAAATATAAAAATGAGGACAACACAATTTAAAGATTTTATGACAAATTACGAACCTAACATAGGTTAAATTTAAGAATTTAATATTTTTGTGCTGAAATCGGGTTCGGAACAACTCAGAGGAAAGCCTTGTACCTTGACTTTTTTTAAAAAAAAAAATATCATTTTTAATATTACAGGAAAAGACGATGCAATGAGCCTTATATATGCCGACATTAATATCCAACTTCTCCCGAGTGACTGATTACTTTTCGGCTGAACGCGCATCGAGAGAGTTGGAGGGGGGAAGGAGATAGAAAGAAAGAAAAAAAAAAGAAACCAGTGCGTAATAACTTTTCCATCTGTGGTGATAGTCGAGAAGAAGGAAGAAAAAAAAAAGAATAGGGCAAGACAATCAATTGATCTCCTATCGACTCCGGGATATTCCCCCACACCCCCTCCGAGCTCCGGGATGAGGTTTGCGGGGTTTTGGAACCGGCAACTTCACACACATACATACACACCCATTCTCACAAAAGACCTCGGTACCGGGCTTCATGATGAGTCGTAGAAAAAGGAAGAGAAAATAATGTGGAAGAAGGAAATACAAAAAAAAAGTGGATGGGGGAATTCCCACCAGTAAAAAAATTAAAATAAAAGTATCTCTGTGGAAAAAAAAATATGTTGGAACAGAAGAGGATGAAGACAACGACAAAAGCCAAAGCAATCCCTCCCAAGGCCTGTCATCCAAAAAGGATGTACACCGACAAGTGAGAATTGATTTTCGATTGGTTGCGTCGTTCGCATTTACTGAAGGGTAGGGGGGAGGAAAGCGAAAGGGGACTTTATGGGGGATTTGTTTGTATAAAAATGAAGATCAGTCGAATTGTATGTAACCAATCAGAGCAACGGGTGGCACCCAATTTCGCCGCATCCCCCCTTTCCTGTGTTATATATGTATTTTCCTCATCCTGCTCTTCATACTTGACGAATGAAACTGGGGTAAGGGAAGTCTTTCTGAGAAAAACAGCGGAAGAGATTTTTGTTGTTGTTTGGTTATGGTTTTTTTATTATAGTTATTTACCAGAAGCTGGGTATTTTTTTCAGGCTGCAATTTTTACGGGTCCATTACCAATCCATTAGTCAAAACGAACCGAAGAGGGATCGAGTTGTTCAACTGTGCTCCAGCGCATACTTTCCCTCTTCTTTTACTTATGACTGGATATAAGAGAGGGCGGTTTTATTAGGCTTGCTCTTTAGTAGATATTAAGAGAAACTGGATATAAGAGTATTGCTTGTAAACATCAATTATGGGAAGATTTTATTATTTCGAGAACATCTCATTGCAACATAATCTGTATTTAATTTTATGTTTTTAAAATCTGATGCTGCCTTTCAGTGTAGTTGTATATATTTATGAGAATTTGATTTGATCTCTCAACCTATATTGGATTTTATTATTTAATGTAATCTTTGTTTTAGCCTTAAATGTAATATTTTATTTCAAGGAAAACATTTTATTCAGCTTTTGAAATAATATTTAGTTGCAGGAAATAATTATTTGTTATTTATTAATGAAAGGAAAACGTTTTTTAGCTATTTTGTACTCATAATTGTTCACTGAATGTTGTGGGAGATTTGCTTAGAAATTTAATTTTTTTTCTATCTAAAATATCCATTTTGAGAGATGCAAGGTAAATTTGTTGCTATTTTCGTCAAAATTATGTGAAGCAGTTTTCTTATTAATTGAAAATTTCCCTTGGGTGAATAAACCTGAAAAGCAATTGATGGAATACTTAGTATTGTTTTTGATTTTTTTTTTGGGTAAATATATTCAAAAAGTCCTAAAATTTATTAGCAGATCTCATAACATTATATCAAAACTATTGGATTTGCTCAACATTACAGATTTATTACTAAGCTTTTGGGCCAAACTGATAAGTGATTATTTATTCAATAGTTCATGCACTTGAATTGGCCACCTTAAGTGTATATGTTATTATTATTATAAAATTTATTTTAAGTAAATAAGGGATATCAATATAATTAGCTTTAGCCAATGAAAAGTGACCATAAAACAAACAAACCAAATGATTTCGAGGAGTTTAAGAATTGTTCTCACTAGATAAGGCTTAAAAACATTATTTTGATCATTCCAGTTAACTAGAGGTTTGTTCTAGATCTGTATTTCATACTACTCATACAAAATTTCTCAACAACATTATGTGCATATGAACTAATGTGCATATTTTTAAATATCTAATAATTTATTTACTCGTTTATCCCAAAGCAGTTTATCTGAATAACGAAATAAAGTAATTAAATTAGTTCATAAAAAGGAAAAAAAATTTAACACAATTTTGTGAAATATTAACCTGAAGAGATTGTGAATAATATTAAGCATTCTGATACTAAGTTTAAACTGAAGCACATCACAAAAAAGAAAAATTTTAATCACATTTTCTCAGCACTTCGAATTTAACTTCGCACAATTTCTTTCTCTTGAAGTGAAAGCAACTCATAAAATTTTTTATCAAATTAGTTGTGATAATTTATTGTTTGAGAGGCTTTATGTACACAACTGATCATTAAAATTGCAATATTATGAAGGAAAACAAATAAAAGAGATATTAATTGTACCTAGTGTGGCATGAAGACAAAAATGATGACATCTGCAAGCAGTTTGTGGGTTTACAGGAGGGCAAAATTAACAGAAACAGTTGTTACCCCTGGCAGCTAAATTGTCTAGTTAGAAATAGAATCGAATTGTGCTTGGATGACAGAAATGGACATTTCCTTCCGTGCTGCTGCCAGTTCATACCACATTTCATGAGCTGAGATAAATGAAGAAGGATAAATAAATGAAGACGCGCCAGACTCTCAAGAAAACATGACCAAATGTTTTCAATTAGCGAAAGGTCTGGAAATCATGTACCGAATACTTTTTGCATTAAGATAAGATGTCTGGAATAGTAATATTCTTTCAAATAAAGATTTTTGAATAAATGATGAAATAATGATTTCATTCTGCATCAATATAAGGATATCTGAATATCATAAGATGTCTGAAATTTATCTATCGCTCTTTGAATTACAATCGATATAAATTACCATCATTGTATTGATATTAAGCATACGCGTATCGTGTTCCCAACGCTACTCATATTCTCATTTGGAACGTCTATAACGATATCGAATACAACTAGGTGATGATCATTTTCCTCGGAGACTCAAGACATATAAACGGACATTAGAATGATGCATACAAAACCGGAGTTGTATGAAAAGACAATATTGTGCCACACCTGATCCAATTTTGAGGTTGTGGTCCTCAGAATTAGTGCTTTTTTCTGTGCTAGAGGAACACAATGTAATGATGATCGTTCTGGCAGTCTATGCTGCTCTCAGTGTCGTTGCACTGTATGAGCGAATATTTTAATGTGCTACAAACATGTCCACATTCTCACTAGAAGTCCGTGATTTTATTGTTTTTATCTGTTTTGAAAGGGTGACCTGACAATATGCTTGCCCTCGCGGGTGTTAGTCATTTAAAGGCGTTGAGATTCTCCACACTTTTCAGTATGACTTTGGTAATCCATTGATTCTCACGTGACACCGATGTCATTTCAAGTAACGCAAGTGGCATTATCACAGTAATTCACATTCCCGATTAGCACCAATCTTTCCTTTATTGAATTCCGATACTTGCCGATAAGCATTTCTTTTTGATTATTTGACGTGTAACACAATATTTTGAGAAAGTTTCACCCCTATAAAGCTATTTCTTAACTAAATATAGACCACAGTGCTTCAGATATACCATTTGTCCCACCTGCTTAGGATAAATGCGCTAAAATTCTAAGCATTATCATATTCTAAACTCTTTTCCATTTCACAGTATTTCGATGTTCATAAGAATATTCCTTCCTACTATAGAAATCTTAATGGACATCAGTGTTAAGAGATAAAAAACGAATATTGACAACTCAATCATAAACGCCAATATAGTAATATAAGATCAGATATATTATTTTTGTTTAATATGTAAATGAACTTCATTCCCCATAGAATCTGTAATAACATAGAATAGCTTTCATATAATTTTTTAAATTAAAAGGCTTTGGGCTAGTCTCATCAAATTATATATATATATATATATATATATATATATATATATATATATATATATATATATATATATATATATATATATATATATATATATATATATATATATATATATATATATATATATATATATATATAGTAGTGTGTGTGTGTGTGTATATGTATGTATGTATATATATATTAATGAGTTGCTAACCACTTTAGCATTTAATAGTTCATTAAATCATGTTAATCAACCCTTAATGCTTGCTGGAACTTGTCGAAACAATCCGAAAACTTCTCAGCATTTGAATATGGCGTAAAATGTATGGATTACAATTTTAGTCTACAGTATTACCAAAATAATAAAAAAACGCTATTCGCTATGACAATGATAGTATATATTCCTTTTAGTTATTTTTAAGTAATTAATTTTACATCAGCATTTAAATATATTCATATAGTATGTATTCAAAGTGCATCACTAATTGCTCTAAATATATTTTTATTTAAATTGTTAGTTATTAATTTGTTACAGTTTCAATTAATTACTATATAGTAATGTTTTAAAAATATAAGTAGTTGTCTTTCTGATTTAAATATATTTTCAAAAATATAGAAGTTTAAAAAATGTAGTACTTTAAATTAAACGAAATAATAAGAACTTTGAACAAGGTTTAACCTCAACTTTTTTAACTGATGCTCTTATATTCCATTGACGTAAACACTAAATTCATCATCAACAGACATGAAAGCGAACCACAAAACAAATTCGTGATTAATTACTTGTTGTGATTTGATTTCAGAAACCATCACCGACGCCTTCGAAAACAACATCTTCAGATCTTATTTTTGGAATTGAAAAATTGCGTTTGGTTGATTAAAAAAGAACCTTAACCAGTAGCTCTGCCTCCCCAATCATAAACGTATTACTTTCAATTACCTTTGAGTTGTTCTTTGCAATTACATCTCAGCCGTCATAAGGGAGTGAACCGCCAGCTGACGCAGGGCGCTCGGCGTTGCCCTAAAATAACACACACAAACATGCAACATACCGAAATATCGCTTTCTGTTTTAACCGCGCCCATCCATGACTGAAATTAGAAACGAAAGTTAATTCGTCATTTTGAGACTTCTTCTTTTCCGAGACACTCCGTAACGAATTGGGGTTTCGGAGCTTGGCTTGTGCACGGGTGTGGTTTCGAAATTCGAACAGCAAAAGGTTGGGTAACATACGTTAAAAGTCGGAACGGTTTAAGATTCCGAGCGTGTGCAATGGAAGCTTCCGTATTTTGATGTTTGGACGCCACCCCAGCAATCAGTTTTACTTTATTTATCATTTACAGTTTCCTTGCACACCCTGACTTTGCCTGACCACTGCAACAACCACCTGACGTTCTGACAGAAGTGCTTGGCATCAGATCCTATCTGCGTAGGTATAATAGGGTTAAGTATTAGTTTTGACAGGTATTTTTGATATTTGAGCTTATAACAACCAAAAACCAACGGCAATGTTTTCATAAGAGGAGAGTAATGTATTAGTCCTTCTTTGATCAAGTTTATGTCATTTATCAGGATAAGTAATCTCATAATTCAAATAAATTTGTACAATTTATTCATTGAAAACTGATTCTTTTGAGAAAAGAAATTTTTATTCTTAACAAATAATAATTTTACAAATTAAGAATCTTGAAAAAAATTATGCTTCATATCTGATCCACGTCTGGATCTCAACAACAACGATATAAATATAAGGAATTAAATTGCTCTTACGAGGTAGTTAATATTACCAAAATACTTTAAAATGACTTCACGTCTACATTTCTTCTGACACACTTAAAATATCATTTTAAGAAAATTAAGAAATGCTATAAGCATTATTCATTACACAAAATAGTGAGAAACGTACTTTGAAAGGTTTACAAACACAGCTATCTATAATTCACCTTATGAGAAAATGAATGTTTTTCCAAATTTCTAGTCGTAAAGGTCAAACAAAAAGTTTGAGATTATCATGAAGCACACATTTACAATCCTTCTCTTGGTGGTCTGTAAAATTAATGAAAAGAGAAGTAAGGTTCTCTGTAAATAGATATTATTTTTAAATCTAAATTTACTAAAAGATATTACTTACGAATACATGAATTGATATCTCATTATAACCAATTTCATAAAATATCAAGAAGTTGATTATACCATATTATATATGTGTGTGATTTTGTAATACTATTTTGATATTAGTTTTAGCAACTCCGAAATATACTAACGCATTCCAAGAGTTCTATTTTTTATAAAAAATTATTATGTATATTATAGCTCGTGAAGCTAAGCCTTCCATTAACAACGCTACTTATTGGAAAATATTTTAAATATTAATTAAAATAAAAGCAATGCATTGAATAAAACATAATTCATTAACACATTTTCAGTAAGTATTTAGATTTTTGGAAACAATAATTAAATTATAAGTTTTCACACCAAAATATTTTCTTATATTAAAATTTTCATGAATAAACTCGTTTTGCTATTTATACAAAATTCAAAGGTTTTTAGTAAAATATAAGTAGTAAATGGGAAGAAAATCAAAATGGTAATATATACACTACCTGAAATTGAAAATGCAATACCAAGAAGTTGCTAGAAAGTGACGAAACTTGGCAAACAGAGAGATAGCAACGAACAATAAGTGATCTGTATTTCAAAATGATATGCATAATACAGAGCGAGAACTGTGTCGGGTCAGTAGATCAGTAGATTGTTGGACCACTGTGGACCCCTGCCAATCATTTATCAAAGTGCGTCCTTTGAAGGATGCAGTGGCAGAGTTTGCAAAAGGCTTCGAATCATATCGCAAACGTGTTTGATTGGTGATAGATCTGGTGAGCATTGTGGCCAGGGAAGCAGATGTACATCTTACAGGGCATACGAGCAATGTGCGGTCGGGCGTTATCCTGCTAATAAAAGGTATTAGGCACCCTCTGAAGGTAGTGGAATCTTACGCAATGGCATTTTAAACCATGATACCACATTGTCGTTTGGGAGGCGTTCTGCAATTGCTGGAGAAAAATTGCTTCGAGTGAAAGAGGATAAAGTTTTCAATGCACTTGCTAATGCTTTTCCTGTGGCAGAAGAATCGGAAATGATCCATTTAACTGTAGAGATTTTGATTTTACTGGTGCAAGATCCTAAGATAGAATAAGCTGCGCCAAAAACAAAATGTTGATAGTTAAATGCTTGAGGAAATCATTGAATTAAAACTAACTGAGAATATTATAATGAATGATTCAGAAGAATAAAGGCACTAACACAAATTTATGAAATTCAGAAAGATGAGGCAGATATAAATGTTACATAAAAAAACAAAGTTTTCCGAGAAGCATGACAGTTTTATAAAATTAATCTTATCCACAGCAGGTTTTATTTCATTTTTTTTTATTTGTAATTGTTTTTTCTATAGTTTGAAACGATCTCACATGTTGAGAAGGAATCCATTTCCATATATGTTTCAGATGAGGATACATCAATTGTTGTTTTAGTACTTTTTCTCGAGATTTTAGTTTTTTAATTTTTGTACCATCGGTTTTAGATTTACTGATAAATGAAGTAGATTTCTTGGTTCTATTAGAAGCTGATGGTAAAGTGATTTAAATGACAAAGTAACTGTCCAGAAGATCATACTTCAATATTATTTTCACCTTCAAGTTGCGTAGAGTATGCTTTCACATGATTTTCGAAAATTCGATGCTAGCTTTCACTTAATTTCTTGCTAGCATTGAAGTTGATTCCTAATGGCCATGGAATATCATTCGGAAAACGAAATGCACATTCAATTGAATAGTTCGTTGGATATTTCCAACTACCTGAATTTGATAACCAATAAATCTATTTAATCTTACGGATTCCATTGCTTCACCAAGTGCAGTGTTGCTTTATTGTATCATTCATTCTTGGCCCTCATTCTTTCAAGAAATTAAGTGCTAAGAGTTCAGTAACATGATGAATCGTCCGACAGTGATATGCATCCTTATTACAAAATAAAATTTTTCATCTAAAAGCACTTCAGTGCCTTTCATGCATAATTTTTATGCAAGATGGTACTCTTCTTCCCATTAGCCTTTGTGTTAAGAATGTCTTCAAAAAACTCTCCCATTATTACGTATCATCAGTTCCTATTTATTTGTAATCTATGGCTTTCCCAGTTCCTCAAACCATGTGGCTTTGGACTTTGGGAGAGCTTAAAACATCTTGTCAGTTGAGAGAATCCAGGAACTTTAGCTAATCTTAACGGTAGCATTTCACGATATATTCATAACTTTTTCCACAGCAGACTGCAAACAGTTTTGAAGTACGCTTTCTTACGATTTCAAATGGCAGATGAAAATGATGTCGTTTTGAACGTGTCAAGTTTCAATAAAATTTTTAATAATTTGTAAATTTATCCTAAATGTGTAATTCATTACAAAATGCACTCCAACGGATTAAATGTTCATAGTGGCGCAGAATCCACATTAAATTGTAGGTCCTGGTCTAATTAGCCCTCGTGTAGGAAAAGTGACCTTTGAATGAGAAACAAACCAAACATGGAGGAATTTTGAATTATTTATTTTTAATCACTCTAGCAAATTTTCTTTCAATATGTTCTACACATTTCCGAACTTTTTGAGCAGCCATTTCGTTTGACAATATTAAGGAAGGACTATTTTTAATAATCGTCTTCTCCATCAGTTTGCCTTATTTGATTTCTTCATTGTTACGTTTTTTCCTTGACTAGGAAAATTCTTGCGCCTTATCCTTACTGTAAAATTACCTAAATTTCCTTTATTTTTTTCAGTATAAAATATCTCAGCACTACAGGCTATTTCTATCCATAGTTTTTCAAAATGTACTCTTAATTTTATTTACGTTTATTTTAGAATATATATTTTTTATTTTACATTTACGAAATATTGGATAATATAGTTTTTCTTCACTTGAATTTAAATCTTGAGTTTATTTATGAACTTTTACAAATTATGAAAATTTATGTTAGTTATATTTAAGTTATAATTACACATTTATTTTGTATTAAGAAATATCATAAAATTATGATGTGAAATATAAAATGGGAAAATTAAATTTTGTATAATAGGGAAAAAGGATTTTTTGGGATAAATGAATGTCTCTAATAAGGGTGTGCAAGGCATAAATCTTATTAAAACCATTGATAAGATCGAATTTCAAATTATTCAGTTAAATCACAAATTTTCTTTATAGTTATGGATAGTAAAATTATACATACAAAATAAATTGCAAGTATATAGACAATATGATATAAATAATAGAAATTATATCACGATAAAAAAACTTTTTAATTTTGCCTCCATAAATATTTATATATATTTTCAATTCAAAAAATTTTTTTTACTTTTAGGCTCATTTTTTTCATTATTTATATTTAATATAAAATTAGCGAAGCATAAAAATCTTATGTCCATGAAAAAGAATTGTGAGGAGCAGATTTAATAATAGGTATTCGCATTTAATCTCATGTTTATATCATGAGTAACCATTGTGATATTAGAATATATGAATAAAAATCAATAAAAGATGTAATTTTTTTCTCTTTTAACTGCAACATAATTAAGTAGCAAAATTTATTGATTACGACAAGTTAATTTGAATTACATGGAACTTTCAACGAGTTACACCCCAACCACCATCATGAGATAATTCCAAAATTGTATTTCGAAAGATAAATAATCTGATTTTTAATGCTCTCTCTTAATTTGCAGACTTGGCATTCTTGCGTGATAAATATCACGCCAGGCGAGAACAAAAGTCATCTTTAAATTCCCGCCGTAGACAACGAGTTCGTCCGCATCCTTTCCTCTTGTGCTCAGGGAGGGGAGAGTGATCTAACCCCTTCTGTCCTAGATCTAGAGCTCCTTACTCATTTCCGAAAACTCTTCCGCTCAGTTCACATCGTCCAGACCAGAGGTGCGTGAAATTTTCGCCAAGTTTCGCTTAACGACTTTACCCCAAAGCAGCAAACTTGGATGGAAAAGCACCAGAATTGCCCAAATGTCAAAACAACAAGTGACCCCTGGTCTATGAGAAGCCCCAGAAAGTTTGCTTTCAAATGGATGACTGCTTGGAGATGACTTTTGCTCTGTATGAGGAAATGGATCCTTGGCGACTTTTAGGAACATTTTTGCCGCTCTGTCGTCTCCATCTAGGAGGTAGTTCAAATCAATGAACACCGAATGCACTACTTTAAGACTTCCTTAAATTTAAACATTTTGTGAACATTATGCAGCAAAATCATTCAATAAATGCTTATCACCATTAAATTTAAGGTTCTAAGGATTGAATCGAAAGCTATGTGCCTGCGATGCATGTTAAAGTTTCATTTGTTCAAGAAATAACAATTTTCGTAATAGATAAGAAAAATTCAATCTGTGTCTCAAATTGCCAAGACTCTTTTCGAACGAAGAAATCTAAAATCATTGACAATTTTGAGTTGTAATAAGAACGTATTCGTTTTTTTTTTTTTGCATGGCTTTAAAATATCCTTAGCATTTGATTTATCTGTCCGAGAATAAATAAAATGATGATGATTTTGTTATTAAAAGTCATAATATAGTTTGAATAAAATAAAAAAGGAGAAATATATATATGAACTACTAATTTTGGTACCATCAACTATATGTTAAAGAGAGAAAAAAAAATGCACAAAAGTACAATGGTGATTTTCAAGAATGATTATAATATGTAAGATTAGGCATAAGCGTTCAAAAATACGAATATACAAAAATATAAAATGTAAAATACAAAAATATCAAGCATATTTTTTAAGAAATATGTATTAACGAATATTAAAGTGCTGCTATTTCAAAATGCTCAGACTTTTATGTTAAATGAGCATATGCTTAAAATGCTGGAAAAAAATGCTTACATTCGAGATTCAGAAATCTCATTCGAAATGAATAGTTGAGAATATTCTTTTGCAAAAATTACATCAGTAATCATTACAAACATTAATTATTGTACTAAATTTTATCTGCGCTGCGTATTACAAGGATGTTCAGAAAATTCTCAAATATGAATTACACCAAATCTTCCGATAGTTATAAGAATCATTAGGGTTACTAGTGTTAACCAGGTAAAACATATCGGTTGTACAGTAATATGGTGGTGTATCTTGTAATTTTTCCTATTGTCTGCTGTTTGTACCTTCTGGCCTGTATAACATACCTACTTAACTGTAAAGGCGACTGTACTTTAAGGTTAATGAGTTTCGCATGTATGTGATATTATTTTTGTCATGCACTGCAAAGATTGCTCATAGATGACCGCTGTTAAATCTTCGAACTGCTATTCTTCTCATTGGAAATGCTCAATGAATCTCATGAAATGATCCCGAACTTCACAGCCACACTAATTACATTTCTTTTATTTCTCAACTTTTCAATGATTTGACTTTAGGTTGAAATCGGATATTGTCTACAGGAATATTTGTAGGACACACAACAACAGCAATTCGACAATGCTTAAATTAATGGACAGCATGTAATAGCTTGTCCAAATATGTTGAGTTTATGCACTTTAAGGCACTTATTAACTACGTTTTCTGGCATTTATACGCATGTTTAACTATGCTTGAAGCCAAATGGCTTTCTGACTGATTTTTTGGTCCTTCCTTTTTGATGTTTTCACTGATTTTTCAGTTTCAACTTTACATTTTACACAAGAATGTATAAAATGCATATAAATAATTTCAGAAATTAAGAGTGAATTTTTCAGAACACGTTTTACAACTCTTAAGCAATACATTAAGGCAATTAGATAACCGATCAATACACAAAATTTAAATTACTTGAATGCTTAGATTAAATAACTTATTTATCTAAAGTAATGTAGTTAATCACATATTGTAAATGTTATCAGATTAAAGGGCTTTTTTTTTTATAAAATTTGTACATGTTGACACACACAAATATATATATATATATATATATATATATATATATATATATATATATATATATATATATATATTATATTATGTGTGTATGTGTGTCATTTATTAACTCAGGCAATAACTAGTTATAAATTAAAATAAAAATATTATGATTATTTAAGGTAATATATATTCAAGAAATAGAAATATAAAAATTGAGCATTTATAGATTAAGCATTAATTTAATGGCAATTACGTGAGAAGAATAAATATTTCATAAGAAAAATTACATTTTGTCATTAATTTAAATGAAGTCTATTTCTCAGATTTCTTTCCCCTGTAATCCTTATCGCAAGAGTGCAAAAGGTAATTTTTTCCCTACCAGAACGTCACGCTTTACGCGGCAAAGAGATCAACAGCCAAGCAGAGGGAGAAAAAATTATTCGCTTCGGCCAATTAAATCCCCATCGTCGGCTAAGACGGCACGCTTACGGCACACTTCTTCCGTCCTAAACGAGCCGTTCACGAGTTATAAGATTAAGAAGGGGGGAGGAAATGATGTAAAGTAAGACAAAACCCATCGATGACGACGTCGTGTGACTCGGGTCGCCAAAAAATAAATAAGTGTGGAGGAGGAAGGGTCACTGCGTATCTCCCGGAGCTCTGCTCCCGCAACCAACCATGTCAACCGACCAACACCCACCGGTTTTTTTTTTTTTTTTTGAGGGCGACCGCATCATGCGGAAGCTTGCACCACATGATCCTCCGTCCATCACGGAAGATGCACGGGACCGTGGAAAGTGTCGATGCTCGTCGATAGCGACATCCAGGAATAAAAAAAAGGACTATCGTACGGACAGTTCGCTAGCTCTCTTTTAAGTCACTGACTGATATTCAATCTTTCTTTTTTACTCATTAGATGTTTTTAAAATGATTTTCCGAAATTGTGAATTTACCAATTATAAAATTATATAACTTTATCGGACTCCTCATGTTCACAAACCTCTGGTATATGTGCCAATTTCCTCGGGTTTTACGTATCATAGTATCACAATATAATATTCCAGAATTGATTGTGGGATTTTATGATTTTATCGCTGCCTGTTTATGGTATATTCTCACCTTAAAATGATTAATAAAATTTTTATTTATCAATTTCACTTGCATTCTGTTATATTTACACGTGTTGAAGGATTTGGAATGCGTATGATGAACCCATTTGATTTCGACAGCTCTCAACTATACTATTCAGGTTAGAGAAATGGTAGATGACATTAAAATTTTGAGAAAAAATAAGCCTAAATGCTTTGGAATAACATGTCATTATTGCATGTTATAATTTTGCTCATTCTAGATAGTTTATTTCATTCATATGCTTCCTTAATTCACTTTACAGCAACTTATTTGAGGTATTAGAATCCCTTTATGAAGACTTTCTGTAAATTAAATTTACAGAAAATTCTTTACGATTAGAATTTGTGGTCAATTTTGGTGTAAGCACTTGAGGTGAAAAATAATTTTCAAACATTAATAGAAATAAAATCTACCAACTTAACATGAAAAAATATATATTGATATGCCGGTTTCAGTTTTTTGACCAAATCGAATTCGCTACTTCTGGCCTTAGAAACTATATCCTTTTCCACCAAATAACTGTGGCGTTATACATTATAAAAATCAATAATTCTAATTTAAAACTAATTGTATTTTACATGGATTTTATATATGTATACGCTCTTAGAACAAATCATATCATAATGTCAAACGAAACCATGGGAAGCTATATTCTAAACATGATCGGAAATATCACAATTTCGATCAACACTCAAGCTTTCACTCAAGATTTCTACCCTATCCCAAAAATAAAAGAAGCTAGCAAACTTATCACAAGCAACATGTTAGCTTACCCTCCAGTGGATAAAAACAAATGTTTCACAATACTTTACTTATTAAAAAAAAACTTACAGTAAATTACTCAAACTAAACGTTAAAATAAAGAACAGTAAATAACTTTAGGTAGGTGTTATGTATACGCAATGTGTTGTGTCTTTAACCACCGCAATGATTTTTGATGACGGTAATGTGTTAAAGATTATTATTACAAGTCAAATACCAGATATGGAAAATTATAAGTATATTTACAGAAAATTATTTGCACTCTAATATCGTATCAAATCTTCACCATCATCTGTTGATGACATTCAGTAAATAAGGAAATCTCCTTTAAGGATACTTTTAATTATTTCTTTTTACTGGTAATATTTTTAAGTATATGATTTTAAGTTTAAGAAAAATTATTATAACTATTTTAAAATGTATTTTGAGAACAATTCAAGGATGAATAAAAAAAGCTTTAAAACTCGTAAGCACTTTTTTCTGCTTACCCTCTAAATTTGACTCACCGAATAAGAAAACGGAATCTATGGAATAATTATTTCAGAAAAATTAATGCGTACATTACCCCTAAAAGTATTTAGAAAATATGCATCCGATAATTTTTTTATAAAAATTTAAAATGCATTTCTGATTAATATGCGGATTATAAATTCTTTCTTTCATTAATGTTTTTCAAATTTAATCTGATAAAAAGAGGTTGTTTTTTTTTACGATAATGGTTCAAGCTAATTGAATTCATAGATAAGTTTTTTTGTCGCTCAACGGTCATTTTTGCACACGAGAGCAAATTAGACCGAGACCTACGGTTTAAAGTGGAATCCGAACCACTACAAACATCCATACCCAAGGTGGAATTCGAACCCATGAACTGTTGAACAGAAGGCAAGAGCGCTAACCGTTCGGCTGCCAGCTCGGCGGTTCAAAGATAAGGGCAAAGCGATGAGAAGCATTGCTGTATGCTCGGTTAAAGGAATATGGAAAATTAAAGTGAATAAATGGCAAGGTATTATTTCTTTTACAAAAAAAAAGCACAATTTTTTTTTTAATTTTAAAGTTTACAAGGTCATTTTATCAGTAATATAGGTCAGTTTAGAAAAATTCATAATAAATGAAAGTAAGAATTTGAAAATAACAAATTGTTTAATCTGATTTCTTTCATACTACTTTTCAAGAAGATTTAGAATAATAGGTGATTAAAAAGTATTTCTATGCAAAACTAGATCAATGTAACAATTTGTGATGACTTCAAGATTTCTTCCTTCAAAACACAAAAATAAAGTAAGAAAAGAACACCATTATTACGAAATAAAAAGGGTGACAGTAAAATCACTTTATAGAACAATAGCTGAAAAGCCAAAAACAATCTGAAAATAAGATGAAAATTTGATTTGAATAGAGTAAAAAGAAAAAAAAATCAACCAAATCAGTTGAAGAAAGGAAAAATCAACTAATCGAAAACGATTAACCATATAAAATTCTCTGGCATTGTTTTGTTTTTTCTCAGCAGGGTCACAAGAAATGGAAAGTTTTTTTTATTATAATATGCAAATGAAAGTATCATTTAAATTAAATGTAACTATAACTATTGAATTAGTTGCTAATGAAAATATCTGGAAATGTTTCCAATGAAAACACCAACAAAACAGAATTAATTCATATAAGACGCCTTCAGGAAGTAAATACTTTTGATAAGTATTTGCTAGAAATACAAAATAATTGTTTTATACCAGAATTTTTCTTATCCTTTTTACAACAGAATTATATCAATAAAAAGATAACAACATTTTACAGAATTGATTTTTAACAAAGATTTCTTATTGAGTATTGTAATTATATAGAATAAAGTGATTCTTTATTAAGACTTTTTAAAATGATAATTTTCATAAAAGTATAATTTTATGCTTAAAATATGTCATATAAATACATTAAATAACCATTATATAAATTTGTATCGATCAATGTGCAATTGCATCTTGGATAGATGCGTAAAAATTTCGAATCAGTGTAGAAATATTTTGAGATCCACAATCTATTAGAATTGGTATAACTGCAAAAGACGGGTAAGATTCTGTGAATTTTGCAGAGACATTAATATGTAATATTTACCTGAATTTTACCGAAAGAAATCGTTGATAATTTTTTGATTACAAGCATCTTTGCGAGTTTGTTAAAAATATGATCAGCATAAGAAATTTATAAGGTCACGTCAAAAGTAATCATTCCAAAAGTTTCTTTACATATATCCTATCGCAACTTATGGCGACTATAAACTTGCTAATCTATTTTTATTAGCGTAGAAAAACTTTGGGCCTCTAAACAAAGTATATTTGGAGTTTTTCATCAGTTTATGTTTTAGCTACAAGAATGGATCTTTTTAAATTTTTAGAGTATACAAATATTTTACTAAATGCCTAAATTATTTTTCGAGTAGTGGAAGTTATATCTTAATATTTTTAACTATGTAGCTTCATTTTCTTTCAGAATACAATTGATTTGATTACTATTTTGATTTTGTACTTTTTACTAGAAAAGAGTTTTTGTTCAAATACTAATAAAATATACTTGTAAGGAAACGGATATTAAGAACGACTTATCAGTATTTTGTTATATACTGAAGCTAAAGATACTGCTTCAATTTATAAAGACCAGGAATATTATAAGTTTAAAAAAGTGTGAGTAGAGATAACTTTTAATATGGAGAAGTCGTAAAATTTATAAATGTGGTGGTTGTTTTTAACTCCAAAAGTAATTAAAAACATTCACACAACTGGAATAAGATTATTAATGGACACTAAAACTGGCCCATCTCGTTTTATTGGCACGTTATCGACAACATGGTTCGCAATTAAAAACGTACACATTTTCTTCTTTTTAACTAGTACTCCAGAATATGAATTTAAGAGAATCCAAAGTTTATATATATAAAAAATTTAACGCTTCAACTTTCACCGAGGAAACTTAAAAATTGGTGATATAAAAGGCCGCAAAACCCCGATAACATGGACATTATCATAAATTCTTAACGCGTTCTAAATTCTTGGCGCGTTTTGGCTGAGAAGTTATGAGTGCTAATCTCTACCTTCTTCCCCCCTTCGCCAATAATGGCGCCATAATTCCATAGTTATGGCTTCCTAGATCGAGCTTTTACTGCGGGTAATTGCTTTTTATTGCGTCATAAGGCGACCGCTAAATTGACTTTATCATAATTATTGTCGCGTTTACAATAATAACTTGGCACGGGGGCCGAGCTATCTAAATTAATGAGCGCCCAGCTATTGGCGATCGTGTTTAAATAATTTACGACTTCAGCCTCCTTTTCAGGTCGCAGTTTTAAATAGTCCCTTCTGCAGGAAGCGCACACTCGTTATAATGGGGTGATTCTGAGCTATCTTCTATCGAGGTTTTATAACGGGGTCTCTAGAACCTGAATGCGCAGTTTAACGAAAAAGAAAGCTCCGAATATCGAGCCTCAACGAAATATGGGCACGGAGCTTGTATCGTTATGAAAATGGCCTGCCAGAATCATCAAACAATTATTGCTCTCTTCTTATCTAGACTGGAATTGACAGTTAGGTGCATTTGCGTTTTGTCCCGAATGCTAAGGAGAGATTGCAATTGTTGTGATCTGAATGAGTTGAAAATGACAATTGTTGCCAAATATGTCGCTATTCTGTTGTAATCTTTGATTAAATTACCTTGAAGCTACTTCCTTTTATGAAGTAAACATTGCTATGTACTGTCTATTATATTGAGGTTATGGAATTGTCTTTGCGTTTACTATGAAGCATTCCCATAAGATAATAGCTAATAGATACCATGAAAACTGATGAGAATTTAATACTTGTTTTTAAGAGTCAAAACTATTCAGAAAATTTAATTAGAATAACTGTCACTCCAAAAGATTTTTAACTAATCACAAACACTACATTTTTTTACTGTGAACTGATAAAGAAATTCCTCTTAAATCAATTTCAAGAAAAAATCTCTTAAAAAATTTTTACTATACAGTTATAAAAATGTATTGAAAAAAATTTGTTAAATAATATTTGTGGTAAATTATTCTCTTTCTCTATGATACAAAATAATTTTAATGCGAAAACAAATTTAAATCATCCTTATTAATTTAAACTAAAAATAAAGTGGATGTTTTATCTTGTCTTTTTCATTTTGCTTTTTCTTCTGTTCTATTTTCAACGTGTTCAGTTTTTAAAATATTATTGCCAAAGATTTGAAAATCTGAAAACCATTAGCACAACAAGTAATTTTCATGATTTTGAAAACTTTTAAAAATGGAAAAATTATAATTCAAAAATTCTTCTTTATTACTGGTAAAAATTATGAATGGATTTTTTCTCATCGACGACAACACTCAAACATTTTATGGTGAACTTCACTTTGCAGCCACTCAAAGAATGCATTTTGAAAGCAGGCAGCAAATTCATCGACAAGTCGTATGTACAATGCCGTTTCAGTACGATGTGGCGTAGAAGAAACGTTATCTGACGTCATGATATTTTAAACAAATCAAAATTGCAATAAAGTGTCGTAATGATAATCTCTACTGGAGCGAAAGAAACAGCCACTTTATGGTTAACATGGTCAAAAACTTGTAGTAATGAAACTTTAATTACCAATTTTTATATAAAATAGAAGTTTAGAAATTCGTGTGCATTCAACACGTGTTAAAAATGAATTTTAGGCGCACATTATGGTACATAACTACTAATGAAATTTACGAATCGTTACAATCATTCCACATGCTAATACCTAAATTTTAGCACTTTGCAAGATGCAGGGGATTATGACGGTGCACATACTAGGTTTTAAAGAAAAAAATTTGAGATGCATGGAATATTTAAACAAGATTGAAATGTGCATGTGCTTATGAAACTTCGTTCTCTTTATATACATTGAATGAAAAACACTAATTAGAAGCAAGAGTTATTTTAATAAATGGATTGGTAACAATTGGGCTTCTCAATCCGATTGCTTTGCTTCTTATATCAGAAATCATTTTATTAGCAAAATGAAGAGTATAAGTATGCTATATCCATCCAAAAGATTCATCGCTTATGAAACTTCTTTCTATTTTTATATATATTGAATGAACAACACTAATTAGAGGCAAGACATATTTTGATACCCTTTGCCACAACAAGACCAGAAACTGCTACTCATTTGCCGTTACTCAGCGGGCACCTGTGAACCAAGTCACGGAGGCGAGTTGCGCTGCCCGTGCCATACCACCACAAACCCGTTTATAGGGTGGGCCACATTCATACATCATCACAGAAGAAAGGATAGAGAAACACAGAGAGAGAAAGTAACAACCATGCCCGAACCGGGATTTGAGCCCGGGACCCACAGCTCAGGAGTCAGGAGCTTTAACTACACAGCCATCTACAGTATATATATATATATATATATATATATATATATATATATATATATATATATATATATATATATATATATATATATATATATATATATATATATATATATATATATATATATATATATAGTATGTCCACTAAAGTCCCTTGCCACCCTCTTAACTTCGGAACGGCTGCTACTATATTCCTAAAAGTTGTGCCTAGGTATAGTAAAGTAACCATGCGCTACTAAATGAAACAGACTACTGCGCCACCTGGTGAAAAACTGCGGAGTTAGCATTCCTATCTCGTAAACTGAACAAGATAGAGAGAAAAAAGTGATTTACAAAGTTGTAGAGCATTCTCGATTTATTACAAAAGATACCTTGTAGGCATTAATGTGAAGAATGCAACGGTTAAAACGCGCATTTGTTGTTTCGTGCTGTAACGTGACAAAACAATCTAAGAAAGAAAAAAAAACAAATAGTTACAACAATATACTATATTTAAGATGTTCAAACTCTTCTCACCGTTAGCTGCAATGCCCATTTGTTTCCTTGCTTGAAAATCACGTTTCACACGTTGGAACACGCGACCGTAATGCATCGTTCAAGATCCTGCAATTTTTGTGGATGGATCGCGTATACTTGCTGTTTCAAGTATCCCCACAGGAAAAAGTCCAGTGGAGTCAGATCAGGAGAACGTGGAGGCCACTCTTCGAAACCGCCATACCCTAGTATTTGGTTGCAAATCCCTTGACGAGGTACTGCTTCACTGGTAATGTCTTGTGAGCAGGCGCGCCGTCATGTTGAAACCATAGATTCTTAAGATTAAACAACGGCAGGTTCTCCACAAAATCAGGTATTACCTTCTATAGCAATTGTAAATATTGTTCACCCGTCAACGTGCCATTGTAAAATATTGGGCCTATCAGCTTATTATTGTAAATTGCGCACCAAACGCTTATAGCATACCGCATTTGATGTCGAACGTCGAGGAAACATTTAGGATTTTCCAGCGTCCAGTAATGATTGCTTTGCCTATTGTACATGCTATTCCGTAAAAAGCATGCCTCACATGTCCATATTATATCTGCCAAGAATGTTGGCTGGACCTGTGTCTGATTCATGACGAAGTTTCACCATGCATAGCGTTGTTCGGCATCCCCGTCCACTAAAACCTGTTCAGGCGTTGGTCGATATGGATGAGCACCTGATTTGCTTTGTATTTTCCAAAACTGACTTTTGGAGAGACCACAGTGTTGACTGATCTCTCTTATGCTGCATTTCGAATATGCGAGAGCATATGGTAATACCTCATCCGGTTGAACTTGCTGTCCTACCTTAGCTGGTCTGCCAGATCGAGGTAGACTAGTAACGCAACCTATCTCCCTTAAACGTTTTACAAAAGTTAGGATGGTTTGATGAGAAAAATGCAGGCCTGTGTGTGTGTGTGTGTGTGCAGGGAAATGTTGGCGTTGCAACCTTGCTGCTGATCGTGCCTTGCATCGACATTGACCGTACATTAAAACCATCTCACAATACTCAGCTTTGGAATACTTAGCCATTACCATTAGCATCAACATACTACAGTCCCAAGATGTCTCTTTTATAGCTGTCTCAGGTGAACAGGCGAGGTGTTTCTTACGTATTTGCATACTGCATACAAATTGTTGGAAATATTTTTACTACTTCCGTTCTTCCCATTTCGAAATAAAAGTGAAAAATGTAATCACGAAAACGATTTTTTATTTTTTCAAATATGCACACGTACGATGTGCCATGTCACAGGACGAAACAACAAATGCGCGTTTTAACCGTTTTATTCTTTACATTAATGCTTACAAGGAATCTTTTTGTACTAAATCGAGGATGCTCTACAACTTTGTAAATCACTTTTTCTCTCTATCTCGTTCCGTTTTCGAAGTACGAGTGCTAACTCCACTGTTTTCCATCAGGTGGCGCGGTAGGTGGTTTCATTCAGTAGCTCATGGCTACTTTACTATACCTAGACACCACTTTTAGGTATAGAGTAGCAGCCGTTCCGAAGTTAAAAGGGTGGCAAGGGACTTCAGTGGAGAAACTGTATATATATATGTGTGTGTGTGTGTGTGTGTGTGTTTGTGTGTGTGTGTGTGTGTGTGTGTGTGTGTGTGTGTGTGTGTGTGTGTGTGTGTGTGTGTGTGTGTGTGTGTGTGTGTGTGTGTGTGTGTGTGTGTGTGTGTGTGTGTGAGAATTGCTTGGCGTGAAAAAAGTCGCAAATGTTACAAATGGATGAATATATCCCACTAGTTCCAAATGAACTTTGACAATTTTTTCAGACATTTCATGGTAAACTTTGTCTTGGTTGCAGTCTCTGGAAGAATGTGATTTGAAGACAAGCAGCAAATTTGTCGACAAGTCGGATTTCTAACGCCGTCTCAGTACGTGACATATATGAAACGTTATCTAACGTCATGGATATTTTAAACCATTGAAAATCGTAAAAAAGTTGTGTACTTAAGATCCCTTATGGTTAAAAATTCGTTACAATTGCCATTCGTTATATTATTTTCATCTATTCGTTTCTAACTGCCAATCTTCAATGAGTCATTGGTAAAATTACAAAGTGATTCGCTGTTGATATTCATGGCAACACTTCTAACTTGTCAAATTTAGTCGAATCATCAAAAATTCCAACTATTTTGGAAAAACATAACCAGCTTACTGTTGATATTTTCTATTCAAACTTAGTAAGCAAATCTGTGCAAATAATTAGAATAGTTAGTTGTGCAATTTTTTATTGAACGATATCTATCACAACACTAATCCATAATCAATCCTGACACTAAAAAATTTAATTAACTGGTTATAAAGCTTTATGAAAAATGCAGACATATTGATTGGTAAGTATTAATATATTGGCTGCACTCTATTTTAAAAAAATTGAAATTTCAATCACACTTTAATTCGTTTTTGGTAATATTACTACTCTACCAAAAGATTCCCTGTAGCGTATTAGAAGTAATGTTCTATTCAGTTAAATGATAGAAATAAATCTAAAGCTTCTTCTCACTGCGGAGATTATATTTTTTTGAATGAATTTCTTGTCTTAAATCACATAGATATGACTCACAATTCATGAAAAGATTTTTTAGAGCATATTCATAGTGGTCACTCTAAAATATTTTGTAACACCTTTCAATTGTCTTCTACACAATTTCTCTTAATATTGACAAAATATGAGGGTTATAAGACTAGTTGTGTTTTCGGAGGAACAATATTTCCATCCGAAAGCCGCTTGTGTTTCTTATAAACAAGATAGCTTACATTTTGAGGTTAAATTATATCTCGGGATTTAAGTATATGATATTATATTTATTAATTAATAAAGTAATTTTTTTCAATTAATTTATTTTTGTATACATTTAAAAATATCTAATTTTCTTCAGTAGATTCAAGCTATCAAATACTATTATTGTTACTAAATGTTTTTTCAAGTTAATAAATTAAAAAAATGTATCCCTTTATTTTGATTATTTTCAAACTTACAATGCATCGATATAGATGAGTTTCATATATCTTCTCAATAATTATCTGATAATATTTTTCCTAAAATGCTTGATGTCATTTTTTGAGGTGCGTCTTTCCTGTGCCAGGAAATAAGAAGCAGAAAGTTCAAAATTTGATCTTGCATGCTGATGGAAACGGGGCACGTCAGGTGGGGTCCCGGGTCAGCATTTTCAGTGCGTGGGGTGCCCTTCGAGTGTCAGAAGGGTCAAGCTGTCTCCTCCCAAGCTTCAGAGTAGGCTTAGGGTGTAATCGGCACCTTGACGAGAGAGCGCGCGAGGCATGCTTATTAAAACTTAATTATGCAGATATAGGACGGCACCAAAGGGTGGAATACATTTAGCGGAATATCTCCCCGGATGTGGAAAATGAAAAATAAAATAAATGAAATGTTACCATACCAAATTCTGGGCACCTAGACACAAGATAATTTGAATTTTGGAAGAAACAGAGTGGGTTTTGTAGTAGGAGTTCTGATTTATTGCTCCACAGCAAAGATAGAAATCAAAGACAGTGCATCTCGAGTTTCAAATTAATGAAAGTGGCGAGAACTAATGCAAATGACGCACATAATTGTGAAGATTTGCATACTTAGTGATGAAATACATTCAACTGAAGTCACCTCAAAAGCAAATTCAACATCCCACAAATCACTTAGGAAATATTAATTTTATCGTCAATTTATTTTCAAGCTTTGTGCTGGAGCTAAGAAATTTACATTAATTTACTATCTTTTTGTATTAGACATGATAATTCTCCCATTTTGATTAATATACCTATTTTTTTTCTGAAAGTCTCAGAAAATTGTAACTTGAAATTTCAGGAATTAGTATGGTGAAAAAAATTCTTAGTTCCAATTAATATCTTACCTCTGAATACATTCATGAATTTTTATTCAGGAAAATGAGCTTTGACATACATACAGTTGGTTATTAAAATAATGGAAACACCTGTAAATAAAAGTGGCCTTTTTTTGGACGCACTTTGTAAGCATTAAAATATAATTAATTGCTACCAGGTTTTTTATCAATAGAAATGTATTTATTATTGTAGTAAGTTGCAGCAGTTTTGAAATCCTGTAAATCTTGGATATTTTTTAAAATAGTAAAATGACGAGAACTTCGCAGTTTTTAAAAAAGGCTAAATTGTAAGAATCTATTTGTGGCTGGAGTAAGTGTGACTGTGAAAATCCCATCTTGTAGGAGTTTCTGAAAGTATGAAGTCAAAAGTCACTGCGGCATAAGCATTATAGGGCAAAATAAGCTTGGCAAAGGAAATTCGACAATGAATAAGGGTATTGAAGGGAGATGTTATGTCTGAAAAACGAATAACTGCAGCAAAAATTTCTGCAGAGTTCAGTAAGCATGTACATTCTCTAATGTCAATGATTACAGTTAGAAAAGTGTCAATTTCATATACATAACATTTACAGCAGAGCAACAAGTCCCAAACTACTTGTCACATATGTTAATTCCAAACGTCGTCTACAGTAGTGTCACACCAGCAAAATCTGGTTGATTGATAAGTAGGAAAAAAAAGTAATATGGTCTGATGTAAAGTCTTTCACACATTTTTCCTTACAACAGCATGGATGCAAATCTAAAGGACACCTGCACAAGCCTATGATTGTGACTGTCTTCTTCCATTTGTCAAGCATTCTGTCATCATATAAGCAGTAATGTCGTGGTTTTCTTCTAGACCAATCGTAACTCTGAAAGGAACGATCACTAGGGAGAAATATAGAAAATTTTAATTGACCAGTTTCATCTTATGATGCAAGCTTTGTTTGCTGCAGGAGATAGGACTTTCCTGGCTAATAATTCATCTTTCTCTGCAGGGGGTCTTGTCTAATGATGATTTGATGAACAAGAGGATGAAGTTAAGCTTTACTTTGACCAGACACAATCACCCACTTCAATATTATTAAACTGTTAATGCTATTTTAGAGCGTTCAGTACGGAATCTGTATCCTCTACCAGCAACTCTTCCTGAACATTCACTATATTTCTATGAAGAATAGTACATTATTCTTCTAAACACTATTCAGCACTTGAATGAATTGATTCCTATGCGAATACAAGATGTATACATGCCAAAGGAGGTTGTATACTACACTAATAAAGGATTTTTATATAAGTCTGAGTTACTATTATTTTCATAATTACCTATATATGCATTAAATTTAAGACTTTCGTAATTTTCTTGATGGCTTGTCATATCATTGAACTTCTAATCTCTTAGAAATCAGTATCACATCACTGAATTTATATTTTGATTGAAAATTCAAATTTGAAATTAAATTTGGTGTAAGAAAACTGTCAAAGCTAATTCCACGAACAATATGCCTTAACAACATAATATTCTAGATGTAGAAGGGAGAGTATTATTGCGGTTTGCTAAAAGCATCCACATTAATATTTCCTTTTTGGTATTATATTTCATATTCCAATATACTTAACTTAAACGACCTATGCATTTTTTTAAACTTTATTTGAATTGAAAAACTTTTAATATAGTATTATGCACTTTAATATATTATGGATACTTTTAATATATTATGCAGAAATTTACAGCCTTTATAAATAATAAATTTTTAATTACATAATAAAATTTATCAAAAATACTCACTATTCAAGCAGTTTAAGCTTTGTAACACTATAATATTTTCTATTTATATATAAAACCAATTGAAAGAAAAGCTACCTACTATTTTCTTCGGCTTACATTATTTTCTTCGCATAAAGACATAAAGAGATAATTAGAGTTACACAATCGTTATTTTATTTTGGAAATCAATGTTATTTTTAATTAATTTTATTATTCCAAATCATTTTCTAATACCAAAAATAAAAATAAACCATTATATTATCAAATAATTTTGTATGCTTCATCTCATTTCTATTTATTATTTTCATTTTAAAGTCTATTCGAATATCTTTTACTTTTGGTGTATTTATCAGTTCATTACTTAATGCATTATCATGCGCAAAATAATGGACGTTGAAATCATTGAAACATTTTTACATTGCTAAGTATTTTAAACTTTTTTTAAAACCAGCCAAACGAAATAAAATGGTCTAAAAATGTATTTTAAACTGAACAAGATTGCATAATTTTATCTACATGTCCTCTGAAGGCTTTATTTTAAACGCAATGATTCAAGAAATGAAATGTCATTGATATCATAAAGTAATTAAAAATTAATCGCGTATCCAATGTAATATTTAATTAAAAATTATAGTCAATGGTTTTAAAGCTTCCTAAAAATAAAGTATATATAATTGATCAATAAAAAGTTTTCTTATTTTGAGGCTTTGTATGAATGTGACAGACGATACCTAGATCAACGGTAAAGTAAATATTTTTCAATTTCACCTTTAATAATCTTATCACAAGTAAACCATCAATTTTAGATAACGGTGCAGCTTCGTATTTTGTAATTAAGTTTAATTTGAAGATATAATTATGTTTGCTTTCCTTTTAGTTTTTGTAAATTAGCTCCCAAGTAATGTCTAAGTCTATTAATCTCCATATCCCTGCTTCTAAATTTCATTTATTTTCCATATTTACATTGTACTTTATTTATTGATAGATAAACTATTTATGTGTGATTGATTGTTTTTATACGCTAAATTTCTTTCTTCTTTTGTATTACACACATCATTTTTTTATATACCTTCATATTTTTATGAATCAATATTCACTATTTCTTGTGTGTTCTTAGGAATCAAATATGTCTGTTATAATATGAAAACAATATATATATATATATATATATATATATATATATATATATATATATATATATATATATATATATATATATATATATATATATATATATATATATATATATATATATATATATATATATATATATATATAATTATTTATACACACACAAAACAATCAGACCCAGTATGCTTTTGATCATCAATTTTATAGTAATTTTAAGAAGACAAAAAAGTATTAAATTTCAACTCCGTTTGTTTAAATTAGTTTATATTTTCACTTTTAACTTCAAATGGTATCGAATTTTCATCTTAGCCTGCCGATGGCTGAGTAGTTAACGTTACTGACTCCTGAGTGATTGTTGGTCCATAGTTCAAATCCCGATTCGGGCATGGATGTTACTTTCTCTGTGTGTTTGCTTATCCTTTTTGCTGAGATGATGAATGAATGTGGTCCACCCTGTAAAAGGGTTTGTGGTGGAGTGACTTGCCTCTGGGGCATGGTTCACAAGCATCCACAGGATAACGATAAACGAGAACCAGTTTATCGCCTTGTTGTGACGAAGGGTTGGTCATCCAGTGCCTTCCGTTAGAAAAAAGAATTATCTTAACACACCTTCTGTTAAACAGTTATTTATATAGTAATGTTGAGAGGACTGCAATTCAAAACTCTGTTTAGATAACAACTTATTTGGATATAAATTTAAATATTAGCATGTCTACATTTAATCGAACAAAATAGCTAATAACAAACTTAAAAACAATAATGAATATTCATAATATCTTAGATTAAAATTTGAAATCTTTCAAGGAAATTATTTATGATAAGGACGTAGTTTCTATTAAAATATTTGAAACTGATTTTAATTAAGCTATGATGCCAACCATCTTTCACATTTGCTTATCTTATATCTGAAACTTTACAACATGATCTTACCAAAAGATGCGTTAGAACTATTCCTTATGAAAATAATTTACTATAAAAGTTTCACAACTTCAGTATATTTTTATCGTCAAATGATTTATGATACCAATTTAACGTTAAAGAAAATTTTAGTATATGCATTTACCAAAATATAGTTATTTCAAACAAAGACAGTTAATGAAAAATATTTGTAGTTAAAAACTTGATATAAAACACCTATATCACTTAAGTAATTAATTAAAAATTGATTACTATGACTAAAAGTCAAAATATTATGAATTAAGTTTCTTCTTTCTCAATTCTTAATTGAAAATTGTTGCCAAAATAGAACACAATCAAACTAGTCGGGTACATTCTAATGACGTTGCAAACGGATTATTACTATGTTTTGCGGTTTCCCATTTTGACCGACAATTTGTCCCAATTGGTATCCACCTAAGGGAAAAAAACTAAAATAAAACAGTCCAACTTTCCGCAAAATTCTATGTAGCCTGTAATAAGGTATCAAACCTATATACTTAACTCGTTCAACAACCCGCCTTTTTAATTCCAAAGTGGTGTTTTTTGTTTCTAGCGTCATCTTAACAGTAATGATAGTTTGAATCAAGGGGAGGAGATTTAGTTGTGAATGTGCCTATTCAAAATCTTTGAGTTTGATGCGCAAAAATAATTAAAGGGGTGCCTTCATATAATCCTTAAAAACATCTAATATTCTCTTTAACAATAGGATATTAATATTTAATAATTTTATTTTCAAGTAGGATTTTTTTAATCGATATGCATTGAATTTTACAACATTTAATATTAAAAAGAATGGTAATAAAGCGCTAACTTTGGTATTAAAGCTAATTAGTAAAAGTTTTAAAAATGTTACTTAAGGTTCTCCTGAGATTATTTTTTGTAAATAATATTAAACAGATTTTAAAGTATAATTGGAAAAATATATTGAACTTACATTCTTTTTGTCTAATTTCCATTTTGTTTTTAATGATTTGAACTATTAAAAATTTCACTTGAACTGTTTTAAAAAAATAAAATTATTTGTTGTAATTTATTGAAAAATAAAGCAAAATGAGTTTGTTTCCAATTTACCTCTTGCTTCTGAAAGGGTAGGGAGAAAACTGAAAATATTATATAAATTATCTGAATTTAATAAAAATGAAAATTTTAGCATGCAAGATTTTTTTACAAATATTATTTAGTTTGAAATAACCACTGTCTTAGTGATTAATTAATTTATTAATAATCAATTAATCATATAGAAAGTGTTCTTGACATAAGAGAAATTTATCAGAAATTAGATTGACATTTTAAGAAATTAATGAAGAATGTAAATTATTATACATTTTTAAAATATCAGGGTAGCACGTAAGTGTTCCGAGAATATAATTTTTTTAGTAGTAATTAATTAAAATATTTGCATTAGAATTTGAAAATCCTGATAACAAGAAAATTTTGCTGTTTGTAAAACGTATAAGTGTTTGCGTGGCGATGGGTAAAGCGTAGAGTGTCTCGCTAGTAAAAGTGACTGCAGAAGAACGTTGTATGGTTGTACAATATGTAAACTATTTCACACACACAAACAGTTTAAAAAATTGAGAAAAAATAATTTAAGATTATATTTCTAACAATTCTTAATCTTTTAAATTGAAATTTCGATTGCTGTAATAATAAATAATGTATTGAAAATTATTGTGTTTTTTACTAATTAGTTTTATCATTATGCAAAATATATTTATTTGAAGTGGTAGATTTTTTAAGTGGCAACAGTGAATTTGTCATTTCGGTATAAAAACAAAAAGATTTCTAAATTTCTTCGAAATTTTACAAGTTCTTGTTATGCAATAAATATTTAGATATTCAAATATATATATACATATATGTATATATATATATATATATATATATATATATATATATATATATATATATATATATATTATTTTATAAAAAGTTGAATAATGTTTCTGTCTTATTTAATAATGAAATTAAAAATTTGTGCATCCTCTTATTGTATATATCACATTTGATAAGCAATTTTTCACATAAAACATGCATCAATAGTAACATATAAAAAAAAGATACAATTTTGACTGTTAAAATGCATGAATTCAATGCCTTGTCAAAATTCAAACTAAGTCCAGACTCACCTTAGTTGATAAATGCTATGTAATTTAATCTTGTTTCGTAAGATAGCACTTCAAATGTAGAGACAAAGAAAATTTGTTATAAAATACATTTATTCATTTAAAGTTTACGTATTTGAATTAATATGAAAGTAAAATTGTACATTACAAAAAAATAATTAAACCTGAGGCACACTAGCTTACATGTTGGCCAAGACATGCACTGCTCATACGTTTTCCTGACCGAGTTCCATGGAGTGCGAAACATATGTCCCGGTTGGGTGGTCATCCTAACTCAGTTCCCAAGCATGCTTGGTACTCAATTCATCGACCCACTGAAGAGATGAAAGGCTAAGTGTACTTTGTCCAGCCTTAGGGCCAAATCTGGGACATGTGCCTTCAGAGATAGAATATTTTTCCTTACATTTTTATGTTATACCAAGTAGAATTCCTATAATGCAATAATATCCGTTGAATACCTTGCAGCACACTGGTCATATATATATATTTAAAACTGGAAGTGATAAAACTACCCAACGCACCATCAGCAGGTACATGAGTAAACATATCGGGAGGCTTACTTATATTGATAAACAGAAATCTTATCTTGAGTGTACCAAGTGCATTTCTGGGCAGGCCTCCCTAAAACATCTCCACTGTATAAATCTTTTGCATGAGAACCTTATTACTTCATTTCTTATTGTTCATGTCTTTTTGAGGATTCACGAGTTCCTGGATATGGTTTAGCTTCAGCTAGACCTTAAGAGGAATAAGTCACAACAACATTCTATCATTCTTTACTAAATTATATCTAATTAGACATCACATTGAATTCAAGCACCGATGAATGACTACTAATGATTGGCAGCATATAGGCCGCCATATATACGTGCAATTGGGTACTATATATCCGTCCTACATTACTCTGCAAAGCTCAATGATTTCAAATTAAGTGACTTTAAAAGGTAAACAAAGCTTCGATCATGCTTGGTGACCAATTAAACAAAGCTTGTCTAGTTGGTATGATAAAAACATACAGAGTTATAATATTATGTGTATTCAACCCATGTGTGTCCTCTGATCTTCTGATCAATGCAAACAGAACAACTCATGCATCAAAAGACGTGAGACATAGCCATTCTGGAACTCTCATTTCAAAGACCATTTCATTTCGTTAATAATTTACAAAGAGATATTTGTTGTTCTTGATATACAAAAATGTTCAGCGATAATAAAAAAAATCTCAATAAGAATACCGAGGGTAGCTTCTGATGTCAATTCACAATTCTAAAAGGAATGAGTTATAATGGGTACTGTGGAAGAATATATACCCATTTCTATTTATTTTGTAGTTCCTCACATTTGCATAGCTTCCTCTTAGTAATAACGTAGGCAAATTTTTAATGATGAATGTAACAATTTTTTTCAGTGCACTATTTTTCTTATCAATGATTTAAAATGTAAGCAACTAATAAAAAAAATTCATTTGCATCACTCCATGAATACAATATTTTAATGACTCTCTAATCCGAAATTAGAGAATCACTAAGCAATTGCATTCAGTAATGTAACAAAGATTGAATTTTACGTATCCTTAATCTCATTGGGAATTTCGCTGAAATATATACTATTAATTTGGCATTTCTGTACGGAACTATGATATTTCTTATTTATCCTATATTTTAATTTTATTTTTGCTACTTTGTGTCAAAATAATCATACATTAGTTTGTCCGAAAACTATCAGAGATCACTTAGAAATTTTTATATACATGTAGTTTAATTATGCCAAACAATGTTACATATTATTATTTGATTGTAATTTTAAGTTTATTTAAAATTTAAAATATTTAATATTATTAAAAGAATATTCTTAATTAAAGTTCAGTTTTGCATGGATATTATTTTATTATAGCATAACTAAAATTATAGTTCTTCTTCTTTATCATTAATCCTAATAATAGCGAATAGAAAAATTTGTTTTACAATATATAACTTGAAAAATGTGTTTTTATGCAACAAACTACACACCTTTTTTATCAGAAAAATTTTAAAATGAAAGTATTAAAGTTACCACTGTTTTCTTAATATACTTTTCCCGAGTAAATAAATTAACGTTTCTTATTTATTTTAAATTAATTTACTTACTTATTATTTTTAGGAAAGAATGCGATACTATTAATTTAAAGATTATTTCATCTCAATCATAATTCAATTAAACTTATCAATTATAAATAAATTTATGATCCAAACGAAGCATAATCTTTATATAAGATTGTTTCCAGTAAAGGGTATATGTTTTGGCCTAATTACGAGGTCAGTTAGAATTGCTGCCAAGATATCATCAGCGATTAATATCTCGCCTGTTACGCCACCTACCACAGAATGAATAAAAAAGTGCAGAAGCAGGTTTTCCTCCCAAACTTTGCTGTTGTCTACTGCGTTATTAGTCCATAAATCCGTTTTAAAGGAATTAGAAAAACCACTTCCCGAATTTGCGCTTTTCGTGCATTGCGTGACACCGGCCGGCTCACGTGGCCGATCCTCACGTGCGAAGAGTCATCGCGGGGAGGGGCGGAAGCAAATGCTGACATCCTGGCCCCTCCCCCTCACCGAAAAATGGTGAGAATGGCGGAAACGTGCGGGAGGGGCGGGAAATTCTGCAAAAGACGCCGAAGATAAAAAGAAAGAATAAATATAAAAAAAAATCGGAAATTTCCTGCCACTCTTTCAACCTGTCATGTCGGTGAGATATGCCGCCTCTCAAATACTTCTCCGGCACTTTTCTAATTTTTTTCGCAAGTCCCTGGTGTTTTACCGGAGCTGGAACTAAGTCGCTCTGGTATTACGCCCTCTACTTCTTCCCTTCCATGCGGTTTGTCAAAACAATCAGAACTGATGTAATCCTAAAGGACCGAAATTGGATTCTTTTTATTCAAAACTTATATTTATACCTCGAAATAAATATGTATTATTAGATGGTTGTAATTCTTTTACTGTGTTATTTCGGATTCAATATTATTATTATTATTATACTGTCACTTTATAAATATTTTAAACTATACTCTCTGAGGAAATGTAGAAACATATTTATTTTTCTTCTAAATTATATTTTTATATGTATACCACAAAATTTTTGGCTTAATTTTCAAACAGAGTGTCAAATATTCAAGGAAAGATTTCTTTTCAAATCGAAGGCATTGTTAGATTGTTATTATGATATTACTTATTGCCTATTGCTCGAATTTGTTCATCCCTATGGGTAAATTCTGTGATGTTCACTGTAACCCCAAGCAATGAAACTCAACGAACGCTTGTAGTGGAGGATCTAAAGATGGAATCTTATAGAAACAAAAACAAAAAAAAAATGCGTTTTTAATTTTATGTAGCAGTTTTTTAGAGACAGAAACTTTAAAATTATTTTCCTTTTTTGATGAAAGAGCACTTTTTCCAGCTTTTCCTATTTTGATGAAAGAGTATTTACATTCATATAAAGAAGGTTTTTACTACTACAGAAAAAGATCAATTCATATTGAAATTGAACTATAAATGGAATTTATTATTAGTGATTAAAATAAACGTAGGGATAGGTCACGACCTCTCTGAATCCCTAAAAATTTAAGAGAAATAACTATACAACTAACAATAACTAACTATATAAAATTACAAAACAAAATAAAGCTCCATAGAACTAAAATATTTTAATGTGTTTGAACCCTTGTAAAAGAAAAAGACCACTGCTGAGCGGGAGATATAACTGATTAAAATTGATTCCTGTTGACAAGAGGCTTCCGAAATGTAAACCAAATTACAAGGACTAGAAATTCAACCAAAAGAATGTCATCACATTAACTCTCTGATACATGTTGCGTTTTATTCTCGATTATTTTACCCTTGATTAATTTAATTAATTTTATTCCAAGCAGATTTCTCATCGAATCATATTCTTTTTTTTTTACCATATTCTTCCTTAATTTTAAGACTTGAATTGCAATTAAAAAAACAATTGTCTAAAATCTAGAAAGGCTGTAACCAATCCATCTTTTAAATATACAGTCCATTAAAGTGAAGAGTACACATTTGAATAAAATAAATTTGCATCAAAGTTATATATTTTAGTTATTTAGAATTAAATAAATTCCATATGCGGTTTATACTAATCAATTTTTTTTCGCCTTTGAAAGAGCAATGGGAGCAAAATACCTTTCATTAACAAAATTAAGATAATTTTTGTTGATTATTAATTTTAACCTATAGATATTTATGCATATCTATGCATTGGTAAATAGAAATATTTGTCGCAACTAATTGGGATCAGTAATCTAACTGGTATTTGTTGTTATTAAAATACACTACAGCTATGAGAAAATTCGATATAACTCTCCAAATTTTTGTTTATACAAAAAATTGGTAAAATTGGAAGAATATTCATTGTATAAAAAGTAAAATCCATGAAAGGATATTAAAATTCAAATCTTAGGAGTGAGAAAATAATGCTTTATTATTAATGTAATGATCACGGGCGCGTCAGTAACATTTAGTAACAAAACAAAATAATTAAAGGCATTTTGAATTATAATGAATCGTTATTAATTTTATATGAAAGAGTTATTTTATGCCGAATTAAAATACAATGCCAGAATCCAAACTAAGTTTTTACCAAAATTAAACTTTTCAATATAAGAATAAAAGTGACGTGAATATTTATTTAACTTTGTATGATACTATTGAAGAGCAGTTGGCAGATTTTCCTATTCATGAGTTCTATTGTGCACGCATTATATTTAAACATATTTGTTGCATTTCACGACCAATTATCTTTCATAAATACCTCTCTTTTCACCCCCACTTTGCCAGGTTATCACTTTTGTGTTAGTACAACAAAGCAACAACGCCATCTATTCAAAAGATCTCGAATGAATTCGGGTCCAAAATAATGATACATTATTGCAGACGACTTTCTCTCCCTCTTTTACGTTTTCGAACCTGGAAGCAGGAACAAAATCTCGTTCGGCGGGAGTGGGGCATTCTGGGATTGCTAACAACTTATGCTTCCGGTCTGGACCCCAGCAAAATAATTATCAACGGAAGTAGAGTAGCTGTCCAAGGAATTATTAACGAGCCTCAAACAAATCTTTTATGTGTTCCATGAGTCGCGAGAAAAGAGAAGGGAATTATGGGTAAATATATCTACACAGCATGCACACACACATTCATGTATGCCTGAAAGGGGGAGTTAAAACTCGGAAGATTCTTCGTGGGGGATGGCAGTAATTCAAGTAGGGGGAGGAGCGGGAAGACACATTTTTAATGAAAATGTTGTTCTTTAACGCCACGCGCAGATTGGTTCCGTAGTGTTCGCTTCATTTCCGAGTAAATTGCTAGCTTGTTGGAAAGCTCTGTTTTTGCTTGTTATTCCCGGAATTTAATGAGTTTTCGGGAAAAGCTTTGGGGAAATTATATGAATGGAGAATGAAGGGTTTTCTCTTCTCGGAGAAATTTCCCTTACCCTCAATACCCCCTCTGCTTCTTGTCTTCTTCATTATTTCATTAGGATACTCGATACAAGCGAAATCCTCTCTCAAAGAGGGGATTCCAGATTAGAAAGAAACTTGAAACTCAAAGTGTGAGGGAAAAAAGCACTCCATTTCTCCTGATTTTGATGACGATATAAATTATAGTTGACTTTAGCATTTTTATTATTTCTTTTATAAAGAATTTAAACTTAAATTATTCTTCTACTCTTCTTATTTTATAAATATTGCTATTTCGAATGCTAAACGACATCACAAATCAGTTTTTTTTAAACTTTGTTCACTATAACTGCATACTTTAGATTTAATTTAAGGAAGCATTTGTTACACATCCAGTATCGCCTTGAAAACAAATTCTTCATTTAGGAAAATCCACATTGATCACTCTCAAATATAATATCCAGAAAGGACTTGAGTTCCTATTCCGACAGAGGAGTGATTGCACAAGGTATAATATATGCAATATCCCCAACTTTTGAACCTTTTCAAAGAGAGAGATCGTAGGTTCGATACTAACATTTTTGAAGGACGAGTGATAAATATCAAACGCACATCTGTTGGAGTAAATGTTTAGAGTTTTCTACGTTTCTTTTCCAATGACGCTTAAATACGATCTGCTATCTGTGAAAAGTCCACCCAAACATTTGTAAAGAGGGAATATACAAATACCTTGCTGCTATATTTAAGCTGTTAAGCTATCTGCTATGCAATGCCAAACCTTTCTTTTCGATTATTTGCAAGTAGTAAGAATTGAACTTCTATTTTATTACAATGCCCAAGAAAGTTTATTTCTTTTTTTTATTCAAAGTACTAAAATACAATTTCGTTGTATTTATTAGATTTTACTATACCAGTATCATAAAAATCTTTTGCATTTAAGGAAATATAATAGCATTTATATTTCTCACTTAGTATTCCAGGCCCAAATATCAAACAAGAATAAATATATTAATGTACCAGATTAATGATACTATATCCTTCGATAATTCTTTTTTATTTCAAAGTATTCTATCTTAAGTCCATCATAAATTGATATATAAGAGAATGCACATATACACTGAAATATTATCTCCCCCCTTAACATTGAGCACTGATAGCTATGTTCATGAAAATTATGTCTAAATATTGGAAAGTGGCTTCAAAATTTGAGATGACTTGCAAATATGAAACTCGAAAGTTTATGTTCCCATTTAAATGTTAAATGAAATATGGGAAGAAGCCAATTGCAATAATGTAAAGAAGCTGAAATATTTTGTGACAAATGATATCTTGAGCACAGACATGTGAAAAATAGAACCAAAATGTTCGTTGATTTGTTTGAAAGAGCAAAAATAAAACACGTAAAAGTTGTGATGGTTTGTTAGCAAGTTTGCTGATTGTTGCAGGAAAGAGACACTTCTACGTTACGCCACATATAAAAAAAGGGACAATTTTACTTCAAAAAAATCAAATTGGTGGTAACAGAGTAAATGTGCCTATTAATCAGTATCAGCAGTAAATGTAAGTTATGAATACTAGTTGTTTTTTTTTATCTCCACGTGTTTCTCGTAATGTAGTTGTCTTGGAAATGGTGCAAAAAAAGCTCTTTCTATATATGTGCATATCTTTGCAAAATAAATATATATCTTTGTAAATGACCTTTTTTTTTGCATTTTAGTACCCATTATGCAATCAGTAGTAAATTTCTTCTATTCTACAACTTTGTAATGAGCTTTATACCAGTATTTCAACCATTTTTCTAGATAGTGTATCTAACAACTCAATTTTGTTGCTAGAACTGCTTTACTTTTCATTTTGTCGAGCATAGACACGTTTCTATACTTCAACACATTTTTCTGACCATGACAGTTTGCGATCCAAAGTTCAGAGGAGGCGATTGAAGTTTATTAGTCTATTTGTTAAATAAATAGCAATAATTGCTTTTAGAACATTATAAAACATTAAATCTAATAATCCAAATTCCATTCAGTGTCGGTAGACGTTAAACTTTTTTTAGCAGATTTATTTATTATTTCCTAATAAATAAATCTGCTAAAAAAAGATTTCAACAAAAATGATTATTTATTATGCTAATTCATAATAAATAATCATTTTTGTAGAAAAAAATAGGAAGTTTCGGCATTCAAAGAGATTATCATCACTAACTGTGAAGTATTTGCGCAATTACAAATCCACATATGACATTCGAAGAGAAATTACCACCCTATTTCTTCCTTATAATATTTAAACAGCAATAAGTGAACAAGCTTCGGTAAGTATTGAACTCGTTACCATCTGAACATGAGGATAGTACCTCTCCCAATCAATTTACCAAAACACTCCTTTTTCCATCTGACCAGTCGTAGACATGCTTTCTAAGCTTAAAAATCATCTTATACATGGGTGCATAAATGATAAATTTATGTAAGTGTGTATATCTTTATTAAATTACATATTTAATGGTTTTCTTGCTAGAAATTTAACTTTGCTATACATTTTTTTTGTGAAAAAATGTGCACAAATTCAAAAAAGTATGTTGGAAAAAATGTAAGAGTTTTTTGTTTTAAATGGAAAAAAAAATGTTTTCTATCACGAGCATTATTATTCTTGCTAAACAATAAGACATCGTAAACTATTATTTTTTTAATTTTCTTCACGTCACGTGACACGTAAGCATTCCAGTTGGAAGCATGAAAGAAATTCTTAAAATAGGTAAAATTGGTATCGAACCCGTAGCCGTTTGGACACGAGAATAACGCTTTTCATAACCAAGTTGACATGACTTTTCGTCATAAAACATTAATCATTCCTATAAATAATTTTAAATTTAAAAATAATTTTATGCATTACAGTGTAAATAATGGATTTAAATGTATGTGTGTGGGAATCTAATGATTTATTTGTTCAAAACCCTTTTTTCCAGATTTTATTCATAGAGAAATGTTTTCAAATCCAGATAAATGTCTGATGGAAAAAAAAGTATTTAATGTTCTAAGGGGGAAAAAATGTCCTTTCCATTTCGAACATAATTCTTCCCAGGCAATAAGATGTCGTGAATTAGTGTTCTAATTTTCTTCACGTCACGTGACACATAAGCATTTAGGAGGGGCACGTGCAAGGAATTCTTAAAATAGGCAAACTGCCCCTCCCACCTTTTCCTATTCATTTGTTCAGGAAGCGACTAACGAGGACTTTATGAATTGGGTAGAGCGAGATATATCGCGTGATCGTCACCCCCCCCCATTCCAGTGTCCTCCCGAGTGTAATTGTCATTTTGCTTAATTCACACCCTCCTGATCCGGTGCATTTTTCCAGAAAGTCTTCCCAAATATCTCTTTCCACACCAACGCTTTTCGAATCCGTTTCCTTTTCGCGTAGTTATTATTGGGTTGGCAGAATAGTGAATATTGCGCTGTTTTAAGAGATACTTTTTAGGATAAGGTAAGCATTTTTAAATTACCTTGTCGCAATAGTTAAACCTTGGTTATTTATAGGAAGACATTTTCAAAAATAACAGCAGTTTACTAAATTTATTATTATTAGTTTTTTGATATACGAATAATAGATAAGTTATTGTGAGTTGTAATCCTTATGTCCATCGAGTAAATTGCCTATTGAGAGGTTTTTTCATCGATAGTGACCCATACTCACGTGTCCAAGGAAGGAAACCAAAAAATGTCACAAGCACCCTCCTTGAAAGATGTGCATGCAGGTATCAGAAGCGCAGCATTATTGTTCAATAGAAGTTGGCATCAAAACTGGGATTTTGCATTCTAAAAAAATTGTCATACTGCTAAGCCCCCATGACTTTTTATATGGATTTTACAAATATGTTACCAACATTCTTAAGAATAGACTATTGTGAACGTTTCTTACTCCAATTTTTGCTGACCAAAAACATTTAAAAATGCCAATTCCGATGTAATTTTGAACTATGATCATGTGACGAGGAGGAAGTCTTAGAAAGCATTCTTTTTTCCAAACTTCCAATGTAGAAGAAAGATAATAAAACTTAAGAAAGATTAAATTAATTGTCTAGCTCATGATATCAGTCTTTAAAGGAGCAAGATATCGAACTTATTCCCTTTCAGACATGAGAATCAATATTTTCTCTATTGTGCTACTGTGAATTTAAAAGGTTTGTATTCAAAATTAAACTATTTAAAAAATTTGTTTTATTAAATGTAGAATTTTATTTTGTTTATTAAATGCTTAAATCGCAAAATACTATTTAATCATTTTGAAATTTCTTAAACATTTTTGGCTTTACCAAAATTACTTCAAAGCATTTTTTTATTTGTTTGAGGAAAATATTCTTATCATCAATGAACTTTCATAACCCTTACTTCTTATTGTTAGCAAATGTACTGTAAGCCTCACAAGTACACTTAATTGAAATATAATAATCCAAATATTAATGATTATTTTTCGATATATTTGTATGAAGAGAGAATAATTTATTTATATATGAATGCAAATAATATATTCATCTTGTTTAGTAAGGTATTTAATTAAAAATCACTGAATAAATATATTGTATAAATATTAATTTCAATCTAAATTCTATAAATTCAACCTGATTAATCTTCTAAATATGTTTTTTTTTTTTTTTTTTTTTTTTTTTTAGCTTTTCATTTCTTAAGAATCCTCTGTTAAAAAGTGAGGTTTATTCCAGATTAAATATATGTATAGTTATAGACAGTTAAATAAATGCCTATATGCATAACTTATAGATGTTTGTTGAAACATTTTGAACATTTATTTAAATATAATTGGTGAACTACAAATATAACTTTACTTTAACTCCCCCGCTTTTACCCTTACTAGATATCGTAGCTCTATGCAATGGAGAACTCTATTTCTAAAACTTATGTTTTAAAACTAAAAGAGCACTAATAAAATGTTTAAAGAATAGAATTATTCTTTAAACATTTTCCTTAACTGAAAGCATGAAATTTGTCAAAAAATATAAGAGATACATAATTAAAATATAAAATATAAGATAGAACATAATTAAAAGGCAACATGAATAATTGAAATTTAAGAGTAAATAAAGATAGGCTTTATAGCAAATACAATATTCTCTAATAAACACAAATTGCATAAAAATATTTATAAACTACACTTTGAGTTTATTGAGTTTATTATTACATTTTGGGGGTTAATTATATATATATATGTGATGTATGTATGTATATATATGTGTGTGTGTGTGTGTGTGTGTGTGTGTGTGTGTGTGTATAGATAGATAGAAATAGAGACAGATAGATAACTTCAAATTATAGTTTTTTTAATGACATTTTTATTTATATTTTTAATATAATATATCAAAAAAATTGATTATTTAAGTCAATATTTCCATGATATTATAAAATATATGTGGTTATATATAAAAGTATCAAATAATTTTATTAATTTCAAAATTAAATTCATGACAGAAAAGTTTTTATAATGATATATTTCAAAATTTTATAAATACTTTATTAAGTTTACGAAACCAACGATGCTTAATTATCTGCAATTCAAAATGCCAAATGGAGTGTTATTTCTGGACTGGGATGTCAGGACAAACAAGCTTGCGACTAAGTGTATTAAATCTCGGAAATATTTAGTTGTTTTTAACTTCTAAACATAAAAGCTTTTAAAGTTATTTCTTCGAGTTAAAATATTCAAATATATTTGTTCTCCTTATTGATTATCAAATAAGAATAAAACAGTGTGCACAAAATTTATGATACATCATACCATATTCTGTCTATTGTTTTTCTGTTGAATAAATAAATTTTTGTTTATTTAAACATTTAATGAATCCTGTATACATAGTTTTTAGTCGATTTCTGTACATTGATTTTTAAAATTGTGGGCTAGAAAAATCCTTTTTTATTATTTAAAAAATGCTGTAAATCTAGAAAATAGTTTGCAAAACATTTCTCTAGCAAATTCTGAAAAATCGTATAATTTTTCTGTTAAATAAATATATAATTTTTGTTTGATTAAATATCTTATAAATCCCTTATTCATGGTTTTTAATCAATTTCAATTATTAATTTTTTATTTTTAAAATTGTAGTTGGAAAAATTACTTGTTATTATTATTTAGAAAATATAAATCTAGAAAATAGTTTGCAAAACATTTCTGTAGGAAACTCTGAAAAATCATATTTTTATTTTTTAAAAAAATTTATAACTTTTTTATATAAATATTTCATGAATCCTTTTTTACATGTTTTTTTCAATCGATATGTATAGTATTGACTAAAACGACTTACATATAACATCATACGACTTACATATACAAAAATAAAACGTCATTTTTGATAGATGTAAAGAAGCAAGATAAAATACGTCATCCATTTCTACTTGTTTAAAAAGTGACAAGATTTAATCTGTTAGCATTTGACGCCCAAATCAACACATCATTTACATAACTGCAACAGAGTAATCTTGCAATTCAACAAACTTAATATTCAATTGAAGAAGTGTTTTTGCTTTTAGATTTATCTCGCAATTTATAAAACGTTGATTAGATCTTATCCCAGATACCAATAAGTTTAGGGATATTATGAATAGTTAACTCAAAACAATTTTTTATTATAAAAATGCTTTATGAATAAACAACAGGAAACTATTGTCTTTCCTTAAGTACAATTGGAGATTTCATAACTGATTAGTTATTTTTAAAAGCCTTATACTAATTAGTTAACATTAATTAACTCTTAATATTTTCTTCGTAATCTTAAAGTGAAAGTAATTTAGTTTTATAGGTATTTGGGTGTAATATTAAATACATAATTTTCGTGGCATTGGATACTTTTTACTTCTCGATTTTTAATTAAAACTGCTACTAATTTCAAATTATTTTTTAGAAAAAAAGGTAATTTATTTTCAATCTAAAATTCACATAAAATGCATGATATCTTTTCTTCTTAAATGTTCTATAATGTTATTAGGTAGAAGAGATTTATATCTTTTACTAGTTTAAATGAGACCAAACAAAAAGTACAAACAATTAAATAAATCTTATTTACTATTCTCGAAAAAGAAACAAGACTGTCTATCTCTTGTTTTTAATTATTACTAAATTCAAAGGAAACTATTTTTCTTAATCCAAAAATTGACTATTGAATCTTAAGTTACAGACAAACATGTAATATAGTTTCACTTGAAAACTATTTTCTAGTTCAAATACTATTTCTAAAAGCAGACACATAAATTGTCTGTAAGCCATTCAAACCAGTTTCAAATTACACATCCTAGTACAAAGTCTTAAGTAGAGAAATGAATCATTTTTAAACTAATTTAAAAATTTTCTCGCCAAGGTCTTGGCGACGCATTTTGATGGGGAATAACCTAGGAGCCAAAAGCGGAATTCCGCCGAAAATTTTGTAAATGCAGCCCTATATACACACATGCGGGCATCCATCAGTTTAGGAAAAGGATTTTAATTTCCTCTAACGACGCTCTCCACCGATCATATGACTTCAGCAAATGGATTCCCCAGAAGTATTGGAGATCTTTAAAAACAATTTACCCGACCAAAGCCGTGAATTGAGCACTTAATCAAATTAATGGCTGTCATTAGGACGAATACCGCACTAAATGCCAGACGCTTAAATCTCTTATACACACACACACATCCCCTTCTGAAGAAGAGGAAGAAAAACTAGTGGGAATTAAATATTTATTTCTGACAGTCATTTTCTCCGATTGGTGTGGTTGGTTGTGCATATATATATATATATATAAATGACTTTTTTTTTTCTTCCTCTCGCTCCACACGTTCTCATTATTATTATCGTTGTTGTCGTTTTCTCTCCTAAGCTAAGCTTCTTTTTTGTTTATTTGTTTGTTGTTCGAATATTGCTGGGAAAATAATTTCTGACGAAATATACTCATTCATTATGTGGGATTTAAAATGATCATTTTCAGTTTGAAAATGTAGATGTGTATTGTGTTCTTAACATAAAGCAAAGGATTATTTTGTAAGGAAGCCATTTCAAAACAGTTTAGAACATTTGTAAGGTAAAAAGCAGATCAGATGAATTTTTTGCGCTAAAAAATAATAATTATAAAAATGCATTTATAATATTTAATTTGCATTATATATATGGCGCTGTGAAAAGATTTGCAAAGCTAGATTAAATGCTTAGGAAAAATATTGCACATATCATCTTCAGATTCAAATAATCTAATTATCAAGTTTGTTAGAATTGGATTGAAATTCTTGTGTTTTGTATAACCAGTTTAAGCGGAACTATATTCTGAAATGTCTTATAAACTTCTCCAGTCAATCTAGAACATTGACTGATATATACATTCTATTTCTTCAATTTATACCTTCATTATTTGTTCTTATGGTATGAAAGAAGTTGTATTAATATGTGCCTCAAAATTTTCTGCCTACCTAATGGGAAGTAAGCGGCTATTTTAAATCATTATATCCTTATAAACTTCAAAACTTCTGTTTTATAACGAATTTTTTCATTTAAAAAGCTACCTTTTTAACTTTACTAAAGTAATAACTCTGCGTATGACTTTAGTAATTTTTTGCTTAGTATATTTTCATTTTTGCTTTAGATTAATTTACCTATGCACATTTATGTGTTTGTCAGTACGAAATTTGCTCAATTTATTTATAGTTGGAAAAAAATTCTTGTATTTTATAAATCGATATCAGTTAAACTCGCAACAAATTTTTGATAAAAGGAATTTCTCTAAAAACAAAAGGCAATTTTTTTGCTATAAAATGACAGTAAGAATTATTTTTATTAAATGAACTTTAATTCCATATTTATTGTATTCATGGTACTCAAAAGTATGTTCAACATCTTGGATATTTACAGAATCCTGTTTATTAAAAAAATTTTTAATATCTATATAGATTTTAAATTAAATGTTAATTTTTTCCAACTTAGCACCTAAAAATATACAAATATTGAAGTGTCGCTTATTAAATGGCGAGCTTCAACCCCACTTTTTGCTTTCTGTTTATTTTCTTAAAAAAAATTTCATGCATAATTTTACAATTTTTTTTTACTGATTTGGTAAGTTTATTATATGGCATACATTAAATCACAATAAAGTAAGGATTTTTCAAAAAAAAAAGTGTATATACAGACTAGCTTAAAGAACATGATGTGAAAAATGAGAGTAAAAATATAAGTAAAAATTATTCCCCAAAAGTTTTTATTTTTATTTTTTTTATTTTTAAATCAAATATCTAGAATGTCAAATTTTCCTTATGAGATTGACAATATTGTTGCATGTTGTTTAGAGGGTTAGTAAGTTAGGCAGTTATCAAGAGGAGAGAGTATAAATGGTATGGAAATATTAAAATTTAATTTTAAGGGAATAAGAATTGTAAAATGTTAAAACAACAGTGAAATTCTATTTTTAACCTCAGGGGCAGAATTGCAAAATGGATGATGGCAGTGGATGAAATGTTTGTCTCTCAACAGTCATTTTTCCCCCACCAGGGCTAATTAGACTGGGACCTACTGTTTAAATTAGATTCTGAACCATTACAACCATCCATGTCAAAAGTGTGACTCGAATCTACGAACTGTTGAACCAAAGGCAAGAGTGCTAACCACTTGGCTACCAGCTCAGCAAAAAAAGAACAGTGGAAAAAATGTTTGAAACAAATAAATAATCATAGAATACATTTTTAAAATCCCAATTTATTTACTTCATTAATTATTTTAATTATTAATTTATTTTTCGATAAGCTGAATACCTAAAATGTTCAAATGTGTAAAGATTGTTTAAGGGGAATTTTTTCCATAAACTTATCTGCTATTCCCAGCTGCGCTCACTTGTGGCAGTTCTTTAATTCCGTTTCCTTTATATCTCTTATCCTGTGTAATCTAATTTTCATTTGCACCTGCATTCCAAAACCATCCCCCTCTTCAGCACGGAAGAGTCCACAGCAAAGGTCTTGCTAAGAAAATTTAGCATCTGAAGGGGTGGAGAATGCAGAAATGTTCAACGACTTTATTAAGGACGCGGCTCGCGACAATTACAGGTTCACCAAGCACCACGAACATTTCACTTTTAACGCCAAACCACTTTCACCTGATGGTTTTCGATGGAGCTAATATGCAATTTCTTTTTCTTTGCGCTATTACATTTTCCCTCACCTTGCCTTTCCTTATCACAGCTAACTTTCTTCATGTACTTCGAGTCTATAATATTTTTATGATTATTATGATTATCAGATGGAAAGCGGGGTACCCGCCTTTACCGTACCCCTTCAAATTTTCATCATTTTTTTATTACTTAAATGCGGAACTGGCGCTTTCTTTTCTCACCTATTTTCCCATTTTTTTATTATTATTCCTTCATCTCGCTATTTAATTCTTCGTCGTTGGCAACACCAGCACCCTGCGGATGATTATTTAGAATTTTCGTCGGCTCTTCTCGCATTAACGCATATAATGGACTGGCATGAATCTACAGGTGACGCAACGGCGGAGGCAAGGGGGTAGGAAGCCAGTATTTTGCGATGAGGATGGGCAGAGGTGGGGTGGTCGGGGGGCGTTTTGGTCAGATTTTTCGGGCGTTGCCCCTCTTTTGTGGTCCGTTCCGCCTTATGTAGGTCCTCGGCTTGTGTTGACAGCGGCGGAAAGTCATTAAGGAAAGAAGCCCCTCACTTTGCCAACAAAATGGTCGATTAGTTAAAAACGATGAAGCTCAGCAGATACAAATGGCGGGCTTTCGTGGCCTTATTGTTTTTAAATGTGTTTTAGTTCCGCTTTTTTATTGCTTAGATCAGCAGTTGCGGCTCTTCTGACACACATTGTCCGGCATCGCCTTTTGGGCAGACCGACTCTTAGTCATAAGCTAGCAAATTATTTTTTTCGTGGCTTGCAAAAACATTTCATTAATTTAAAAATGTTTATGTTTGAAATGCTAGAAAAAATTCGAAAAGGTTTATCATCAAATTAGACAAGAGAGCTCATATGAAGGAGTTTAAACAATAAAATGTAAAAATTTATTGCTAATTTTTTTTAAAAAAAATGTATATATATAGTTTATGGTATACACTTTATTTTTATTTTAAATACTTTAATATTATAAAATTTTTAGGTAACATTTTTCACTGTAAGTATAATTTTAGTTTTACTCAATTTTTGTCAAAGAGGTTGCTACAAACAAAAAATGTTGTTTTTTTAGAAATTCTTAAAACTTTTTCTTTAATAAAAATCCTGCAGAAATACATTTAATACAATTGTCCTTTTCATCGTAACTCACATAATGGCATTGATATTCCCCTAATTCCTTTGTATTAAATGTTATAAAAAAAACATTTTTAATAGATTCTTGAGAATAATTCATTTATAAAATGTTATTTATTAAACTCTTTGGATGATATATTTACCAATTTGTTTTATTTAGTTCTCAAATGTTACTAATTTTTAGTCATGGAAAATTTCTAGCATTTTGAATCTATGATGGGAGATATGTAAATATATAAATTAAGAAGTCACAAATACCATATATATTTCATGCCCAAATTGTGAGAATGCTTATTGCAAGAGATATGGGTTACAATTGCACAATATTAAACTGGGTTACATGGCTTATGGAACAAAAATTTGTATTAATAATTTAAGTTTGTTTCATTATATTCAACAAAATGTTATATACCCACTCACAAATTTTGACCTATATTTATATTGATATATTTTTCATTCTTTTGAAACGAACATTCATTAATTGCAGAATAGATTAATAAATTTCATGTGTGATCAAAAGACTGTTATACTGTTACAAAAGACATAAAATTGGTTTACATAATCAATACTATATATAAATAGTGATATTAGAATATATACCACCTCTACTTTTGTGCTGCACTGCATGGCAGCTCTGAATCACCGCTTTGTTGGCAAGCCAGAGAACTTTTGGGTTAAGGACTCCGGTCATCTCGTTTACGTTTATGTACTGTATTCACCTGTCCTGTCTTTTTCTCATGTCTATTTTGTGATATTTTTCATGTGTTTTTTTGTGTTATTCCTTGATTTGCTATAAATAAAAACAATTAAACTTCTGGCTAATCATTCGATAATATCTGACTGGAATCAGTTTCATATTACAGCTTCTATAAATAGCAGCATTTTGTTTGTAAAAAAGCATTAATACGCTGAGGCAAAATTAAATCATGCAAAACGAAGGATAATATAATTGCTAAATATATGAATCTTAATTTTTTCCAGTGAAATGCAAGGATGACTATATCATTTTATATAAAGCAGTATATGTCAAAATAAATCCTTCTAACTGACGTTTTGAAAAAAAGTTTTGATCGAATTTGGTTCGATGAAGAAATCACGTTTTGATTAAAAAAATTTCTCGTGAAAATCATTATTTTTTTAATTCAAAATGTTATTTCTTCTTAACGTTAAAAAATAAATTTATGACAGTCATTGAAAGTTATGAACTTAGTCCATAATTTCATTATTTGTCGCCCATTACTTGTTTTATAAATTGGAGGTATTTATTTGTGGTTAATCAGTAAGTGAAGGGTTACACATTTTTTTGTTGCGCCTAAAATATCAGATTGATTTATGGGATTTTTTATTAATCTTCGCAAGAAGGTTGAAAATTCTTTCATATTATTTCATTAAAACATTTTTTGGAGGATGGTAATTTCATAATTTATTTTTCCCTTGATGAATTAGTTTGTATTTTGCTCTTCTGATTCTTCTGCTAAATTCCCTTTTGCTCTTCTGCTATGTTAACTTATTCCTGGCTCAGTAGTTTCAATTCATTAGTTCATAGGCTAGAATCTCATCTTGGATATAAATGTTTGTTGTGTATTGAAATCCACTTTAAACAGTAGGCCTCGAACTAGTAAGCCCTCGTGTGAAAAATGACCATTGAGGGACAAACAAACCAAATTTGGCTTGATGCTCCAGTTTTCTATCGCAAGTCAGAGATTGTAATAAAAAGTAAATGATAGCTGCTTTGAAGTTTCTATTTGGAGAAGGCAATTTTTTGGACTGATTTTGTAAATAAACTATTCGCAGATAAACTTGTTGATTTTTCATCTATATTTAAATTCGCTGACAAACAAAAAGGTGCAATTTCATCAGATTTAAACGGAATAATTTTTACATTTATTTTTTAAGTTAATCTTTGGTTAAATTAGGATAAATTTCCATGGTCATATTTTTCATGCATAAATGATAAGTAAAATCATCTCATATCATAAATAAATCATTAAAATATTTATCTCATGTGCAAACTTTTGAATTATAATTTAGGGGCTTCTTTCTACAGATTCAAAATGTAAAGCTTAATTCTTTTAATGAAAATAATATCTAGGAATAAAAATTAGAGAGTAAGTTCTTTGAATAAAAGCTGTGATTAAGTTATAATTCATAGGATTTGTGATCGAAAATTAGATAATGACTCGCGGGGCAAATAGATGGCGCTAAAAATAGTTTGTGACAATTTAAATTACCCGCAATCTGTCTTTCGCTTAAAGTACTTTGAATAGATATTCATAAAGCTTTTGAAATAATAATTTTATAATTTTTACAAGAAATAGAGAATGTTTCAAAAATAATTGAAGTATTTTTTCAGCTAATAACTTGGAATTTTTTTCTTGAATTATTAATTTATTGTTTGCCTCATTTAAATAAAAATCACAAGTTACATTTTTCTCTTAATTTAGTTACGCTTTATAATTATTCGGTTTTAATTTAACGCTTTTGACTTTAATTAATAATTTAATTCAGTCACGATTTGACTTTAATTTACTGAGCGATATATATTTTTATTTTATTCCTGATAAACAATATTATTTGCATAATTAAACTAGATTTTCACACATAAAATGGGATGTTACCGAAACAACTCTTTCGGGCTGATCGCCTTGAAATCTTTTAAAACCAATTTTAACGCCAAAAAATAAGTGTTGGCATCCAAAATAAGTGAAAATGAATCAGAGGTAGCGTGGGAAAATAAGAACACCGCCTCTCTCCAACTGGGTCATCACGAGGACGAAAGGGTGTTACGAATAGAATTTACTCGCCAAATTAAGTTTTTTCCAACAGATGAACTCAGGAAATTGAAATTCAACGTAGTAAGTTTAACCTTGTTCCATAATTCACTTTCGCCAAATGTTGTTGCCAATTATCGCCTCGGACAAATATAATCACATTTTTCCACGAATCTTTGTTTTATCCTTATAAAAGAAAATACATCTTCAATTATAAAACTTATTGTTTAGAAGAAAGATTCAGCAAAGGGATAATTAATTAATTATGTATAAATAAAAGAGAGAAAGTGTTTTTTAGGTGATTTTTTTAAATAATGCATTTTAAAAAATATTTTTAATTTTGAGAAAATAACAATAAATTCTACTAGCTCTGCTTTTTATCTCTTAGTAAATATTTAAGTTAATTTATTTTATAAATATATTTTAAATTTTATAATCATTATTAAATTTGGATATTCCTCCATCCCATTAAATTCAAAGGTAATTTTACTTCACTGAAATGAAGTAATATTTAACTTATATAGTTTATACTTAGATTCATTAATTAATTAAATAAAAAATACAAAAATATTGAATGAAGTTATAAGAATAAAAATTGTATATAGCATGCTGCGACCATTATTGTGCTTGTTTGAAATTATTACAAAATTAAAAAAGACAATCTAAAATATTAAACAATCAAGAAAATGAATCAAAATGCATACGATTAAAATCAATTTTTTCCTCATGCAAATAAAATCTATTAAATATTAAACCAATTAACTAAAGGAGGAAAAAAATTCTAAATAATGCGTCGATTATTTTTTTACACCCAAATACACATAATAGATTTATATTTTCAATGTTAAATTATTTGTATTAATATGCTTTCAATTTATCGTTTCTCTTCGCTTATCTGTACAAAATGAAAGATTAAAAAACATTCTTTTTGAATAAATTTCAGAAAAGAAAAACTAGCAAATGTGTTGAACATGATAACAATTGCCAAATATATTCCAAAATGTAAATTCAAAGGAGGTTTTTTACAAGTGTGTAAATACTTGATGTTAGGATAACATGATGTCATCAATTCAAGAAACATTAAACACGGGGAGGTAAAGTTATGTCTACAAAGCTTCTGGTTTGAAAATGTGCCAATTAAGATTTATTGGTTATCAAATGAAATGCAGCTGTTGAAGATTGTTTTCCTTTAAATGTGATGAAAACTTTAAGCAGGTGAAAAAAATGTTATTATTCTTTGGCTGGAGTAATTGCTTAAAAAATAATAAATAATAATGATTTGACGAACGATTAATTTTATTTATGAAAATTCTTTTCATTTCAATTTTCATAATTTCTAATCGGTAAGAACGCATCAAAATAGAATTTTTCCCTACATCATTAATTTTTTTTATAACTATACGATTAGTGGTGAAATTAGATAATTTCACTTCGAGAAGAAGACAATTAAGGACAGAAAGCGTGTCTGTTATAGTTCATATGTTCCCGATACATTCCAGCAAACCTTTTGAGACTCACAAAAATTGAATGCATAAATTGTTTTTTTTTTTTTTTTACTACAAGTGTATGCTTATGTGCAATTCTAATTTCTTTTTCTCTTCATTTCACGATAATCACTAATTCCTCAAGAACTATTGAGTATATTTCACGTTTATTTTCTTCTAGACAGTAAGCAGACAATTTTGTCCGCGAAGGTCCGATGACGGTCATATGCATGTATCTAATTACATTTTATCAGTCTTAGAAAATAATTGCAAATCAATTTAAGGCTTCTTACTTTTCTTTTATGCCAACATCTAATTTTCAAGATTTTCTCTCGAGAAAATTTAATGAAATTCAAATCTTTATAACCACAGTGAGAAATGAAAATGTTTTCTAGTTAATTATTGAAAATAAACAGTTTATTATTTTTGCATGTTATTATAAAAAGAAAGGAGAGTATCTTTAAATAAACTGCATTGACAAATTACGTGTTTCCATCCAATGAATTTTTATGAGAGCGTTCTTTTTTTCTCTTGGAAATATTTTTAAGAGTTAATAAATACATTTCGTTCATGCCAACAAAATGGATGGCAGTAAACTAGGTAAAAACTCCCGCCCAAATCAGGAGCTGCTGAACAACTCAACCCCAAAATCTATCACAGCAGCTGCGCCCAATAAACAATGCTCGCACTTCGCTTTCGATCTTCGATGGCATCCTTAAAGAAACTCTTCTCCCCCATCTTTCGCCGCAGTCGAGGAGAAAAAACAAAAATAAAAAACGCTTTCTGAAACATATCTGCATATTTTTTTGCTTTTCATATTTTCTTTCCTCCTTGAGGTAAGAAAAACAGAAGAAGAGGTTTTATTTGCATGCAACTGAGCGCGAAGCAACGTGGGCCTCGAATCGAGGTTGAAGAGCCGGTACTGCACGCGCGATTCACCTTTTGGCGTGTCCCTGCGATGCGCATTAGGGCGACCACCGCCGCCGCCCCTGCCGACCCCGCAATTAACCCCAGTGGCCGCCCCACCCGGCCTGCCTGCTGCACCTGGGCCCGAAGGGTGGATGCACTCTTCTGAAACGTGTTTTTTTTTCTGCTTTCTATTCTGTGAGGGGTGGGGAGGGGTGTTTCTGAGTTTTTGAGTCAATTCCTAAATGCGGAAATGCTGCCACCGAACTAAAGCCGAAGAAAACCAGTAAGGAACGATGAAGTGCAATTCCCAGAGATGGATCTGTAAAATTCATGGCAAGCTGAGAGGTTTCCTTCTTCCTTGTGGTTTTTCATAATTTCCCGATATACACTTTGATCGGCAAGTTTTACTTGCAGAGTCGAATCTTTTAACTGTTATGATCGCACAATATCTTAACACTTACCTAGCTATCGAATAGGATGCATATTAAAATTAAGAGAACCATATGAATTAAATACATTAATTAAAATACTATCTGTAAAAGGAATTAGAATTAACAAAAGCTCAGTTGTTCAACTTAATAAATTTTTTAAAAAAATTTATTCTTCTTAAAAATTATTGCGGTTTTATATATAATATATGTATACACATACCCGCCAATAACCATATTTTATAGAATCTCTACACTGCGTGTTTTTAACTAGGTTACATTAATCAAATTAAAATGCTATTACAAATTAATATTATTAGAAATTATAGGATTAATAAATTAACGCACTTGCCAACCGATGACTAAATGGTCAGCGTTCCTGACTGTGCTGTGGTCACGGGTTCGAATCACGATTCAAGCAAGGATGTTACTTTCTCTCCGTGTTTCTCTGTCCTTTCTTCTGAGATGATGCACGAATGTGGCCCACCTTATAAAAAGGTTTGTGGTAGTATGGCGTGTCCCATGGTGGTAGTTTGTGGTACTCGCTTCCGTGACTTGGTTCACAGATGCCCACTGGGTAACGACAAATGAGTAGCAGTTTCCAGCTTTGTTGTGGTGAAGGGTTCATCACCCAGTGCCCACCGTTGTTAAAAAAATAACGTTGTTAATAATAATAAAAATAATTTAAAATCACTTAATTCTAAACTAAAAAGAATATATCTCAATTTAACGTTATTTGATATAGCGCGATTTATTACAAAAGAATATATCTTTTATCGTATAAAATTTACTTTTATGAATAATAAAATATGGTTAAAAGCGAACTAGTTTAGTTGTAATCTGATATAATTATATGTGGAGTCATAATTTGTAATAAGGAAAATCTTATAGAATTATGAAATATTTTTTTACTATATTTGTATTAAATCTACATATTGCGAGATAGGTTTGGAATACTAAATAACTACAACGATAATCACAACTTCTTAAAAATTACAGACTAGCTTGTTGTAATTAATAAGTCAAGGTCTTTTTTGTGATAAGGCACATCAAAATAATAATAAAAATTACACAAGACCCAAATAAAAGTATTATGTATGCCCAATAGTTGTCATCTCAATATTCGATACAGATGCATATTTTTAGAAAAAAAAATATTTAAGACATATATTATATAGTTTGAAAATTATTAAAGTCAAAACACTGATTTCTGTAAAAATTACAAATGCAGATTTTTACATTGTATCTTAATTAAAAAAAAAAAGTTGAATTGTTTTAAACCTCTTTATGTGTTACTATTATGCGGAATAAAAGAAATTACATTCTTTATAATCCAAATCGCATGAGCTATCAAACAATGAATTTTCTGTACTAAACAATTTTTCATTATGCAAATATGTAATTCCAGACAAGTTTCAAGAAGCCGTGTTAAAATTTAAAAAAAAGAAGGTATTTATCTTCTTTTTTTACTTTTTCAATATAATAGTTGTACTTTAACTGTTTCTTATATATTACTGATGTTTGTAAATTTTCTTTCGAGCATTACATATGAATAATATATATATATATATATATATATATATATATATATATATATATATATATATATATATATATATATATATATATATATATATATATGCACAAGATATCTGTTATTGCACTTATAAGTACATCTACCTAACAAATGAGAAAATATTCAATGAAAATGGTTAGGAGGGGGGATAATTTATATACTAGAATAACAGCTTTAATTAGATACTTGCATGTGACATCATCGGATCTTCAAGGACGAAATTCTGTGGTTACTTTCTAAAAGGAAATAGAAAATAAACATGAATTACGATTCATTTTGTGAAATATACATAATAATTTTTGATGAATTAGTATTAATCGTTTGCATACTGAAATGAAGGAAAAAATTAAATTTGCATATGAGTAACACTTGTAGTAAAAAACATTTCTATGCGTTCGATTTTCGTGGTTCTCAAAATATTTTCTGGAACTTTCAGAAAACATTAGCAATCGCCACGTTTTTCGTTCTCAGTTATCTTCAGTATGGTATCTAATTATGATAATAATTCAAAGTAGTCCTATTCAAATAATCTTTTCATCAATTATTTCATCCTTTTCTTCAAAAAATTACGCGTTTCCTGTAAAATCATTCTTTATCAACGTATGGGGACATCTAAGAGCACAGATTAGTCGTAACGTTGTTTGCAAATAACTTCGTGGAAGTTGTGGAGTGCCTACAAAAAGAGTAGGCTTTATTAATTGGTTAAAAAGAATTTTTAAAAATTCCAAATTATTCCACGTTGTATCGATTTTACTTTGCTTATAACAATGGGGACGTCGAATTATTCTGGGAAGTACTATCGGGAACACTTTAGCAAAATTAATTATCTTTCAGACAGAAAGACAAAATCCTATTCGCCAATCATTGTCCCATCTGGTAAGCATTATTTTAGCAAGATTTTTCATGGATAGATGTGAGCGTATTTTAATATCGTAAATGACTGGAAAACTCTCAAGTGTCCACCTCGAGTACTGTACCCGCAACTAATAGAAGTACATCCTTTAATTCACATTTTCGATAGAGATAAAAAAAATAAGCTTTACATTTTTCATATCAACGAATGTAATTTTACTGTAATTCATCGATAAATCACACCAATGAATTTTACATAATTGAAGAGAATTTGAGAAAAAGAATCCATACAATCTTTAAATTATTTGAAAAGAATAACTAATTTGCTAAAAACAAATTTTATAAAATGAATTCTCAAACAGAATTTGAAATCGGAATAAGTATATAAAAGCTTTTTTAGGTAAACGTCCGTTCTATAATTTTTCATCATTATTTGAAAAGTGCATCGGCTGAACGATATATTGAAAGGGTTCAAGACACGGCAACTGAGGCAGAGAACATGGTCTTCGTAGACTTCCGGATATATTTTTAAGGCTTTATTTATATCGCTTCTTCTACCCTATTAGCGTTTGTTTCTTCGATGACAGTTGTGTAGGTGGACAAATCAAAAGCACTCCCTTTTCACCCCTCGTTGCGAAAACGGGTAAAGTTGAGTCGCGTTGTTTCATTTCCGCCTTTTTTCCTTCTTTTCATAAATCGTAACTGTGATTTCCTTGAAAATTTTCGGGCGTCATTTTTCTTCTAGCGGAAAATCATTTTTTATTCAAGAGCATGCTTCAAAATATGTCATTTCTGAGAGGTGAGATTTTGAAGCAATTTTTTTATTTTGGTTTGCTTAAGCGTTCATTTTGTTTGTTACGTTATATTAATGTATACGTTAATGTTGTTAGGACTATTTAGTAATGCTATCAATTCATGCTTATCTACTTTAGTAAACAAAAAACTTCAGTGCATGTTTCATTATACAAAATAGTCATTTAAGAACTTGGATAGAAAAAATTATAAATCTTCTATTTAAATCGAACAAATCCGACAATAAGATGATAGTCCCTTATAATGTGACCAAATTTTTTTTTAAATTCAAAAGCAATATTTTTGCATTTTGTAAATACAATTTAGATTAACTGTAACCGTAAAATAGTAACATGAAAAATTTCACATTTCAATCAACTTAGTTGTTGTTGTTGTCGAATGCCAGCAAGGCAGGCATTATGGGGTGCGATGCTCCACTTTTCCAACTGAACCCTATTTTGGTGTAGAGTCCGACTTCCTCAATACACACATGCCATAAGTACCCGTTTATAGAGTAGGCAACCATTCAGAATCCACTCATACAAGGAAAAAACATAGAAATGATAGATAGATAGAGAAAATACATCCATGTCCGAATCGTGATTCGAACCCAGGACCTATCCGCAGTCAGGCACGCTGACCACTGGATAAGTTGGGCAGGAATCTACTTAGTGAGATATTCTAATAGCGAACATTTATATATCCGAAGAGTAGGGAATTTAAGGGAGAATTTTTCGTAGATAATGAACCGTATTTCCATATGTTTGTAAGGTGGAAACTCTACTCATGAACTCATTTCGACTGATATGTGTTCTAGCAAAAACTCAATAACACATTTCCATATTTCAACAACGGTTGGAATCAAACCTCAGACCTTTCAGTTTGAAGATTACTGTCCGATCTTAGGCGACGGTAAGTCCTTGAAAATGCAATCTTGAGCATTTATTTTTATACAAGTAACACGTTCATCTATCTGATACATATACTACACACATCTAAATGTGATTGTAATTCATAGAAATGTGATTGTAATTAAAAGATGAAATCGACTCCTGAGCTGGCACTCAATTGATCTTAATAATTCATTTGCATTAGTTTATGACTAAATAGCTCAGCAAGAGTGCAACTAAAAAACTTTTCTGGTTACGAATGTTAAAGTTCAAAGTTGATTAACATCTACGACTGACTTTGATTCGAACTTCAGCACTATGGATTGACAGCAAAAATAGTCCACTAAGACAGACATCAATGTCTTATTTCTAGTGCCTATTTTCATTTGCAAAGTAAGGAGAGAACTGAATGTGGATTATTTATTGTATTTCTCTATCATACTATGATATTTTTTCCCTTCAATTTAAGATTCAGTTCTAATATTAACAAAACCAAATTATTGACATTATCGAAAGAAACATAACAATTGATTTTTGGCTATTTTTTAGATTCAAATCCAAACTGAAATATTTCTAAATAGAAGCTAAAATTCTATTTTCAATTTCTTAGAGAATTCAAAAATGCATTAAAAATCAATTTTTATATTAAAGTATAGATTTAATATAAAATATTCTTCTTAATTGAGTGAATAATATAAAGGAATAGAAAAATTGTGAAGACGTACTTTATTTTAATTAATAATTGTATTTTCTGTGATTGACAAAAATCATTAATGTCATTTCTCTCTCTCATCATAAATATTTATATTTAAAAAAGTTACATCTTACATTGAAATATCTATATAAAAGAACGTATATCTTGTTACCTTATTCCTTTATATTATTGTGAAATAAATAAATAAGAAGTTCATTTCTTTTTAGCAATTAAAACTACTTGAAGAATGCAATCAATATATGAATGATTTGTTATAGTTTTTGATAAAAAAATATATCGTTTATATATCTCAAAATATTTTTATTTTGCTAAACTTCTCAAGTAAGTCTTACTGCGCTTTAATTTTAAACACCATTTTACGAAGTGAAAGATCTTAGTTTCAATATCAACCGTTGATGAATAACAGAAAATCAGGATTGCATTTCTGCTTGCATAACTTTCAAGGTGGGAGCGAGAGTGCTTCCCGTAATATACTTCTTTGTGACCTGTGAATGTGACCCACTGAATGCGTAAAATCTTCAAGAACGTCATTATGAGGTGAATGTTTAAAACACGCTGTATTTCATGTTATATCAGATATCCTGTGTGTAGAGATTGTACCGTAATCTAGAGGTTGGGTGTCACATTCTTCAATAAGGAAAAAAGTCCCAGCTTCCAATCCAGCAACTATTGAACAAAGAGAGATGGAAGTTGTGCTGTCGAAGTTGATGATTGAGAATTTTCTAGATTGAATATATAAAACATGAATACTGTCTTTTAAATACGGTATTTGCAATGTATGTATAATTAATAATCCCTAGATTGTTGAGTTATTGTACCAGAATACTTCCATGTCTCTAGCCCATGTCGTATTCAGTTAATTATGTGACGTCTAATGTCCTTCCTCTATGTGGCGTGGATGTGGAGGGGAAGGTACCAGCTCAGGTGTGAACTCGTGACCTGGTCGCGGTTCAAAATTAGGAAGTACTTGGTGATGGGCGAGTATTCCATATTCCCATTCTCATTATTGGGAGTAACTAAAGATACATTTCGGGACTCGCCAGCACCACTATGTATGTATGTATCTCATAATTGGGCTCTATTAGTTAGGTGAAATCAGCCGGATGGGAATCTTTATGACTTAGAAGTAGGTACCAAAGCAGAAAACCCCCATACTTGACTTCCCATCCAGGCAAAGTAAATTGAATGTGACCAGGAGCTATTTAAAGTACTCAGCTGCCTTTATTGAGCACCATAGTCAAGATTCGAATTTACTATCTCCCAATAATGAGAACAACGTCCTAGATAACTAGCCCACCGCAACCTCTTGTGCAGATAGTATATAGATAATACCTTTCTTGTATATAGATAAATTACTTTCTTGTAGCAAGCTTAGCTGTTCCGACATGAAAGTCTAATTTTACACACACACACACACACACACACACACACACACACACACACACACACACACACACACACACACACACACACACACACACACACACACACACACACAGGTATCTAAACTCTTACCTCTGCTCTGCGATGTGATGTTTAGAGATATGACATTTTCTCGCCATCTTTCTAAAAATTAATTAACAATATTTTTGAATTTTTTTTCTCTTACAAAATACAATTTGAATGTATTCCTTCATTAAAAGTAAAATATAGATTAAAAGACAAAACTGTAGAGTTTTTCAATCCTTTAGCATTTCTTATATGCATATAGCATTTGTCTAGTTCATAAAAATATTATTTCATTATATTAATATAATTACAGCTTTCTCAATGCTTAATTTTTTTCTTGTTAAAATAATGTTAAATAATCGTCGAACATGAATTTATAAATTACAATCATTTTTTATTAGTGGTACTTTTCAATTTAACAATTTAACATACAATGTTAGTTTTTCTATAACTATATTTAAACATTCCCCCAAAATACTTTATGCGTTTATTAATAATAGTATTCTATGCATGCACGTATGTTTTAACAACAAATGCATGGATTAAGGCTCAGTGTATTAAGATTATATAATCTTATTTTCTTTTTCCATTTATGAAGACAAAGCCACTAAGCACCAACCACAGCTTCCTAATTTTGAGCTACGGTCAAGATATCTACACATGATCAAACATCGTACGTTCAGATTTTGCACCGAAAAGAAGTACCACAGTCATTCACAGATTCATACACCGCTGATTTCTACTCGATCAATTATTGAATTCTTCTAAATGCAAAGCAACCAAGGATTGTGGTGGGAGATTATAAGTTGAAATAACAATTAAGTCAAACCACATTCACACCAAACTTGAAATCGACAGCGGATAAAATGGAACCATTGCTTTCTATTTATTTTTTCAAGCATGCTTACACAATCAATAAAAAATTCTGAAAGGAATATTTGTTTCTGAAAGGAACAATAACAAAAACACGAGAAAAGAGAAATCCTAGATTCGTTCAGTGACACCTCCCGCCATCGATAACATAGTCGTTGAAGTTTGATGGATCCAGAAAGAAGAAGAAGCAACGCAGAGATTCTAACCCCGCGAAATCTGTTCACCTTGCGCGAGGACCACCAGGTAGCGGCAATCCGCAGAGTCAAAGAGACGCCCTCGCGGTCGAAAACGAAACAAAAAATAATATTCTTCACAGCTTATGGAAGCAGCGCAAGAAATAAATAAGAAGGCAAGGAGCTGTTACCTGTGTGTCATAACTTGAGGTTAAATCTTGTTCGTATGGCTTTACGGTCACCTGGGAAAACCATCAATCACTAAACAGGCAGGCAGCAGCAGTTGCATAGGAATTGATTAGGCCTAAAAGAAAAAAGGGGGAAAGATTTTAAGCGACCCCGGTTGGGTTAGGTGAGAATTATTGGCAGGCAAGATGGGTTTTTAGCGCTGGCAGCTTTTTATTTTGCTTCTTTTTCTTGTGATGGTCGAGTATTCCTTAAATGTTAAATTTGGATTTGTGTCGGGGAAAGCTAATTATTCTCAGCAGGTCTCTTTTAGGGGAAAGGAGAGGATATTTATTGCTTACTAATAAACTAGCAATATTTCTTGAGAAAAAATGCGCATTTGAATAAATAATCTCATATGTTATCATTGAAGGGAGCGGATCAAAATATAAATAAACCATAAGGATTTGACGTTAACTAAAATGAAATCAGACAACAATGTATTCCACTGGTTATTAAAGATCAGATGTTGTTCCTTTACTTTATTTTATTTCTACTTTAAATTTTTTGTTATTAGTTGAATATTATGAGTAACATATAGAAGTTAATTTTTTTCATATTATTTACGCATACGCATTCACATGAAACTAGAATTGATCTTTAATCAGCTAGAACGATCAGACGTAATTTTCTTCGAATGAAACTAAACTAATTTTTAAATATGATGACAAGAAACTCATCAACTTAGATGACTATTATTGAATTTTGCGGCTGATCATCAGCATCATTGATGTTGATAATGAAATATCATTACTTATTGATGTTGGTTGAACATCATTAATATCGATATCACGATCTGTATTCCTATAAACATTAAATGTAATTCTTTCGGATATATGAAAGAAACTCAAAATGTGCTGACATAATTAAACCAGAACATAGGTTTATTGTAGTTATTTAATCACTTCGTTGAGAATTTTCAATAATATCAAATATTATAAAAAGCTTGTGTTTTTGTACGTTTATGATGCTGGAGTGTTAGTTTGCTTACTATTGGTTGTGAAGTAGAATCCTTTACTGAGACATTTCGAGGACTGTGATTTTATAATTCAAACTGACGCTATATGAGAAAGTTCATTTTGCATGCTAATATATTTTAAAACTTCGCAAGTTTCCTTACATAGACCCTTTCAACATTGCAATCCGTGGTCATGTCAGAATTGAATACTCTATACTCTAGTGGAATTATTTTAATAAAACTTGTTGAGCAACTAACTTTTTCAATTATCATTTTTTAGAAATCGGAAAGAACATTTTAATAAATGCAACAATTTTCCTTCTTTTTTTTCGATAATTTTTTTGTATTAATATTAAATATTTTACTACATTTTCGAAGTGATAATCAATGTTATGAGAATTTTAAACTTTATGTATTTTGCTATAAACATAAATAATATCCATATATTAAATAAATTTTCTGAATTCATGTTTTTACTTTGAAATACTTCATTATGAACTTTTATGTGAGCAGAAAATTAAATGATACTGCGAATATTTCTGAAACTTTTAAGTAAAAATTTTCAAAATATTTGTATAAATTGGTTCTCTCTCAGGGCATTTCTCCTGAATATCAGTAATGAATTATTTTCGACTATTGTTAATAATGAAATTATTAATATGCTCACAAAAGAACTCATATTACGCATTTGCACTACCTCGAAATTATTTCATTATTTCAAGTCACTGAAACGAGCATTTTTGCGTATTCAATTATTTTCCCCCAAAATTAGATTAAAAGCTTGTAAAATGACAAAAAAACAGTGATGCATTGGTGAGAATTGGAAATTTCTGCAATTGTATTATTTTGCTGGCTCACTTTTCCTCCTTCTCATTACATCGCCTTTTAAATTTATTGGTAGCCTCATTCCGAATCGTGTAACTACCAATTCCGCTTAGCGGTGTTCTAACGAGTGAGGGTGGAAGGGACGTCTAACTTTCCCTAGGCTTAAGTCGAATTGGCAGGGGCACCTAATCACGAAACAATAACGGTAATAGAAACGAATTTCCCGAACCATCCGCTGTTAATTTCGTTGATTAGCTCCCAAACTCCGGAGTGTGTCGTCTTCGTCAACCCCCACCCAACTCTGGCCAAACTCTCCCAGCGGCAATTTAATCAAATAAAGGCTTTTTCCTTCCACATTATAATAAAACTTTTGGTAAACACAGTTTTATGTGAGGCCGCTACGAATCTTGCTGACACCGCAATTTCTCGCAACAAAGGATCCCAGTCTCCTGGATACGTCAACGCTGTTTTGAGTGACAGTTCGCCACCGAGATGGCAGACGATAAAGAAAGATAAACGAAAAAAGAAAAAAAAGAAGCCAGCACCCAACAGTTGGCCCACCCTGCGTATGTGTTGCAGCACACCCAATTTGCACCAACGCCCCCACGTACACACATACTCAGGTCGATACACGTCCCTTCCTCGCCCCCATCCCCTTTTGGAAATGGATCCCAAATAAAAGACCAATTAATATGGCTACCACAGAGGAAGGTGTGTATGTGTGTTTTAGGCCCCCCAAAAGCTGGCAAGGTAAGTCGCTTTCTGCGATGGTGGAAAAGAAGGGGGTGGGCGGATGGCTTCTTTGTCGAACAGAAAACGTTCCATGCCAACCTATTCGATTATTCAGTATCTGCGTCCTTCATCGATCGAATGCGTCTGCAAAGAAAAGATGAGCTTTTCTAGTGGTGATGAATACAATGCCCATTGTGGTAGGCGCGTTCTTTTTATCGAGACGGTGACAGGCCGTCACATTTTAACACCTTCAACACATAGGGTTGCAGATTAATCTAGCCGCTATCGATTCATAGGTAGCAGTCGGGTATTTCTACCTTGAGTTCCCAAGCAAACAAGTCGGTTTTGGGGATACACTCTTCTGGAATACGGCAATTACCCGTCATGGGGGTTTTACCAATTTGTGGGACAAAGAGAGGGGGAGTTTTAGCTGGTGGTTGGGCACAAATGAGATGGTTGGCGTTCCACGTTATGGATTTGTATCGGCCTTTTATCGCCCCAAACATGTAGAGAAGTGTTTCTGAAAAGCGGATTATTTAAAACAGAATGGTATCAGGTGAATTTCGTTATGGAATGAACATTGTATTTATGATACTCTAATATTGGGAACAAGTTTCATGTATGCACATTGCCATACAATTCTACATTATAAATGATATACAAAAAATACTTAAAATATCAGTAGATAATTTAGTAACTAAAAGGGAATAAATACATTCTTTCAACTACATTAAAAGAATTAAAATTAATTACGTTTTTAGCATCAATATTATGTAGATTTTCAGACGTCAGCTAACCAAATTCATTTACGTATAAAAAATAATACTAGTGATGCCAATCAATTATATGCAAGATTTGAGAACATCTTTTCAAATATAAATGGCATACAATTTGTAAGTCAATATTTAAGAGAAATTTAAAAAAAAACATCGAAAAATAAAAATTGAGTACTCTGAATTTTGTCTGAAACATTACTTTTTTACAAATTCAAAATTATTTAACCTAAACAAAAACAATTTTAAAATATTTTTATACTACTAATAAAACATTTTGATGGTTGGCATTCCTACTACTTTTTTATCATAAGTATTTTTTTATCTTTCAAGAATTGTTTTCGGAAAATATGCAATTAAATTATTAAATTAAAAAGCTGAAGCTTATTGGACAGTGATAACGTTTTTGTCTGAGCAATAAACACTTATCAATTGCTAATATTCACATTTTTTAATATGTATTTATCAACAGTTTTTTAAGCGTATTTCATTCTACTTTAATGCAATTTTTGGCATTCAAATCTGAAGATTTCGTCTAGGCATGTTGTAACTGCTTAAAAACACGGCGTTGTGTATAATTATTGAGAGACATCACAATGAAGTCGCAATTTTTGACAAAGTAAAGCTCAAAAAAAATTTTGTTTCAAGATTTGTTTTTTTGCTAATACAAAAAATCTTAATATTTTACTACATTATATGTTTCATTTATTTTTTTAAACTAATTTATTAATTTCTGAACTTTTTGGACTAAAATTTCTATATTTTATAAGTTGATATAAATATATCAATTGTTAAGAGAATTTTTGGTAAACAGACCTTGAAAAAACTGCTTTCCCTGGAGTGTTAAATTAAAATTTTGAACTTTAATTCTCTCGAAATAAATCAGGCAAAAATAATTGTGTTTTCCATAGACACTGGTAGAATTGAATACTTTTTCTTCTCGAGAGTTGCACTCTTGGATTGTGATGACATCAATATAATCAAAAGAATTCTTTAAACATTTGTTATTTGCATCAAATTTAACAGATGCAATCATTTATTCTGCTTTGTGCTCACTTAGGGATCAGGACATGCATGGTAACGAAAGATGTTTTGTATTCAAGAAGTAATTCAGGTGGAGAGTCAATTCTCTGCGTTATATAAGAACTATCATTAAAATAAAAATAATTCATTCAATAAAAGAAACTATTTAATAACGGATTCCTTTTCACACGTAGTGATTTATTAACTTTTTCAAGTAATTGCAGCATTTTTGCTCATATTTAAGAGTCTAAAATGTACAATTAATTTTATGTGTGTAATTAAAAGGAGATTAGATTATACATAATGGAGTTTAATATTTATCAAAGTAAATTTTCTTATTGTTTCATTGCTTTACTTTTTTGTTGTTTATTTCACCCTATCAAAGTTATTATATGTTTATTTTTTTAATTTCACATTTTGGAACATGCATGTTTATTCTAATAAGAGAAATTTTTAGAAGATAAATTTGTTACTATTTTAAGTTAGAGAAAATAAAAGCTAAATTATTATTTATTTTTAGATTTAAAAATTTTATAAGAAGTCTATATTTGGGAGTTTATTTATACATAGAAAAATCTATATTTACTACCTTACATAAAATCAAAATTTTTAGTTTAATCACATTTAAAAATATTCTCAAAAAATTAAATTATTGACATAAGCTTTATGCCCTATTTTGTTGTATTATAAATTTTCTAAAATGCTTGAACAGAAAAATGCTCTTGCTTCTGAATTTTTAAATATTTTACTATTAACTTTGATCTACTATATCTCCAATAATTAAGATGTTAGACTGCCTGTTTTTTTTTTTTTATTCATGTATTGGTGCGACTGAATATAAACTCGTGATATGAAATGACTAGCATTGAGTTTGCTTCATAATTTCAGTCCTCACGTTTATTTCCATGAGCGTTTCCATGTAAGTAAAATAAAATGGTTAAGACATCACAATTCCGGAAAGCTATTTTGGTAGAAAAATGGTAAACCAAAATAAAATGCAAACCACTGGATAACAAGAAAAAGAGAAACGAAACCAAAACTGAGGCTGTGAGCCGGTTACAGTGAAGAAGGTGTGTGTGTCGGGCATTATTGGGTTAAATGGGCATCCACGGTTGTTTTGAAGTCCGCGGGGGGTTGCCATTCCAACCGATGCCACCCTCCGAGTACCCAATTCCAGATCGTAACCCCGCACGATCAACGCCTCCTCCCACCTTCTAAGCGAGGGTGGATTTACCAATGCGTTCTCCTTTTTTTATTATTAAATTTTTTCGCATTCTTCACCATCCTCTTACCTTCAAATAAGCGAAAAAACCTGAACATGAAAACAGACGAAAAGGAAAAAAGAACGAAAATAATGATAAATAATCGCCGACGTTAACCGAATGAACTATAGGGTGTTAATGGAAGAGGCAATCATTATTTAACAGCAATTTACGCGCAATAAACGCAATTTCACCAATCCTGGCTGGAGGAATCGGTGTATTTTAATAACGAATTTCCGTCTTTACTTATTTATTTTCTTCATTTTAGAGCGAAGGTCATATTAATTTATTTTCTGTTTAACTTAAGGCCTTGGGTGTATCAAATTTAAAATAAAAGTAAACCAAGTTTGTGTGGCTCATTCTTACATATAATTACCTTAAAAAATTTTCTTTAAAGACAACAATGCAAATATTTTTTTTTACTAGTTATAGTTGTAAAAGCTTGAAATGTAAGTTTCATTACAAAATAAAAGTTTCTTAAAAATTTCTTATATTAAGAAAATTATCTCCTATTTTTTTCAACATGTGTTGCTTGAAATATTTATTTAGAAGAGAAAAAAGAAACTATCTTGTATGTGTGTGTGTTTTTTTTTTAACTTTTACATTCATTTGTAGTATATTTACCTTTATATGTAAAATATAACATAATATTTAAGATTCTTGAGTAATTATTATACACAGTAAACAAGAAAGTTCTTACCGTTTTCATGTCGTCATTGAATGAAGTGAGAATAAGTATGTAAATTAGTGTATGACGTGGTCGAGACACCGGTAAATCCAGAGTAGAAATATCAGTCGTTATAAAAGCAGGCCTACCACGCTTATTCATCAATCGTAACTCGAGTGACGAAAGGTCGGTCCTGTATGATACTCCCAAGTGTTTCAAACATTGGTTTTTTGTTACCCCAAGATTCTATACCACACAGCGCAAGACCACCTATGTACCCACGCTAGACTATATTTTGTATCTGATGGACTAATCGTCAAGTTGTTCACTATGAGTTGCTACCGACGAGCCAAACGATCACTGTTGACCTAAACCCGCAGAACTTGTAACGTGTGTAACGCAGCATAATAGAAAGAGCCAGCACTGATTAATCACAAGGGTGTACTGTTCTTGGCCGATAATGCAATGTCACATGTCATGCCCCTGGGTGGCCAAGAATACCATACATCGCCTTGGTTGGGGGACTTTGTGCCATCCCCTTTACTCACCCGACGTTGTACAATCAGATCATATCTTCTTCCATTCACTGGGGAATTACCTTCGTGGAAAATCCTTCACCAATGATGCAGATTTGCGATAAGCACTCACAGACTTCTTAGCATTCCAAACTCCCATGTTTTACAGCAAGTGTACTGCACAACTTGCTGTAAAACACTGGAGACACGATGGCAGAATACCTTCTGCCGATTATTTTAAGGACTAACAATGGGCTACACTTTCTGTAGGTCTTGTTCTTTTGGATAATTAAAAACGGCAAGAACTATCTTGTTTACCTTGTATATAATGATACATTTGAAAATGGGCTTAAAATTTCAGTTGTAGGATTATAAAATGACTTTAGTTTAAATTCCCTAATGGTTTTCTTTAATTAATGAATATATTGTTAATCATCATTACGGATTATAATTAAATTAAAGTGACATTTTAACTTGAAAGTAGAAAGGAAATCTTATAAGAAATGCATATTCTTAAAGAAAATCTGATATAGAGATAGACATTTAAATTTTATTATTTATTTTTTTAATTTATTTTATTTGGAACTACTTTTTTATAAAAAACTTTAAAATGCTTTCTAATTCTTTTAAGTTTACCACCTTATTCATTATTCTTTGGATATCATATACTTAACAAATTAATTATTAAATTTATTACCAATTATAAGTTATCTGTGTAGGTGTTTTGAGTTTTCTATTTGAACAATTTAATTGCTTAAATATTCCATGGTTATCAGGAAATCATAAAAATAAGATGAAAATGTGTGTCTGTATGTGAAAATCTGTTTTATTATTTAACAAATTCCGGAATTTTATTTTTATATAGTTCATCATTAATTAATAAATCTTAGCAAAAATTAATTAATTTTTTTACCTATTTTTGGTTTTGATTTAAAATCATCTTAATTTTTCGGCTTTGATAAAATATCTGTATAATATAAATTTCCAGTCGGTTTATAATCACTGAAGGTTATTTATTTATATATTTTTTATATGTATATAATCATATGTATACTAAAGGTTATGCATTTATTTCTATGAATCACAAGGCTCATACGCTTGGAAAATTATGTAATTTGTTGATATTTAAAATATAAGAGATTGACAGGTAGAGTTTTAGAATATTACACATTCCCGTATTAAGAAAATAATTATTGGTAATTGTCGCTGAGAATTTCTTGTTTTGATATCAATGACCGATTGAGGAGTCACCCTGTCTCTCGACGTTGGTCACTCTTCATTATTGTAAATATGTAGTTGATGACATGTTTTCGAGTTTATTTAATTATAGTCGCTGGCCCCTTCTGCAATTTAATTATCGCCTTCACAAATTTCCACGTTCTTTCGTTGTCATATCTCTTAAATTGGAACTGCTTTTTTCCGTCACATATCATTGCGCCAAAGTCACGACTGGCCCGTCTTCCCCGAAAATGTTGACGAACGAAAAGGAAACAAAAAATGACTTGAACTTGAAGGACAAACTTATACGTCAATGCTGCATTATTAAATGCGAATTATAACATGTTTGCCAGTACGGTGTTGAAACTAATGATATGTTATCTGGAGATAAATGTCGGCTTGATCCATTCCAAGATAGATGACAACCATTCCATGATGAAATAATGAGTTGTCATTTGTTCTGAGAGGGAATTACTTAAAAACATGGCCTCAATTACAGACTCTGGTCGATTTTCAAATATGCTTTTCGTCAAATCGAGAATTCGTAAGTTACTAAATGACAGTAAGTTTAAGGATTGCTGCCAGTTATAGGTGAAAGAGCGACTTCAAATGAATGATAAGATAATTAATTGATGGAATATTAATTAATTGATTAAACTGAACGCAGTTATTACACAATCATTGCAGACTTAAAGGCTAACAAAAAATAACAGATCTAAAAATATAAATAGACACATATATTCTTATGTAAATATGTTTCATTAAAAATTTATTTATGTCTTCATATAGAATTCCTAATAATATATATTATATCGATTACGTATGTGTGTATGTTTTATTTTGCAATTACTTGAATTAAATAAAATTTAATGATTAATAATGAAAGTTGAAAAGAATATGAAAATATCCCAAGCTGTCCTTTTCTTAAAAGGTGAAAGATATTGACTTTCTAATTTTTTGCAAGCATTTTTCAAACATTTTTATGAAAAAAATTAGTATATTTGAATAAGTACTAAATTTTTTTTAAAAATTTTTGACGTTTGCGGTAGTAACATATTATTTACTTGAGAGTGGAATTTTATTTATCTAATGTAAGCGTGTTATTTATTTTAAAATTTTTTACATTAAGCTCTTTTCTGCATTCATATCACAAAATTCAAATCAATATTACGTTAATCCTTTTAGTACCTATTTGTTTTGTTTCAAGAGTTTATATTTTATTGTACATGGAATATTAAAAATTATTTCGTTTCAAATATTCAAAGGTACCTAGATGTTATAAGTATATATATATATATATATATATATATATATATATATATATATATATATATATATATATATATATATATATATATATATATATATATATTACAAATATCAATATTTATATATTGATATTTGTAAGCATATTTTCTTATATAAAAAATCAAAATCAATCTTTACAAAAGAATTAGAACTTCTGCAAAGATTAAGTTTTTTTAAGGATGTAATTCATATTATAATATGTAAAAAGTGAATGCAATTTTGAGTCAAATGCTATATTTATTCGCACAACTAAGAATAGAAAAGAAATTATTTTATTTACATTATCATACTGCCAAAATTCACTTTGCTGTATATATATTATACAAAGAGGCTATTATTTTTCAAATCTTCCCTAGCTATTTTATCAAGAATTTTTTCACTATGGCTGATACAATCCATTTAAATAAATTACGCTATCTAAGAATTATTTCTTTTTAATAATCATAATAATTTGTATGACATTAATGATAGTAACGTTTCCCAGTAGCATTAACAAATAATCTATTAATTGCAAACTTCTTGCCAATTGCTTATGACTAATTCTAAGAAAAGGCAACCCGAATCTGAAAAGCAATGAAATACCGGAAAAATATTTAAATATCTTTTTCTCACAGTATTTTAGGCATGGATGGTAGATTTGCTGAGTTTACATTATCAGTAATCATCCTATGAAAGATAAAAAAAAGGAACTTCATTCATCGATAATTTACAGTGCAATCACTTTAAATTGCACAACAAACTTGTGTGCTAAACTATACTTTGCTAATTTTTCCCAATTTATTTCCAATCACTTCTAAATTTTGGTCTTCATGAATATTAACGCTTCTTATTTTGTAATTTTAGCAAGAATAAATTTTCTGATGGTAAATATAAATATTTAATAAAATTGTGTTTAATGTGTCTGATAAAGATATAAGATATTAAGAAGAGAAGTCAATAAATGTATATAAGATGTTGTACTTCTAATTTAAATAAAAAGTACAGAATGTTAATTCAATAATCTTCCATTATATAAGATTTCTGAGAATCTATTTAAATATACCAAAACATAGTAGTTAGTGTTTACAGTTGCCGGAAAATTATGTTACAATCAACATTTAAATAGGATTTCTTATTTTCAGTTGTTGTTGACGTGTGCCAGTAGGCTGACAATATGGGGTGCGCTGCTCCATTTTTTCAACTGAACCATATTTTAGTGTGGAGTCCGACTACCTCAGTACATACATGCCATATGGGCCCGTTTAAAGGGTAGGCAACCATTCACAACCCATACATACAAAGAAATGACAAAGACAGGATAGACAGAGAGAGAAAGTACATCCATGCCCAAACTGGGATTCGAACCCAGGACCTCCCCATCCGCAGCCTGATACGGTGACCACTAGATAGAGTGGGCGGCGGTACTACTAATTATGGAGGGAAAGAAACTATGTGAAGAATACATTTTTAATTATATATTATATATTTTTGCGGAACTTTTTTTGTTCAAAATAAAAAAAAGGAATATTTTATAAAAATCACGAAAAATATTGCAAAATTATTAATATTCGTGAACGTATCAGAAGAATTTAAAGCTTTTAAGATAATAATCTCAAAGAGCTTATGAGATCTAATGAACATTTCTGTTGCAATTATCCGCAGTCAGGCACTCTGACCACCAGACAGGGTAGGCGGCTCTTAATTTTAGTAGTAGTTGAAAATAACTGCTAAAAATTGAAATATATGTAGGAGTTTTTTCGCTTAAATTTAAAATACTTTATGTTTATGAAACATGTAAGTCCTCATAAGTATGATGTTTCGCCCGTATTTGTGTACCTTTTTTAGTACAATTTTAAGTATTATTTTTTAAAAATGAATATTTTACATTTAAGGCTTTTTTAATGTCCAATACACGTTGTTCTGTATTCTAGAATCTGCTTTAAAATTAGGATGCATAGAACTTGAGATATTCAATAAACTTTCATTACATAGATTCGAGAGGATTCAGAATTTATTTCCATTCTAATACAAAAAAATGATGTTTATGAAAATATGAATGCAATAATAATTTGAACTTTTTCACTAAGTATGTAAGTTGTATGTTAAGGATCATGATTTCCCTACTGCAATTCCAGCAAAGGTTAATTAGCGTTCTAAAATTAACATGTAATTAACGGTTTCTAAGGAAAAGCTTGCTTATTTGGGGAAAATCAAGTAGACAGAACTAATTTCATTTTTACTCTAGGGTTATTCTCACCACACCTGAGAGAGAGAAGTGGGAGAGTGGCAACGTCAAGAGGGAAAAATACCGTGAGCTTGTGACACCTGGACAGGCCATAAGTCCCAGGGACTTAAGAAATAATTGATTGTCTCCCTTCTCACCGTGTGGCGTGAGAAGGGGGGCTGCACGCGTTTCCAAGTTTAACACTTGTCCAGAGGTATCCCTGCCTTGGGCCGTGTGACAGTGTGATTACTTATTTGCCACCCCGGCCCTCCCCTGACACGCCGGGAAATGAGAATTTCCACCAGGACAGGAAAAAAAAATTCGGGAACCGCCCTGCACGTAAAAATATCATATTTCAAGGTGGGCCAGATGACGGATCTTCTGGACTTTGGTCAGCCAGCGGGAGCGATTTGGTTGAGAGGAATTTTGTCCACTGCTTGGTAGCCGTACGTGCTACTGGGGAGGTGTTTCTGTTTGAGTTCGCTCAGGTGTGTCTGGCAAGGAAGAGACACCCAGGGAGTGTTGGGGTTAGGTTTTGTGTTTTCTTTTTTGGGTGAAAATGAATGAAAGATGGCTTTTGTCATTCAAAAAGTGGCAATAAATGGTGTTGCCACAGTTATTTGTGCACATTTCCTAAAAAATAAAAGCTTGTGTGTTGATACTGCTCCCGTTATTTTCAATTTGTTCTATGAAAGAACTATTCAAAGTAAAATACTAATACATTTTATTAAAATATTTAGATTGAAAGATAAAAAAATACAGTGAAATATATACCATTCTATATTTTGTCAGCGCCAAATTAGTTAGAGGTAACGCATAATATGGAGAGAGCTTCGATACTTAATGCAATTATAATAATAACCGAAAAAATTGAAATTCTGTGAAAACAAACAGGTTTTATCCTTGAGTAAGTAAAATGAACACAAAAATAAAGAATTTTATAATAAATTATTAGAATGTTACCATATAGTTCTAGTTTTAATTATTATAGCGCCTTTTTTTAGAGCTTTCATTGAACTACAGAGAAAGTATATCAAGCAATGAAATATTTCAGAACTTTGATGATTAAAAATTTTATAATATGTGATAGATAAAGTTTTTATAACGTAATAACAAAATTATATACATATATATATAACCTAATAACATAGCGTTCTGTTCCAATAGAGACTAAAGAGACTAAAATTTTATAATATTACACCAAAGTTTTTTTAGTTTCTCTATCATCATTTTCACCTAGTTACTAATATACATAAAACTTTTTAAAATACAGTAAGAAAGTACAGGAATAGGATATTTTTGCTTTTTTCATTCAAAGTTCCAAAGACTTGTCTATGGATTTGGAGAAAGACACGTACCTGAAGGTTAACTTACACTTATAAATGATGCAATATGGTGCAAAAATATGAAATAAAAATGTATATAACTCAAAGAATGTATTTTTATTCTCAGTTCTTTTCATTATTCAAATGCATTATTAAAAACTTAAACCATATATTTTTTTAATAGAATGAAATACTTTCATTCTTTATCAAAAGGAAAAATACATTAAAAAACACAATTATTTTGCAGTTACCTGTAATTTACCATTAAAGACACGAAACTCAATTATTCCTTAATATTTTTTTCACATGATATGATACATATTCTTGAAGTTCATGGGAAGAATCCTTAAAAATAGTATAATTACCAAGAAACTATTCAGCATTTACTTTAGGGCTAAGATAAATGTACTCTCTAACTTTCTTCCTACTTCATTGATATATAAATTTTAGTGATTTACAGAAATTAACTCCCATCTTAATTCATATTTTACTAGTCATAAAATATAGCACCTGAAAAAATCTTTGGTAAGTGTTTAATGTTTAATATGACTTTTCAAAGTTAAGAAGAATCAGTCCAGCCGTTCAAGAGATATATTCATTCAAAAATAAATGATGCATTATATTTTAATAACATTTTATACCATTAACACTATGCCTCACTCAATATATGTCAGTGATTTTTGAAACTTTAGACATCAGATATTTCTTCAAGAAATGTAATATGTTATGTTTAATTTCTCTCATATTTACTTAAGAAACTGTATTAAGAAAGAGACAGTGAAAGGTACTCCAAATTGTAAATTATTCAATTGAAGTTTACAAATCAAGACTTATGACATCATATGTAGGATTCACAATATTTTAAAAATGCCAGAATTGTATTCGTGTAATGTGTATGCATGTAGTAATATAAAAAACTTTTATGTACATCAAGGTATGCAGGATTATTCCTGAAAGTGTTAAGTAATGTCTCCGTATTTGCAAATAAAAAATTGTCAATATTTCAGAGAGTTTGTAGATACATCATTTTTGTACAATTTACAGTACTGCTCATAGTACATTATATATTATTAATATTTTTTGCTTTCTATTACTTGCTCTTGCAGCGCTGTTTTTACCTTTTTTTTGCGAATGACACTTTAACAAAAGTTTGCATAAGACAATACTCTTGAATGCAGCGAATACCAATGATTTCAATCACTCTTTTACAATATTCGCTGGCTATATTTCCCAATAAATGGATTTTTTAATGTAAAATTTGATTTTAATAATAAATTTAATGAAATGCAAAACTTTTGGAATTAATTCAAAATAAAGATAAGAACAAATAGTAGAAATTTATTTTTCTCTAAAATTAGCCATTAGAATCCTCATCTGTAGTTTGAGAAAGCGAAGAATTTTTTTAAAATTTCAGTGTTCCATTCTGCGACTAAGGGACCAGTTATTTTAATGACTGACATATTCTAGAAGTCTTCTCAGATGCTACCTTACAGCGTATAATTCTTAACCTTTTGATAAACTCATGGCCAGTTACAAAAGAACACTCTTTTATGTAATTAACATACACTACTGGCCATTAAAATTGCTACACCAGGAAAGCGGCACACCACACACGTGAAATTTGCATGACAGGTAGAACTTGCTGTGATATGCAAATGATTAGATTTTCAGCGCATTCATACAAAGCAAGCGACAGTAGCGACATCTACAATGTGTATAAAACCAGAGATTTGACAGCAGTTTTCTCATACTCAATTTACGTTTCAACGTTGTTTTCGGCAAAGAAAGTTGTTGTAATGCCTCGATTAAGAAGAAGAAATGCCTATCAGCACGTCTCTGACTTTGATCGAGGAAGGATTATAGCCTGCCGGGATTGCGGTTTATCGTACCGCAATATTGCTGCTCGCGTTGGTCGAAACCCCATGACTGTTAGCAGAATATGGAATCGATGGGTTCAGGACAATCATATGGAACGTCATGCATGATCTCAGCGACCCCCCCATCACTAACAGCAGAGAAGACAGACATCTTATCCGCATGGTCACAAGGGATCGTACAGCCACGTCCCGAACCCTGAATCGAGAAATGGAGTCATTTGCAAGGCAACAAGTTTCTGCTCGAACAGTTCGACGCATGGATTGTCTGCACGGCGACCATGGCTTCGGCTACCATTGACACTGCGTCACAGACAGGGGCGCCTTCAATGGTGTGATCAGCGACGAACCTGGACGCGGGAATGGCATCACGTCATCTTTACATATCTGTAAAGATGACGTGATAAATCTCGGTTCTGTTTACAGGACCATGAGGGCCACATCCGTGTTTGGAGGCATCGTGGAGAACGCGCATTGCCAGCTTGTATTGGACATCGCCATACTGGCCCACCTGCTGGAGTGATGGTAGGGGGTGCCATTGGATACACGTCTCGATCACTTCTTGTTCGCATTACCGGCATTTTGAACAGCAACCGTTACATTTCCGATATGTTAAGGCCTGTGTCTCTGCCCTATCTTCGAGGCCTCCCTAATGCTTTGTTTCAACAGGATAATGCATGACCACATGTTGCCCGTACTGTTCTGAACTTCCTTGATACAGAACAGGTTCGACTGTTACCCTGGCCAGCACGTTCTCCTGATCTGTCACCAATTGAGAACGTGTGGTCAATGGTTGCCGAGCGATTGGCACGCCATCACTCACCATCCACTACTGTCGATGAACTGTGGCATAGTGTTGAAGCTGCATAGACTGAGATCCCCGTACATGCCATACAATCTCTGTTTGACTCCATGCCTAAGGCGTATAAATGCTGTTATTGCAGCCACAGGTGGCAGCTCTGGGTACTGATTTCTCAAAATCTATACATCTTAATTTCCTGTAAATCTAATCACTTGTTTTTTCCACTATAATGTATGTGTCCAATAGATATCGTTCTGTTATTTGAATTCCTTCTTGGTGTAGCAATTTTAATGGCCAGTAGTGTATAAACTTTATAAAGTTATATGTTAATTATAGTCTTTATAAAATTAATGCACAATTAGGTTCATTTAATAATTTGTGCTCACGAGTTTATTGCTAACGACTTTCTGAATTTAAAGTCCATGTAAATACGAATTTCATTTATATATTTTTTTCTTGCCATTAATATATACTATTAATTACATTTTTTTAATTCTATAATTGAAATCTGTCAGTTTTAGCAATTATTTATATGTTTAGTTCAACATAGTGTGTCACCTAATTTTGTGATCACCTTTGAGTTGATAAATCTTCGTCAGGTAAAATCATTACACTCTCTTCAGAAGCTTTCTGGTGATTTCTTACATAAAAAAGAAAGAATTATATTACTGTTTAGAAAAAAACCCGTTCATATTAACTAAAAAAATTTATTATTTTTTCGTTGTTGACCCTAAAAAAATGACGACATGAGCAAACTCTATATTGACTTCTTAATAGAATCCTAGTAGCCAAGTAGCTGACGTTCAGAATGAAACCCAAGGAAAATACAAATAAAAAATCCTCAGAAATTGAAGAAAATTGATTATTGATCAATATTCATTACTAAACCGGGCATTAGTATACTGAACCATGTGAATGAAAAGTCAAGTCCTAATCATTATATACCACACTCTCTGCTGGAATAATTATACTTATTGAATTGTAAACTTAAAGTTGTTAAGAAAATCAGCAATAGGACCTCTAGATAATCAATAATATTCATATTTCTTATCATCATTAATACTTATTTCTGATTCCTTGCTTTATTTTGAAGTCGGAAGAGTCTTAATAAAATAAAGTGTTTTTCTTTCGAGCAAATTCGCTAATAAAGAAAGCTGCTACAAAATCAGCAAACACAATAGGAACATAACTGTAAAAAACGTGATAATAAAGCAATTTGTGCACGCTCCCACCCAAATACTCCAGAAATAATTACTCTCACACCCTCCTACCAATCACGCAAGTGGCGTCAGGGATCGCGTGACCTCGGCCCATCATACATTGTCCGGGATTTACAATCACGTAATAAAGTTGTTGCTGCTCTTCAAGAAGCAAACTTTTTCGAAATAGCACCCCAAAACACTAAAAGGATAATTTTTTTTATGTATGCCGAGCAATTATACTCTAGTGCTGAAGAACTTTTCCCTCCCCCCGACCACCAGTTGAAAACTAATACAACTGCGAGAACTACTCGCCTGCCTCTCATGCTTATGACATTTTCAATTAATGTAATTGCTGTTTCGAAGAAAATTTATACAATTCAAAATGATATTTTTGTTGGAATACTTTTATCTTTGAAAAAAAAATTGTGATTGAATGTTACATAATACTGTAGCAAAGTAATACACATCTTATTACATTTAAATGATTCACATTATGTTATACTTTATATAATATATAGACTTAATTTGAATATTGTCGGCCGTAGGAATTAAAAACATATTATTGTGTTTAATCTTTGATTATAAGAATCATAGAACTCAAACAGAAACAGAATTTTTTATCATTAGCTTAACAAACTAAGGAACCTTAATTTTTTCAATGTAAATTGATTTTATGCAAGTATTGATAGTTGTTACATGATAAGTACTAAGACACAATGTTCTTATGTTCTTGTTGAGCATAAATATGTGTATCTTCATTCAATAAAAGTCCCAAGCAAAAAACAAAATTAAGTAATCTTTACAAACAAAACATTTTCTACATAATTATGCTTTATTCTTGAATTATGCTAACATTCTTCTCTTCAAAAAACGACATTAGGCCAATAATATTTTTAAAAAAATGTAAAAGTTGAGAATGATATGTAAGAAAAGGGAATACATTACAAATGGCTTTGGCCAAGACAGTTTGATGGCTGCATGTGGACTTAACAAATGTTGAATAAATGTTTCTGCTGACTAGCACTATTTCCACTTTCAGAAGTTTCATGAAGAAATCTTACTGTGTTTTAGTAGTTTGGATGGATTTCAAATGTCAGAGTTTCAAATCAAAATGCAAAAGCCCATTAAAATATTCTACCTTTATATACTGTCTTCACTGCAACAATAGCTTGAAGTAGAGTTTTTAAAATTTATACTATTTTATACGTGATATATGACAGCACAGAGCAGCTGAAAAATATTTAAATCTATGAAAATAACCTGCTACAATAAGGATTTATTTTTGTGCACTTTGAGCAAAAGTAAAACCTTGTTGTGCATACTTATAGTGAAGCGGTGCATAAGCTATAAATATATGATCGAGCAATTTTTATAAAGGATCATAAATGTATATGGATGATGACTTAAGCAATCATTTTTCAAACAATACCATAATTCAATCAATTATTTCATTTTATTTTTGTAAATTGGTAAAATTTTTATAAGATTAGAAAGTGATAAATTCTCCAAATATTCTGACATTAAAACATATTATTTCTTGAAATAATAATACTTAAGTGGAATAGCATGGAAGAATTCATGTCGAATTTTTAAAATTAAATATTTTTTTTTGCTATTTTTCACCAGCATGCTTTCAAAAACTCAATTTTAAAATGGTTGCTTTGCTTTTAAATTGGAGCACACTTTTATTTTCAAAATTCATGTCATATTAAAATCATATTTAAGTTCATGTATGAAACTTGTATAAACCCTAATAGTTAGAAATCAAATTCAATGGTCACTTTTTTGGACTGCACAATTTTAATACAAAAAAATTCCCACTCTAATATAATTACATCACAAAAAATTCAATGGACTTAAGATTAGTATTGAAATAAAATTAATTTTGATCCATTAATGATGATAGTTTGCTGATAACACTTGAAGGTAACAACGATATCATTGTAGATGACAATACCAAGTCTGTAAGTATAATCCATTTTAATCAAGCGTCATAATGGCTTACTCTGTTTAAGTAAAAAATAATCAAAAATGGTTTACTCTGTATAAGTAAAAAATAATCAAAAATGGTTTACTCTGTATAAGTAAAAAATAATCAAAAATGGTTTACTCTGTATAGGTAAAAAATAATCAAAAATGGTTTACTCCGTATAAGTAAAAAGTAACCAAGCCGTTAAAGCACCTAGCTCCTTTTAGTATTTGGAATCCATTTTATTTGTACAACTTTAATACCTTGTGTTCGTAAGTATTTAACACTTATGTCTTGTTTTAATTGTAAACATTGAAGGATTTGTCATACACGTTGCCAAAAGTTTGTTTTTAAAATAAAAATTTTGATTCCCAGTTACATTTGTCTTTTTTTGAATGTCTTAAGTTTTTCACATTTTCAGATGCTTGATAAACAAGCAATTCTTGATTTTTTTAAATCAAAATAAGTCAATTTTATCGCTATATTTTTTTTCCAACAGCGGGAACTAGGGTGGTGAACCCTTTGCCACAACAAGGCCAGAAACTGCTACTCACTTGTCGTTACCCAGCGGGCACATGTGAACGGAGGCGAGTAGTATTGCCCGCGCCATAGCGCCACGATCTCGTTTATAGGGTGGACCACAAAAGAAAGGACAGCATCACAAAAGAAAGGACAGAGAAACACAGAGATCAGAGAAAGAATATAACATCCATGCCCGAACCGGGATTCAAACCCGGGACCCACAGCTCAAGAGTCAGGCCACTCAGCCATCGATCGGCATTTTCTCGCGATATCGAAAAATAAATTTTTACGTTGCATTGCTAATAAGACATCCTAGGGCATATCATCTGAAATATTTAAGGATCCTGATTTTATAAAAGTTAATCTTGAACAGCGAAAACTAGGACGAGGAATCGGTTAGAGGTTTGGCAGAAAATTTTACTAAGCAATGGAGCACCAGTCCCGAGTTTAACGAGAATAAGCCGAGAAAGAACACACATAAGAACTGAAAATTTTGGTACAAGCCAAAAAGGAAAACGAATTTGAAATGAAGATTAAAATGTTAAAGATCTTCTTGTATTTCTACGTTAAAATACAATTTCGGATAAAAAATCTGGGGAAAATACACAGATTATTAGATGAATCCGAGGCATCAAACGTGTAAGTAAGTCATGTGAAATTATTTCATTCATTGTGACTGCAGAAAGAATGAATCTGAATGAAATGCTGTTTTATGTAGAGATTGATGATGCTTCTGTAAGCATTGATGTTCTGACAATGATCACCTGGGCACACAAGAGATAATAATATTAAATATTCAAATAAGAGCCAAGTGGATTAACGTGACAAGAAATGAGCTTATTGCATGATTTCCAGAATATTTACAGGTAAAGCTTTATGTGCAGTTATTCCATTATTGGAATTTATTCCTGATAAAAATTTATGTGCAGAAAACAGAGACGATCAGAACAATTTACAGGTGCCGGTTAAAAACAAGCGCAATTCATAGAAGGAATTTTTTAATTTTTTCTAAACATTCAAGAATGTTATTCCAATGTTCTAAATGCCATTCCAGTAACTAATACTGACAATAAAAATGTCACTCACCTTAAAAAGATAAAATAACACCCAAAATATCACTAAAAGTAGTTTGTGAAATAGTTTACTCCGTACAAGATGATTTGAACTTAATAATAAGATAGAGTTACAATAATCATCATTGTGACCCTTACAAATACAATATAAGTGATATTATTGTAAAAAGATTACTTGTATGAAAAAACTGTAATTTATCGCACCAATGTCTAGTTAAAGTACAGGGGTACTTTAAAAGTCCCCCAAATACTCCCTTTGATACTTACTAATTTACTGATCTATGAACAGAGGAAAAGAAGGTAGCGTAACATGACTGCATCTCACGCATCTCAAATGACACTTTTCATCTGACCATTGACGATAGGATGAGAGCACAGCTTATGAAATACTCACAAAAATCCAAAACATGTGTCCAAATGATAGCTAATAATAAGAAAGATCGAGGATAGTAGTAAATCAAAAAAATAATCAGTTCTTACTTTTCTGAAAGACTTATTAACTCTATTGGGAAAACGAGATTGTTCCTAGAATCACGATTGTACAATGTAATTATTTAACGTTTACGTTTCACATGTACTTATCAGAGCAATCCTTGTTCTATAATAACATCAGTATGCAGCAGATAAAGTATTTATGCTTCGCAATATGTTCTATTTTCATATATTTCAACTATGGGTACGTGTCCAAAATCGTTTTGGGGCTAATAAAGTTTCCAGTAATAGTGAAAAGTCTTAATTAACTACGTAACAAGTAGTTACAAAATATCAAAAAAAAGTAGTAATGCTTCCAAAATTTTCTTGTTTGATGTCTTTTTGATTGTGGTATTTTAACATACACTTTTTAATGAAAATTAACACCCTTTTTGGATTCTGATTATCAACCATATTCCAAAGATAGCCCAATGTCCTCCCCTCCCTCTCTCTCTCTATATATATATATATGTGTATATAAATACATATACATACATATATATATATATATATATATATATATATATATATATATATATATTCGTTTTTTTAAATGTTGTTTGTATTTACAGAGTTATTCAAATTACTCCTTAAAATAATTTTTATAAATTCAGTCCATACTGCTCATGTAACAGAAACACGAAAATTAATTCAATTTTGAAATAAAAAAAGATTATAATACTATATTATTTTCAGTTTTCTAAAAGTAATATTGCATTTTGTAACTAAATCAGCGTTTACTTCGCTTACCTTTTTTCCACTTCACTGTCTGACTTTTCCCTAAAACTCATCAACTGTTCCCTGTTTCTTTTCCCTTTTTTCCCGCAGCACGAACAGACATCCCTGCCTTCCTTTTCCCGGGGTTTTTCTTTCATGCTCACGGGGATATCAAGACCCTATTAAGGAGACACAATGTCTCAAAATTGCGCTCTTGCTTAGGATTTACGGTACAGTAAATTAGGAATTTCTTTTATTTTTCCCTTTTCCTCCCTTCCTTCCTCTCGGTATGCTTTCTTGGCGAAGCGAGTAATGATTTGTGGTAGTCGTGTGGCCTTGCGCGTGGCCGGATCTGCTGCCTAGATAGGTATTAAAATATTCCCTCGTTTCTTTTTCTTCTTTTCTCTTTCTTTTAATTTGGCGGGATGTGCAAGCCGGAGATACGCCAACACCCGCCTACCTTCCTATATGTTACGGTTTTTTGGATTTTGTTCCCTGCTGCGTCAGGCCACTGAAACTGTACCGAAAGAGAAGTGAAGTATTTTATGACTTTGTTTTCCACGTCTTCCCTTACTTAACAAAGTATCTTAGGGGGTTCCACTGTGGGACAGACAAATATGAAGGGTTGAAGAGAAAACTAGGAAAGAAAGGAGAAGAAATTATGAAAATATCCTACTCGAGAATAATAAATGGTTCACGATTTTTTTATTCGCACTGAACTTTTTCTCCCCATTAAATAATGTTGTTAAGTAGCGCCATTTCTTAGACGAGGTCATTGGCTGTATTTATTGAAATGAATATAGAAATCTCCATTCATTTTAAGAATATATAATATATATATATATATATATATATATATATATATATATATATATATATATATATATATATATATATATATATATATATATATATATATATATTTATATATATTATATATATATATATATATATATATTATATATATATATATATATATATATTATATATATATATATATATATATATATATATATATATTATATATATATATATATATATATATATATATATATATATATATATATATATATATATATATATATATATTATGAATTCAAAGTAGCTTCAATAAACTGTAAAAGAATATTAATATTTTTTAGAAATAGCTTTAGTCGCCCAACTTGTCTAGTGGTCAGCGTGCCTGACTGCGGATAAGGAGGTCCTGAGTTCGAATCCCGGTTCGGGTATGGATGTACTTTCTCTCTATCTATCCTGTCTTTGTCCTTTCCTTGTATGAATGAGGTGGGAATGGCTGCCTACCCTATAAACGGGTACCTATAGCATGTGTGTAGAGCAAAGTCGTACTTTCACCTACTTGGTGCTCTGATTAAAACGAAAGACGCTCCCAATAGACTTAAATTCGCATAGCCAAGGCATAGCGAGCTTGGCTTGTCCAAGTGTCATTAGTAGCAACAACAACAGAAATAGCTTTTTTCAAATTCATTCATAGATTTTTCATCTAGATCAAATGTTCTACTTTTGTGAAAATAGAAATGAAACCGAAACCTTAATTTTCAGATCAATATTTATTTAAATTTTATACTAATCGAGGATTTTACAAATTAATCACTTCAATCTGTAAGAATAGTATATTCAACTGAGTATTTTCTATATTACCTTTCCTTATAACTTATTTTTAAATTTACAATGTAGTCAAATACATCATTTTTATGGTATAATCAAAAATTTCATCAAGAAAACCCACAAGCTAATAGGAACAAATTTCAGTAGCTTTGTTATTTGAATTCATACCTATTTAAATTTAATTAAACATTTTACAACTAAACACTTCCATGTATGGTACATTAAGTGATTTATTTCATTCTGCATAATATTTTTACTACTTTTTTTTAATTTGGGGTATAGAGAAGAATATCATTTTGTTACGATATAGTCAATAATACCATCAGGAATATCATTTAACTTTACAAATTTCAGCTCCTATGTTTTTTGGATTCATATCTATTTAAATTTTATTTTTTATCAAGGATTTTAGTACTTACCACTTTGTTGTTGTTGTTCCTTATTCCACTTGATCTAGTACAATCTAGACCAAGTCCAGTAGATCATTCGCCCAGAGAAAGTCCCGAACCAGCGCAGGGTTATCAAAAAGATCTCTCTTCTCCAAACCCAGATAGGAGAGCAGATGGTCCGGAGAAGCTTGGCAGAAATTACACCTGAGGCACACAGGGAACACTTTCTGACCCTGAACGAAATAAGCAATTTCCTATTGCCCTTCAGCTCCAGGGCAGCCCCAGGATGATTTTGTTCGTACCAGTCATGAGTAGGTGGGATCCTCCAAGTCTTGCTGTTTTCGGCTTTGACCTTTGAGAAAATTTCACTAAACGTAAGTAGTCCACCATTTTCAGTTGTTTCAGCAGAGCCCTCCTTAGCCAATTCATCGGCCAAGTCATTGAAGTGGAGGTCCACATGGGAGGGAATCCAGTGTAGATGAATGTCATTATGTGAAGAGCAACTCTTAAGTTTGTTTACAATGTCCATGCCGAGCCTGTCATTAATGCATCTCCATCTGCTTAGGTATTGAATGGAGCTCCTGCTGTCTGAGTAAATCCAGATGTCGCAAGTGCTGCTAATCGAGATCATAAATTTTAGGGCCTCGTCAATGGCTATCAATTCTGATCTAAAGACAGAACAAAAGTTTGGGTTTCTCCTGTTCAGTTTTGTAATGCCGTCGGGAGTTACAATCACGACTCCACTGCCTGTGTTACCATTGTCTTGTTTACTTCCATCAGTGAAAATCCGAACTGCTCCTAATGGGGAACTATGTATTGTTTCCAAAGCCAATTGCTTTAGATGTGCTGGATGCATATCTTTTTTACTACTGAAGGACAATAGTTCTTCATGAAAGAAAACTCTAGAAAGATCCTCTAGAGGACTTAGGCGGGGCCCCAAAAGGCAGGATTCAACCTCAGGAAATAAGAGATTCTGTTTGGCTGCTCTGCTAAAGGGGCTGTCACTTTTGAGTCTTTGATTGTTTTTCCAACCTTTTAAATATGAAGCAGTTCGATGTTGGTCTCCAAAGCTAAATAGTTTACTAAAATATCTTGATATATTGGAAGACCATCTCAGACTCAGTGGTTGGAGATTAGCCTCATAAAGAACAATCTCGTTAGGGCAGCTATTACGTAACCCTGTAATGATTCGAGCAGCACTAAGCTGGATCCTCTCTAGTTTCTTTAAAATGGTATCAGATGCTGTTCGCAAGATCTGATACCCATATTCCAATAAATGTCTAATGAGGGATGTGTAAGTCGTTCTGAGGGTAGACGCATCCGCCCCCCAGTCCCTACCGGAAATGTATTTTAAGACGTTTAGTCTCTTTCTTGCTTTTTTCACTAGATGGTCAATGTGATTGTTACTGGTTAGTCCAGGGTCAAGTGTAAATCCCAAATATTTCAGGTGTTTTTCATATAAAAGCGGGTGGCCGTCAAGCACGATCCTAGGTTGATAGTTGTAAAGACGTTTGTTAGTTGTAAAGAAACCTGCAACAGATTTCAATGGATTAAAGACAAGTTTGTGATTTTTAGCAAATTTCAGAATTCTCTCCAACGAGGCATTTAACTCATTTTCTATCAATTCTGTATCTCTATCAGAATGCCAGATCACAATGTCATCCGCAAAAATACCAATTTCACAACCCCGAGATACCTCCTCCTCAATCCCTGCAATAAAAAGAGCAAAGAGGAGTGGACTCAGTACAGAACCCTGTGGTACGCCTTGACTTAGCTGAAAACTCCTGGAAAGTATGTTCTTAAATTGCACGCTGAATTTCCTTCTACTCATAAAGTCAGAAATCCAAGGTAGAGCTCTACCTGATATAGCAAATTTATCAAAGAGTTTACCAATGAGTTTGTTGCACCAGACCGTATCAAATGCCTTACACAGATCCAGGAAAGCAGCGATGGTGTAGTTTGTAGGTTTTTTATTCTGTGCATCTTTAACATACTGGTAAAAATAAAGAATTTGGTCAATTGTTCCATGGCCCTTTCGAAAGCCATATTGTTCCCTAGGGAACAGGTTTTTTTCTGTAAGATGAAAATTTAGTCTGTTCAAGATGATCCTCTCCATAATTTTACACGGGATGCATGTAAGTGAGATGGGTCTGTAATTCTCCGGAGAATCAGCTCCCCTACCCGGTTTGAGAATAGGCAAGACAATAGCTTTTTTTCCAATCCTTAGGAAGTCTGCCCCTGCTCCAGGAACTTACCACTTTAATCTGTAAGAATGATATACTCAATAACTCGTTCAATTTTGTATTATTTTTTTCTGACAACTGTTCTTTTGAGATTTGTGATGTAATCAAGAATGTCATTTTGTTAATATCAATTATAATACTTTATTTGGATAGAAGTGGAATGATTCGTCAGATAAAATTAGTTAAACAAACGTGTGTACAAAAAAAGAGGATGTATCACTAATGACCTTGAATGACAATCATTTTAACTCTTTTTTAGTTTACTGCTCTAAAAATTCATAATTTATTTGAAATTGTAATATTACACTTGTGTCTTCTGTAGTAACCATGAAAAATATAAAAGCATGAAAAGATTCAGCACTTAATATTTTTCGAAAATTGCGATACATTTTTCATAACAATAGTTTTTAAATTGCTTTTCTATTACTCTTATTTGAAGGAAAAATTAGACAATTGATCTTGAATTAGATTTAAATTATAGATATTTTATGAGTAGTTAGTTCTCAGTTGTTTTTTTACAAGGATACAATAACTCTACATTGCAGACCATGTTCATTAGTTGGAAATTTCGTTTTATAGCGAAATTAATATACAAAATATATAATCAAACATCCTTATTCCACATTTATTTTTATTTTATTAAGTTTATCAGTTTTATTTAAAAATTTACGTTCTATTATTTTTAAATAGAAAACAGTATATTCTTATTCTATTATAGTTAATTAATTTGTGACTTTAAATTCGGCAGTTAACTTCAACAGATATCGATTATTTAACATTACTGAATTAAATCAATATTGAGGTTTTTTGTTATATTTTTAAAGTTAATTAGTAATTTATTTAAAAGACTCGCTATGCTCCAATGAATAATTTATTTATAATGTTATAAAATCAATACAAAAATTATTATAGGCAATGAATTTGATCTTTTCAAATATTTTAGTGGCTGACGTATAGCTATCTAATTTAACTTGGATTTTATCAATATACGAATATTTTTTATAAGTTACAACATTTCTGTGTACGTGATTATTTGGTCTGTCACGATTATTAACATGTGAATCTCTACAGAATGCTGTCGCATATAAAAAGAAAAATATATTTTAATTTTTATATTGATTTTATAAATAACTTGTAATATAATAATATAATAAATAACTTCAATAACTTTTAATGTCAATGGAAATAAAAGCAGAAACAAGCTATTAATTTGATTATTAATTTAAACCTGAGTTATATTCATTCTATTCAAGATAAGGATTTTCAAGATTCTTGTATATTTTGTATAATGTTTTGTTGTAACTATATGATAGCACATAATACCAAAAATATCATACAAATTCACCAGCATGAAACAATATGTATCTGCTAACGTAAAAGATTCTTATGGCAGAATATATGTATACATATTCATAAGATCCGTATTGTTATTATTTCACAAACAGTTTGATTTATTATGACATCCCGTGATTTCCTTATAGTTAATTATTTCCATTGTCATGTGATACACTTATAAGGAACTTTTACGCTTCATTATTCATGTGAATAAAAACACACACTTTTTAAATTTTATATATTATTTATGCAACACATCAAACGAGCATGGCATTTACTATTATCATGAGGGCGTACTAAAATATTTTATATTTGTCATAAAAATAATAAGCTCCTCATAATTTATACCATTTCGACAAAAAATAAAATTTAATAACAAAAAATTTCAAAACAGCTATTTATAAGAAAGAAAATATGAACTAATAAATATAATTTTAATAGTAAAGTGAATATTATATATTCTTTAATAAAATTCATTTTATGAGATATAATTTAAGATCAATTAATCAGTTTAAATATTTACATAAATTTTTCTGTTGTTAGCAGATTCTTAATGTATGCATATTAATGAAATCACACTAATCTGTAACAAAAAAAAAGGAAATTATGTTTATATGACATGCTTATTATAATTTCAGTAAGTTTCATACATATTGTAATATGCATAATATGTATGAATACCAACAAATTCCTTACTATAATTTGAGGAAGAACGTTTTCAACATATTGCTTAAAATATACATAATTCACAGACAATCTATTTAAAACATATTTATTTAAAGTTATAGCTTCTCTCCATCCATTATTTACCGTTACATACCCCGTTACTCCACTTCAAACAGATCTCCTTTTCAATAAACCACATATTAAGCGATTCCGTCATGCGGACAGGTACACCACACTAAACACTAAAGAAAAACATTCTTGGAAAAAAATAGGTGGGTGGCAGGTAAGAATAACCCTTTCTTCTCGTGTCTCCTTCATTCTTTTCAAATGGAGCAGGACAGAGGGAAAAAAATGTACGTGTCATTCCAATATCGGCGTCCTGCCATTCAAAAAAATAAATAAATAAAATTGCATTGTTTAATAAATCTGCTAATAGAAATGTCAATACCATCACACTAGATTTTTTTTAGATACAGATTGTTAAACTAGCTGTTTTATTTTTAGGAAAAAAAGTGAAGTGAAATGCATATTGAAGTCGGTGGCTGTTTCTGACCATGTCTCATTTTCTAGAGCAGAATGCGTTTCTTTTCGTTTACACACTTTCCCCATTTAGCAACTTCTTTTTTAGTGTTCGAGGTGGCATTCTATTGATATCACCCGTCTGACATTCGATGTCAGAAAGAATTTCGTTAGATGAGATTAATAGCCTTTTTGGAATGATTTCTTTATCAATTTCCTTTTCATTATTTTTCTTCTTCATTGAAAGATATGCGTGTTTCCTTCTGCTTCGTGTCGTCTCGTACGATTTTAATCAATTTAGCTATGCTTAGTACTTTTTGTGTGTCTCTCGAGACTTCAAAACTGTCTTTTGCGTTAAAACGAAATAGACTTGCAGGACAAAAAATAAAAACTTACTAGCAAAGTTAATTTACACACAATATATTAAGAATGTCACAATTTCATATTATTTAAATCATTTTGATGGTGAATTTCATCTCCAATTTTGAATAAAAATGCATAATGTATTTTATTCACAAAACGCTATATCTTTCCGTGTATAATGCATTGTTTTATTCGAAATTTTCTACGACTTTTATAGCAAATTTTAGAATTCTACATAAGAGAATTATATAAATAATCATAAAATAGAAGCATCAAGAAAAAAGTCCCTCGAAAGATTTATTAATTCAGCATATCAGGAATCTATCACAGGTAGATGACTCGAAGATATACAAATATCTCTTGTTGCCATGAAAGTTATAAAATTAAGTTTTAATGAAATTAACATTTAAAAATATTTTTAATTTTATTTTATAAAACAATAGTTAGCAGAGCGAACTATAATCTTGTCATAAATAAAAAATATGAGAAATATTTGAACAAAAATTTGTGTTAAGAAGTAGTATTTATATATATTGATTTATGTTGCATTTTAATAGATCATTAGAAGAGAAAATTAAAGTGTTTTCGTGATTTCTTACTTTAATGATTAGTAATAATGTCTTTACGAGATTGTACGAGATTTACGAAAGAAAACTATATACATTTATCGTTTCATTATTATTAAAATTCATTCAGAGTCTGTCGTTAAAAATAATGTATCTAGAGGGAAAATTTTACCAAGCGCATTTTCTTTTGAATTTATTTGTGATTTTATTGAGTGACGCCGACGTCAATAATCTGTGTTTTATTTTTTTATGAAAGTCAAAACAACCTAGATCCGACCTTGACATGAGCGGAAAGCCAGCTTCTCCTGTCAAAAGGAGCATCTTAATGTAAAATTGCTTTTGTAGACAATTGGGAAGGATACGCCCCGTTTGGCAGCCGACTTAATTAACGTTGAAGCTGACTTCTTCACCGCATGCTATGATCCATTGCTTATTTCAAAAATTAAAATATCTATGTATCTAGAAAACTATTTTTTGAATTTTTACGGAATGGAAACTTCCGAAAATTTATCTATGATTTTTCTCTTAATAATATAATGACAATAATTAAAATTATTAAAACTCTGTCAGATGTAATGAATTCATTTTATTTAGACTTTTTCTTCATTACAGATGAAAAATTCTCCGGTTATCAACATGATCGTATAACACTAAAAAAGACTGATTTAGCATATTTAAATTTTGCTAAATCCATCATTTTGCGAAATCCATTTATCGCTTAAGCATATCCGTGAGCATCATCTAATCATACTTAAGTTAAATTTTAATGCATATATAAGCCAAACAGGCAACTGAGTGGTTAATATTCAGTTCAACTATTCGTAAGTTTGACATTTGTATGTTCATCAACTTTTGTATTAGTTCGTAAACTTTTAATGGTTTTCAAGTGATTTTAAACCACAGGTCTAGCTAAATTGTTTCATGCATATCTCGCAATAAATAAATAATCATGTAAACTGACAAAATGCCAATCAATCGAATACAGGAGGTAGATAATTAGTTTTCAAGTTTTAACTTTTCTTTCTTTTTTAAATCTTCATCGAAATAAATATTTTAAATAAGCACCTGTTGAGATTATGATAGTAAAAATATAAGCAGGTACAAATGTAACTTGTACTGTAGTTAAATATTTTCTTAACGCGCGTAACAGTTTTGTGGATGCACAAGTGCTAGAGTTAGTTAATTCATTTAAAAATTTCAAGTGTAACTATTCATTCAGCTAAACTGTAGTTCCAATTTCCGGCAATCAAAAACTATTATCTCGTTTTCATGCATCACTGACCGAATGAAAAAAGATCTCTTTTTTCTGCAACAATAATGAAAATATTCTGTTGAACCAAAAATAAGGATAGGGTCGAAAAATTATTGTAAAATAGTACATGTTGGTAGAGCGGAGCAAAAATAAAATAACTAAAAATGGGGTACAAAAACATCGGAAAGATATAAAGTAACAAGAGAAGAATTTACAATTATATGTAAAAGATATCGCATCTTGCTCAGTCCTTTCAAGGAAGTTTTTAAATACTTTTAGTAAAAGATATGGGTAACAGACAATTCAGAAATATCTATTTGATTTTACGCAAGGTCATCATGTGATATTGAAAGAAAAAGTCAAAATATTATTAAAAATAACTATTTCAGAATATGGAGGGTTGTTAATAATTTGAAACTGCTGTCTGACAGCTCGTTAAAGATTACTCTTGAAAAGCAACAGTAGGAAACGACAGCAGAAATGAAACATACTGCAGACAGTGGAAGAATTCTCAAATATAGAACACATTTGTGGTTTCCAAATGTTATAAGGCAAATGATCGTTTTCGCAAACTGGTAGGAATTGACAAAATTGTTCGCAAAATAGAAAAAGTGCAGAGTTAGATCTTAAAATTAAGTTTCTTTTATCAAAAATTGTTCTCATAAGTATGCTTCACTATTGGAAAAATTATCTAGCGGTTACTGTATAAGAAACACATGCAAAAGAAAAAATTCACAAATGAACAATTCTTACTTTAATTTCATTGAAGAAAAGTTTTGTAAAGTAATTACTTATTTTTTCCATTTTCATACCAGCATTTTGTGAAAAAATATACTTTTTCATTTTTTCTGATGTAGCATAACATTTTACTGATGTTTCTCTCAAAAAATGATCTCAATTCATCTGCCTGTTTTGTAGATGATCGCAGCGCTATTTCATTTTTATCTTCTTTGATATCTAAGCATTCCTTTTTAATATCATTCATTACTGTTCTCAATCATTTAATGGGGCCGTAGTAGCCTAGTGGTTAGGGTATCGGCCTAACCGGGGTAAACATCAGATGATTCTTAGGTTCTATCCGAAAGAATGGGGTTCGATTCCCTATGCCGCCAAAGACCCACCGAGTACATGCGATATACGTGCTCATTAAATCAGTGGAATCGAAAGTCCTATGGTCGGTCGTTGAGCAGTTACCGTGGGTGGTCTGGAGAAATTTACTCCCCCTTCAGATCAATGCCAAAATTGAGGGAGTAGATCCTCTGGTGCTGCCATCTATCGGAGGATTTGAAGAGCAAAAGTCGTACTTTCATCTTCATGGTGCTCTGATTAAACGAAAGACGCTCCCAATTGACTTAAATTCACATAGCCAAGGCATAGCGAGCTTGGCTTGCCCAAGGGTCATTAGTAACAACACAACAATCATTTAAACATCAGATGATTCTTAGGTAAAAATTCCATCTGAATCCGTTTATCCTGAATTCAAATTTATGAAAAGAATGTTTTTTTTCTGTCTAAGTTCATGGATAAGTAATTTATCTTAGCTAAAGTCTTCTTATAAGTTTTCTTCTTTTATTCAGTTATTATGGTAATAAAAACTGCATGTCTGAATGACCTAAATATCATTCTTTTTGGCGCATCATTCGAATCATAGAATGATCAGTTCGTTGCGCCAGCAAGTGGAAGAAAAAAATATTTGAACCAAACTGGTGACAGTGGAGGACTATTTTGGCTGTAGAAGCCCTCCCATGACCAAAATGGTCACCAAATTTTACTCTTACCAGCTGTTCAAAGGAATATGTGTGACACTATGCTAGATATAGGATTTTTTATCTTATCAAAAGGTTCATTTCCACCGTTTTTGGTCTGCAATATCTTAGAAATTTCAATGGGAATTATAGGGAGCTGCTTCAGCATGAATTGTATCCTAAGTTTGTGGTTAACATGATTTCATAAAAGTTCTTGAACCACTATTTCATTTGTTAAATCTCTTCTGTTGTCAATATTTTTTTATTAAAAATTTTTCATGATTTTCTTATATTGCTGTTACTAATAGATATACGAATTTTTGCACAATTCTGATTCTCTTGTTGTTTTAATTTTAATGTTGAACAGTAAATACTTTTATCTTTTGTTTTCCTTAAATTACAGAATTTTACTAGTTATAATAATAAAAATAAATTTTCATTATATTTCTACCCTTTTTCTATAAATGTTGATGAAAGCTCTGAAACATTATAAATAGTTTAATTACTATTTAAACTTACAAATTCTGAAAGCAATCAGTAAAATTTTAGGTATTGTTCTTCATACTTATAAATGTTAATCAGAATGTTTATTTAAAAAAATTTCGTTTTTGCTTTAAATAATAAAATAAAGAACTTGCTTTTAGATAGTTCTATAAAATCTTGAAGTTAAAGAATCAAAAAATCAAAGTTGCTTTGAAATGACTTGTCATTTGAAAAAACATGTTCGATTGTAGATTTTGGTAAATTGTGTGGTAATTTTCTAAATTATATATTTTTAAAATCTATTACGTTAAATATATATATAAAATTAATTTTTTAAAACATTTCGAAGCCAGTTTTAATTTATTGACATAAAATACAATTTTTTCTTTATTTAACTATTGCAGAAAGCAAATATTGATTTATTTAAATTGGAACTGCTTTTTTAAATATGAATTTACCAAAATAAATATTATTTTTAATTTAAAACAATATAAAGTTAATCACTTAGTTTTTCTTGTTGGAATTTTCGTAATTCTATAGTAGATATTTTAATTTCAGTATTTTATCATTTTTAGAATTATATGTAATTATTCAAATAAAGGCTAAAAATAACTCAAACATTAAGATTATAATACAGCATAACTGAAATTTACAATATAAAGCAACATTAGAATATATAGTAAAATTGCAAGCATTTTACTTTTTAACAGAATGAACAAAACATGTGTTATTAGTGATTAATTTTGGCTTTTAGAATTTATGTATATAGTAGATATAATTTTTCACATATTCTGTTCTTAAGAGTCGATAAAATGTGATACCAGGACTTCTAAATATTACTGCGTACCTGTTTAAAATAATATATTAATTGAAAATGAGATCAATAGCTTACAAAACGTTACTTTTGAGTATTAAAGCAACAAGTTTCTATAAGGAATTTCATTTTGCTTATAATTCTTAAGTACATTTTTGTATAGATTATAAGCAGAAGTTTAAAAATTGATCTAAATTGATCTAACTTTATATATCATTTTAAAAGTCCAATCTTTAATTGGGAACAGAATAACTTAATTTTTGAAGAATTACGTATTATTTATGTAAAAATATATTATACATTTCATAACGATAAATGAACTGAAGTCACTTTTAATGTAAAGGCAAAAGAAATTTCTTAAAGAAATGAAAATTGAAACAGACATGAAATAAATATTAATGTTGGAATTGTACAAAATTTTTTCATAAGTTACTCAGTTAGCTATAATTTTTGTAACAAAAAAATAAATTCACCATTTCTTGCTAAAAATTTCAAAAAAAGTAAGGAAACTTATTTGATATTGAGCTAAAGAAAAGAATATCAAAGTGTGCATTTTTCAAAATTTTTTGGAGAGCTTTTGGAGAAAAACATCAGATAATTTAGCTGTTCTTATGATAAATTTTTAACTTTTTTATAAGTCAAAGGTGGAATAGGAAAAAGTAAAGTAGTGAGTTGTTTTCATAATTAATAATATAGATAGATTCAAACGTTTCTCTCTCTCTCTGTCCTAAAAGCGTTATAAACTAAAAATAAAAATTGCAATTTCTATGGTGTAATGGAAAAAGTAGTTGAAATTGTGAGGTATAAAAGTATCCCTTGAATTACGTCGGTGTCAAAAAGAAACCACGGGCTTTAGGTAAGAGTTTATTCAAAGTAGCTGATGACATAAGAACAGTAAATTCATCAGATAAGGGTAGTCGAGACTGCTTTCAACTGGAAAATATAAGAATCTGAAAATCATTTCTATGCCCTTACCAGCATATTGCCTCATATTCAGAATTTGAACTCTACCTGAATATGAGGTATTCATTAAGAGACTAATTATGGCCAAGAAGGAAAGTTAGAATCAAAGTCAAGGATTTAAAGTAGAAAATTTTTTGAAGCAGATTCTTCGATATTATTTCCAAAAGTCTCCAATTATACTGTATTTTATCGCAGACAGTAAACTGTATGTTGGTGGTTATTCCACCAACATGCCCTAGATTGTTTGTGAGAATGAATGAATACAGATATCCTCCCCAAACATTTGTCACATGAACAGTATATGATATGTTTAAGAACTAATGATATTGATTAAAAGAATTGGGAAATTTGAGCCTATTGATTCTTTGATGTCATGTTTATGAGGCATACTCTTGTTAATAACTCTTACTCTTTTATTTACTCTGGTGCATTTTATGTTGATGGTTACTTCAAATGGGAAATGCAGATGTTATTGTTGAACATGACATGTCATGCCCTACAAGCAATATTGGACAGGATTAATTACGTATCACTTGTAAATAAAAGAGTTTCAGAAACTGTATAATGCCACTTTTAGTGCATGAAGGCTTTGGTGATAGAATATTCAGTTCATAATTTTGCTTATTGCACATGAAGGATGTTAATGTTACGGGGTAAACATGCATGAAAACTGGAGCTTATTGAAGAATATTAAGAATTATTTTCAAACAATATCAACAAAAGTTGCAAACATAGGATAAGAACTAAACTTTCACCACAATTTGCGCAAGAATGCCGAATTTCGAAAAACGTAAAGTTGGATTTAAAGAATGACTTCTCCTGTATTTTGGTCAGATGAACTGCGTTTCACATTGACATTTCCAAATAATGTGTGTACATTATTTGGAAATGTCAATTCTCGCAATTGTTATGCGTGATACACTTACAATTCATGTAAATTTGTCATAAATATGGCATTATCCTACAACGTCAATTTTTGAAAAAGACAAAAGGAATGAATTTAAGAACAGTTTTTATCACTAAAAGGAAATATAGCTCTAGGATTGGATGCGGGTCGTATATTGAATACTGTCGTATTTGTGAAAAACTGAATATTACACCGTACATATTAGTCCATGTTATATTTATAGTTGCATTATCAGTTGATATTCACTAATTATATTGTTTTACAGATATTTCATTTGATTTTTCTTCACTTTTGATTTTACAAAAATTAAAACTTATAAGTTTGCATCGGTTATTTGTCATCATTGCCAAAATATGTCTAGTATACTACAAGAGATTTTAATTAATTAAAACATAATATAATACTGAAAACCGGGAACGGTATTGCTTAATGTAGGAAAATGTTGAATTATATGGTGTCTAGTCACATTAATGTGACCACCACGTACTTTCGACGTCGACATTAAATAACCAACCATAGAAAGAAGGGGGCATCACAGTGCTGTTGAATATGTATAAAGACTATGTGAGGACATCAGAAAACATTGCAAGCATTGGCGTATTGCAAAAAGGGAGTAATTTATACGACAAAAGGACATAATCACTGGCTTTCGGACCTAAGATGCAAGCATTTTCGAAAAGGTTAAGTTGGTGAACTGTTCGTGTAATGCCGTCGTAAATGTATATCGTGCATGGCGAAACGTGAATGTCCAAAATCAGCGACATGGCAATTGTTGTGCTCCACAGTGTCTCCCAAATTATTGCGTCTAGGCCTGCGAAGCAGAAGCCCAGCTCATACACCTGTTGCTGGTTGAAGTTTATCGCTACGAAGGCTGGAATTTTGAAAGCAAGTACCATAACTGGGAGTCCATTGAATGCCGACAAATAGCATTTTTCGATGAATCACATCATACATCTGACAGATGGATGTTGGCGTATATGACGTGAAAACTGTATCAATATTCCCTGGCATTTTCTGAATTCACTCATCATTGTGGAAAGAACGATGGATCAATATAAGTTACCATCTGTCCTTGCGGTCCATGTTTACTTCTATATGCAAATTGTTTTTCTTCAGGGTGATGACAACTATCAACAGGAAAATTACTAAGTGTTATAGAGCTGGTAGTGTAAGCGCGTGGTTCGAAAAGCAACAGCTTAAATTTACCATTCTCGCATGGGCAGCAAACTTACTTGACTTAAATTCAATCGAGATTTTGTGGGACCATTTCGATCGGATTTTTCGTGGCATGGATCCTTACCCTCATAACATAGCACTTTTGTTTACTAAACTGAAGTCGGCGATATCTGAACATCCCAGAGAATATTTTCAAAAACCTAAGTTGCTTTTTTCCTGCACGACTGTGCGGCAGTCCACATTGCGCGAAAAGTGGATATTCTGGCTTTTGAAAAGTGATCACATTAATGTGACTGTGTGGACTGTGAATGGTAGTTTTAAAATAGTAAAAAGTACTAAGCACTTGAGCTCTGGCATTTAAATTGAAAGACACTTTTCACTTGTAAATTATTTGCTAGTCAAATGAGGAGCAAAAAGTCATCTTTCAGTCATCAAAAAGACTGCTAGAAAATTACATTTATTTTTATCACACAAAACAATATTTTCCAACTGGTATTTCATGCTAAATTAATTTTATATTTATTTATTTTTAAAGAGTTAAGTTAATGATTTTTTACTTTTTAGTCACATTTTCTGTAATAAGCTTTCTTGGAAAAATATTCTATGATGTGCCATGTTATTTATGCAAAAAGTCTTCAGGAAAGCTATTAAATAATACAAGAATCTATTAGGTTGGGGAATAAGTTCGTAGCGATTTTACTAAAGATTTTTATTTAAACAAAAAATACGTATATCAATAAGTTAATCAATTATATATTCGCCGTTGATGTTTACAGTCTCTTCCCACCTCTTGACCAATTTGTTGATGCCGTTTCTCCAAAAATCGCCTGGTCTGGTGTCAAAGAAGTTGTTGAACCAGTTTTTAAGGACTTCTTTGTTATCGAAGGTAACGTCCTTCATATGGATTGACAAGGAGCGGAAAAGATGGTGATCGGTCGGTACAAGGTCCGGAGAATACGGCGGGTGCTGAGGGACCTCCCTTTCGAGCACTTGAAGTGCGGCTTTGACGACTTGTGCAACATGGGGCCTGGCCCTGTCGTGAAGGAATATGGTTTGACCATGTCGATCAGGTCTTTTCAGTCGAATAGCCTCATTCACGCGGTGTAGTTGGGCTATGTAGAGCTCCTTGTTGACTGTGGCATTCTTTTTAAACATTTCCCAGTGCACCAAGAGGTTCTTAAAAATCTGACTCAACAACTTCTTTGACACCAGACCAGGCGATTTTTGGCGGAACGGCATCAACAAATTGGTCAAGAGGTGGGAAGCGGTTGTAAACAGCAACGGTAAATACATAATTGATTAACTTATTGATATAATTACTGTTTAAATAAAAGTCTTTCGTAAAAACGCTACGAACTTATTCCGCAACCTAATACATTTACTGTCTCAAAAGTTGTTACAAATTCTAGTTATAATACGCGACAAAAATTATTAATCAAGATTGAATACACGCTTCATGAAAAAAAAATCTCAACTAATGTTATCTGATTTGGAAATTAAAATATAGAAATCAGAAGAGAATTTTTTATCAAAAATATCAAGACTTATTACTGGCATCCATCATGGAAAAAATTGTAAAAAAATATTGGATAAAGTTTATGTAGTTTTGTGTATGAGAATAAATTTAAAAAATTAGTTTTAAAATAAAAATAATAAATCTCATTCAACATAATTAATAATTGTTTCCCAAACTGACTTTCTACTTTTCATATAGCATGAAAGAAACATTAATGACTTTTAAAAAAATGTTGATCAAATTATACATTTCTTTATTTGTTTTATCTAACATTTAACCAAAATTATAATAAACGATTAATCAATCAAACAATTTTATCACAAGTAAACATCAGCACACCTTTGTGCTAATGTTTACTTTTGGTAAAAATTGTAGAAAATTTTAGATTAAAAACAGTTTACTAGCAGAAAATTTTAGCAAATTATATGTGGATAACATATAAAAAAATAGATCAAATATTTTTACGATATCTTAAAAATCCAACACATCAAAAATAATGGAGTCAGAACTATTTATAATTAGATTTAATAATGAAATATTTGCAGCACCATTTCATGTATTAAATAATTTTTTAATTTTTGATAGCTTAATAAAGAAATTAAATTTTCAAATTTTTCTCATAATTTCAGTAATTATTTCGGAATTAATATTTTTGAATTTTTAAATGTTTGTTAAGTCTCTTAACTTATTTATGTTCTAAATGGTGCAATCTAAAAACATTTGATGGTGTGAAATATTAAAAATATAACTTAAACCAAGCAATCTTTGTAAATTTGAATAACAAAAATTTTTTAATACTGAATTCCATATTTGAACTTTTTTCTAAATAAAATCTTTTTTTTTCTTCTAGGAACTCGAAAACATTCCGTTTTAGAATTCTAACCGTGAAGAAGTATTCTGAAGTCACTGATTGATTGACAAGCATATCAACCAATCCTCCGACATCCTGGTAGAGATCTCGCTTACTTGTCACCTGTGGGGAAGAGATTCCGCGGCACCAGAGGATTCCGCTGCTTCCGAGGTCAGGACATCGCACCATCCGCGATCACGACTTTCTCACATCATCTGATTCACGCGGGTTGGCTCACACAAGGAAGGAATAATTCCCAAGTCGAAAAGTTCGAAGTTGTCCTTGTTGATAAAAAAAAAGACTGGAAATTCCTGGAATATTAAATGAATAAACTTACTGTAGTGTTAGTGCTGTCAGCACTTAAACCAACAATAATGTATGCAAGTTGGTTTTGAAAACATTTACAAGAACAAGGTTTTTAGAATATCGGAACATTAAAGATGTTATCAGATAATAATATATGACTAATAATAATATCTAGATTAATTGATAAACTTCACGAATTTATAATGTCTATAGAAGCAATTATAATTAAGATAATTTAAGAAATTCTAATTGGCAACATAACATTTCTACATGAAATTTTTTTATGGATTTTAAAAGAAGGAAAATTTTTAAGCCGTAAGTCTCAGTCTAATGAGCCCTCGTATGCACAAAATGGCCGCTTAGCGACAAACAAACCAATAGGAAAGGAAGGATTACAAAAACTACATAGAAGAAGGTGATGTTCTTAAGACCAAAAAGCAATGTTTTTTCCACAAAATCCAGTTGATGAGCAGTTACACCGTGCGGAGAAATACATCTTATAAACTCCATGGGTTCCAATGTGTCTCTACTGTTTGGACTAAAAAAGATTTCAAATTCAAATGGCAAACTCGTCACTTGACCGGGCCTCAATATTAGGAGATTATCTTGTTGAATTTAATAGCTTTTCAGTGAACTGAAATAGGTGGCCATAAACATATCGCAAATAAACGATAAAAAAAATTCAAGAATCCTGTAAAATATATATTGCGATTATACTGTTAATAATAATTCGATGTAAAATATAGAAGTAATTTTTGTCTCAAATTAAAACTATGATTTATGGCTGGTACAATTTAACTTAAGCATCAATAATAAAAACTACTACTGCTATGATATTCTGTTCGATACATCAATTATTTGATATCTGAACAGTGTTTAGCTTCTTCTTCTGATAAATTATGGAATCGCACCTTCTATTTTTAAGGCATAGAGCAACTTAAATTCTAGACATAATTTTCTTTTACATGTCATTTGTTTTCTATTAAAAATATTTTTGAATTGTGTTTGAATTTTTATAAACAGCTGAAAATATTATGAAAAAATCATAAACCTTAAGTTACAAAAAAAACCCTTTATTCTTTAAAATATGTGCGAACAAAATTTAAATGATAAATAAATATAATTCATTCAATTTTTTTTTACACAAATAACTTAGAGGTAGTCATTAAGTTTGCTCAGTTTCACAGTAATTTTTAAAATTATTGATGACATTAAGCTCTTAAGATTGAAGAAATTATTCTTATCTCTCTCGCAAATTAAAGAATATGAAACTTTTGTGCTTTTCAAGTTAAATTTTTTTCCGGCAAAATGCGACGTAACCGGAAATCAGTGAATCTCGCTTTCATTAAGGGTTCAAATTTTCCCTTACGAAATCTGTTAAATATGATTATTAAAGATGAAGCATTTTAAGATTCTAGATTACTTAAACGCAAAAACAAAATTTCCAAATCTGATCAACTCTGAGCAAAAGTGCTTCTTTTTTTTTTACCAAAATTCTTCAAAGAAACCTCCCCCTTTTTAAGACCGATCATTTAAATTATTTTGCGTGTGATGGACAAAACAGCTGATTTTCGTTTATTTTCTTTCTTTTTTCATATTTCTACTTCTTTTTTTTTTAAAGTTTCCACCTACACTGGGAGATAAACGCATTAGGATCAAGAACTAAAAGCTCTAAAATAACCGTGCGCACGCACATATGGGATCTAAATATAATTGCTATGTTTACTGTCATTTTTATATCACAAGGTCTTGCACTGGAAGAAGAACGCAGCCTATATACCACTTCTTGATTTTGCGCTCGATTCTACTAAAAAGACTTCAAATTAAAAGGCCATCATAACACCCATGCTGCATCGCCAAATGGTTGTGGTCATGATTACTGTTTATGTGATTCTATATTAAAAAAAAGAAGAAAGAAAGACGCGGTTTTGCTTGCCTTTTAATGTTTTTTTGCTCTCAGAGGCTCTCTGGCAACGCCTTTCACGCTGTGAAATGTTCGAATCTTCTCCTTTTTGCTGCTGTTCCATAAAGTATAATCGAGTTGAGTTGCACTCTAGCTAAGCTTACAGAGTAAAGAAAAAAGAAAGGTTTTCGTGTGATATTGGATTTGGATTGAAGGAAATTTGGTATTTATTATGTGAAGTTCAGCGAACTGCTCATTTTTTTTATAATAGATATGAATTTATTGTACATGTTGGCGTTTTCTGAATTTGGAATAGGGAACATGATTTAGGAAAAAAATATTTTTACAGAAGAGAATATGTGATAAATGGATAAGAAAATAACCAGTGAGATTCCCGTCTTATAGTTATGATAAAAAAAATTCTGTGAATACTTTCGGAAAAAAAGCAGATTTTCTTTAGTAATACATATACAGAATTTCATTTTTGATAACAAGCATTAATGTATCGTCATGTCAAACTATAAAAATAAATTCAATAGATATGAATATTTTCTTAATAAAATTTTTCTATCTTAACACGAAATTCACAAATAACTCTTTTAATAATTAAAAACATAAGCAAGATAAAAAAATAAATTCAAATACATTGATAAGGACATAAAATAATTATTATTACAAAATAGAATTGCGTAATCAAATTTGAAATAAAAAATAAACTTATTATTCAGTCTATGCGATATTACACTATGCAAAATGCTATAAGAATTTCCAAATTGCATTCTTATATATTGTATATCTCATAAATTCACAATACGAAGGTGCTAGAATAAAAAATTAAACAGTTTTTAATAATTTTAACATGTCCAGCAGAAAGTGCTTTGATATTAGGCTGTTTACTTATTTAACTTTTTTTAAATTAATCAGGTTTATTTACTTTGCCACATTACAGTCATTCTTTGCACACGAGGACCAGTTCAACCGGAAACCAAATTCAAAAGTGAATTTAGAACCACTTTAAAAAAATTTTTTTTGAAGGAAGAATTAAAACCATAAACTATTCAGGTTTGCTGCCAATCATTTAGCTGACTACATAGCTTCGATCAAGCAATACTTCCAATGTTAGCACTGATGTATCCATAATTTTAGAAACCACATTTTTTTAAACTGCGTAATATCTGTAACTATAGCAATCCAAACCCGAAATCTTTCGAGACCCATAGCTTCTGGAGGAAAATGAGCTCTTAGCGTTTGGGAAAAACGTCCATGTGAAAAAATAGCAGCATTTATTTATTTTTAACGATATATACTATTGGGTTCAATGTAAAAGTGGACACTGCTTGGTTTGGTGATAAAATTTAACCTCTGATAACAACCTGGTATTTTCAAGGGTATAACTAACATATTTTTAGGGTTGCCATTTTGTAATTCACCTTTTGGCATCTTTGCCATCAAAAGAATTGCTTAAAATCAAGGAGTACTTATAAGTAAACTTTCATCATGCTATTTCCTTTTGTTTACAATGTTCTTTTGCCCACGAAATGAATGACGTATAAGTTGTCTAAAAATAAATTGAGTGAAAAGAATAAAGATTAAAAATTCTTGAATTAAGAAGTTGTTAAATTCTGAAGCCATTTCACTCTTTTATCCCCAATCTTATGCATTTTTTGTCGGCAGCGCGTTAAGAAAATCGTAGAGACTTTCTCTGCAGTCAGAGAAAACAATACTTTTACAAAAATCAAAAATATAGCAAATATCATTGTTTTTTTTAAAGAAAAAATTATGTGGGATTGTGTAATTGAAAGGAGACCCGATGGCACATATATTTTTTCACTACTCCGAGCGATTACACAAAAATGACAATTTCAAAAAGGGTGAAAAAAACCACTTTCCTGTGTTTTTGAAATGAATGTTGTTCCTGAATGGTTTTATATAGTTTAAATTAATTGCATTATGTCGAATAATAAACTTTACAGAGAGTTTAAATCAGTTTTATAGCTACGGTTTAAATTAATTAAACAACGCGATCACAGAATTTTGAAACGAAACAGCTTATTTTGAAATTATTCAGACCTGCAATCTGATATATATTTAATTACAATCGGTGCAGTCGTAATTCGACTCTGAAAATATTCTGGAGAAAAATCGAATAAAGATTATATATAAAAATACTTTTCTGAGAAAAAGAACGTTTTTATTAATAAATAAATCTCTTTTCTTATTACGAAACTTAAATAAGTCAGGTAATAATATTATAAAATTTTATCTTCTTCTATACATACATTATAAAACTTTATCTACTCATTCACCTCTTTTCTGAGGAATAGAACGTTTTTATAAATGAATATATCTTCTTTCTTCTTACAAAATTTAAATAATTTAAATAATAATATTATAAAATTTTGTCTACTCATATATTTCTTATTTTTAATATATTTCTGACTAAAAATATCAAGCATTCCTTAAAATAGCTTTTCTCAATATAAAGAATTCAGAATTTACGCAGTATAAAATAATAAACTTTTCAAATATCTAAGTTTAATCGCTAACATACATACACTTTGAATTTTTTGGCATCGATAATATCATCTAGATAAATTTAGATAATATATTGGTTGGCATAATTAATTGATATTCATAATAAAATTCCTATAAATAAAAAAATTGAAATTACTTCCATTTTTTTTCAAATGTTTTCTTTTTTAATTTTCTTCTTTTTTATAATATTCAATATTTCTATTTTTTATTTATGTTTTAATACACTATTGATTCGCCAGAAGATTATAAATTATTCACATAAAATTGCTCATGGTAAAATATGTAAGCGGAAAGACAGTTTATGACCAATATAATTAAAAATCAATATCATCTTAAATTCTGGAAATTTCAAGTTCAAAAATTGCAGTAAAAAAAGTCTTTTTTTAAATTTTAATATTTATTTTTATCAGTTGTCTGGTTCCATTTGAAGAAATATCAATACACAATAGTAATATCTGATTAATAAAAGTTTTTTTTTTTATAAATCAAACAGGTTTCATCCTTGTTGAAGTTTTAGAGACGATACTTGATTTCTGTGCAGTTATTAGTCTCGTTATGGTGAAATAAGTCGAGGCCTTAAATGCAAATTCAATCCTTGATGTCTGTTTTGGCTCTGTAAAGGAAAATTTTCCTCTAAATAGAAAGTGTCTATAAGCAAAATGAATATTACTTATTATTTTCTGATTAAAATTAATATTTAAAAAAATTTATTCTGGATACGAAGTTTTTCTTAAGAAATTTGTAGCAATTAAGGGAAAAATTCTTTCGGAAAAGTAGTTTAAAAATATTATGATGTTCTATAGTCTGAACATTTCAAACTGATATCTTGAATGTTTATTGCAAGAAACGGCAGTAGATATCATTTTCTATAAAATTAAAAATAAAAACTTTGAAAAAATGATTATATTAAAATTATAAATATCATAGTATCTTTTCGAAGAAATGAGTAAGAAAAGTATGTGTTTGGGAGAATATTTTGAAAATAACTTAATAAAATTTGAAGCTTATTTCAAAATATGGCTTATTATGGCTCACAGTAAAATGAACCATAGAATTATTTGATAAGGAAAGATTCGAAGAAAAGTATTAATTTGGTATAAAAACCTATGTGATCTTCATTTTGCACACACAACTGAACAGTTAATCAAGTTAGCAACTGAATGATTAGGACTCTGGACTTCAATTTGAAAAATTTATTGGTTCAATATCCACCTTAGTCTTAATTGCTTATAGTTATTTGGATTCACTTTAAACAATGGTTTTCTTTTGTAAAAAAGAAAGTAGAAGAGATAAACCCAACCAAACTGGACAATATACCAGACTAGTAAGCTCAAATTTGAAATTTTTGTTCCTTAATCAAGATATGTACTTAAACTAAAGAAAGTATTAAACTCCTTCCTCCAAAATATCTTTTTAAAGGAAAAATATTTCAGCGAGAAAACTTAAATAATCCTTGATCTTGGTCAGCAATATTCAGATGAAATTTTTTGTTGTAAACAGTGATCAATTTGGAGCAAAAATTAGAGTTAATTAGCTAAAAGAATAATTATAGTAAAAATAGATAGTTGGTGATATAAATGCTAAAACTATAAATAAGACAATATATTCTCATTTAATGCCGGCTTTTATGGTGCAATCACTTATCACAATTGAAAAAGATATTTTAATTCCGCGTGAAAGTAACTGCGAATAAATAAAATAATAATGAAAAAAATAGTTAGGCTTTCAAATATATTTTCTTAACTTTAATTAACCTGTTCTGTATTTAATATTTGATGTAGACTATCATAAAACAATTGAATAATACATCTGTGCACTAAAGGCAAAAGCGAAAAATTTGCAGCATAAAAAATATCAAATCATTAAAAGAAATACTTAAAATAACACATGGTGAGATTGAGAAGATTAAGATTATACAATACAATATATATAAGACATAAGTCTAATAAAATCATAAATAGGTATACTTCCTTTTAAAATTGAACTTCATCTTAAGTCGAACATAAGAAAAAATAAAATGTCATATGGGCATTTTCAGATAATGAAAGAATAGTTGTTGGAAAACTTGTTTCAATCTTGTTAGACTTGTTTCCATCAATGTGATCAAAGACATAATCAAATATGCTTTTAATAAATCTTATAATAAGATTTATCAAAAGCATATTTGATTATAGACATTATCTACATAATTTTCAAAATGCTCTTACACTCTGCTTTCATTTCGATAAGAAAATTGTCATAAGAGCTCCAGGTAAGGTTTTGTCAATTATGATTATTGCCAAGAATAACTCTGTGTATAATAACAATATTTTTACTGTCATTGATATAAATACATTTAAAAATAAATGTATACAAGGAAAACAAAACTAAACAATACAAAATTGGAAGAAAAATATATAAACTAATGGGTTCAAAAGAAAAATAAAAAATTCTTGCCTACTTTTAAATTTTAAGTGGGAATCTTCAGATATGGAAATGAAGACTATTTATTCATGTCATTTGTACTAGGAGTCATTTTTTAATTTTTAACCTTTACATTTTGCATAAATGTTCTTACAAAAACTTATAAAAAACATTGAATTCAATAACATAATCAAAATCTTCACCTTAAAACCAATAAAATGATTGATACTAATTTTTTATCGTAAATGATATCGAATCGATAATATTTACAGTAATTTTTCCTGAGAGAGAAAATCTAACACTATACAGTGAGTGTAAAAAGTATTCGTACAGTACAACAATTGATTTAAAAGAGATCCGTTCATAAAAATTATAAATATAAATTCCGTTTTAATTAATTAGAAATACATAATAGAACATATTTTCACTAGTTTTATGTGTAATTTACAAAAAAATAATAATTTTATACATGAATAAATATTTACAAAACTGAAACACTCCAACATCTTGTGGTGTAAAAAGTATTCGTACATCAGGCAAATATTGCCCAACACAATGATAATAATACAGCTAATACCTTGTAGGATAGTTTTTCGCTCGAATAACTACCTTAAGTGTTCTTTGGCATCGATTCCACCAATTTTGCTGTTATTGAGCTAGGTATGGCGTCTCATTCTTGATTAAGAGCTGATTCTAAATAATTTTTAATAGAAATATGTATGGATCTAATATTTTTATCAAGAACGTCCCATAAATTCTAGATGGGGTTGAGGTCCGGCGATTGAGGAGGAAGTTTCATGAACTTTGGGATATTATATAGTTGTCGCACTAGGTCCTAAATTATTGTTTAAAATGTCAATATAAAGTTGATGATTCATAATGCTTTTAAAAAAGACTAATTTTCCCACCCCAGAATCACTCATACACCCTTAAACAAGCAGACTTCCACTTTCATGTTTCACTGTTGGCATTAAATTCATAGGATGCATTTATGTATTGCGCTTTCTCCATACCATTTGTCTCCCGTCCGATCCAAATATGTTGTATTTACTTTCGTCTGTAATGATAATCTTTTTCCAGAAATCTGGACTTTCATAACGTATTGCTTGGCGAAAGACAATCGCAGCTTCCGATTCTTCTCACTAACAAAGAATTTTCGTCTCGCAACACGGCCATGGAAACCGTCATTTCTGCATGCATTTCATACAGTACTTAAGGATACTGCTGTTCCCATGTTCTTCAGTTCTGATGTTAATGTAGGAGCCCTTATTCTGGGATCCTTCTTTAATGAACGTATCAGAAACCGTCTGTCAGATGATGTCAATAGACATGGTCCCCCAGTACGAGAACTGTTTTGAAACGTTAGAGTGGCAGCAAACTTTTTTATGATTGACTGCACAGTTGAACAAGATCTACCAACCAGATCAGAAAATTTGTTGTATGATTTACCATTTTTACGGAGCTTTAAAATCAGTTCTCTTTCGGAAACACTCGTCGCTTTACTTTGACGACCCATTACAGAATTTCTAGATTCTCACTTCATTAAAATTTCCACTGAAGTACCTTTTAAGTAACTTACTAGATAACGTCAATTAACTACATATTAATGGCTAAACCAATCACAAAATATAACAAAAAAATTTGCATTTCTTTTAGTGTACGAATACTTTTTACCCCACAAGATGTTGGATTGTTACAGTTTTGTAAATATTTATTCATGTATAAAAATATTTTTCTAAAAATTTCACATGAAACAATTGAAATATGTTCTATTATGTATTTATTATTAATTAAAATGGAATTTATGTCTAGAATTTTTATGAATGGATCTTTTTTAAATCAATTGTAGTACTGTACGAATACTTTTTACACTCACTGTATATATATGTATACAAAATACATCTTGCAGCAATAAAATTTCATTTGATTATAATTAAAATATACAAATGATTTGACAGAAGGTACTGCATTCATTGAAACTCTGTAAACACTTAGGATACTTAATCCGGATTAAAAATGGAATGCAAACGAATTTATAAAGATCATAAGAACTATTTTGTACAAAAAATACATACTTAGCATATATTGATTGTAAGTGAAAAAAGACTGTTATTTTTATAGCATCAAATAACACAAAATTATCTTATATTTCATAGATTCTCTCCCATTTTTCGGATTTTAGAACAGAAAGTTTCAGAACACTGGAAATATAGATTTTAGGACATAATTAACAAGTTGTTGCTACACTTATTTCATTGATAAAATCATAATTATTTAACTAGTATTCTATAAATGACATTAGTGGTCTTTTGTACATCGTTCTAATGATCCTCAACATACAATGAACAGCTATAACTGCAATAATTCAGTTGAATAATGCATAGTTCTATATTATTCAATAAAAATATTGCATTTAATCAAAATATTTTTCGACCTGATTTTATTTTCATTTACTATAACCATTTTTAGACTTCACTATACGAGGTCAACCAAAAGTAACACTGTTGACAAAAAAACTCGTGGTTCCAAAAAAAAAAAAAAAAAAAAAATACAAATTATATATTTCTAAGCGAACTAAATGAAAAAATCTGCATTTTACTTTCGTCCTTTTTGGATAGTTTATCAATTCAAAATGAGGTTGAATAATAAAATTTGTGCTGATTTATTTCTGAAACACTTTTTCCTGTTTATTATTTCAGCCTATTATTTTAATTTTGCTCAGGTAACAAATTTTGTTTTAGATGATATTCTCTCTGAAAATAAAAAATTTAGTTTTTCAACTGCAAGAATTTTTTTAAAATTTAGGATTCATATAAAAATATACAAATTTAAACTATCAAATAACTTTATGGAAATTTAAAAAATCTTAATCAAATAAATATAATTTTACAGTTTTCTCTAAACTTTGTACAATTTTCTTTAAATAAATATACATTAAAATTTGACTAAAAATTCCATGTATTCACTAAACGTAGATTGAAATTAACTTACATTTAAGAATTCAAAGTTGTCAAATTCTAATTTTATATAAAAATAAGTAAAAAACATTTCAACAAATTCTATTATAATTTATTCTTATAATAGAATTTGTTGGAATGTTTAATTAATGACTGTTAGCTGAATATGCCCTTATTTTCATCAGCATTAGAATTATTATTGCACAGAATATATTTGAGTTATTTGTTTATTATACATATTATTTCTCATATTACATAAACCATTTATACGTATATTAATAACACCCATTTATCAGATGAATATCAGTTGTTTCCCTGAAATTATTTAACAAAATTAAATAACGAGATTGGAAAGTGACAGATGCACTTTATGATTATAGAAAATTTTGAATCCAGCATAACGAGCTAAGAGCACAGAGTTCAGGTTCACAGCCCTGAGGATGTATATTAAAATTACGATCCACTAAAACGATTTCCATCGAGTCATGTATACCCGGCCTTTTAAAAGCTAAAACCTAAATTTCCATCCATCAAACCCCATGCATGCGAAACCCCTTTTAACCAGCCCACCAAAACCGATTAATGGTTGCAAATCCGTCGCCAACATGTTTCGCCCTCGGGCCAACAAATAAAAATTAAGGTACTTAAAAGGAAAAGAAATCTAAGAGGCGGAACGGGACCGAAACGCTCTTGAGATCCGGGTTCGATTCGAGGAAAACAGCTGACAGCGGAGAAGCAAGAACAAATAAACGTGGCGAAGAGGACCCATTTGGCACAGCGGGGCGCCCTTAACCACTTCGCCGCCCCGGAATCTAGCCGGAACTAATGGGTGACCACATGGTCATAGGCAGCCCTGGCCGCTATTTAAGGGAGCTTAAAACAAACAGGCGCACCTCACGCAAATTTTAATCAGAAAGATCTTTTCCTTCAGAAATATTCTTATTTATGAAGCAGAGCAATCACGAAAAAGCTCTGGCAGGAAACCGAACGCATTAGGAAACCACTCGACAATAAATCTCTTGAATATTAGAAAAAAGCTGAATCTCACTTGACTAGTTTACTTTAAGAATATAAAACATTTTTGCTTTTAAAAATTATGACATAACAATACATTTTACTCGTGTGATTCAATAATCCTAATTAAGTCTATATAAAGAATATTTTACAAAATGACTACAAGTATAGAATAATATATGGTTATGTAAATTTGCAAAAACGAAATGTTTGTAGCTTAAAAAGTAATAATAAACGCATAAATATGTCATTATGTCATTGAAAGATATTATTAAACAGATTAAAAATGATCATTAAATTGTTAAAAACAATATGGATCTTGCAACAATTCTTTTAACCAAGAAACATCAATGGCAAATTAGATGTTATTATTCTCTCTCTTACCTATACTATAAAATCTTTGTAAGTTTTTTGGGTATAATTTTTCCCTTCAGAAATAATTTTCAAAATTATTCAGCAGCACATTTGTTTCTACATTGTCTTAATAAATGAAATTTTATGATATACTCATACTGCTATAATGTGAGAACTTATGCCTTGAACAATTCTTTAAGATTTTAAATTCTTTGAGTATTTATTATTTTTTCTTCACTTTTAAGTTAACTTTAATATTATTCTTCAATCTTGTGTTACTTAGTAAGAAGTTGTTAGGGAAAAAACAATGTTTTGGTATAATTGATGACGTCTAAGGATATTGACAAACACAATGTTCTGGTTAAAGTAAGCACCAAATGCTAAACTGACGGTCGTAAAAATATTTTCCATGTGACTTTAAAAATCAACTTATCCCTCAAAGTAATGAGCTTAAATGGTTATATGTTATATATAAATTTAATGGGGTTATATAAAATTTAAATGGTTATATATAAATTTAAATGCAATCATAACATATCAATTAATGTAGAGCTATTCATTCATGTTTTTAATTAAAATAGTTTTTAATCAAAACCAAATTATAAGACTAAAAGGTAGCCAGTTTTATGTTCAACAATAAATTGCTATCTATGGAAGTCCAGATATAAATATCTGTCATAAAAGTGCAACAAATAAAAAAATATTTACGAAATGCTAAATAATATTAAAGTAATATTATTTCAATTTTAGTAAACGAGTTCCATTTTTAGTTGTTAAATTTATATACATATACGGAATAATTGAAAATTTTTTATCATTTTATTCTATATATTAAAGGGTTTTATAAAAATGTTTATTTTTATTCTTGTAAACTAAAAAAATTATTATTTAAAAGTTTTATCAATTTTATCGAGATTCCTTATTGTTTATTTTTTTGATCCATCATTCAAACAATAGTTAAATCTTTTAAAATATTCTATTAATAAACAAAGCCTACATTAAATGTATTTCAGAATCTATAATCCTATTAATCAAATATTCCCTTATAATAATCGATTTCTGTTTTCGAAAAAGAAATTTAAAAACTGCACATCTGAAATGTGTATAAAAAAGGTAATTTATTCAAATTTTGTGTACGTTCATACTTTAACCGGAATAACAAGCAGTGCATTTAGTATAAAATACTATACATTGTAAAATTGCCTCATTGACTTAAATTTTTTGTTAAAAAAATCCTTTTGTTATTTTCAATTATTTGCATGCAATTTTTAAATCTTAAAATTACATATATTTTAATTAATTAAATATTTTAATTTTAAGTATTTTTGTAACAGAAATTAACAAATTTTGATTCCCTAATTAATGAAATTTATATGTGATAGTTAAGTATTTGTGTGAGTTAAAAATATTTTAAATAAAATACTTCTTTAACAATTTTTAAAAAATTTCCTTAATTATTAAAAATATTTCAAGATGTAATATTATTCTCAAGACCTTTTCGTTGTATTCTTTATTAGACTAATTAATAATGAAAATGTTATGTTTCTATATTTGTAATAGTAACTAATGATATTCACTAAAGCTTGATGATGGTTTTTAAGTTTCTATACATTGTAAGAGAGATATATATGTGCCGAATTTATATAATTTAATATCCTAGAATAAAAACCCCAAAAAAATTTCAAAGACATGCGCATAAAAAATCATTATCAGATGAAATAATCATTATTATATTATTTTTATATAGTATTAACACAAATCCTAAAAAAATTACCCCTTTACTCAAGTTCTTGTAGTTCTATTTTAACATTTTTGAAAGGAATGTCAAAGGAAAATTAAATAATCTTATAATTTTAACATTAAATTATATAAATCATACAGAGACATGTTTAAAAAATTAAATTATGAGGGTTAAATTTTATTTAAAACGACTTTTAATATTTTCTTTTAATTTCGCAAGTCAGTTTTAGTTTTAATTTAAAAAACGAAATGCATTTTTTAACGTTTTCTTATTAACTTATAACGTTTATTATGCATGCGCAGATATGCAATACCACTATTTAAGAAATTCTGATTACTCCAAGAAAAGTATTAAAATTATCTTAAAGTATAATATTTCAGTTAAAATAATAGTTTATATTTATTTCTGACAGCTGAAAATCATTCGAAATCAGCAATAGTAAAATAATACCAATGATGATGATGATGATGCATGCTTACGGTCAAAACCAAGAAGAAATTCAAACATATGATTAAAAACAAAATGTCAGGAAAAGATTAAAAGGAATTTCTCGATTCGAGATGTAGACAGATAGAAAAGAATAAAATAACTCCAAACTTCGAAAGTATCAAGAGAATAAAAAATGTGTACATTGTATCACCTTTCCACTTGGAGGAGATGTCAAAGGTCACCCTAATGAATACCCTTCTCTTTTTTGTTTGTGCTGTAGCAGTAGTCTTCTTCTAACCATTTAGCCTCTTCGGTTTTCTTTTTGATTGAAAACCGAAATTTCCATTCGCTCGCCGAAGTCAGCCCCTGCGAAAAACCGCTGTAGGCGTGCTACTTCCCAGAAAAAGGATTGTTTGTAAACCGGGAACACGGTATAAATCTGTCTGGATTTTTTAACCTTCACTTTTCGGCTTTTAATTCCGCTTAAGTCTGAAAAAGAAAGCCATGCAGTAAAGTAGCACATTTCGTGTCTTCAGCAAAGTCGTGTCCAAGAGCTGGACCGCCACTTCGAGGGCGTTGCCACTCACTTTATGATGAAGTGTCTTCAAAAAAACACATGCTAGGAGTTGTAATGTCGATTTATGGCATTTTAGTTAGCGTGCATCTTGTTTCCAGCACTCTTCTGTCTCTGGCAGAGCACTGAAGAAAGGGTGGCTCAGAATACAAAATCGACGAGATTTGTAACTTCTGTTAATGTGAATGTCGACTGTGCGTCTATTAAGATTTAAAAGCGTTTTGGCTTGTTGAATAGTTTCGGTAATAAAACAACGCACAGTTGCAGTTAAGAAGGGAAGGATATTTTTATTAAGTCTTTCTCAGTTTATGATATATGCTTGAAAATGTACATTCTTCACATAACAAATTTCTAACTAAATGTGAATTTTAACTTTGTAGAATTTTGAATCGATATAAAATGATTTTAATGTATTTTGAGAATGAAAACTTATTTTTAAGTTATTAACTGTTAGGAAGTTTTAAAGAAAATAAAATTACTATTAAATGTCGTTAAATTAATGTCGTTTTTTTATTAAAATTCTTTCAAAATTTATGTAATTAAAATGAATACACCATTTACAAAATATATTTCCATAAAAAGAAAAACACTTTTGAGTTGTGCTTAACTCGCATTTTTCTTGTAAATTTTTGCACACGAAACTTATAAGGACAACATATACATAAGGAATATAAAATATATATACCAATATCTTAGAAATTTTGTTAAAGAAAGATCATTAAATAAATAATAAAAAAAAACTAGAGACTTTTACAAAATTCTATCGATTAAGTGAACATTTACATGCTTTAAAGACTTTAATGAAAATTTAAATATATTTGAAAAAAATATGTTAATTTAATGAAAGTTCTTAAAGCGCATGCCTTTAAAGCATTATAATAAAAGTCTTGAAAACATCCTGTAGGAAATATTTCACAACAATAATGTCCAAAGATAATAAAATTTCTTAACTATTTTATGATTTGATTTTTAAGTAAATTTAATATAGTTGGTTGCATTCTAAAGAGTTTTAATTTTCCCTGGCGTAGAGACTATTATAAAACTTTATGACCACAAAATTGACTTTTGAATTATAAGATGAAAAATTACTTAATTACAAATTAGTAATTTTTTAAACTGGCAAATTATAAATTATTTAAATTAGCAAATTATAAGACTGAGATGATGTGGATTAACGTTGAAATCTTTGATTCATCTAATTTGATATAACAACTCGTATTGTATACAAGTTACTAAGTTAATTAAGCTTACAAAGATTTGTTTTTATAATATTTATCAAATGGATTGAATTAAACCAAACTAATCTAAACGAAGTTTCTTAAAACTGACTATTTGGTGACCATAGTTTGAACAAGCTTATACTATTTTTGTACATTTAACAGTATTTAATAATTATAAAATAAACTAATTAAGTAACTTTAATTTTGTGACAGAACATATTTTCTTACATATTTTTATAACCTGAAAAATTTTTGAATTTAAAACATATAGGATCATTTGAAATAAAGAAGTTATACATTACATATGATATATATATATATATATATATATATATATATATATATATATATATATATATATATATATATATATATATATATATATCATGAGAGAGACATAACGCAAAATTTTAAAATTCTAAAAAGTTTACACTTTACTCTTTTCCACTGAAGATATTAAAATATGACCGAAACAAAACTACGCGGTTTAAAAGTCACTTTTATTGTAAAATTTTAAAGTAATTCACATGATGCTTAACATAGATATTTTTAAAATATACATTTCATTTAAATGCAGTTTTTTTATAAGAAAAATATTTTCTCATAATAATATTAAATCTTGAAAATTTTCTCTTGTTTAAATTAGAACATCTTTTTTTTTAAATACTTATAAGTTTACCAATTTTTCTGATCAAAATGGATTAATAGCTCAAATTAATACATTTCAAATATAGAAAATACCAAAGAATTATACAACTTACTTTTTTATTAATCATTCCAGATTAATTCAATGCTCTTATGAGTATGTATGTGTTACATGAAAAACAGCTCTTGTAATTATTTATTGAATACAATTGTCAGAACATGCTTTCTTGTTTTTAGAATTTTTAGACACAAGATCTAATATTTTTAAGATTCTGAAAATGAATATTATTTCAGACATTCTTAATAGCTTTTATTTCTTCATGGTTAAAAATGAAAAAGTTTTTCTTACAAACATGGTGCAATTATAATACTTCCGTTCTCAATACAAAAAACTCTATAACTGTTATATATATATATATTTCACTTGACTTAGAAATGCAAAAAATACAGTCATATTATTTCTAAAAATGCTCTTCGTTCAGTTTGCAATTTCCAATAAGCAAGAGCAAAAATTTTATTTGCAAAAATATTTTCTAGCAAACGCTCTTTTCTAAAAACCCAAAGTAGAATTTTTAAATGAAAAGCAAAAGCTCAGGTAAATTCAAGATGTGACTTTTTTATTATTAATTTTCAAAATATTTCAGAAAATTGATTTTTAAAGTAATTTAAAAATTCTTGTAAGACATATTTGAATTTTTTTCCTTTCAGTTATAATCTTTAACAAAAAAAAAAACTAAGATATTTACTTAATTTGCGAGGTATATGCCTGAAAAATATAATCCTAAAACGATTTTAACTCAATAACGACAGAATTACTTTTAAATTGTTGTTAAATAAATAATTAAAATAATTTTTATTTAGTTATGCATTCCATTAAAATTTCAACACCACATAATTCTTAATAACATTTAATCTTACTAAAACTCAACTACAACAAAATTAAATAATTTTTCAGAGAGATTCTCCTCAATTCCCACGAATAAAATGTTTCTCTTTCGTAAAATAAAATGAGTAACTGTTGCAAAATTAAAAGTATTTACACGCACTTTTACGAATACAATTGAAACTAAATAATCATATATAAATTAAAATGAGAACAAATTATAAGCATTTAAGCAGTGATATGCATAACGCAAAGAAGTACAACTAATTGAAAATAATTATAAATAAATGAAAATGGCTTAGTATTGTATTTTAGAGAGTAATTAGAATTTTGATATGAAATTCTCATTATAGTTTTGTCCTTGAGGATGGTCTTCTTGCATGGTTTAAATCATTTAAAGATGTAAGTTCTTCAACATTATTTCTCTTTGTATTTTTATGTAAAATTTCGTAGCTAAAATGCATTATTTAAGGTATTCATTTTATTTAAATCGTCTTTATTATCGCTGTACTTCATAGGCTCATACACATTGTTTAATGTTTTATAATGTGCTAATATACTGCCAAATTAAAAAATTTTGAATATATATGAATTTTTGAAAAAAAATTCAAAATAATAGATTTAAACTTTTAGCTGCAAGTTGGACGCTTTTCAGTGGTAAAATAAACAGAATATAATATGGGAATTTTTTAAGCTCATAGATTATTGTTCTTATAATATTCAAATTACTATTTTTAGTAATGTAAATTAAATTATGTAAGCGCTATATTTGTCAATAATAAGTTCAATGCAACAGGAAAATTACCTCTTCGGGGATAAAATAATATATTATAATGTAAAAAAATTAACTAAATATATATATATATATATATATATATATATATATATATATATATATATATATATATATATATATATCCCGGTTCAGGCATGAATGTATTTTCTCTCTCTATCTATCCTGTCTTTTGGTTCAGTTGGAAAAGTGGAGCAGCGCACCTCATATTGCCAGGCTGGCTAGCCACACGACAACACAACAACAACATTAAGCTTTTAAATTTTATATTTATATGAAATATAAAATTTAAAAAAATTTTAAATTTTTGCTTGAGTTTGTGTGATTTAAATATCTAAAGAGATGTAAACGCACACAACACACACACACACACACATATATATGTGTGTGTGTATGTTTGTGTGTGTGTGTGTGGGTGTATGTTTGTGTGTGTGTGTGTGTGTTTTTGTGTGTGTGCGTTTACATCTCTTTAGATATTCAAATCACCCAAACTCAAGCAAAAATCTAAAATTCTTTTAAATTTTATTAAAACTTGGTACTGATTGACTGATAAAGGCACAATTAACACATTCCAAGGTCATTTTCATCTATTAGAGACATTAGCTACCGCCCAACTTGATTAGTAGTCACCGTGCCTGACTGCGGATAGGGAGGTCCTGGGTTCGAATCCCAGTTCGGGCATTCATGTACTTTCTCTCTCTATCTATCCAGTCTTTGTCCTTTCCTTGTATGAATGGCCTGTGAATAGTTGCCTACCTTATAAACGGGTACCAATGGCATGAGTGTACTGAGGAAGTCGGACTCCACACCTAAATATGGTTCAGTTGGAAAAGTGGTGCAGCGTACCATAATGCCAGCCTAGCTGGCACACGACAACAACAACATAAGTTAAATAATAAATTTATAATAAATATTTATTTAGCATACATTAATTAATATTGAAAAAATTTTGTCGTATTATATATATTGAAAATATTTTCCTATTTAATAACATTTCAAAAAAGTTTGAATTAAGTAAATTATTTTATTTGACGTTATTTATAATTAGTTTTTCAGATCAACCTATAACTCTGTCCTTTTAGACATTGTGTAAAGATAAAAAATTATACAGAATCATATTCTTCTATCGACTGTCATCTATCACTTTTTCTAAAAGTCTGATTTGAACTACATTAATGTGTCAGTTTCACTCATTTATCAATCTACAATTTCTTCAAAATCTAATTATTTCATCAAGAAAAAAGTCGTACAAATAACATATAAGCAATCAACCAAATTTTTATTTGTTGTTATTCAGTCTATAGCACCAATGAAATATTGTACAAATATTGTTTATATAAATTTCATAAAATATATTTTATAATTTAATGCATGCTTGGAAGTACTTTCAGAATTTTTCATGCAGAAATTTCTGCATAATCTACATACTTATGATTAAATTAGACTTTGTAAAATTCAAATCTAATTACGCCTCAAAAGCAGTAGACAAAGTCAGAAGAGCACGCTCCCTAAAGTCACCTCATACATCCCCTAATCTGTAAATTTAATTCCTGTGTTTCATATTACCCTCCGTTAAATCACACATTAAATTTTGACTTTTAAGTTCTGTTCCCCACTGCATCAATTTGAAAGAAAAAGGGGAATATCTGCCCCCAACTGAAAAATAGATCAAATTAATAGGAGCAAATCTCCTAGCGGTGAAAGCTTAAATGCCGTTTATGTGCCCTAGCGTACGATGTATGGCCGTTATATAAATAGGGCGATGGTAGTCCTAGGGGGTTATAAAGATTATCAGGGGTGAGGGACTATTACAGATCGGGAGTCAATTTACCATCTCCCCTCTACACTCTCTTACCCCGACATCTGTCCTAGGGTCACTATAAGAGGACTATGTTTTCCAGCCCAGAGGATCACCCCGCACCAATTTCCATAATAATCCACCTACGGAAGGCCAGCTCTTGGACATATGTTATTTTGGATGTTCATCCATTTTTATTAATACGGTATTTTCCAGGGATGTTTTAAAATTAAATTTTGGTGTACATTGGCATTTTTTTATGACAGATGAGGATATTTTTTGTGTTGATTTGTTTAACCTGGGATTTAGAAACATTTCTCCATATTCATTATTTGGTTTGATTAACTCATCTGAAATCTTACGAGTGGTATTGTATGCTGCCAATTCTAATTGATACAAAAATTCTGAGCATTTGCTTCTAAAAAAAAATGATTAAATTATCTATGTATTTATCTTTCATGTAACATAATACATGTCTTTCCCAAAAAAAATTGAAGTTGTTTATAAAATGAAACAAAAAAAAACATTTTACTGAGAATTTATTCCATTAATTAGAATGTAGGACTAAAATTCCATATCGCATCTATTTTCATAAAATCTTTTTATATGTTTACATGTTAATTTGGTTATCAATGAACATTGCTCCCTATATTATATTTAAATATTTTTTATTTATTTTAACACATTAATTTAAATTTAAACACACAATATTCATATTTTTGTGCGAAGTGAAATAATCTAAAGTTCTTCTTACATTCGCTATTATTAATATCCTGCAGTTATTATATAGCTCCCATGACACAGTTCCGAGGTTCGATCCTCGGGCTGGGCAAGGTTGACTCAGCCTTTCATCCCTTCAGTGGGTCGATTAACTGAGTACCAAGCATGCTTGGGAACTAAACACTGGGGGTCTTACGTTAGGCTGACCACCTAACTGGGACATATGCTTCGCACCCCAGGGCCCTCGGTCATGAAAATAGTTATAGGCACTGTAGGCCTTGGCCCACATGAGCTGTCGTGCCATGGAGTTTAGTTTAGTTATTATATAATGTATATAAAATATAATTATTTAAGAAAAAAATACTTAAAAACTTTGCATTGTGTCTTATCTTTATTGTGGAGATATCACTTATCAAATTCTATTGCTCATGAAGAAATCTGTAATTACTAATACCAATAAAATTTCTTGTTTATGAGATATTAAATTATGTTGTTGTGGTACCAGCATAGTTCCCTGTGCCTAACAATGAATTGGTCTCTACCAGTTAGATAGAAGCAGCCAGGTAGAGTCTTCGTGATTTTGAAGACCAAGCAGAAGACATATTAAATTATGTTGACTTCTGGATATGTCCTGGATAAACTAACCGTTTTAACGATTGAAATGCTTTATAATGTTCGTTGATCAACTTTTCAGTTGTTCTCACATAACACTAAGAGGAACATCAAGTATTCTCCTTTATTGATGATGGCAGATGTAACAGATATTTGCTTACTGCTATGCAGCAGTAATTCGCGAATCAAAAAAACCAAACTATTAATTTATAAAGAAGAAATTTTGACAGAGTTGAATCTTATGCGTTACTTCTTTGAGTAAAATTTATACTAGTCACTGTTGAGCAACGATTGTAATGCGCTTCTTTCTTCTGCATGCGTGTCTATCGAGGGTGATATTTGAGAAGTAATCGGGTTTTCTCTCTTTGTGGCATGTGAATACGGCCTATTACTTTTGAAAAACCCTCCCGAAAGGCAATTTACGGGCTGGGCATTAAAATCCCTTAGGCGATTAAGATGTTTACTACGCTGTATCAAACTAAACATTAAGTTTATATATATATATATATATATATATATATATATATATATATATATATATATATATATATATATATATATATATATATATATATATATATATATATATATATATATATATATATATATATATATATATATATATATATATATATATATATATATATATATATATATATATATATATATATATATATATATATATATATATATATATATATATATATATATATATATATATATATATATATATATATATATATATATATATATATATATATATATATATATATATATATATATATATATATATATATATACATATTTATATAAATTAGATTTGATGCAAGTAACAAATGATCTCTAATTCTTTAAATTCAGAATATGTATAACCTGATTTTTCTTTAACATTCAGAAAACTAATGATTAAATAAAAAACTAATTTCATTTCATTCCTAGTCTAGCTTGTGTGGCTTTATCCTTCATTACAAAGGAAAAACTCTGTAGATTTCAAATTATGGACACGAATAAATAAAGAAAATCAAAACTAGAATGTGAATTGCTTATCTCTGCTTAAAATACAGAGATATTTCTAATTATTGACATGAATAAATAAAGCAAACCAAAATAAGAATGGTTAATCTCTGCTTAAAATATAGAGAGATCTTAAAAATATATCACCATTATTCGAACATACTAATATTGAAACGTAGAATGAGAAATACCATAAAAAATAATTAAGAAGATTCAGAAAATCATAATGTTAATCAATTTTAATTTCTGAAAGACAGTTTATCGACACAAATTGTAATTATTTTGGAAATTGACATCAAGTGACAGGTAACTGCCAACATACAGCAACACTGTTTCGTTAATAAATTTCAAACCTGGATCCACAGAGACTTCCACAATAAAATCGCTCGTAAATAATAATCCAGAGGGAGGTCGAAGCGACAGACAGTAGGGGAAACGCGGATTTCCCAGCTTACGGAACTAAAAGTATAAGAGCTGCGCAATCTTCCATAATCCTCGCCGATTTGTTCCAGATTCGGAAGGGGGAGAGACAGACATCGAACCCCGCTCGACCTCTCGCTTTTTGATTTCGAATGGTTTTAGTGGAGGGAGTAGGAATTTTATACTGGGGGAAGAGGATATGCTATGAATTGATATGGGGTCATATGCCACTGAAATGTAACACTGTTTTCATGATGCCACACCCTATTTGGTCCCATTTTGGCCATAATGTTGCCCAAGAACGAAAGGGAGACATACACCTGGACAGACATTTCTTTCGTAGAATTAATAAATACAGATGAGACAATCAAGTTATTTTTTTACTACCCTCATCCTATTTAGTTCAGTAGCATATTGTTATTTATAGCTAATTGTACTAGAAGACTGCTAATAGAGAATTATGAGGCCAAAAGAGAGCGAATGATCGTTTTACCAAACTTTATATCCGTTTTATAAATAATAACCAAGATCTGAACTTTTTTCGAGAGGAGATCGTAATGTTTTACTTTTTGTATTTTATATTGAATTTTTTATTTTTAGAATTCTTTCTTGTGTAATGTGTTTATTTAATATGAAAAAATTCAAGTATTGAGTGGTGATAGTGTTTTATATAGTATCTGACCATCATCTATTTGTATCAATGAATTAAACTGCGATGAATTTGGTTACAGTTTTCCAATAACCGATAAAAAAAAATTTCACAAAATATAACATTTACCATATAATATATAATATTATATGTTGCGAAATATTTTTACATAATATATAATATTATATATGCAGTGCAATATTTTTTATAATATATGCAATATATTTTATATTTTTATAACATACATAAAATATAAATAATATATAACATTCAACATTTAGCTTTAAACATAATATGGGTAGTATACGAAAATAGATTTACAATGTATAGAAAGAGTGATATAGAAAGTAATAAATATAGAGGAAAATCGTTGCCAAATCGCTTAAACTGAAATATCGTATTCACTTTAAATGAAAAAATATGAATTCTTTGATGTGAGTGCATCAAAATATAAAAATGGCTAATTCCTCGTTTATGAATATGGCAAGAATATGGTCAAAAGAATATGGTCATTCTTTTGGGAAATGCACTTCCTTGTTTCTCTCAGGTTAGAAATGGGTGCGAAACCTCAAAAAACCGATGTCGGTACACGAAATCGAGTCACGAATTTACAGTTTGGAGGTAAAAAAAACGTATAAGCAAACGCAGAAACGCGGGGATATAAAAATAGTATTAAAAGAAAACAACTGCAGTGCCGTATATTTATATGAGCCGAGCCTTTTGTTCACTTCTCTTACCGGTCTGGTATTTTCTCCTCCCACTAAATCCTCGGTTCACCATCATCTGCTCGCGAGGACAGAGATCGTGTCCTCCCCCTCCCTCGCTAAGAGGGGGTGGGAAGAGAGGATGAAGCGGAACGAAAATAGTTTAATAAACTAGCCGTCGAGAAACGACGAATGTGATAGTTATTATCCTGAGTTTTGGCAGCAATGGCCTATCGTACCGTCTAGACATTTAACTCATGGTAACGCTGCATTTAGTCTCGAATGGTTATTTTTTTATTAATTTATTGGATTTGGGTGAAATCGTTCTTAAATAGAAAAACGCTGTTCGAGAAGTGGGCACGCTTACATTGAAGAAGTAGTAATATTACGTTATTATTTACCATCGAGATTTAACATGTAAAGAAAAGTTCTGTAGTTTGTAGCGCTTTCGACCAAAATTTATGAAAACACTTAAGTCTTACCTTTTCTCATCGGGAAACATATTTTAAAACCTTAGCCATTCCATATAAGGTTACTTTGTTCCTAGATTGTGGTTTGTTTCTTTTTCCCTAACTTCTGAGTGTTATAGTAATCTGGTAGTATGTATAATAAAAGGTATAAAAAAATTATTTTACATTTATATTATACCGTTATAAACAAATTTGTGAAATAAATGGTTTTCTTTCAACAACGCATTTCAGATTATTTTTCTTTCTTAATCATGCTTTTAATTTTGAACATCTGTATACATTTGTGTTGAATCGAATTTTCTTATTCTTGGTGAATTGGGATTCAAATCAATGTATAGATATGCAATGAAATTTATAAATAATCGTAAACCTAATCAACCATCAATATTAATTGATTAATTAATATGACTTTTATGCTCCTTATGCCAAGTGGTAACATCAAGCTCTTCAAGATAGAAGGTCCTGAGACCAATCCTTTCCATCATTGTGTTGTATAAAAAAAAGTTGTTTGACATATGGGCTTGATAGCATAATAGCCGAAGACAATTTTAAGGCATTTGAACATCCACCACATTTCACCGTTAGAAGATACTTTTTCCATATAATGGGATATGTGTCAAGAAAAGAAAATCCAAAAAATTCTCGAGAATCCCCACCCGCCGACAAATGACTGTGCAGAAGAAATGCAATATCCATTTCCAAATTGCTCACAATAACTAGGAACAAATACAGATACTTTCTCACTGAAAAATGGGTCCTAATACTGAACTATGAATACTTGTTGAGAGACGGTTATCTCGCTTGTGTTGCTTTTCCCCCTTGGCTTAGATAAACTAAACCAAGTTCAAGAGACCATATCGCACTGTTAGATCAAAAACAATACCTCCCTTATTCAACAATTGCCTCACAGAGGAACCAATACAGTCTAAGATAAGAGAGGAAGAAACGATGGGAGAACGGCGGGAAAGTACATAATTCCTCTCATTTCCATTGAACATGAAACTCTTTATATGACCAGACATGAGTCTAGCAAGGGCAGTCTGCAGCAGTTTTTGGTAGGAGTACTGCAAGGACAATCTAAGGAACCCAGGAGCATGTAGGCATGATCTGGAGATGTCCTCCAAGTGATGTTTGTATTGGCAAAAACAGGGAGTGCAGCTGCGAAAAACTCAATTCGGTGGAAGAGGCGTAGCGAGTTTGCTGCTTTCACTAGTAAGCTGGTCAGCAACTTGTCTCCGTGAACCCTTACATGCGAGGGAATCCATTGTAAATACGCAGTGTTATTCCTTCTACATTCAGCATACACTTCAATACGGTTAAATAACTAGAAATTTTCCAGGTTTCCTCTTATGGGACTTATAGATAGAATTCATTATGTGTCATAGTAAAACATTTCAAAATCCTCCACATGTCAGAAAAATGACATGCGGAGGATTTTGAAATGTCTTACAATGACCTTTAAGCCATCCAAAAAACAGTATCAAGCACATACCTCTTTTCAGAGATTTCAATCCCTTTCCAACAGATGGCTCATGCTGTAATAAATATGTAATCAATTTAACAATTTCTTTTAATTTTTAAATATAGAAGTCGTTTTGTGCTTCATTTTCCCAACAATTTCACTGAAGTCAATTGCTTTCTATGAATATGAATAAATTGGAAATATTTCATTGCAGGAAAACAAAGTATTAACAATAAACGAGAGTGAAAGTTTAATTCAAAAACAAAATTGTGCCCATTTCTTCTTGATTACAATTAATTATTGGGTAATTTTAATTTCTATATATTGTAAATATAAAAAAAAGTTTATTATAAAGGATCAGAGAATTGTATAAAACAAAATTTCATTAGAAAGGATTACAGAATAAGATATGAGAATAAAGAGTATCGAAATATATTATGAATACGTAAGCTTGTGCATATTGCATGTGATGCATATTCGTAAAAAAAGAAAAGTAACATTTATTTAAACTTACTTTAATTATTACTTAAATATTTTTCTAGATTTGATTGTTAATTGACGAATGCTTTCAGCAGGTCTGTAATATTTGTCCATCTGCGATAGATTTAGATGTGTATTTTGTTGCAACAAGTACAATGTGTTGATGAAATGTTACATAAAAAAATAAAGCATTTACATACATCTTTGTAACATGCAACATTTAATTATTTTATTAAATTTAAAAACAGCCAGGAAAAAATAATTTTAAATAAAATATTTATGTGACATCTGTGTCTATAATATCCTTACTGTACTACTAAATATGCCGCCCAACTTGTCTAGTGGTCAGCGTGCCTGACTGCGGATCAGGAGGTCCTGGGTTTGAATCCCGGTTCAGGCATGGATGTACTATCTCTCTTTATCTATCCTGTCTTTGCCCTTTATCTTTGTATGAATGAGGTGTGAATGGTTGCCTACCCTATAAACGGGTCCCTATGGCATGTGTGTAGAGCAAAGTCGTACTTTCACCTTTATAGTGCTCTGATTAAAACGAAAGACGCTTTCAATTGACTTAAATTCGCATAGCCAAGGCAAAGCGAGCTTGGCTTGTCCAAGTGTCATTAGTAACAACAACAACTACTAAATATACTTTTCTTATATATATTTGTGTGTGTGTTATATTCAGTTTCATCTTCAATATATTTTAGTATGTACCAAAAAATACTTTGGGGGAAATTTTAACCGTTTCATTCATAGAATTTTATGATTTGATCCCAACTTTTATGAAACATGAAACATTTCAATCAGAGTTAAAAGCGTAAGCTGATTTCAGCCAACAATATATTCAATGTAATTAAAGGAATAAGAATTGGTTTTTGAATGTAAGAAATGCATACTTTTCTGAAGTCTAAGGGATAATAAAATTATTTCAATCAGAATAATATGAAATTACATTATTTTTACTAGTAATTATTTTCACGTCCAATATATATATATATATATATATATATATATATATATATATATATATGTATGTATGTATATGCTTACATATATATTTTGATCCTTAAAGACTTGGTTTTTTAAAAATCAAAAAGTCTGAAGTACTCTAATTTCTATTTTGCATAATTTCATCCTGAAACTCGTGAAAGCTAGATATATAGAAAGAGTCTTTGAACAACCATAAGTATAATTGAATATTTTGATACAATCGATTTCTCTTGATAGAAATCATATGATTCAGCAAATTTACAAAAGATTTACAATTAAAATTAATGTTATAAATTCATTATATATTTATCTGTGTGTGTTATATACATGCGTGTAGGAAATATAGACAAAAAAAAAAAACGACGAAACAAAGATAGGGAAATTTAATACATCGATAGTGTCTTCAGCATCGATATCCTTCATCAATACCTGCCTGATAGAAATCCTCAGCTAGAGGCGACAAATTGTCTGTTGAACTTGAGATACCACCTCACCTTTATTTGTCAATGAAAGTGTCTAGGCAAGATATCATCCTATTTTTCAGACGTTTCTCTCTGTTTAGTATCCTAGGAGAAAAAGTATCATTTATTCCATTCTTTTTTTTCGAATTATTTTTTTAGCATTTTGAAAAAATAAATTCAGCTATCGTCTGCTTTCCGGCGCTGCTTCTTGTGGTCTGGCAGCAGCTTGTTCACTCAGCAGCTGATAGAGATAACGGGTACGTATAAAAAATAACCGTGATAAAGCTGAAGGGTGGTGATGAAAAAAAAAACTGCTTCCTTCCCATTTTGTGATAAGGTATTGGTTTGGGGAGGTGGTAAAGCTTGTGTTGCAGATAAGAAGCTATCTCTTTTTTTGGTGCGTCCCACTGACAGATCAGTTGTCAAATCGATAACGGTGACTCTGATGCTACTTGTCAGATGGGTTGTAACTTATTTTAGGACATTTCCAGTTTCATTCAAGAAAAGAAGTAAAATTCTACTGACAAACGTTAATAATTGCAGAGAAATATAAAAGATTACAAGCATATAGAGTGAATACATATCATGCTTATCAAATAGGATTAATTCGTGCTTATTAATCCCATAGTTAAATATTAAGTGATGAAAATGCTCTATTTGAAAAGATCTTGTACTTCAAGATAAAAATATTTATTGCAAATGAAAAATTCTGAATATAAAACACTGTGAATTGTATTGTGAATGCATTCGCTGTGAAATACAGTGAATTCAAAAAATTTTTAATGTAAAATGTGAAAAAAAAGAAATAAGCAAATATATTTCTTTTACCTGTTTTTTCTTTAATGAAAATTTATTTTCAAGCATTAAATACTTATTTGCATTAATCAATCCTGTGTGAATTATAAATATTTTCGCATTATAATATACTCTCTCAAAAAAAAAAAAAAAACTTAATGTGAATTGCTTATTGCTTAGTATTCTTCTATAAATACAGAACAAAGAAATGCTGATTGATGAATCTTTGAAAATGAATGTAATGAGTTAAAACTCTATTACACAAAACTTCAAAATCTTCAACAATATATCGCTTATTATAGAATATGTGTGATGAGAGTTATTTATAACATTTCTGGTTGGAAAAAGTGTGAATTTAACCAATGACAGGATTAAAATAGAAAACCATAACACTTTTAAAACTTAAATAAATTTATGATTCTTTAAAATGATTCAACTTTAAAATATCAAAGTGTGTTAAGTAAAGTTTTTCTACCTAAAAACTGTATAGCTGAAGTAAGATCACAACATTTATAGAAATTTACAGAAACGCGATAGAAATTTTTTCCGAAATCTATATAAATGTCAAGTTTTTTAAAACGAAAGTTGACTTCAAAAGTTCCTGATTAATAAATTATTTTACAAAAGTAAATTTATTTTTATACAAACCATATATAGAAAATTTCATTTGATTCGTAGGAATTTAATAAATCGAATTAAACCATCTAAAATAGGGAAGAAAGCTTTTCATTCAAACCATTAAGTAAATGGCTATACCATCATTTATAATTGCTTACAACAGCAATCTTTTAAAATTATTTTTCACATATGCAATGGAACCATTTGTTTATTACTTGTTTCCGATTTTCCACAAATGCAGCACATTTTGCCTTCCAATAAACTAGTGTCATTTTCCTAGGCGGCCCATGGAAACTTTATTAGAATTTTTGGCATCCTTTACAAAATGGTCAGATAAACCTCCGTATTAGAAAATATAATCAAGGGACGTGCAATCCAAATCAGCTGAATGCGATAAACTAAAGCCACTATATAGCCAAATTAAAATTTAACATACGTTGATGAGTGTTATAAAGTTGTTAAGATCACATGTTTGTGAAAGTAGAACAAAAGCTTGCTATTTATACTTAAGATTACTTAGAAGACACAGTTTAAGAGATTGATACACTTCAGACACATAAATAGTGAATTGTGAAGACTTTATAAATTATGAAGGTGAAGTTTTTTTGTGAATAGTGTTTCTCTTTTTTGAAGTGGCAACTTACTTACCAAAAGTCAATGTGCGCGCGAATGATTTAATTTCAACACAACATTCCTAATTTAATTCAGTTCCGAATTGATCAAATGAGAATGACTCTGACATTCGCCTGTATCCTAATCACGCACACTGTGCAATTACACGAACCTATCATAATGACGCTTTATATCATAATCCCTTATGATATTAAGCTGCTGTAACACTCGTCAACTACATTGAGTGATACTGATCCAGCGTTCCTAAATTTCCTGAACCGAATTTCCAACTTTCCTGAAGTCGAAGATTCTCATTTTGAAACAAAATATTCGTGGTGACATTTATCAGAATTAATTACAAAAACTAGAATTTTTAATTTAGAAGCATTCCTTTAAATCGAAAACGAAATGCATAATTTTCAGTTTAATTTATTTTAAAAATTGAAATATTTTAGCTCATAAAATAATTTTGAAATATCAAATTATGGAAATAAAAAAACCCATAGATTTTCCTCTTAGTTCTTCTAAGAAATTTTTTAACAGACATGGCCAACTATTTCTTTAAAAAAATCATGGAATTATTGTTCAAATATCAAAATTTAATGAAGAAAATTATGTCAAGATTACTATTATAAGTTTTGACGTTATTTTTCATCTAAATCTTTTTAACAATATATATTTGAAAAATCTAGTTATATTGAGTACTTTTTTCGCGTGGGACAAATTTTCTAAATTTATATATAAAAAAAACCTTATGACGATTAAGAATAATTTGATGAGATTCCAGAAGCGGTATGTTTCCAATTTCGAGTCTAAAATATCTGAGAAACAGGAAATATTTTTATAATAATTATAAACGATATTCACAAAATATCATTCTGAGTTTCCATCGATTCTTCCTATTTTTAAAATGTTGTTTTATATATAATATTCACAGAGGAGTATTTATGCAATTGAAACGAAATGAGTCTTCTACTTAAGAGTTTCGTTGTCTCTCTATAAGAACTTCATCATCTAGGCAATATGCAGTAGCAAGATAATCAGCTTATCCATAGTATTAATGCAAGTGAATACAAATTCTAATTGTTTGTTCTTAAAGCAATATAGGATCAATGATCTTTAGGGATATAACGGCATTTAGATCGTGAGTCTAGTTTGCTTTCAAGAAAAATCAATATAGATTCTAGCAAGTATGTTTTCACATGAATGAAAAATATTTTAACAAAATTCAGCTTTGATTTTGTGTTGTAATTAGTGACACTGAAAGTAGAAATCTTGGTAAACAGTAAAACTGAAGAAAGAAAAAATACGTATTGATTTTTTTTCAATCGTTTACAGTTGCATACGTGTTTGAGAAAAAAGTTCCTATAATATATCTCTTACAGCAACAGAAATATTAGATATCTATAGTGCTTTAATTAGCTCTGGAAATAAAATTTTTTAAATTCAATTTCAATTTTGTGCCTCTTTAGACAAGCACAATAAAAACTTCAGAATGATTGAAAAAAATACCTGTTATTACTTAATCTCCTAAATTTTATTCTAATAGATAATAAAACATTTCACGTAATGTAAATGATCAATAAATCCTTGAACAGAAAAATATTTGTTTACATTTTTTGTCAAAAAATTATTATGAACTAGCTTAGTTGAATTTTAAATTTATGAAATAAAAACATATCAATGAATATATGAAACCAACTTAAGATATAGGAATTTCTTAATAAAACAATTTTTGCGTGACGTTAGTTTTTAAGAAAAAAAGGCTTGTAATTTATTATTCAATACAAATTAAGAAAAGTTTTTTAATAAAATCTGCGAATTTTTTTCACAAGCAGTTAATTTATATAGTGAGAATAAACCACATTTATTTCAATCATATTTTATTGGATTTCAGATATTTTTATTTTAAGATTCATTTTAATACATCTAAAAATTAGCAATAAACTTCTGAAAGAAAACTTTATTTAAAATATAAAAAAAAACTGTGGCAGTGTCAAAAAATAATTAATTATAATCAATTTATAAGGGTCTAATGAGTTCAACTATTTTCTGCAGAACAAAAATACAACCATCATTGTACGTGTAACGAATTGAGCTAACTATTGGATCAACACCATTTCATTTTGGATCTCAGAGACAAGTATCATCAATTGAACTCGATGGGTTCATTTACTTCCTTCCGCACATAAAAATCCAGGAACGAAAATCCGAACTTTTAAGGAAAGGAACTGGAGACGCTCACATCCATAATCGGGACACTTTTAAAAACGAAACGTACGCGTACACACTAGCGATTGACGAAGAGTAATGTTTCAGTTTCCATTGTGTCTGATCTCGTGGAGAAACTCTGGAATCATCAATGAAAGACAAATGTTCCATCGTGTGCTCCAGGCCTTCAACCCATCGAGATTCGTATATCTGCGATGTTACGGTATATATATTTTGCCACTGAGTGATCTATACTCTTTTTCCTCTCTCCTACGCCCCCGTGCTCCTGCACTCCAGTCGTGAGAGCGGGAAGATCTTCTCTGAAAAAGGATGGCACGGTCACCTAACAGTCATCTGTCGCTGAGATTTTCGCAAACTGGAAGTTTAGATGGATCATCTTCCATTGTGGATGTCTTGGAGGCAGTACCATTCATTTCTCTAAACCATCCATTGCTGTCATTTATATATGCCCCAAAAGAAGCAAAAAATGCTTTGTGTGTCCCGTTAGATATAGTTTTTCCTCTTTTTTTTCTTTCTTTCTTACTGCAGTACTGGAAAATTCCCCTTTTTTATCCATCTTAGAGAGATTTCTCCTGAATTAAACCAACACCATCTTTCTTCGTCCTGCTGGTTGTTACTTTCCTCAAATATCTTCTAAGAGAAGTAGATATTTTTATTTCTTTTTTTTTCAGTTTTGCTAGAATTTTTTCCAATACCAGTCTTTTTATCAATACTTTATATGAATAAAAATCACAAACTTAAATTTCTTTTATTGGTACAGACTAGTTTTCTTCCAGTCTTGCTAAAAGAAATTTTTTCGCAAGGAAAGTAGACATACATTCATTTCCTAAATGTTTTTGCATTTTACTTATCTTTTTTCACCATAATTGTGTATTGGAGTTCATACATTTTATTAAAATTTTCTCAGTTACGTTTATTATAAATTACAAATAAATTATCAAGTCAATTAAAATAACTAAAGGAAATGAAATACCTTTCGTCTTTTAATTGAAATATTTAATTTCTGCTTCTATTAATATATATATATATATATATAATATATATATATATATATATATATATATATATATATATATATATATATATATATATATATATATATATATATATATATATATATATATATATATATATATATATATATATATATATATATATATATGTATGTATGTGTGTGTGTCTGTGTGTATGTATGTATGGAATCGAAATAAACAATATCTAATGTTACGATATTCTAAAAAATTATTGTTTAATTAAAATTTCTAAAAAAATGAAATAAGCTAATTTTTCTAATCAAATAAACATACTTCTTGATAAGAAAAAGCAATAGAAATAATGACTTGCCATTAAATTAAAATCAACAATTGATGAGGATGACAATATAATGGATAATGTGATGGAACATCCAACACGATGATGTGATGGAAACAGAACTTGTAAACGAATTAAATGATAATAACATTAAAATCTTATAATTGATAAATAAGGTGAATTAGTGGAATTGTCCTTCTAGTTTTTAAAACATGACAGATAAAAGATATAGAATTCAACGAATACTTAATTTGCTTAACCTGGCATCACAGTTGTCTCAGAATAAGTTTAAAAAGATCCAACGATACTGCAGGTGATTTTCTGCAGGATATGTATTCGAAAAGCTAGAAAATTACTAGGTTATTTATTTCTAAAGTTAAAATCACAATAATTTTTGTCCTCAATCAATTTCAGCTGAACAAGCTCGCAAATTTTGACTTTACAGGCTGTAGTCAGTAACTGTCCAAAATAATGATTTAGATTTAATTTATAATTTAAGATGAAAAAGCAATCTTAATGATCGCTAAGAAAAGAAATCCCATTTTTCTGATACAAAATTACTAATCAGTTAAATTTAGTAGCTAAAGCATTGCAATTAAGCTCAAAAAGGAGTAATTATCTATTACTTATTAAATTTCTTTCGTGTGGAAATCCAAAACCATTTCAGAAATTTATTAAATTTTTTTTTTTTTTTTTTTTTTTACCTAACATTGACTTACAAATTTGCAAAAATATTGAAAAAATAACTTAAAGATTTATTTGACCTTAAAGAATAATTACACGAGAGTTGGTAACATCCATAAGCATAAATACTATGCAGAGTAATTTGTCAAAACATTGTAGTTAATGTCGAAGCAACAATTAATGTTAACCATTGTGTAGTTAAATTAATTAAATGCAGCCATTAACGTGATTAAGGATGCATTTTCGGCCAGGACTCCTTCTAAAGCTGAATTCCAAATTCATTTTGAATTTCACTAACTAGTTCTAAGGCCAGGCGATTCACTAACTAGCAACAAGTCCGTGGAGTGTGCTTCATCATTTTGGGCGACAAGATTTGAAATGTGCAGCGACAACGGCGGACGGAGATGGGATGTGTGTGAGGGGGCTGGTCAGCAGGGTCTGCGTGAGTGGGGGCCCTGTCGTGAGGACAATGGGGTGACGCATCCGTGCAAGAGAGAGACCGGGGTCATCCCACGGAAGAGCTTTCCACGAGGAGGAAGTCCGCCTATAGGCCGTTAACGCCCCAGCACACCCCGGCCGTTCAGATGGAATATCTATCTGCTATTACAGAGAAATGACCATTTTCTCCACTTGGGAGATTCGATTTCCATCATTTCTGCAATAGAAACTCTATCAAATGAAATGGTTTTTGATGTTTTCAGATTTTATTAAAAAAACTTATAAATAGAAAACGACCTATTCTTTCATTTGGTTGATTTTACAAATGTATTTTTATATAAAAAAATACATAAAAGATAATTAAAAATAAAATCAACATAAAAGTAATTTAATAGTTAGCGTAACTGAAATGTAGAGAGTTCAGTGAAAAGAATAGTTAACTTATTGTAAACTATAGTATCTAAATATGATACTGAAATATATGTTAAGTATTTTAAAAACAACAATTTTATAAAATTGTGAAGTAAAAATTTTTATTCATTATTTAATTATTTTTCATTATTTAAATTATGCTAATAAATGACTTAAAGATGTCAATCAATAATTGAAGTAAATTTCATTATTCTTTAGAAAATAATTGATGTCTCTAACTATAGTGAGAAAAAGATAACAAAATTATTCTAGCACGTTTTTCCTCAATTTTACTCATTTAAATTATGCTATTTATCACTATTTTTATGGGTTTATTTCATTTAAATGATATTTTTGTTCACCAAAATACATTCAATTAGATTATTATTTGAAATATAATACAAGTTGTGAAGTTTAAACATCCTTATTTTGGTATCAAGACATCATATATGCTGTAAAAACATTTTATTATATGATGGTATTTTTTAAGGTTATATTCCTTTTTTAATTAATTTAAACTTAATGTAGATTGAATTAAGTTTTACCTAACTTGATTAAGTTAAAACCGTAGATATTTCTAAGCAATAATGAATAAATTTCATCTTATTAGTTCAAGTATTATTTTTTTTAATTCATAAGAACATTATTATTTAAAGAAGAAAAACCAAATTTGGAAATTTTCCTTAAACTTAAGTTTAGTACGAAAGAAATTAAAAATATTTTAATCAAATTAAAAGTTATATTTTTAAAGTAACTGCACGTTTAACCATGTTGAAAAATATATATTGAATTCTAATTTTGTAAATGTTGGTGAGACCTTAACATTTCATATTATAAATATGAAATATTTTTAAATATTTATTGTAATCGAATTACAATATAAAAATCGTCATGTTTTCTGAATTAGATGGACTTTTAAAGCGAGGATGTTGATATGTTGATACTTAAGTTTAAAATATTAATTTAGAATGCAATTATAGTTGTTTTCTCAGCATTGTATTTATTAATTATCAAACATTTACACTGCGCAAGCTTGCGGTATGAAAATATTTATTTATTATTTTAATCCTGATTTGTTTCTAGTTTAATTTATAGGGAAAAAAAGAAAAATAAGATTGATTCCTCTCTTTTAAATAGAATGTATTGAGTTCGATCATGTGTGACCTAGTCAATCTAAATAACCATTTAAAGAGTTTTTGTATATGATAGGCATTCACAGGACTTTGTTTCCAACTGTTCTTGTTTATTATTTTGCCCTTATAAGTAGGGGCTTTAAAGAAGGAGATAAAATAATCTAAAAGCTGAAGATTTTTGTAAGGAACATCAACGGCTTCAGTAATACCTTTTCTTACTTCATGCTCACAGCTCTCAACGGATTAAATTCAGAACACTTTCGAGAACTCATTCTGACAAATGGTCAGTTCAGAAAATAGAAAAAAAATCACATTTTTCAATAGTAGGGTAGATCGAATGTGGGATTCTTCAATTCCAAGAACGCAATTTTATCCCTGGACCACGGTGCTTTTGATTTAGAAATAAAAATATAGTTGTGCATTTAGATTAAAATTACCTGACACTCTTAGAATAACCGATGCTTTTTCGGCTTAAAAAAGTACCTAAAATCTACTTTCGTCAGTCGAAAAACAAAAATTTTGATATACAAATGCTTGATTCGACCTATTCTCACTTACTCATCTGAAACGTGGACACTAACTGAGAAGGACAAAGAAACCATCTCCATTTTCGAAAGAAAAACTTTAAGAAGCATCTTTGGTGGAATAAAATGTGAGAATACATGGTGAAGAAGAACTAATTCTGAGCTCTATAAACTATATAAAGAGCCAGATATTGTTAAATTTATCTCAATACAGAGATTAAAACGGGCAGGACATTTGAGCCGGATGAACGACAATCGGGTGACGAAAAAAATTTTCTTGGCTCGCCCCATTGGCACCAGAAGAAGAGGACGACCGAAACTTCAATGGCGTGACTGCCTTGAAAACGACCTAAAAACACTAAAAGTGACAAACTGGATGACCTTATCCAAAAATAGGGGGTCCTGATATGCACTTCTGAGGAAGCAAAGGAACACCCTGGGCTGTCAGGTCAATGAAGAAGAAGACACTTAGAAAATTAAGACATTATGACAAGGAATGATTTGCCATTCAATTTTTGAATGCATAGAAATTGTTTGTTTTAACATCTATTTAGCAGCTTTGCTATGTGTGTATTTAATTAATAAATAAAAATTGTTCTAGTTCTATATTTTAGATCTGGTAATTAGATTGAAAACTTCGTGGATATAGTTTCCCAAGAACTGCTGTTACAGAACGCTGGCTAACTCTCATCTCAACTCATTCAAACAATTTTCCATATTTATTTTTAAAAACTGGAAAAACGATCACATATTTGCTAATATTGTTATACTTCTTTAAAAGGTTTCTTAGGGAATTTTTTCTAAATTGAGAGTTTTGAAAGAAATTTTGTTCCAAAATAAAGACAAAGCCACCTTATTTATTTTTAGACAACTGTATAGTTAAATAAATAAAATGTTTCACTAGTGATATGAGATGTTAAAACAAGCTCTGTAATTCGTTAGTCGAGTAAGTTTTGAAATAGTTAAATCTAAACTATAACTGAATCAGCTTATGCAACTCAATTATGAATAAGTATTCTGAACTGAAGTTTCAGATTACTGATTTTAATATAATAAGTATTCTGAATCTTAAACAAGGATCGTCTTTTGCTCCCATTGGTGCAGAACCTTTTTGTGGGATCAATTTGAAGACCGCAAAAACTAGTGTTCTTAGATGGGGAAAAACGGAAGATGTATGAAGCTTGGCTTAACAATCCTGGTCAAACCCACGTTGAAAGTATGATCTGTGGATCATCAACAAGGATTGCCTCTGAAATTCTAAGATGCTCTAGGCAGAAGATACGTTTAATCGTAGGCTTCATAACTTGGCACTACTATTTCAGAAAACACCTCCATAAAATGTGACTGTTTCAGCAATACCCTATCTGCAGGAAGTCATATGCAACAGGAAACGGCCAAGCATATCATTTACGAATGCTCTTGCCCTCCCTAGATTAACTTCTTTAGGCATTATCCATACTAGAGAGTTACACCTAGACTCCATTAAATAGTTATCGGACTTTATTAATAAAGTGGGTGACCAGAGCAACTGGAACTAGGAAACATTGGGTTTGGAGTTAATAGTACAAAATGCTGATAAAAGTAGAGATGCCCAATGACATACAAACCCAACTCTAAGAAGAAGAAGAAGATTCTGAGTTTTTATAAGGAATATATCATTAATTGTTTTAAAATAATTTTATTTAATAGAAAGATAAAATTGTTTCGCAATGTTTACATACCATTGAGAAGGAGTTTCATTTACTAAATTTTGTCTACATTTAAAAATTTAGTATTATTAAATAAATTTCCTTTTGTCACACTGTTTTTTAAAAACTAAAGAACATTAATAAATCTTAAAATTTCCAAAATTATTCCGACACTTTTCTAGTGATCAAAATTCATATAAAAAATTTATGAAAGAAATATTAGAGTTCAATTTATGCTGTTTTAATTTTTAATTAACAAACATATTTTTGAAGTAAATATAATGATTATTTTAATAAGTAAATATAAATAATTATTTTAAATTATAATGATGGAAAAAAAGCATAATAAATCTTAAATAATTTTTTACATATTGAGAAATGAATTTTCTAATCTTAATCAAATATAAAGAAAATTTTCAAACAGAAACTTCTTTAATGATCAGTGAAAAAACAACCCTCGCATTTTCTTTGATCATGAATTTTTCCGTAATCACTTGGACAAAAAAGAAGTTTCTTGAAATCAAATTTAAAAAAATTAATTCTCTTCTTGATAAGCAAGTAAAAAATGCCTCGTTGTGAATTAAAAGTTGGATGAAACGAAACAAATAAAAAAGTATTTTCATTTTAATTAAAATTCTCTAAAAACGAGCCCTTCTTAAGCAATTTTTTTCGGTAATTAAAAGCGATCGAAATATTATATTCGTAACTCGAATTTCAACAGGAACAAAAATAACATTAATTTAAAAATAATTTAGTTTTAAATGAAATATTTTTCTTCGTTCTCATTTACATATATTTTTTTTCTATACAGTAAATAAAAATTAATAACGATGAAGATAAAGTTCAAACGAGCAAAAAGGAAAGGTTAAAAAAAATTAAAAATAAATAAATATGTAAAGCTCTATCTGACCCGGTAACTTCTACTATTATAGTACCTAATTTTTCATCCAAATATTATACAGATTAAAACTTCGGCGCATTAAAAAAAGTTTCAGTTTTGTCGGTAGAAAAAAAATAATTAAAATCTAACTGTCTGCATCGTTGCCATTTTTCATTTCGGTTTTAACTTTCCAAAAATGCAGTTTTTATCGTTTTTCCTTTTCCGAAAACAAAACAATGCTATCCGAGGGTGAAAAAAAAGAATAGAAATAACAACAGAAAAGTTCGAAATGTAATAAAGAAAAAAGTTCTTTTTTTCTACATTGGCGTTTAAAATAAATTTGCATTCAGGAAAAGAGGTGAAGAATTAGAACTTTTCAGAGTGAAAATGCAATCTTAAAATGCTTTTGCGAAAATTACCGAGTAAGCACCATACTGCTCAATTTGCTGATTCGAGTGAAAAGGGGCCGGCTGCTACTCTCATCTACCATCCTCCCCCACATCTATTAACATATTCAACCTCCCACTTTCCAAATCTTTTACGGAAACCACCAAAGCATCAACTATATTTCCGTAAGATAAATACGAAAATCGTTACTAACACCCAAAAGTGTAGGTGGATCATATACCATGTTGGATGGGGGGACGTTTAAAATTTATTATGCCTCCATCCAAGCATGCTGGGTGATAAGATGGAGAAGGGTGGCTTGATGAGGAAAATGGTCCTCCCTGAGTTTATTTGGAAAAGGGGAATTTAGATCCCTTTCTTTACTCCCTCTAAATATCCATTAAAATATACTAATCATGTGATATAGACAAAATTAATCTGAAATCTCTAAACATAAAAAGAAAATTATTAATGAATGCATAATTCCCATTAGAAGAATTTACCAATGAATTGACTCTCATATCTAAAATGGTTACAGTGTGCAAATCATTGTTAAATTAATAAGAAAAACTATCCTTAAATAAAGTTTAAGAAGTTGTCATGTCAAAAACTTTCAGGGGTAAATATAAATGTTTTCCATCAAGAAGAGTGTCAACCGATTATGATTTATTCTAGATTGTGAAAACAACTCCAAAGATCATTTGTTGAAATAAGTCTGAAATAATTATATGATTTTAAGTATAAAAAATGGAACTCGTCTGAAAAAGTGGGATTGAAAGTAACGTAATATTTTATTATTATTTGTGCAAGAATATGGATGTTTTTAAGCATCTTGTCAAACAATTATAAAATTTTAATCTGATTATTATGTATGATAATAATAATAACAAAAGTTATTGTATTTTAACAAAAGAAAACAATAAACTTTTGTTATTTATAACAATTTTAACACAAGGATTTAAAAAATTAGGAAATGAAAATTATGGAATATTTTAAGGAATTGTGTTTTGTTCTAATTATATAGGCATGAAATATTTCAAATTTAGTGAATTTAAATAGCTTTAAAATTCATAGAAATTTTCTTTAAAACGTAAAAGACATAGTGTGTCACGTACATAAATATAATTTAGAAACATCCAAATTTCATTAGAAAAAATAATTTTGCCTAGAATTATTGAATTTAAAATGCACAGTAAATAAAGCACTTTACTAGCAGTAAGTATTATAATGCAATAAAGATATAAAAAAAATTTGTCCTTTTACTTTCACTAAAATAGCAGTAATAATTATATTTCTTCATTATCAACATCTGGAGCAAATTACAGTTTTCCTTATGATGCTACTGCCAGATTTTAACAAAAGATTTCACTTCTTTTAATGCAAGGTAACTGAATATTAAAATGCAAAACAGTTTTGCCTCACAAAAATTAAAAAGAAAATGATATGTGAAAGATGAGAAAATAAACATAACCTTTCTCGAACACTTTGAAAGAAAAAAGAAATTAAACAAAGTATTACAAACCTAAGAAATAGGCTGATTTAAAACATGGAAATGAGATCTGATATGTTTCAAAACAAGGTGGAAACTGGGACACGTCTCAAGACGTGATTAGCATGATTTCTTGCTATCTGAGAGTGACGCAATAATTTCAGAATAGGTAATCTTTAAGGAAAGAATCCTTTATTGATAACCTGTTCATCATTTTGTTTTAAATTATGAATATTACCGGAAATCGATTTATAATATATTTATAAATTTAATTTCAAGGGTGTTTTTAAAATAAACACCCAAATTTCTCTTAACTCATGCATAATTAAGATATATTTAATAACTTTAAAATATAATTTCTCTTTACTTAAAAGAAATCATTTACATTATATTATTTGCATTGTAGTTAATGCTTGTTCTAATGAATTCAAAATAATTTTTGTTTATTACAAAAACTTTTCAATCAGAAATAAAATTCAATATTTAAAATATACTCAAAAAGAATGCTTAAATTAGTGTAATTTTTTTATACTTTCATTACATCAGATTTTTGATACATGAGTGAGGTTAGATTTGTTAAAATTGAAAATTTATAAATGATTTTAAGACATTTCTTGAATAAATATTTTTCTTTGGGTACTTTTACAATTTTAATAATATTTTTCTTGTTACTTCTTTTTATTTTATATAAACTTGAATGATAGTTAGCAACTATTATTCAAGTTTATATAAAATAAATTATTCCTTTAATAATAATGTATTTTTTCCTTAAAATGCAAAGTTTAATTTATTGAATAACAATTACATCAAATTTCAATTTTAATTTAATAATATTTCATGTAATACTTACTGTATTACAATAACTATAAAATTAAAAAAAATTTTTAATGCATCAATTAAAGTTATTAATTTGTGAACATTATCAATGATAATTTTTTAGAGGATACAATTAAGATTAAATTAAATATAGACCATTTTTAAATAGCTTTTAATACATTTCAAAATCACAAAATAATATCGTTTTTATACTAATTTTTTTTAAAAAAAAATTGTGATTATTTCTTAAAGCAACGATCTAAACTGTCATCATATATAGAAATTTTTCTGAATTTGATATAAATTTCATCTGAAATAGGAAAAAAATTATTCAAATAATTATTTTATTAAATATAGAAACTGGAAGTAATGTAAAGCTAAAATCATCTAATCAGTTATTTATACAAAAACAAATGCACTATTTACACTGAGAAAAGATTTTAAGATTTATTGAATATTTAGAAGTTATATGAAAAAAGCTTTAACAGCACAGATATATTGAATATATTGCACATTTAATTTTAAAGTGACTTTCATTAAAATAAATAACACACTTTTAAAATATGTTAGAAGATTTAAATGTTTTGCTTCACTACTTGTGTTTCATATATATATATATATATATATATATATATATATATATATATATATATATATATATATATATATATATATATACTATATATATCGTAATTTTTTTTCAAATTTTCAATTTTTTCATTCTAACTTTTTTAATAGATTCGCTTTACATTCAGCATCAAATAATGCATCTTTTAACTTTTAATTTCCCATTAGATTCTATGAACATCTCAGTAATTACTCCAACAATTTTCTCTAATCTTGAATTATATTGCATGTAAAAGAGTAAATTGAAATTTTTAACCAAAAAACTAAACACCAATTTTTTATTATTAAGCATTTATTTAAGACAATTGTGTTAATCAGGCAAAATTGCAAAACACGACTCACACGATGCAATTGTTGTAGCAGATGGTCGTTGGATGTATGCAATAAATCATTTTCCATTTCCTCATATTCGAACTAATAACTTTTATAAAAAAAAATATAGATAGCATTTCCGATTGAAAAGTTTCAGAAAAATGTTTTTATGCAGATTGAGGTAAAAGTATATTCCAATATATCTAAAAATATATAATTTTGTTGGAAAGCATTATTTTTAGCTAATATATACTCATTCATATATATATTTGCTAAAAAAAATGCTAATAAAAATGAAAATAGTCTAATTCACTATGTTTTAAAATTTATTTATATCATAAGTTATGTTATATATATATATATATATATAATTATCTCTGCTAATTTGATACTTCAATATCTATCTATCTATTAATGTATATATATATATATATATATATATATATATATATATATATATATATATATATATATATATATATATATATATATAGATAGATAGATAGATATAGATATAGATATATATATACATTGATAGATAGATAGATATTGAAGTATTTGAAGTATCTTAATTGCATTTTTATATAAAGTGGAATGTTACAAAAGAAAATACAGTGTATTTGTGATTGTGTGTGTAAGACGGATATGAAAACTAATAAGTTCAATACTTCAATTTTTTGTTTGTAACTTTTAAAGGACGTTTTAGCCATTTCTTTCATCAGTACAATGGAATAAAGAATGTCTTAAATACCTCAATAAATGTTGTAGAAACTTACCTGTACCAACATCTTAAAAAATGAAAATTATAAAAGAAAAGATTAACTTTGGAAAATACATTTTTCTTAAAGATCTGATAGTTCATTTGATTTTTACTTCCGAATTTCATTTTTTTTCTCTGCTAATTTGATAAATTGAAATCATTTCAATGACAAGTTAGGAAATATTTTTCAAATAAAATTGTGCGAGTGATTAAATTAAATTGGAAGCAAAATTAATTGTGAGTGACTCAGATGTATTTATATTCACATTACTTATCACAATTTAATTCTAAAATATATTTTATTTTCTCAGCTATTATGCTATATAAAATAAATACAATATAAAGATATTAAAATTTAAAATAGCAGATTTCAAAAAAATTCAAGTAAACAAAATGAAAATTTATGCTGTTTTTATTCCGTTTATAAACTTATTTCAGTATTATTTTTTAATTATAAATATTAGAAATAACTATTAAAAAATTGCATTAGAATTATGTTTAAAAATTTCTAATTTTCTTCCACGCAAGTAAATATTTTATTGTAGTGTTATTTCTAATAAAAATTTTCAATAATTTGCAATTTATCTTTATTCTAGGAACATAATGACACATAATTATTCATTATGTTCCTAGAATATAAATAAATTATAGTTTTTAGCATTTCTTTCCTATATTTCTATTGAAATTTAGGATTTTATTCAATTTGTAACATTATAAAAAAAAAAAAAGAAGTTAAATGAAACAATTTTGCAACTTTTCCAGCACTGTTCATTTCAATTGAACTTGGATTATATTTTACATTCTAATAATATGTCTTATACATCAATGTTTTATAATCTAATATATGTTATTGCATCACATGTGAATTTGCTTAATAGTTTGGATTTTACTTAAATACCTGAATATGAACATAACGCTATTATGTACTAATTTACAACTATTTGTCTTTATTTCATTTGTTTTCCATTTGAATTTTTCGTTAACAATGTATTGGCTTTGTTTTAGAAATGAATGCTTTATAAAACCTTGTTTTTCTAGTTTTCATATTCAAAAACACAAAATTTGTCTTTCATATATGCATCCAAAATATCAGTAAAAATTTAAGTAAAATTTAAATTTCATAAAATAATAATTCCATTTATATGTGTATTTAAATTATAGTTATAATACAAACCTATTTTTTTATAAATTATATATTTAAATGGAGAAGAATTAATTTTAAATTTCCTCTTAAACCGGGAAAATTTAAAATGCAATTTAGATTTTTTGATTCAAAATGAAAATTGTTTGCTATACAAACTCGAAATTAATTTTACCTATTTAAATATAATTGTTATAAAAATCTATGTATGATAGATTTAGTATATTTATTTAAAATATTATACTATCAGATGATACCTTTATGCTTATCTAAATCTTAAAGATGTAAAATAAGTGATTTATCATTTTAAAATTTTTCTTTCATTTAATTTCATGCAATTCAAGGAAAATTTTTTGTGATAAAAATTCAATAAATTATTTTAAAGATGTTTTTATTGATAAATTAGAAAGAAAATTTAAAATAATTTTTGAAATAAATAAATTATAAAGTTTGTCCATAAAATTAGCGAATGTTGATTTTGTTCTATTTTTAAAATTTTAGAACTCACTCAATTTAAACGAGGAAAAGAAAAGGCAACTTTTTATTTGTGTAATTCTTTGTAAACTACTTCATAAATTAATATCCTTATAAAGAATTCGCAATAAAATTTTTTGTTGCATTTTAATTAATTTTTTTAGGTGAAGATCAAAGCAAATTTATAGGAACCTCTATAGGAATTTATAGGATATTTATATAACTTTTGAATATTAATTACAAAGCTTTTTATTTCTTGATAGCTATAAATTACAATTGCTTCTGAAGTTAAACTTCACCAGTTTGAATTGAATTTAACAGAGAAAACATTATATAAATTTTACTAAAATTACGCATGTTTCATAATTTTTCTGCCTAGAAAACTTAAAAAAATAAGAAAAAACATTAAATTTTCAATTATTAATTTTAAAAAAATATTATCTTTGTATTGAAAATAATTAGGTAATTTTGAATTGAAATTCTTCAGAAATAACATTTTTTTTTCAAGAAACATAACACGCTACCATCTTCACAATTATAACACTAATTTTTGACGCCAAATAGAAAGATTTAGAACCAATACCAATTATTATGTTTTGACATAAAAAGCTAATAATTAAGAAATAAATAAAATATAATAAAGGACAACAATTTGGACCAACATCTCTTCTTCAATCAAATCTTAAAAGCGCCCGCCGTAAAGTCTGTCAGTTGCTATCACATTTTCCTGTCGCTAATAATCTGGTGGATATATCCAACTAGGAGAAAAAAAATGCAATAACAATAATAAAATGCGAAACTAAATTACCTAATACCCGTGTAATAACATCACGCTATTTGAGGGTATATTAACCCAAGACATTGTCTGATAAAAGTGCTAAGTTAGTCAAACAAAAAAATATATAAAAAAAGGAACATCATCACGGTTAAGTCTCGAAAATCCTTTACATGGACAAGCCCGCTTATCAATTTGGCTACCGTATTCCGCGCCAAAACTGTCAATAAAAATCAGCAGATAAATTTTTTAATATTTATTTTTTTTTATATTTTTCATACACAGCGCTTGTCAAACACCATGTCGCCCTGAAGAACATATCATAAAAAAGGGTTGAAACCTCTCGAATCATGTGCTCCTGTTTTTACCATCGGATTGATTTTTTTTTTAAAACTAACGCCACAAACCGCCAATCTATAATATATATATTCGTGGACTTCAAAAATTGATAACGATCTTCCTATGTATAGCAGCAGCTTATGAAATGCAAGGGAACCTGTAATTTGAAAGGAAAAAAAATCTTTTTTGTGAAGTTGTAGATTAGGGGAGATTGGAACTACTGATACTGCCGGTTATCACACAGCTTTCAGGGGTAATTATAACGAGCATGACTTTTTTTTTTACAGAAATATATACATGTATAGGTATGTATATACATTACGTATATGCTGAATTTCCTGCCCCTTTTTTACACTACAGATGTTACTCAGTTAAGATTTTCAACTTTTTTTAAACATAATATTTTTCTCTTTCTATCATGTCAATTCGAATATTCTTTTTTCTGGTTATGAGATTTTCAAAGAGTATAAGAAAGAAATAGGTAGAGTGGGTTAATTTATCTACGAATCGGCTTATAAATATTTATAGAAAAATGCAAAAGAACTTAGTAAAACTTCCTTATGATGCCACATTAAAACAAAAGTTTGACTAGAGTGAATATTATTTATTCAATTCATAAACTGTTATACTGTTGGAGAATTTTTATTCTTTTGACCGTTTAGGAACATAAAATGGAAATTTATATTTTATGGTATGAAAGAAAATATAAGTAATGAAAGCTATATAAATGTCTTATATTTATTTTTAAAACTACTTCTCGTACTATATTTTGACTTATTATTTTATTTAATAGATGAAATATTTCGGAATAATTTACTAAATTGACTCAAAGCTTTGTCAACTTGAAGATCAAAATAACATTCTCTAACATCAAAATAACAAATTTTTTTTTATTTCTTAATAAAAAAAATTTTTAAAGTTTAAAAATATTTATTTCATCATATTTGATAAATTAAAAAAAAAATTTCAATAATTTTTCCAAGTTATTTTTTTTAAGAATTTTAAGAACAAATACTTTTTACATTAGATTTGAATTAAAATTAGTTTAAAAAATTAAGTTTGTTAATTAAAAAAATTAATAAATCAAAAGCATAACTTGCATTTTATTAAATTATTTAAACTGGCCTTCATTAAACTTGCGGTACTACTGCTGTTTTATATCTTGTAATTTATTTTAAGTACACAACGCTTAAAAGAACATGGTAAAATTTTCCAATACTTTGAACTTTTGATATTCATAATTCACACAATGGTCATGAATAAATGAATATATAATTTATCAATTTAATTATTTGTGGTTTTGCATTATTTTTCATTATGCTGCATAAAATAGTTATCTCCTTAAAAGTATTAATTTTAATTGAATTTTAATCAGATTGCATTGATAATGTGATTGAAAATATTCAAGTATGATTTGTATATTTTATTTTTGATTAAAAACATCCTAAATTATCATAGAAAGTATTAGAATATAATATGATGTAAAATACTTTCCTTTCATTTAAATTTTGTTTTCTTAAAATAGTTAAATAGTTAGAAAATAAGGAATGGTTTAGATGGATAAATTTATTAATAAATTTATTTTATAATGCAAATTTTAATTTTCAAATTATATCTAGAGACATTTAACAAGTATCTGTAAAGTCTGTTATCATGTATTTAACATTTAAAATTAACAAAATTTAGGAAAATAATTTCTTATAATAAATACTTAAAAGAAATTATTTTCATAATATTAATATATTTATTTCTCGCATTCGAATTAAAAAAAATATAAATTTATTTTTATCTTAATAAATAAACATTTTTATTTTTATTCGTGTTTCTATAAATGATTGAAATTTTTAAAACCTCGCAATTTTCTCCATAATCAACTTTAAATTTTGCTATACTGACCTTTCTTTAAAGTAAATCCTATTTCGCGGATTTTATTTCTCATAAATTTTCTTAGATTCCATTTACAGTTTCTTTCATGTAAACAAATTAAAACAATGACAAATGTGTATACGTAAAATTTAAAATCATTAGTAGACCGATAATATACGTGTCAAAATCGCGGGGTAATTTGAATTTGATATAAGCCCAGCTAAATCTTCGCATATTGATAAAGCCTATGAGTTTTAAATTGATTGTCATAGCTGGTGTGTTGAGGAAGTTCGCAATATTGAGGTGCCATTTGTAATATTGGGTACACAGTTAATTGCCAGGATTCAGATCATTTGAAATTTCACTGTCGCTAAATATCACAGCAGAATAAGTAGCTATAAGTATAACGACTTCGACTAAATTGATTAAATTAGTCAATGAGTTGGAAACTTGTTTTAAATAATTCGTTACATAATGATGAGGGTTGAATTGTGGAAATTTGGTGAGAAATTTATTAAAAGTAATCTGTAAATTTCTTATATATTGTTATATTTTCGAATTAAACTTTGATTTCAAGAATTGATATTTATATGTATAAAGAAACAAAATATAAATGGTGACTAAAATATTTATAAGTAACATCTATTTTATTTACATTTAACAAATACATATTTTACCTGAAATAACTCTTTTTTAAATTTTATTGCTTGAAAAAGACACATTTTTATTTTTTTCGTTTTATACTTCACATTACAAAAAAAAATCTATATGTGGTTGATATTAAATATTTATTTTTGAATACAGCAATAATTTATTTTCATTATTTTATCTTTGCAAAAACGAAATAATATTTATAAGTAAAACAGTAAATGCCCACAAAGTATTTGAATGACAATGGAAATCACGTGCAGTTGATTTGACAAAAACGAAAATCTGAGTATGTATATCAAACATTTATAATTTCTTACATATTTTTATAAAAATCACTTCAAAAGTATGTTTATGGAATTTTCAAGTAACTAATGTGATGAACTAGTAAGTGATCGACAAAATGATTCTTCGAAGTACAGAAATGGGGAAAAGGAAAATCTATTATAAACGCATGCTAATATCAATAAAATCTTTCCATAGAAGGCAAAAGAATTGGACATCTTTTAAAAAGTAATCAAACTTTCAGAAAAGTGCAATCAAAAATGCTTAGACATAAGACAATATTTAATAAATTTTAAAAAATAGGGTAATTCAATATATCATTGCTTGTAAGTTAGTAGAAATAGGATGCATTAAATTTAAAATTGACATTTGTGATGATAAATGATTAAGAGTTTTATATTATTTTTTTCTTTCGTAGAAACCTTAATATATTATAAACTGGGAAAAGCCCTTAAATATATTTTTAAAGGCACACGTAAAATATATTAGGCAAGGTCAGTATGCAGTCAGACTAACAATTTCTTAAACAAAGTTGATGAGTTAAAGCAGAATATGAAGACATTTATAAATTACTAAAAAATTCAGGTTCAGTCTATTTATACAGGGTCTTTTTATGATCTCTTTATATGGTCGCTTTATAAAGAGGCTTAATAAGAGATTGCAATAGGTTTTTAGGCAATAATATGTATCAGTCATATTCTAAGCTCCTTAAATCAAATTTTGAAGGACTGTAATCTTTCTGAAATGTCTGATACAATATTTACATATAATTGCTTTCGTTTTAAATTTTTTTAGACTAATAATCCCAAAATTTTATAAGTACTTGGTTCCAACAAATGAATTTATCAGAAATGCACAACTATTTCAGTTTAATTTTTGCTTATATATATATATATATATATATATATATATATATATATATATATATATATATTTGTATATGTATGTATTTTTTTATAAATGACATTGATCTATTATAATTTGAACTTTCTGATAGATGGCAGCACATTCTAACAACAATTTTGATCTAAAATGCATGTAAAAATCTAAGATATATGTAAATATCTCATGACTTATATTGAAGAAGCTTATCAAATTTTCATGAAGTTAAACTTTATTTACAGAAGACATAAGCCACTTCCAAGCTAAAATTATTATTTGTAAAAAATGCAAAAAATTTCATATTAATTGTTATTAGGATTTATATAGTATACATTTATTTATTACTTATAGAGTGCTATATAAATAATTAGCCAAATTATAAGCAATAATCTAAATGGTGTGTATAATTATTCAACACTATTTAGCTAGTAGAGACTGGTTTATAAGAATGAAGTAACGTACTGCTTAATGACACCCAAGCCTTCTGCAATTAATAAGTCAATCTTTAAATTAACAATATTGTTTACATGTAGCCATTGAGTTTGTTTATTTATTTAGCAAATTTTTCATGAATTGAAAATTTTTTTTTACTGATATTTATATGGCAACACACATTTGATATTTTCTATGTTTCTATTTATATGGTGATTGTTTATCTTCAATTTTTATTGATGATTTTGTTGTTTTGTTTATGATTTAGTATGGTTTTGGTGTGTAATATCTTTGTTTTTACTATTATTTTCGGCCATTGAAGGAAAACCATTCTTTTTGCTAATGTAGACCATCTTATTGTTTTCTCCGTTTTATTTAAATAGTTTAGGTAGAAATTTTATTTTTTATTTTAACGCAACGCCTTTATTTTTTTTGTAAATTCAAAAAGTAAAGTTTGTAATTTTTTGTACTTTTAACTTGCTATCTTGATTATCGAATATTTTGTATTCTAATAAATTTAAATGGATAATTTTCATCCATCTACTTTAACTCACAACTAAATGAATAACTTCACTCATAATCCATCATAAATTCATAGTGAATAGGGAGAGACAAACTCAACAATAGTTATTAACAAGTTACTCAACAATTCTTATTTAAAAGACAACTCTTTTAAATAAGAATTTCTTGTCTTTCAAGCTTTTATTTGTTGAGTTCAATGTTTGTCAAATTTGTTGAATATCATGACACACACACACACAAACTAATATTTAAACTTGATGTTTCAAATCAAAAGTTAATAAATATTGTTCTTTAAATTTCTGAAATTTCAAGAAAATTATAAATTTATTTGTAGATTTTGTACAAGTTATTAAACTAAATATAATATAAGATTTATAAAAGTGTAAAAAAATATAAGAAATAAAGACACCAATTAAAGTATGCATTTTGCACTTATAATAATGATCTATAGAACTTTTTGACTCTTTAATATACTTCATAATAGGTCACTTTATGAGATAAAATAATTTTAAAATCAGTAAAAATTTATCAAAAACTCTTTAATATGAATCAGACGATGCAAAAATTTGAATTAAAATCTTATGTGATAGAAATAAAAAAAATTAGATCACTTCCATTTATTCTTTAAAAAAGAAAAAAAAATCCATGCTTCTATTTACGTAAAATTCTTTATAGTTTTCAAATTTTAATAAAATATATAAATCACATATATATTACTTTATTATTTTAATGAAATTAATATTCTGGTTTTATAAATGTTATTTGCACTTACCTCATTTATCGGGAAACTATAATCATAGGAGATAGTAAAAAATATTGTAGATAGTTAATGATGAGGATAAATAAAAATTGGATTATATACACTTTCTTATTACTAAATAATGCTGAATGATGATCTGAATTTTTTTTTATTTTTATATTTCTCACAATTATCCTATAATAATCCTTTTAAAATTAAAAAATAAATCCAGTTAAAATTTCTCGCTTTAATCTAAATAATTACCTCAAAAAGTCATGTATACAATCGTAAAATAATTTTTTATAGTATAGCTGAACTGTGAGAGTTTTCACAGTGAAGAAATTAAGATAATAATTTTTTAAAAGAAAAATCTTGTAAATCATTGAAATAAAATAAATAAAAAGTATTTTTGAAATATAACAAAAAATAAAACATTTTTTTTTTTTAGCATAAAATAGTCAGATAATGTTAATTTTTCAACAGCAAATATGTAAAAATATTGCCTTTTCACTTACTTATAGCTATTTTATTATATTTAATCTTCGTACAAATTAAAAATGCGATCTTAATACTTTAACTGAATATTATTAACTTAACTGATTATTTCATCATTTTTTGAAAACATTATTTTTTGCAGAGTAATTAAAATAATAAAAAATATAACAAAAAATTAAATCAATGTCAACCGAAAAATCTATCCCGTATTATAAATTAAGTGTTATTGATAATTTTAAATGAAAATAAGTTGTGACTATTGTGTAAATAATGGAATAATGATTATGAAATTGGAAATGTGCATTACTTCGCATCCATTAAATTAAAATAAAAATAAGTTTGCACATTAAAAAGACACCCAAAAATTTTGTATTAAAATATGTTAATATATTGGATATGTCTGAATGTACATGTTTTGTAGAAGCTTAATATACTATCATTTACTCTATATTAAGTATCTACATTTAATTAATATGATAAGTTGTAGTTAAAATCTAAGAATGCTACTGTTTTCGAATTTAAATTTCCTGTTCATTAAAATTTTAATTATTTTTAGACCTTGTCTCGTTTTATTACATTCTAAAATTTTAATCCATTTGCAATTATTTTTAAGGTAAGTAAGGATATAAATGAAATTATGAATGTGCATGCACACATGAGTTCTTTAAGAAATAATATAAACATTTTATTACACCATTTCGTAAATAAATTGCAAATATATATTGCCAATGTTTAGAGCAATAATGTTTAATAACAAATAAAATACAATTATCAGCTGGCTACAAATTGGATGAACTTCATATGTCACACAAATGTTTTCCTTGTTGCATGTCCTAATGGGATTTCTGTATTAAAAGAATTGTTGATAAGAAATTCAATAAATCTATACAACAGCATTTTCAGTCATCGTTATTGTATTGGTTATGTAGCAAGCTCTATTTATTTTTTACATTGGAGAGCTAGAGATGTTGTAGTTCCTTGTCACTGTGAAGACCCATTTTCTGATTAACTGTCAATCTAGGAATATAAAGAATAATGGGTTAGTATATGAAGTACTGTTCTCGCTTTAAATATATTTAGCAACTTCCAAAAATATCAGAGTGGATATTTAATCGATAAATAATATACAATAAGTGTATAATAAATCACTTAAGGAACCAAGGAAAGAATGTAAATAATATTTATATTTGGTAGGTGTTAAAAAAAAGTTTCTTTGGAGAATAAGGCTCGAAGTTTGTACTTTTCCAGTTTACAACAACTGGATAAAACAGCAAGGATATACCAGCACACTAGTGAGAGATATATTACTTATATTTGAATAGATAAGTTAATTTTGATATTTTGCCCCAATAGTTTCCGAATATCGGAGAAAATATACCCAAAGAAAACAAAGAGGTAGCATTTACACTATGTTTTTCAATACACGCAAAGTGACATTTAGAAATTGTGTATGGATTATAAAGATATCTCCCAGAATTTATTTCATAATACTTGGACTATTTATAGGGTATATGCACACACACACACACACACACACACACACACACACACACACATATATATATATAGATATATATATATATATATATAGTATTTAAGTTTTCTAACAACAGAAAATAGTATCTTCCCCATTTCATCCAAGTTAATTACCTATAGCAATGATTAAATTCAGTGCACTTTAAATTTTTATTGAAATTTAAATATTTAAAAGTCAATAACACATACATGCCTTAAACTATACAAGTCATGATTTTGTCTGCCATTTCATTTTATTTAAACGAAAATTTACTCGATATTATGCACGCAAATAATAATACTCGAAAACATTTCTATTTTTATGAATTTCATTTGATTTAAAACTAAGTTATTCCTTTTACTTTTTTCATTGCATTAATATACCTTAAAATATTACTAAACGTTTCTTCAGTGAAGTATACAATGGCAACAAATCTTGCAAGAACTGGTTTTTGTTTAAAAAATTAAATTCCCTGTAAGATAGTAAGATAATAAATGTTGTGATATATAAAGACGAAATAAATTTTAGAATAAGAATATGTTTTACACAATCCTTTTATACACCATTACTAAAGAAAAATATTTTAGTCTTAGTGTATAAAAAGTACGCTTATAGCTGCGTAGGACACTCCATTTCAAGAAAAAGTATATCTTCACTACGTAGTTTACTTTGTTGAAACCTAATCTTACAACACAAGACACTCGCACCTCCATGAGTAAAGATACATAATTGGAAAGAAATTTGCATATCTACGTTTAACACTAATTCGGAAATACCATAAAGAAATAACAAACAAATGAATAAACAATTATTTTAATTTATTACTTGAGAAATTTAAACATAATTTAAACCAATACATAATAACTTATTTTGCAACAGTTAACAAAATAAAAGAGAGAGAGAGAGAGATAAAAATGTATACCAGAGTATATATGAAAAAAGAAACTACTTTGAAACAAGCTTCTAAATATAAATTTTTAAAAATAAAATGTATATTGATATATTTTCAATATACATTTTATTTTAATAAATGAGGTGTAAGGTATTAAAAAAAGCTTCTTTATAAGAACATTTAAAAAAATCTAAATAAAAGAAAATATAGCGGAGCAACTTTTGATGAATTTCAAAATATTGTAGTAAATGAGAGCAAAATGTATTGTGATCCTCATGTTGTTTCACAGGATTTATAGTTTCAAAAATTGTCTTAATATTTATGAATAATAAACCTTTCTTAACTTCACTAAGCAATGAATATTTTTGAACAAGATGTATCATTATAAGTACAACAATGTTTAATGAATAACCTGACAAAACTTAGAGAGTTCTTTTTACCTCAGTCTTTTTCTTTACTATAGCATATTACAGTATTGTCGGGATCTTGCAAATAATTGTGCTGTTATATTCTCTATAATGTTATAGATATACAAGAAAAAATATTACTCATATTGTTATATGTATTCTTTTAAGAATGATATCATTGATAGTTTCAAGCAAGTGAGAGATTTATTAAATCACCCATATGGAAAAAAAAGAAACTAATTCAATTCTCCGCACAAAATTGTGAAATTAAATGAAATAAAATAAGCAGTTAAGTTTTTCGTATGTAGTAACGGAAAATAGAAAGTAGATTAATTAAGGTTTAAATATTTTTAAAATTATCATTATAATTACTTTTAATAATATAAAAAATTATAACTGGAAAGTTTAATGATTTAAGTTTTATAAAAGCTAAAATAGAAACGCACTTCTAAATGAAGAACTAATTTATTTAACACTACAACAAAATTAAAATTTAATATATATATATATTGTTTTGATATATACTTTCAATTATCAAATCAATTGTTTCAACCTTGCCTGAGGTCATGGAATCACAACAGGTACAATGTAATTAGAGGCCCATCAGAGGCGTTTTATACCTGGGGATCAGAAGTGCGCATTTCGTACAAACAGCTCAGAGCACTCTCACGCCACACGTGCAGAAATATGACAATTTTGACAGTGCGGCGATTAAAGTATGGGCTGAAATTTGCAATTCGCCAATAAATCGACTCTCTGCAGCCTATCAATCGGGTCGATGCCGCACGTGGGAGACGGTGCGAAGACAGGGCCTTCTTTCGCGGCTGCCACCGCCGCAATCAGCCCCCCGTCGTTCGACCAGGTGTCCGGGGGGCCCCACACCACGAGCTTCCACTCTTCGGTCGCTTCAACCTCTCTCTCATTTTTTCTCTCTCTCGCTTTTTTTAAGCGTTTTTTGGACTGTCGGCTTGTTCACTCAGTCGAAACATGCGTAGGTGTGCGAAAACAGTTATTTGTGGTTTCCGAATTGCAGACGATTGCGGAGGTTCGTTTGCATTTAATCAACAACGCTTTCATGCCCATGTTTTCAAGAACAATTTCCTGTTTCTATTAAAGAATACACTTTTCATTTTAATGTCTGCAGTATTTTATTTCTGAAAGATATATATTACAATAATGTAGGCAGAAACTATCTTCGACAAAATACAGTTAAGACTGAGCAAAATATAAACGATCTTCTTAGTAATTACTTTTTTTTCACTTACTTTATATAGAGATAAATTTTCGGAGTGATCCACAAAAGTGCAACCATCGAGTGATTATCATAATAACAATATCTATCTTATCATATATACTCAATATACATGATATTCAGTATATATGGTAAGATAGATTCTTTACCATTATAAATTACAAAATATATAAGCACTATGTAAAGTCAGATTTAATATCAACTCAGGAACTTACTTAATTCAAAATCTTTGGAATGTGTTCATAAAAAATCTTTAATTTCCGTAATCACGATGGAATGTTTAACATGCAAAACTTTGCAGTTGCCATTATAATAATAATCAAACAAAATATGGCGACACGATATGAAATTATCCGATTGGTTTCAAGTTTTTATAAATCATAAGGTTTCATATTGTGTCTCAGAAATATTTTCAGCAATAAAGCAATTTCCCTTTATTCAAGGTGACAGAAAAGTATTTATAGCTGAGTTCGTGAAGGGAGAAGCAACTATACATGTAACTAAATTATATTTTCCAATAACACAACAAAATAAATTAAACTTCTCAATTGATACAATAAAAGTGAATTTTTCATTAATATTTAACCAAAATTTGCAAAATTCATATTTTAATAGTTTAATAAAATGCTATATGTACATTCAACCACTATAAAAAATCTAGTTGAATATTGCTTTCAGTATTATATTTCTAAGAAAAATTAAAAGAAAAAGATAATCATGATATTCATGTAATTTATTTTATAATAATAATGTCTATATTATAATAATATTAATAATATAATAATTCAAACAATATTCATGTAATTAGGAACATCATTTGTAGTCCTATTAGAAAATTAAGCTTTCATTTGTTATCATCTAATTAGAATACATAAGAAATAATTTTATATATTATTAATATCAGATCATATATTTACTTTATGAAATCCGATTTTAAGGATTGTATGGCTAAAAGTACCCCTTATTTCAACATCATACACATAGAACTTTATTTTATTTCATTCCAAAGAACATAGTAATATTATTTTACAAAACTTGTTATACGTATTTTTTTCATAATCTAAGTTTAACAATGCCATTGTGTAAAACTGTATTATTATTAGAAATAATAAAACAATAATTAAGAACATTTTAGTAAGAAATGTCATAATCACAGGTAGTATGAAAAAAAAAACTAGGAAAATTTTAAAAATGAGTTATTAATAGATTTTGGAGATAATCAGTTTAGGAAAACATTTTTAGATATTTTCTGTTTAGTTAAATGCTCCTCTCCATATTATTTTGTAAGCAATATGAGACGGAATTGAATATTTAACCCATAGCTGCAGATATAATGAAATCGATACCATCTAAATACGACATATTCGATTCGCCTAATTCCCTATCAAGTTTGCGTTTGCACTGTAGCAGTTTCGCTCCAACAGTTCAAACATCGGGGGGAGTGCTCTGATTTGTAGGCTCCTGATACGACAAATCGCTGCATCTGCTCCTCCAGAACAGATGCAAGCCCCGGCGATGGGTCAGTCTGCCATAAATCATTCATGAATATAAAAGCTGGGAATAGGGGTGGGCTCCGGTAATACCTCTTCATCAACCAATCTGCAATCCTTCGCAACTGATTTGCGTAGTGGGGTCCCTCGGCCAAGAAGGCACGAGAGCTCTAGAGAATTGAAGAAGGTGTCCAATAAAGATGGACTCGCCGTAGGAGAGTGGATCTCCCGGTAGTCCGAAATGAGATTTCGCAAAGGAGTTCACGCCAACCCATCTCCCTCGCGTTGGACGACCACCTAGCCCCTTTGTGTGATGCAAATACTATCCAGCTTCTGGAAGGATGGTCCGGAAGGCTTCATTTGAATGCATGGAAATTTCATGAGGTGTAGGAAACGTGAGGATAGGGTGTTGTGCAATTAATTGCACTGGAAATTCAATAAGGTTCAAGCTGTGAAATCGTTGGCTGAGGGTGGAATGCTTTAAAATTCGCTTCAAATAATGCATCGTTGTCTTGCTTATTTGCTTGTTTCATCTTAAAGACACATATTATCATTTATAATTTAGGTTAATTGAATTTACCGAATACTTCTTTAAAATATTCAAGCTTTTAGCTCATTAAATATAATCACAGATAAATGGATAAAAAGAGAGTAATAATTGTCTCAAAAGTATTTGCATTAAAATGATTAGCTGAGTGAAAGAAACAGCATAATTTGTTCTTTTGAAAGCTCTTATAGTAGGATCGTTATTAATAATATTTTTTCGCAGCAAAATAATTTGCGAAAAAAGTAAAAAAATATTATATTTAGTGTGATAGCATAAAGGGTTGAATAGAAGTTACAAAATGCTGCAAAGAATAGCCCTAAAGGGGAAAAAATGATTTTAATAAAAAAAACACCTATCAAATTTAAAATACATTAAAATTTGTTTTTTAAAGACGTAAATCTAATTCTTGAAATGATTAAGAAGTTTAAACTTACTTTTACAAAACAAAAAAAGCCCTGAAAAAAATTTAAAATAAATAGCAATTTTTATTTAAATAAATAATAACATGCCTTCATATAAACACTGCAAGCAGATAATAGAAAAAAAAAGTTACAATGCATTGGAAAATTTAACTGAACTGACTAATATAAACTGTTTCATTATTAAAACAAGAAGTAATAACAGAAAAAATATGGATATTAGTCTCAGTGAGTTTTGAATATTGTATGGAAAAGTTTTGAATTCTTGTAAGAATTTTTTTTTACTTCGAAAATCAATTTTTTTTATTTATAGCTTTTTGAAATATTAATTATTTACAACAAACACATTATTGAAAACAATGAAATTTAAAAAAGCAATGGAATATAAATATTTAATATAAACGAATATCACATGCTGTAATTTTCTTAAATTAAAATTAAGTTATCAAGCTTAAAAATTTAATCCCTAACCAAAAATGATTTATCAATAATTATACGGTTTTACAATTTACGGATTTATGAATAGCTTTATCTGCAGTTTCTATCCTGAACATTTAAACTTCAAATGATCATAACTGCTCTGCACCTGTTTTATTTTATATCTCAAGCTTAAAAAAAAATTCAATTATTCATTTCAAACAGTGGATCTTTTAGCAAGTATTAGACATTTATATAGCTCATCATATAATATTCAATAATAATTGTTATGGCAACATATTTTCTTCATAAATATATTTATCGTGCATGAATAAATATTTCATGTATGATGATTCATTAACAGAAACAATTTATTTACTACATACGCATCGATTCAACATTATTAAAATAGCAATTGTTCAATTATTATACAACTTTACTTTAAAGAAAATTAATTTAATTCCTGATATTTACAAATAAAAGCAATGATTGTAAGCGAAAATGATTAGTCTTTTTCGCATTCTTCTTAAATGATATCCTGTTTAAGAACTTTTTATCATACATTAGCTGGACAGAAACTAATAACAATAAATTTTGAAGGCCTTATTGTGAACAAAAAGAAGAGATTTTATATGAATTAAATCTGTTGATCACCATTTTACTAGTTTGGTGCATATTCCGAAAATTTAACATAACGAAATATTTCGTATGATTTCGATACGCAAACTATATATATTTCGTAGTCTCCAATTAAAAAAGCATGAGGACATCGTACATCTCATCCGGAAAAAACCCACTTGTTCTTCCCAAGGCAAACCTTCAAAAGAATTTTTTTTTCAAGGAGATTATCACTGTCCACTGCAGCGAACCATGAAGACAGCTGGTTTTGAAACATCATCTGCCACTTTTATGTGGAGGTGAGAACAATCAATTGATGCTCGAACTATCATTCGGTTTGTTCAAGAAGTTAAGCACTTGACTGACTTTCCATTGTCACAGCGTTTGAAAGACTTTTCAGAGAACTAGATGTTTTTATCACTGAGTTGCGCATTTCGATTTATTCTCTAATAGGCCTGCTCACAATTCCTTTGCCTAAATTAACTTTTTAATTAATAGATAATAGTCAACCTTTAATTGTGAACTACTTTTTTTATAACAAATTGGAACATGCATTCATGATAAGACCACTGAATGAAAAGCAAAACTGGATTTTTGCAATTTTACTCAAATGTGCAATACAGTAAGAAAGTGCTTGGAATCATAGCTTTGCAAACCTGTTGCATAAAATTTTAGACACACTAATGATTTCAAACAATAAAAATATTTATATAAATAAAAGTTACACTTAACGAGCTTCTTCGTATATAATGGTTTTGTGTTGCCATCAAAATTAAAACATATGATTGAAAACCATTACTGGAAACAACAAGAAAGACAAGATAGAAATTTGATAAATTAAAAATAATCGAAAAAAATGTTGTATATAGTTTTTAAGTTTCAGTGCATCCATTTTGTTAATTATGCATGCACGGAAAATTAAAGTATTTTTTTTATTTTCTGGCAAAATCTAAGCTAAAAGTTATAATTTGGATTTATTTTTCATAAGAATGAGAGTAAAAGTAATTATTATCTAATTCCTTGAATGGAAATTATCTTTTTCTTTTAAAGGATTCTGGCTGCTGAAAAATTATCTTTAAAATTGCATTTTATTTAGATCACTTACCAGATGATATGAAAATACATTTTCAAAATATTTCAAAAATTTAATCTGTAAAAATAATTTCAAAATTAATTAGTGAAGGATTGAAATTGTAATTTCATATTTGAAACAAAGCTGTTAGAGAAGAAATGTAGGGCATATATTTTAAAAGGGTAATTTGTGGTAAAAAGAATTTGCAAATTTCTTAGTTTTTTTTAACATAATAATATTTTAGAAATATTTACGCTAGTTAAAAAGAATGATACTTTAATTGTCAATGAAAATGTCTCTTAAAGCTGAATGCAATGTCAGTACAGCATTGTTTCACTTTAGATTTTAATGCATTTCTAATTAACTCAAATTTATTAAGTAGAATCAAGCAGCATCTTCTATTAAAAAAATAAGCTTAACTCGAAATTGCATCGTAGAGTAAATGGTTACAGTTAAAAACTTCAATGACACCTTATTAAGCTATTTCTCATGCATTTTAACAGAATTGAGAAAAAGGATTGCAAATGGGGAAAAGGCACTTTAGGAAACGGCACGAAAAATATAAAACTACACTAGCTACCATCTACTGAGTACAAGACGAGACAGTTAAAAAAAAAAGAAGGAAAAAAAGAACGCTCAGCATAACTCTAAATGCATCGTTAACCCTTTTAAATGGCTTCAGCATAACCGGATAAGACACGAAAAATCACTTCGAGCTGCGAATCCTCTGAAAAAACTATTAACAGAGCGCCGCTATTAAGAGAAACGCACACTAATAACGTGGACTCGAAAAATACTTCAAATTCCACGAGTAAAGAGGAAAAAAGGATTTTTTTTTTACCCATTTTAATGGGTCTTGAATAAATGACACAAAAATGCCACGCGAGAAAGGGTGAGGAAAAAAGGATATTTCCATTAAATTTTCTCACTCTAGGAGAATAACTTCTCAACTCCAACTTTTTAGCCTTTTTAACCTTATGAGATTCCCTCCTGCTGTGAGGGGTGAAGATGATTTTCATTTAATTACATCAGGATTGTTTTTGGGGGGTAATGCCGGAAAAAAATAAAGCAATCTAAATAATATCCCAAATTGCCTCGTTAAGTTCGAAATGAGGTGGGAGTGGGATAGAAAAACATTTCAGGAATTTCGAGACTTCTGAAAATAAAATTGTCTGTTATTAAGAGAATATGATGAATGGGAATGTGATGGATAAATTGATTTTGAAAAGCTAATTAAGAGCTTTCTGAGATTCATCATTCATAAGAAATTTAAAAGATCTATTATTCGCTAATGCAAACTGAAAATCGATGCAAATGTTAAGACACAAAAAAAAAAAAAAACACACTTGATGTTAATAAAATAAATTGAGCATAAATATTTTTAGCTGACACAGCATAACTGTGTACATCATTATATGCAACAACATTTGTAATGATAGGAAAGCTCTATTGTAAAGATTGTTTGCTTAAAAATAATAATATAATATAATTTATTCCAAATAAAGTTACAAGTATTATACACAAAATTTTATTTTTAATGTAAATTACATGAGAAAAATGCTTACATTCTAGTATAAAAATATAAACTTCTCTTCTAGTTGTATTGTGTGCACGAAGTCAAATTGAACTAGGGATTCTGCGTTTTAACAAACATCAAAGTCAGATCGGGAGATTTGAATAAACGAACAGTTAATCAGAAGATAAAAGAAATCTTATATGTATCTCAGAATCTGTAAATTTCAAGCTTATTCTAAGGTTTGAGAACTTTGCATTAATTTCATGGAGCAAGATAGAAAATTCCTCTTCGGTTTCAGGATGCTTCATACTATTTTTCATGGCCAATTAATATTTTTGAGCTTATTTTATGCTCTAACGTTTTCTGACTCTTTAACTGGACCATAAATATAATTCACTTGTTTCAGAAGATAAAAATTTTAGTGGAATCGGTGTTGATCATCGTTCGATTGCAACAAATCATGGTTATCAGTTATTTCTTATCTGTTACTAATATCTTCCCGAGTTATTAATTTTTAATTCTAAACACATTCATATTTATGAAAAGCTTTCAGAGAGAATTAGGTCTCAGATCGCAAAACTTTTCAGAAAAAATGTGTATATAACAAGATAATTTACTCAGAATACATATTGCAATATTAGCTAAAATTATCACTCCATCTAAAAAGATTATGAGATTACATACACTCTTGCAAAATTTGATTTGATCTTAGGGTCTTAATCATTGATAAAAATTTATCAGAGAACGGGTAATACAATTCCGATTCCTTATTAATATCTGTTCAGTCTTGTATCATAGATAATCCGTAATGGCAAACATCAATTTAACGAGACATAAATTATCGACATCAATGGATAAAAACAGGATTTCTATCTTTTTTAAATGTGAAACTAATATCAGTACAACTGAGGTAATTAAGATAACACTAAAATAGAATCTAATAGAATTAAGATAACACTAAAATATAATTAAGAATAGAATTTCATACATTAATGATGGTTACTTGAAGTCACAGCCTTCATACTGCAAAAATAGTTTTCTTCAAGCTATTTCAAAATTGAAATGGAATAATCAACTTAGAAAATTTAGAATTTATGCTTCAAATATACTTGACAATATCATACTCAAACTTAAGAGTACATAAGATCGTTTCAATAACTAAAAATTTAAAAATCACATATTAATATCTTAAATATCATCAATTGGATGTATATTATGGAATATAGTGATTTTTTTACTTTAATAACGATTTACTTGTAAATATTCTTGGAAAACCAAATAGTATCTAAAGCTTTAAATTCAAACCTATAGTTTTGTCAGACAAAACTTGTGTCCAGAAAAAAATTTCCATTTCATCACTTTAACAGTTATTAAAGGAATATATAGAATTACTCAATGTCCTATATTAAATAGTATTAGTATATTTGTATATCTGTATACATGTAGTATGGAATTGTTCTATATATTTAGCCTATATTTGTCACAGTAACTCTATAGTTAGAAATTTTTATAAATCATACAATGACAAAATAATGATGGCTAGTTAATTCATGGTGGAAGTGACGATTTGTTCCATCATATAACAGAAAAGCCCATAATAATTTTGATAACACGATCTGGTTTCTTAAGCAAAACATTGGAGAGGTTTAATGTTTAAACAATTATGAATTTTAAGCAATCATAAATACTTGATAGGTACAAAAAATATACAAAAACATTGATTTTATTCTCATTAGAAATATTTATCATTTCTTTAGATAATTTATGAACATTTGAACTAAATAATAATATGGTAAATTTAATATAATATTTAAATACACATTTACATTAAGCTAAATATATTTATCACAACAATAAATACAAACTATGTGCCGTAAAAAGTGTTTTTACGTTGCTATTTTTAACATTATATATATAACTGATTTGCACAGAATCAATTGATTAAAATTCTCATCAACTTATATTTTTATTGTTAATTTACAGAAAATATTCAAAGGAAATTATTTATAATCAACACATTAAATAAAATTAATGGACACATATATAGCTGGTTTTTAATAACATTTAAATATCTAGGAGAAATCTGGGAATTAAAGTTATTTTGTCTGACGAAAATTATACTTTCCCTAACGTTTCTGTAAACCATTTTAAATTTTTGCATAAAATTTAGCGTTTTCATATTTTGCGTAGAGTTAAAAAAAATGAAAAAAATATTAAACTAAATACTCTAATCTCCTTAATTCAAAACTTATTATCCAGAAATTATTCACACAATATTTTCTAGGAGTGAAAAATAATTATACAAAATATTATTAAAAAAAAGTCTTTTTACTTTTCTTTATAAGTATAATTAAATTGCTAAAATTAATTATTTATTATCCTCAATTTATTTGCTTGATTTTTTTCACTATTCTAAAACTCATTTTAGACACTTGTAAATAATTAAAGCAAAATATTCATAAAACAGTATATGACATTCATCCTTGTATGACAGTTTTAGATAATACTATTTGGGGAGTTTAAAATTCTTTTCAAAATTAGTAACTAGAAGTTATTAAGATTTTACTAACTATAATAAACTATAAATTATTATATTTTATAAGATATTGAAGCATCATTTCAAAAAAGGCTATGAATATTTTTAATAGAAAATGTATTACTCAATGCTTCCTTTAATTAAAATTAACTATTCTTACTATCTATGCAAATTCTGATTAATGTGCAAAATATTTTTAAATAAATTTAGATAACTTTTGTAATAATTTGTCAAAAAGTGTTCAATATTTAAATTTAATTTAAAATAAATATCTAAAATGATAAGAAAAGAGCCTTACTTAGTTTAAGTAGAAAAAAGTAACAAAAATTAATAGTTTATCTCAAAATATTCATAATTTTTTTATTCTTATCTAATCTTAAAATAAATTTCAAAATGTGATAAGCATTCAAAACCATTCCTATTATATAAAATTTTGTGATAATCCATTTTGATTATGAAAATAACAAAGAAATTAAAAATTTTACTTTACTAAAATTAGCCTTAAAATAAGAAAAAGTAACCTAAGTCTGTAATTCAATAACTTATCGCAGTGTTTATATTCGAATCTCATGAGTTTTACTAGAAGTCTCGAATTATGCATTAGTTATTTGGAAATTTTATACAAGAATAAAATTCTAAGTAACTTTTATTAGTATTATTATTTTACATTTTATCACTCTAATTATTCTCCATTTTTTCTTAGATGAGGAAATTCAGTAGTTGCATTTATAAAATACAGCAGAACAATTTTTTCCTAATTATACCTTTTTCTGAAACTAAAAGTACATTTAATAAATATTACCTAATGACCTTAAATCTTGATTTAAATGAAGTCAAATTTTACAAAAGAGATAAGAAAAAAGTTTTTAAATTATTTATAAATATCGCTTTTTGAAAAAAATTTTAAAAAGCCATTTCTGAACAAAAAATAAAAAAGCAAATAAAAGAAAAGTTTGAAAATCTTTATTTTTCCTTGTCTTTATTACATATTTGTCAGAAAGAAAGTGATTCATTATCAAAAAAGGGGGCGATTTTTTTTTTGCTCTTTTCAAATCCTTCAGTTCCTGTGCAACAATGAAAAAAAAACTAGTTTTACAGAAATGATATTTTGGTCATTTGTACGCTATATTGTTCAAAATATGACTATATTTCAACTGTTTAAAGAAAAAGAAAATAAAAAAATACAATTGAGCTTAAAACTAATGAAGACCAGGAATTATCTTTCCTTTAAACATGTTCATTCCGAATTACTTACCATGCTAATATGGCAAAAATAAATACATTTTTTTGACAAAATGGAAGTTTTTATTTTTGTTTTATTGATCCTCCTTTTCTTGTTCCCAAATATAAATGAGCTCTCATTAAAAATGAAATCTTTCATGACTAAATTTTTTTCATGAAAGGTTTTTACTTAAATTCTTTAAAAACCACGGATGTGTGTAGAAGATACTTTTTTCCTCAGAAAAGATACTGATGGGTCGGAAATTTCAAATTAAAATTTTCTTAATGATTTTTCAAACTGTTCGACATTTGTTACCATTATGTTTTTAAACCTGAACAGTATATTTCTATAAAGTTTAACTTTTATAGAAATACAAGTAGTTACGGTTTAAAGTTTAAATTATTTGTTTGATCATTATTTTATGACTCATACTCATAATTTAATGACTTTGTAAAAATAACAGTGGGCTGTTTAATGAAAATATGTGATTTTATCTACCTAAAATTTGCCGAGCTGGCAGAAAAATTTCTAGTGCTCTGGGCTTCAGTTCAATAATTTGTAGGTTCGAAACCCACCATATATATATATATATATATATATATATATATATATATATATATATATATATATATATATTGAGAGGCATTTCAATATCAATAAAATAAAAGAACAAGAAATTTTTGAGAATAAATCAAACTGATTTACATAAAATTCTAATGATTTGCAAAGTAATCTGAGCTAATTTTTAAGAGTATGATAACCAAACAAAGGGAACATACATTCTTTTTATTATTATAAACCATGTAATGTAAATGGTATAAGACTTTTTCAAAATATAATAAATTCTACTATGTATATGTAGAACAGATTAATTTTTGGGTAGTGTATCATAATCTATAATTGATCATGATTCAGGAATAATTCAAATGCAAACCTTAAAAATAACTTCTAAATTTCTATTCAGTTAAAATCAGTTATTTTTATTACATTTTTACTGATGATGTTTGATTAACATTATTTGTATTCAGAAAGTTCGCTGTGGCCTGCTTGGCAGGGGTGTCATTCTGATTATCGGAAGATAATGAGTTTGAAACTCGACTTAACCGAAGATCCGTGGTGTTCACTATAAGTGGCTATGGTATGTTAAATAGGTGTTACGGTCGCAATGTTCTACAATTGTATTGATATCTCTGGGAGTGACAGATCAAGTATTGCAGGTTCTCTTGCTTGTTTACTATTTCTGAATTATGAAGACTCTCACCTGATACCTCCAGCTAAATCTGGATAAATCTTACTTCTGAACTATATATATATGGAAGTATTCAGGTGAAACTACAGGTATTTAGTGCAACTAGAACCTTACTTGACTTAATCTGTAAGTCATGCTTCTACATTTAAGAAACATTAAATTCAATCATAAACAAATAATATGATGGTAGGATAAAGTACTTGGTGTTCGTTTATTCATAAGATTGGAATGATTAGATATAACCTCAATATTTTTATTAATTGAATAGTTTTAATTATTAAGAATATTACCAATGTTTGATACATAATCAGTAGTTTATTTATTACAAACAATATTACAATAAATACGTGAATAAAAAAATTGTTGTTTAAATACTCTTCAAATAAAATAACGTTTTTTGTTTTACTATATAATAAATGATATTTGCTAATTATGTAATGAATAGAAAAATAGTATGCATGCCAAAAATATATTTACTGTCATCCAAAAATGTAATTATTTATTTCATTATTGGAAGTCTTTCAAATCCACAACAACAAGTTTGTATAGCAACAGTTGTTGAAAATGAGCAGTTTATTTCGCATTATCATGAGGATAAAAAGCGACATCCTCTAAATCTATCAACAACGAGTTATGATTTAAAACAAGTGTAATCAACTGCCCACCTCAAACAATCTTCAACAATGGATCGCGCCGAAGTTATCTGCGTTGCCGCAAATCCAATAAGGAAAAAAATAGGAACAAAAAATGCAATCATAATATTTCTCTTCAATGACATAATGAGGGCTCAGTATTGGATTACAATGAAGTACAGCACCTGTATCAAGAAAAATTCCTATCTGTGTAAAAGCGAGAGGGGGAAAATACAAAAGTCTCCTGCAATGGCCGCGTCAAGTGGATTTGGACATGCAAAGTTTAATTTCATACTGGTTACTGCGTACATAAAAGCAGTTCAGCTGAAACAACAGAAATGTAGCCGTCGCCAATTGTTTGAAGATTGGTTGGCGGAAGAATAAAAAAAAAATACTTTTTCCGATCTTGTTGGCGCAGTGCAGCTGCTAAACTTTTATCAACCATCAGAAATCAGTGATGATTTATCTGGGAAGGATCTACTTGGGGGAGATTGGTAACAAAAGACTATGATTTTTGTTTTATCCGTAAGGATATTTTTCTTTGGGCAAAGAATTGGTAGTATCAAAACAAACAAAAACTGAGTTCTCATATCTCGTGTAGACTATTTCACACTTTATAGTATGTTTCCGGAGCGATTTTTTTCCTCTTTTTCTTCAAGATAATTCTTAGCTGTGATTCTAAAGATCAAAATCATATGCAATCACGATTGTTGAAGCAAATCCTTAGAAAATCATTTTTGCAGAAGAAATTTGAATTCTGGGTACAATTTTCTTATAAGAATTCATTGTTCTTTCTTAAAATGTGAATAATTTTCCACCATATGATAAATAAATCATGCAATAAAATCAATGCTCATGCTTACTTGTTTATGAAATTTTGAGAGACTTGTTTATTCTTGAGAAACTTTTTCTTAAGCAAAAATATTAAAAGTAATGAATATTGTCATGAATGATAAAGCTCATTTTGCATTTTTCCAAAGTTGATCATACTATCATATGCAATGAAGTGATCCAATCAAGCTTAAAAATGAAATATATTTTTAAATGCAAACTTTTGAAAATACCTTACGAATTAAGTTTCTACAAACAACATTCTCTTTAAAAAAGTAAGAAATAAACATTTTGTACAAATTTGTCATTCAATATTTTTCATTTATTATTTTGGGAAAAGATAAAAATTTTCTAAGTACGGAAAATGTACTTTTAACCAAAATTCACCCTTTGTAAATTTAGAAGATAAAGAAAGAAGTCTGAAAAATACATAGTCAAATATTTTGCTAAAGAATGTGCAAAAATAATTACTATGATAATGACATAAAGTTCAAAATTATACTTTTGTAAATCAAACATATCATGCTTATAGAAAAAATTTCAATATTAATAGTATTCTTTAGCATATGTTATTTTTCAACCGTTATACACATAAATTTATGATATGTAAAAGAATTAACAACATATTGCACAAGTATTTTAACAACACAAGATTTCCTAATGTGCTATGCTTTTTTATGATCTATGCAACGCCACCTGGTAATGGTAATTGGAATTAATTTTTGTGATAAATTAAACTTTGAACAATTCATCTTGTTTGAACAACATACCAAATAAGTTTTATTAATATAAGTAAAATATACTACTTATTTATGATTCAAAGACGTATCAAACTGGAATTATTGACATTTTGTTTTTCTGTTGAATTATTATTCTATAAAAACTTATATTGTGTGTTCAATATTTTCTTCTCCCTTGTCTTAAGTTTTGATATAATTTTTTGCTGAATGGTTTTTCCAAATGTTAAGTTTAATTTGTGACAGAATTTCTTTAAGAAAAATTCTTTATTCAAACCAGAATCAATTTTGAAAAAGAAAGAAAAAGTATTAGGCATATTTTGCTTAATTGTAACGGTTAAAAATACTAATGGTTTCTAAGTGCATTTCTGTTTTTTTCCCGATGTTTTGTGTCCAATCTTAAATTATTATGAAAATAGTCAATAAGTGATTATTTAACTCAATTTATCAAAATAATTTCTTAAGAAATGATTTCCTCAATGTTGAAATAAATGTAAGTTTATTTCAGCATTTTCCATCTAAATGAATTCATCCTCCATCGAATGTATCATTTTTAGATACCATGAAAGACTTAAAACTTCCATAACTTTAGATGCTTAGAAAATATAATAAGCTAAAGAAATTATGAAAAGTTCGACCCTTAACTTTCGAAACACCTAATTAAAAAGAGTTATCTTATTTCTGTTGGAATAAAAATGCTGTAATAAACTTTTGTTTTCAAAATTAGTTTATTTTTGCATTTCCAATACTTTTTCTTATAAAAAATGGAATTTAACTTAACTCATGCTAAATTCAATTTTTCTTAAATGAATAATGATTAATAGATAAAACTTATTGAACTGATTTTCAAAACAAAATCTAAGAGATAAATTTTTTCAAAAAATTTTCTTAAAAGGCAGTATTTAAGAGACAGCTTTTTATGTTATCAAAATTTGTCATAAAAAAATGTTTTCATGAAAAAAACTGAAAAATAAGCAAATTTCTCGATTAAAAGCCACATTTAAATGTATTATATTTAATGCAATAAAATTTCAAGTAGAAATGGAACATGTATCTTCACATGTAAAAATATTTGGACTACTCATAAAATTTCTTTAGAAAAAATTAGGAGAAAATTTCTAATCAAATTCATTGAAATAATTAGCGAAAATCCAACAATAAAGCATTAAATCTTAGGAGAGATTTCAAACCTGTTCCAAAGTTTCATTTTATTATTGCTTTCTTAAACGCAGCTATCATTAAAAACACAATACAAAAATGAAAGCTTCGTGCGAGAATGGAACAAAATGGCGCAAAGCCCAATATATTAATAACAACACTTTTGGAAGGGAAGAAACATATGGCATCTTCACTGAGAGGGGGAAGAAGAGTTAAAAGGATTTATTGCAAAACAGAGTCTCCTCCTTATTTTGACGCTAGGCAAGAGGGGAGGATTGAAAGGTCATCATCAGGATCATCTGCTTTCAGAATTGAAAGATACAGATTTATCTACTTTTCCGATGCCACAGATGCTGTTACTATTGGTGCTAAGTAGGGACTGATTTGCTGGAAAAGGTCGAAAGCTCAAATAGACTTTCTTTCTTTAATTTTTTTTAAAAAAAGATCTTTTATTAAGGGTCCATTACCTATATCTCTGTTTTTAGATCTTGAAAAATATTGTTTCCTTATGTTGCTTTTTCCATCTCATTTCCATCTCCTTATTTGCGTATTTTTCCCATGAAATCGGTAGTGCCGACTAAAGAAGATAAAACATTCGAAAGATTAATGGCTGATTTGTCTGTTGATAAACTGAATTAGAACTGTTTTTATCGGCTTAATATATGGATAGTTTTACATAAAGGAAAGAGTGTTTAAAAAATGTTCATTTTAGCTTAATTATTTTTAGCACATAAGAATTTTTTCTTCAAGTAATATCTTACGGCATTAATGTATAAGGAAGGAAACAGATATATTTTTTAAATGAAATCTTTAACTTTAATTAAAAATTCGAAATCTTTAATTTAAAATGAAATCTTTAATATTATTCTTATAATATAGAGCTTTATTATTTTGTACGACATTGCTATGAGTGGCTCCATTGACATTTTGTCAATATCAATTGTACAATCAAAGCAAAAGACTGTATGCTTACAGATTTGGTTAAAATATGTATTTCATCAAATTTGAAAATTTAATCGTGATTTCTTAATTTTATTTTAACTTCCAATCAATATATTCGAGTTGGTAACTGAATGGTTATAACTCTGGCTCTCAATTTAACAAATCATAAATTGAACTTTCATATTCGCGTGCGTATGTTTTCAATGTTTAAGAATGTATGTTCATTTTAAAATCTTGGTTAAATTGTCTTACTCGAACAAAATATTTTCAACAAATCCTTGACATAATGACAAGCAAATCCTATATGATGACCATAATGATGATGAGAAATCTTGATGATAATAAATGACAGACAAATCCTTTAATGCAATATAATGGTTTATATTTTTTATTTGAATTAAAAGTGCTTGTGAGTTTAAGTGCTTTACAATATATAGTTAATCTTATTTAAAAGAAAAAATGCCACAAAGCTCGAACAAAAATTTAGATAGTTAACAATACTTAATCTCAAAAGATTCAACACAATGTCGATGTCATTTACTTTATTTCAGTGCGCCATACATAATTTAAATATATTAAATTCAACTTTTAGTTATATTTATTCACACTCTAACAATCAATATATTTCAAGTATAGGTTAAAGCTTAATATAAAAATTAAGAAAGTCATTAATCCAATTTAAAATTTATTTTTTGAAAATTTAGAGCAAAATTTAATGAAATCATGCATATGATTTCATTTCAAATTTTCTTGAAATATTAATTCATTGTTTTTTTCCTATCCTGACAAAGATCAAATTTTGCATTGAAACAGTATTTTTTAATTAATGAAAAATAAATTCTCAATTTTAGAGGAATAATATTAACTCGGAATACTTAAGGAAACCTAAGAATGTGTGCAATAATATTAATTTAATATTTTTCTTTGTAATACATTATAATAAATTTTTGGAAATCTTCCCTTAAAAAATGTTCAAAATTCATACTAGTCAGCTAACTCAATTTTGCAAAAAATGGTTTCATTTTTTGAGAAAAAAGTTAGTTATTATTTTTTATTAATATGAAATATGTAAATGATTATAATTGAGATAATGTAGTTAGATGCTTTTTTATACAAATTTATAACTGTTCTTAAATTGAAAAAGTTTTGCATAGTATTTTTTATGTATATTCAATAGCTTCTGCCAAAAACCACATTATGTAGCAATAATAATTTCAATTATTGATTATTTCTTACACTTAATTTGATTTCCTTCCTTAAAATAGTGCAGAAGTGTCAAGGACAAAATGACAGCATCGATTATTGAGGCCATGCTGATTGGCCAAATAATCTGAATAACGTAATACGTAATTCACATCAGTCATTGAATCTATTCATATTTGTTTTCACTGCACAGCGTTATATATTAATAATAGCAAATAACAGTAGCCTAAATCGATACTTATTAAAATACGATTTGGATAGCTATATGTTAAATAAGTAATGATATTTTAGTTGATTAATTATCTGGTTTGGAATTTCATATCAGTTGAATTCAGATTTAGATTTAAGAGTTAATAAAACTTTATTGGTTAAGCATAACAATTCATTTTATTTATTGTAATAATGTATTTTGCTCCATTATGTTTACACAGACTCTTTTCATTCAACGGTGGCCATTTTCTGTTTCCCCAAAATTTAATTATAAATATATAATTCCATTTGCAGATATACATAGAATGAGGTAACAAGTTAGCATAGTTCAAATTAATGGAAGCCTTTCTTTAAGAATTACAAAATAAATTTTATGCAGTCCCGCGTTCCATAGGTTTTATTAGAACGAGAGTAGAAAAGTATTCTTCACTCATATACTACTACGAAAAACGAAAAAAATTTCATTTTGTAACATCGAAATTCACCAATTTATCAATTGTTTAAAATCAGAGCACTTTTTCTCCCAAAAAAAATAGGATAAAGTTAAAAAAAATAAGTGAGACAAATATTTTATAGATTAATATAAATAATTACAATAATTACATTATTTCTAATATTTTAGAAAAATTTAATTTTCTCTAATATGTAAACACATATATTAAAATAATCCTTTGTAATAACTATAGAAATATAATGTTCATTTGTAATGACTATAAAAATATAAAACTACGAAAATATAAAACTATACTTTTTATGATTTCGCAACCTCTTTCAGTTTATTAGATATAAAGTATTTTTGTTAATTAAAAACAATTGAAATGACTCAGTTGATTAATTATCTGGGTAATTTTCTTACAAACCAAAAAACTCAATGGTTTGAAATAGGGTCGATTTTGAATCAACAGACAAATTTTTTGTTATATATTATAGTATGAGATAAATTTCTGTTAAGTATAAGAAACGTAAAAAGTTTTTTTATTTTTATTTTGTTACTTTTAAGATTACCTGTGACCAAGATTTCTACTTATTTGCATAAAAGTTAAAAGAAGAAATAAATCATTTGATATTATTTTAAAATAATTTTTGCATAATGAACTGAAACTTTTCGAATAACAAAGCTCATAACTTTGAAAGAGAAGGGAATGGTTTTCCACATATAATTTTTTATGTTTATTTGATATATATCCATAAATTTACAAAATTTCATTCTGATTAGAATAAAATGTGAAATAAAAGCACAATCAAAAAGCAGAAGATGCTTAACAGAAATATCATATAACTTCCAATAAATGAAACGAATTCATTTATATTGAAAATTAATATTTTTTACGTATATAAAGTATTCAACAACAAATATGTGAATATACGCAAAAATTGTTTCTTATATGATTTTTTAAAGATAACTTATGTATATATTTTAATATTTTTAAGCAGAAAATTTAAAAATGTGTTTAAAACACTTAGTTGAAAAGTTTGTTTTCATTCAAAACACTTGAATACATTATTTTCAAATAAGTTATATTTATGTGTATTAAGCTTCACTAAATTTGAAGCTGCCGTCCAGAATTTGGCTTTTTTTGTGCCATTTGTATGTGCAATTATGAGTGCAGAAAACTTAAATACATTTTAAAATTTATATTTAATTTTATGTAGTACTAATACTTTTTTTTCCATTTTTTATTGCTTTATGGATATTTGCAACCACTAAAAAGCAATGTAGCACCCGAATGTACTTTATCATATCGTATAATATCTGCTTCATTGCAAATATATTATTACATTAAGTAAAAATCAGTCATTGGTTTGTTTTGTCGATTGTTCGATAAATTTTGGGTACGAAAAACAATTCACAACATTCTTTTGTCGAAACTTCTATGGGAGCTAAAAATTGTCACCCAACGATCATGTACAATATATATTTTTAAAAAAGAAAAGTTTGTATTCACCTAAAAAAGTAATTCAATACCATTTAATGATGAAATTATTAGTTCTACTTATAACTATAAATAATAACTTTTTAATTAAAAGATAATATTCGAAATTCTAGCAAAATAAAATAAAATAAAATTGTGTTTGAATATTGGGAATAGCGTGTTCGAATATTGGGACTGTCAAAATAGAAACAAATCTTATAATGTAACAGAAATGTTCGAACATCTTAAGGCAGTTAAAAGTCCTGTGTTTAGAGGAATGAATAAATAACCAAAAATCTTCACTAAATACAAAGCCACGCCAAGAGGATTATATGACATTTATAGCAATAATTCAATCATCTTTACTTGAAGATGCCACCGGAATTTCGTTCTTCCTTTTTCCTCAAACTTTTTTTTGAAAATTATGTATTTTAGATCTTTTAGTATTCACACTTCGACCTTTTTATAGTATTTTCATTGCTTTTGAGCGTTTTTAAACTTCGTGAAATATTGCTTAGAACTCCTTCAAACAATTGGTAAAGGTTGTATTACAATATTTAAAATGGTTCTTATAATAGCAACAGAATTAGCAAACAATATATTACTAGAATTGTATTTTTCTAGAAGCTTGTAAGAAAAGGTAGTGATCCTCATATTTAGAAAATATCAGAATCGATAACTGACCCAGCTGAAAAAAGTATTTATGAAAATCTAAACGTGTTTATCTTCCTTAGAGAATAGCCTCCAACGGTTGTGTGGCAAGAAAATTTGTGGAAATAAAGGTACCAGTTCAGGTGGGTACCTCGTACATTGATCGTGATCCAAAATTACATGCCGGTTGGCTTGTGTTTAATGGTTTCGATTCACAGAAATAAACAGCAGAAAATTTATAATAATCTTATTGAAAATACTGTTAAAAAGTAAGTACGTTTATACATTTATTTCAGATTTAGTAAATTTCTAACGGAAACTAATAATCAGATTAAGATAAAAAGAACGCGTTAGATTAAATTTTGATTAGTAATTTGGTAAAGTTTACTTAAGAGTACCCCTTGATATCTTGGGGAATTTTCGGACGCCAAGATGGGTGCCTAAATAGGAATAATAAAATGGCAACCCTAAAACTAAGTTAATTAAAGCGCTGAAAATACCATCGTTTCCAGAAATTGAAATTTATCTCCAAATTTTTTTGCCAAACGAAGGGACACTCGTATTTACACCAAATCCAATATTTCGTTTGATTTATCTTATATTTTATCGATGTATACGTCGTCCATTATTTATTGCCAACAGCATCTTCATAATAATTTAATTAAATTTGTATGCAATGTATTACTTTCACCAAAGAATTAATATGCTTATAAGTTATTAAAATTTTCAAGTAAAAAGTAGTTTCATATTCGAAATAGATCAAAATAAAAATTTTACGATCTGCAATTTCGGATTTTCCATTTTAGGCAATCATGTAATTTTACCTAAGCATGTGTTTAATTAAGACAATGTGAGAGTATATAAATTATTTTAAAAATAATCTAAAATATTATGGCTTCGTTAATGGTTACATTTTAGTATTAATATTACATTCTAAAAAGAAATCGTAAGAAAGTAGAAATGAAAGAAAGGCAAGTCATGTTCTACAAAATATTTGTTCACACGCTAGACACTTACAACAATAGTAATAAAAACAAATAATAAAAACGACAGAGCCAATTTATTCCACTTGACAAGGGATTCCCCAATGTTAGGCCTCCATGAACAAATTCGCAGTTTTCGAACGGTGTACGGTTATAGTTAAATGTCTGACTTCGCAAGAACAGGTTGCAATTGAAAGGTAAAATTAAGGGATACGGGAGCTTAAAATGATAAATAAAAAAAGTGCATAACCAACTTGGCATTTGAGCAGGTGATACCTACAGAGCGTGTATCCTGCATCGCCTGCAGATGGAAACCGCGTAGCAGGGAATTGGGGGTAGGGGGTGGAGTTGAGAAACGGACAGGACAGTCGGACGGACGGACAGGACGTCCGGCTGCACGGCCCCTAATGGCTTCCTGTCATAGTGTCACCCGTGCCTGGGATCGGCCAACCGTGGACTCCTACCATCCACCCCCACCTCCATCAGGTGAGTAGGGGTGGTGGAAAACCCTTGTTTTTTAGATTTTTTGCCTATTTTACCGTTCTTTCTTTCTATTTTCATCCGTCAGTAGAGATTACCCGAGTGGGGGTGTTGTAAACGATCGGAAACAGAGAGCCTAATAGGTGGTTATTTTGTTGACCTCTAAATTGTTCTACCCGATGTCTGCAGACCTGGTTGTTTGCGGAAATTGGTTGCTTTTTTGTTGGTTGCTTTTGTCTTTTTTCTCTTGCATTTCATTTTTTTTTCCATTACCGAGTGTTTTTCGGAAAGGAGAAACAAAATAATTCGTGAAGTTATTTGTCTTCAATTAGGCAGAGATTTTTTAAATAAATTTTAATACATCAGTTACAAAAAATCACTGAAAGTTAATTTTCCACGCAGCAATAATTTTTTATTCATGTTTTGGTCTTCGGTAAATGTTGGCAGTTCGATGTTACAGTTGAGGCAACTTGATCTTTGATAATTTGAGGAAGAGTGATCGAGATTAAAGATGAATATTAACTTAACAACAAGTTTAACATTATACAATAAGTTTACAATACATTATTTAGCTTTACACAGTAAGTTTTTCTCCTGAAATATGAATGCAGAAACATTTTTAAGTCGTTGATATTATTAAAATCAAATTCCCACATAAACATTAATTAAAATGTAAATTTTTATTTAATAAATATAAAAATTCCTATTACATAACTATAACAATTATATATATATATATATATATATATATATATATATATATATATATATATATATATATATATATATATATATATATATAATAGCAATTCAATCTTATTTAAAAGCAGTTATAAATAAGCAAAAAATTTAGAGCTATTTTTCACGTTATTGTTATACCAGAAAAACAGTAAATGTTATAAAAAATTTATCAACTTTTTTTACCAACTAAAAAAGGAACATTCTAAAAGAATTAATTGTATAATTTTACAACTTTTACTTTGATTATTAAATAATTCTCATTGGACAGTCATCTTTATTTCCATAATGTAAAAATTATACAACATTAAAGTTTAATACGTTGATTTAATAATTATTTATAACATTATCATTTTTTTGTATGATATTTTTGGAAAACATTGTTGTTGGCCAGGCAAAGAAAAGAATGAACAAGAAGATAACAGGCTATATCCATGAGCTTTATTTATATGACAGGAAAAAGATGCTATGTGATATGTAAATGGTAATTTTTTTTAATTTATATATATATTCATATAAAGGAAGTGGAGGTATCAATACTTGTAATGTGCTTAAATGAAAAAGGTTCAGCAAGGTTTTCATGCATAAATTGCATTTGAACATTGATGCTTGGTTAGAGGTTGGTGTAATGGCTCGTATGAGAAAGAAAAATGCAGATCAGCATATTACTTTGACAAAAATTGAATTGTAGTCTACCAGCATTACAATGTATGATACTGCAATGTTGCTACTCCCATTGGTTGTGATTCAGTGACTGTAACCAGAATAAAGTACCTATTCTTAGGACGATCCATGCTGGATTTCAATGAACCTCTATCTTTAACAGTCGAAAAGTTATCCTCATGAGCTTGATGGAGGGCATGGCCGTATTACGAACTGTAAGCCAAGAAATGAAGTCGTTTGCAAGACAACAAATTTCTGAACAAATAGTCTGATGACGTTTGCAGCAGATCTTCAGCTGCAAACGTCTTAACTATAGTCTTAGCTACCCTTAACAATACATTTCAAGCAAGTATGGTGGGATTCGCGACGAAGCTGGACGTAGGATTGGGCTCATGTCGCTTTTTCAAATAAGCATCAAATCTGTTTACAGCTTCATAACAGTCACGTCCTTGTTCGGCGGTATCGTGAAGATAACACACATTGCAAGGGTACAGTTGAATTCATTATACTGGCTCATTACTGGAGTAATGATTTAACGTGCAGTTAGATACGCGATTCGATCGCCTCGTGTTCTAGTTGATATCATTTTGTACAGTAGTTGCTTCTCCTTTTTATGTTGAGGCTTTTGAATAAAGAAAATGTTCAGTTGCTGCCCCGGCCAGTAGGTTCTCCAGTCCTCTCGCCAATAGAAAACGTCTAGTCAATAGTTGCAGAGCGACTCTGGCTCCTCACTATATGCTATAATCTAGAAACTTTGCCATCAAGGTGAAGCAGAATGGGCTGTTGTAGAACTTGCATACGTCATCCATACTTTTTTTGACTCAATGTTTAGGCCCATAAGTATTGTTATTACGATCGGCAGATTCAATTTTTAAGTATACAGATTCAAATTTCTTATAGAATAAATATTTAATTAATTTGATAACTAGGAAAATTGTGTGTGTGTGCTAATTTTTCTTCAAATTTATTATTTTTCTCAAAAATGTATTATTTTTTATTTGAGTCTGAAAATTTGATGTTATTTAATCGCAATTTTCCATGTTGGAAAAATCTTACATTAATATTTTTTATACATTTTAAGCTATTTTTTTAAAAAAATAATTAGCTTAGAATTGTAATTATTTTGTTAGAACTGTAATTTTCTTTGATACTTATAGTTCTTTTCTATATTTGAATACTTTTTTTTACTTTTATGACATTTGGTTATAGTTAAATGCCTTGATAAATCATTTGAAATTTGATGATATTTGAGTAAGAGTTTAAAACAGAAGAATACATGCATAAATATTAAGAAAATTTAAATTTTAGTCATCAGTTAAAATTATCACGTACCAGAAACATTGTGATATGCTTCTTTTCAACTTCAATTTCTTTTCCTGCAATCTCGACACAAAACAACTAATTAAGTTAAAAACGCCTGAAAAAAAATATGGTATCAGATGTATAAATTTTTCACATTTCAAGGATTTGATAAAAGAAAATTATGAAGCATTTATAATTAATTTAAATCTATATGTTAAGAAAATACAATATTTTTTACAAGAAATTGTAAAAAAAATTATATTACATGTTTATCGAGAACAGTTGCTTATATTCTATTTAAATAAATTTATAAGTTACATATATTTGTTTGTAGGCTTTTTATTTGCGTAAGTTAAATTTATTTTATATTATTTTCTACAGAGGAGATAAAAGCTATATTTAACCTTAAGCAAATTTTAGATTTTTAAATACTTAATTTTTAAATAATATGCTTAAGAAATAAAATTATTACACAAGATAGTTTCTTTAAGAGAAGTAACTCAATCAAGCATATAGTTATTTTCCTAAATCTGTAATTATAAATAATATTCTTTGTCAATACATTAAAATAACACAAAATTTTAACATGAGTCATTATTAACGATTCAGACGGAAACTTAAGAATTAAGTGTAATTTTTCAATTTTTAGCATAAAGTTATAAATAGTTTTCATTCATTAAAAATAAATTACGATTCATATACTATTAGAATTATACTAAAAATTACATAAAATATTAACTAGCCTCTAAATTATTTTACATAACATTAAAAATACTTTATTTTTCATTAATAAGAATTTATTATAAAATTTAATATCAAGTTACTCAAACTACAATGGGTATAATGTTGAGTTTTTTTCTAGAAAGGTGTGTGAAAATTTAAAAATAACTTTCCATGCATAATTGTTTATAAAATTATGTGATAATGATTTTCTAGTTTATATATACATATTATTATTTAAAAATGCAATCAATAGTAAAAATTTGAAACATGCATATTTAATTTTTAAATAATTTCCTTCATACTCACGATAAATTTAAACAATATTTTTCTATATTTATGTACCTTTAAGTATGAAAAAGAAATTCAGCAAGCAGGCAGGCTGGAAAACAGGTGGTCGCTTTCCTTGATCTTCCAATGGTAGTAAAAATGTAGTTCAACTAAAAGAAAAAAAGATCTTCCATTCGAAATATGATTAAAATGTTTCTTTTAAATTCTATAATCAATTTTAATAATTATTGGTATTCATATTTTATGATGGAAAGGCTTAGATGTTTAACAAATATACCAGCGAATTTTTTTGATGAAAAATTTTAATTTCAGTGATATAATTTAGAATATTTATATCTCAAATTAAATCATCAGAGTTTAGTAATTTTTTCCTTAACACCTATTTTTTTTAACAATTTCCAAATATTGGATTCATATATTTGAATAGCCTATATTTTATCTATCAATCTGTTTTCTTCATGATGATATATATAAGCGTTTTTCCCCTTACATTTTAATTTATATTTATGTTGCTTGAGTTTTTCAGATGACTCACAGTCAAACTTTTAAATACTCGTCTTAAAGTAATTATAAACAACATAAAAAATTTTTTATCCTTATGATATCTTTAAAAGACAACTCTTAATTAGAATTCAAACATAATGTTTTTATGTTAAAGTATTATTACTACAAATAATAATAAATATTTATTGAATTGCGAAATCATTAAAAGTAGATTTTAACTAATTTAAGATTCTTACAAGATTATTTTTAAGGGCATCCAAGCAAAATTGTTTCTTGAGTTACAATTGACTACAATTTAACTCTAATTAATTTTCTTAGTCTGTGAATTATGTTCATCAAGTATTAAAAATAATTTTAAATCAATCCTTAGATTTAGTTAAATATAGCATACCAATTTAATGTTCTTGTAATGTGACATTCTATAAGAATTTCTTTGTTTACACATGAATGCACGAGAATCTGATATAAAGTTTAACAATAGTAGTCAAAAAATCCTTAAAAAATTTTTAAAAACCTTTAATTAACTGATTGTTTCAATTCAAATAATAAAAATAATTTGGGCATAAAACGTAGTATTTTGTCTTCCTATTGACCATACTTAAAATATGTGCAATGTTCATTTGATTTTTTCGAAATTTAATGATACTTTATAATTAGGGTTTTGACTCAGAAAAGAAAAAATTAAGATAGTTTAAGTAATATATCTTTTTAATTAAAATTGTGCTAATGAGGTTTAAAATTTTTATGTGGTTTAGCTTTTCTTAACATTTATTTTTTGTCAAACTCATATTTAAAAGAATATGAGGTTAGCGAAATTTGAGATTTTTTTAAGAATCTGATCTGATTTAGTTATATTAGGAATTTATAACTAATATCACTTCTACTTTTAATAAAATTATTATATCTACTTAAAAACCACTATTTTTTCTTTTGATTATAATGAAAATTAAATTTCATAAATTAAATTTCGATTAATGAATATGTAATCTTGCCGTAAAAATAATATTCAGGTCAATTGCCTTAAGAATTATCCCAATCAAAAAATACCTACTCCATTTCTAGAGTTCTTTTACAATGAGATTCCAGTTTAATATGTAAATCCAGTAAACTTCCTCTCAAATTTTTTCTCCTTTCTGTGGTTATGCAACAGAACTCTTCAGATTCTTATAATATGGACTCGTTTAAAAAATTATAAAAAAAATATAAATAATAACATATCTGAAAGTGGAATAAAATACAAGAATCCCTCGTGTGATGAGGTAAAATTTTGTCATTTCAAGGACGTCTTATAACAACGACAAATCAACACTTAAGTCATTAATATTGATTAGAGTTTAATTAATAATTTGTTTGAAATGAAGTAAAATTGCTTCAACTCAAGATGAACACCTTCGTTATTTTACTGGTTTACGTCATCGGCCTCCAACGACAAGGACAGGAAAAAACCACAGGATTTAGTTTTATTTAACAAATCTAAAGTAAGTTAATCATAAGCAAGTCTCCACAAATAGTGGGAGCTTGCTTTAGTTTGTTTATAATAATATATTTGCATTTTTTCTAGTAAATCATATTGTGTATGTTCTTCAGTTTTATGCCATTTAAATAACCTCTTGATGCAATGGGGAATGGAACTGAAAGTCATTAGAACAAAATTTATGTAATCATTATTTAAAAAATTAGCATCTACTGAATTTCAATTCAGTTTTTAAATTTCAAATTAAAATTTCGCATAGCTTTGAAATTTCGCTACAAAGGAATTTTTCTTATAATCAATTTTAAAACGAATAAAAAACTAAAAAAGATTACTTCTCGACTCACAGCAAAATTATTTTTAAGACTGCAAGTTTATATATACAAATATGTGCATTAATAAAATATAATTCAATACTGCAAGTTTGCACATTAAAGAAATTTTTTCACATTTTATTTATTTGGTTATTTAACTTAAGTTAAGTATTTAGATAATTAAAATTTATAGAAAAAGAAATGAATATTTATGACAAATTACGTTAAAATTAATTCACAAATAAATTTTTTAGCATGTTTATTATGTTTGCGGTATAAATTTTTAGTGCTAATATTTATCAAAAAGTGTTGATTAATGAACAAATTAAAGCATTGTACAAACTTAAAAAAATCGTATAAAATATAAAATTATGTAGTATACCAATACGAAACAAACCAACAATATTTTCGAAATTTGAGAATGAAAAAGAATATTTTCATTTATTTAAAGTCATAATTTGAAAATATTATTAATTTTTTAATTAGTTACTTATAATTTCTAAAATATAAATAATTTAGATAACTTGTTGCAGAGTGTTCTCTAAAACATCTTATCATTGTTTCATAAAAACTCAATTTTTAAATATTCCTTAAATTTTTCCTTTTAAATTCAATAAGTTTAATTTAATCACTAAAAGAGAGTTATCTAATTACTTTCATACATAATCATATATTCATATAATTTATATAGCTAAATTAAAATAATTTCAGTGTCACTAATAATACATATTAATTAGCACACTTCACAACTAATTTCTTTTAAATTTTTATCAATAAAAAATAATTTACTTACTTAATGATGCATTCCCAAGAATTATAATTCAACTTAATCTCTCACAGCTGCAACACAAAAGATTATATCTGAAATTTCATTTTAATTAATATCGATATATTCGAAATCGATATCTTTCAGTAATCCAAGAGATGGTTGGTCTTCATTTTCAATTTGATTAGTTAGAAAAATCAAACGTTGTCTCTTAAATACATTGATCAGGAGCTAGTGTTATAAATCCAAATTTTTTTTCGATGTTTACTGTTAGAAAAAATCTTATATCCATTAATTTTTTTACAATTTCATTTTATTTTAATATTTTTAACATAATCTTCCAAAATTATTTGTCATACGATTATTGCTTGACATAACTTTTATAAAATTCCCAAAGATACGTCATTCATGACAAACATTTACCAACATAAATTTTTATCAACATTTTTGGCGACTCGTAGACTGGTCAAATAGCAGAAAACTATATTGTTTTCTTTTTTTATCGTTTTCATTTTATGAATTTCTTCCTCATTGACATATTTTCGAGTTAATACCTTAAATTCATCATGCTTCATAAAAAATTTAGGTTTACTTGAAATTTAAAAGCATTTAATTATATGTAAAAATATTAGTGCATTTCTTTTAAATATTTGGAAATACACTTTTTACCTTTTTAATATTTTATTATATAATTTCCCATCTAAGTTAACATATGGTTTCCAACTTCCTAAATGAAATTTATTTTATAGAATACGGTCAGATGTTACATTAAATGTTTCCTACAAAGAATGAAATTACTCTCTTCTGTCACTTTAATCAAAATATAATAACATTTTTCACTTTGATTCTGTGTGTGTGTAAAAAGTATAATCTAACAGCCTAAGGTTATTGTAGGCGTTTTCGTATCCACAACTTTAATTGCCTTCTTGGGGGAATTTTCATAGATAGCGGAATTTGTTTACGTACTACAAAAGGAATAACCCGGAAAAATCCCAAGCACCCATTCACAGAAGTGCATGCAGAAGCACAATACATTTCCCGCTAATTAACAGTGGCTGAAATCGAACAAGGGACCTTTTGCTCTGAAGATCGTTAATATATCACAAAGTTATGGTGAGCCTAGATACTTTAATTTGAATGACGTTTTTCTTTGAATTTATGTAATTATGTTAATATAGCTTTCCTTAAACCATCTTTATTCTTTTCTTAATCCTTTCATATGGGCATTTTGTCTCAAATATTCTCATAACTTTTTTGTTTAGTTTTAAATCAGAGAACAACATATTCCTTAAATTTTAAGAAAAAGTTTCCTCAAATTTTTTATCAATAAAAAGTGTGAATAAAAATATTAATTTTTTTATCAAATAAATATATTCTGCAATTTTACAAATTTAATTAAAAAAAAAGCATTTGTGTATCTAAATGCTATAGATAAGAATTGAATCCACGAACTGAGGAACGAGAAATTAGAGTAATGACCATCCAGTTACGAACTCTCGTAACAATTATAATAGAATAATCAATACAAATTCTTTCAGAATAAAATTTATGAATACAAATGAATATAAAATTTTTTAAATTAACACTGAAGCATTGTAATGGAAGATAAGCATTTTTGTGTTGTTGTTGTTGTTACTAATGACACTTGGACAAGCCAAGCTCGCTATGCCTTGGCTATGCGAATTTAAGTCCATTACAAGGGAGCGTCTTTCGTTTAATCAGAGCACCATGAAGGTGAAAGTACGACTTATGCTCTTCAAATCCTCCGATAGATGACAGCACCAGAGGATCTACTCCCTCAATTTTGGCATTGAGCTGAAGGGGGAGTAAATTTCTCCAGACCATTGCACCCATGGTAACTGCTCAACGACCGACCACAGGACTTTCGATTCCACAGATTTAATGAGCACGTATATCGCATGTACTCGGTGCGTTTTTGGCGGCATTGGGAAACGAACCCCACCCTTCCGGATGGAAGGCCGATACCCTAACCACTAGGCTACCACGGCCCATATTTTTGTGTTAAATTGTTTAATTATATTTTATTACAGTTAAAATGCTAAGCATTTTAAAAATATAAATCGGACAACTCCTCAGTTTCCGTTGGCCATGCTTTTGTAAGTAAAAGGAGCGCATTTATTAGTTTAGCCCATCTTGAACACTTTTTCAATTTATTTAATTCTATGATTGAAAAAAAATTTTTTTAATATTTCACAATACTACGAAATTAAGAATTATTTAGAATGAAATTATTAGTTTAGAATTTTTCTATTATAAATCAATATCTGAAACGAATGATATTTTGACATAAAAAATGCCCATTTCTTCTTTTCATTGCTCATTTCTTCGTTTTACTTTCAAGATATAATTAACGTTAAGATAAAGCAAAAATAAAAAATTAATTTAAAAAAGGCTTAGCATTTTATCACTGCTAACTGTTATAATTTTTTTTCCTGCTATTTTTACTGAATATTAAGCTTGCATTTGTATCATTCCAGATACGAGAAGCCAAAGCTATCTTAATAGATAAAGGTGAACTTTTTTCCTCCTGATCAACGCGATAAAAAAAAACAAGTTGTTGTAATGTTTTAAAAACATGCATTCAAAATATTTGCCAGATTTCGACGGCCATTAACAAGCGACAAGGAGAGGAAAAATTGCGGATGAAATTTGACAGCCGTATGTGACAACCAGAACAGGCACATGCTCGAAACGGTCTGTTTTAAACATCTGGAATTAACAAGTCCACAGCATTGCGGAAATTTCACTTACCCAAAATCATACATACATATATTTTTTTTCCTTCTCATTTTTACAAATGGGTGAAATTTTCAAAGAATTGGACCAACTGTATAAAACTCTTATCCTATTTGAATAATCTAAAAAAAAGAATGGATGTTTTTTGTCTTTTTCAAAATATTTTTTACTTGGATGGTTTTAACTGTCAACAGTCTACTTAGAACTTTCAGATACTTTTTTCTATCTAGGCGGCATTAGCTGTTAATTTTTATAAGCTCGCATTTTTAAATCAAGAAGGTTCTTCGAATTTCTGCTTCTGAAAGAAAAAAAATCAATTACTTAAAAAAAAAATAAATAAAACTTGTTGAAGTATGTTTCATAGGACTTCAAGTAGATATTCTTCAATCGATTCTGTAATTCCAAAAAGAAAATTTTTTAATAGTTCTATAAAATACTAACTGCAATAAGCATTTATCGATAAGCAAATACATCAAACAAATTAATATTATATCCAATATTTATCAATTGAAATTTAAAATAAATATATAAAATTTATTTATATATATATTACAATATATATGTGTGTACTAAAGTAATACAATAATCAATGAATTATGATTACTATAGTAAGATAATTAAATTAGAAAATTCCTCACAAATTCAATTAATTTGTAAAATTTCAATTATATGTATGTTCTTTTAACTAAGAATAAAATAATTTCATGCATTATTTGTTCAATGAAAAGTGATTTTATCAAAAATCATGTACTGAGAATATTAAATTAATTTGTCATGTTGCCACAATGATTATATTTTATTGATATATATACATATATAATTCAAAAGTAATTTATATTTACGCGAATTTAATGCTTCATGACTTACAATATTTGAAAGGTATATAAATATTTCCTCTTAGCATAAGTATTTGAACAAGATCAAAGAGCTATTTTGCTAAAGCGCATCCTTCATGTTTAAGAAAGTTAATGAAACTTAATTTGAAACTGAGAGTTTCTTAAGGATTCTTCAAGATTATTTATGAAGCCCATTTCCGTAGTAATGATTAATAGAGAGATAAAATGATAAACTAAAACCAATTTTAAGGGGGAAAATGCACTGAATTTTCTTAATTAGAAGTATGAGAACTGGATTTTATAATTTATTTTATGAGAAACTACTAGAAATTTAACTCTGCATATTATATTTATTACCTTAAGCAAATATATTTTAATTTTCTTTTGAAAATTTATGACAATAATTAAAATTATATGCTTTGATTATTGAATTTTAACTAAATGCATATATTTTGTTATAATTTAATCATTAAATACATATTTCAATTCAAGTAAATAAATAAGGTTGCAGATAAATAAATACCGGTAATTATATATATATATATATATATATATATATATATATATATATATATATATATATATATATATATATATATATATATATATATTATATCAAAAATAATTTTATGTACATAAATTTTTTTGTGTGTGTGAGGCATGAAAATTTATGAAAGAAAATACTGTAAAGCAAAATTTTCCTAGTCGTATGCTTTGTAAGGAAAAATAAGTATTTGGTTTTAAAGGAACATAATTTCTAAATATTCACATTTCTCACGATACTTATGAACCTTATGACTAGTGATTAATTCTTAATTTTAAAAACAGACAAAATGGTACTCACCTTACTTACCTGTTGTCATCGTTTCTTAAGAATTGTTGACCTTGTAACCATTTCTTGGCTTTTATTTTACTTGATTTAGAGAGCACAGCCATGATATCAAATTTGTGAGAAGATAATGACCCACACTTGAATTTTATGAAAAATCATCTCTTTTCCTTCAAATTTTTTCATAATCTTCTTCTTACTTTTAAGAACCAGTCAGCTTTTAGTACACGGAAGCAGGAAATTTTGTTATTCAAAATATTTGTGTGATGTTTAATTTTCAATACCCTAAATATTTTATTGCTCCATTGTTATTTCTTAAGAGATTAATTCTTAATGTTAAATCTTTTGCAAGTAAAGAGTGAATGATTGTGAGTAACCTTAAACACATTTGTGAATATATTTTTCATTTTTTCTGGTAATGAACGAATGTGTTGCGTAAATTTGAATTAAATGAGCTCATTCGAAAATAAATCTTCAAGCTTGTATTGCTTTTTGAAACTCTTTACATTTAAAATTGTCTTAAAACAACCATATTTATTTCCAAATATGATAGCAAAAGTATGTGAGTTTTCGCAGTACTACTGTTTCTAAAAATGAATACTTAGTTCTAATGGAACATAAAAACCTTATGTTATTTTCAGTTATATTGTTTTGTGAATAATTAGAAAAATTTATTTTTAGAACTTTTACAATTTCTAAACAAAATATCTTACGTTATGAATTTAAGTTAATGTAATAAAGTTTATGATTAATTCGTATATATATAAATATATTAAACTTAATAGTTACTTATTTTATACAAAATATTATAGTGTTTTACAACTCAAGCATTCACTATCAAATTTCATTATCATATGTAAATTGCAGAAACTTTAAAGTTTTTTATTTTCACAGAGTGTTTAATTAAATGGTAACGCATTTTCATAAACATTTATGTGGATTTCATTTAAAAAAAATCAGTTTAATTGTGATGATATAGCAAAATTTTAAATAATATGATTTTAATGTTAAACCATGTATTGTTTTTATTTAAATAAAACTTTTTTTATTTAAATAAAAGTAATGTGTGTACTTTTTATAGCTCTCTTATTTACAACTTTCTCTTTATATTTTTGATTTAATTTGGTTATTTTAACATTTTTCATTATTAAGGAAAACGACAAGGCATACTGTGAGTCTTATATGTTTGCTGAAAAGAATCCTGAATGTTTGAGGATGTTACGTTATTAAAAATCATTTATTGTGTTAAAAAAAAAGAAATTAATTTGGTGAATGCTGATATTTGCAGATTTCATTTGTTTAATAAAGAATATAAAATATGCAGGCCAATTGTATACTTCAGTATACCAAATGCGACAAGTTAAATAATCATGCTTCATTCGTTAAACTGAAGTAAATAAATGTAATAATGAGAAAATTTAATTTATTTTAAGAAAAGTGTAATATAAATGACAAAAGGATTTTGATTTAACAAATTATCAATAATATTATGTTACTATTGATTTGATTTTTTTTAATTAAGACTGTTTACTTAAAAAACTTTTTAAAATTTATTTTAAATTTCTCACATTTGTGCATGAAATCATAATTGTTCATATTTGTGAATACTTTTATTATTTTTTGATATATAATTTTCTAGTGTTACTTTTTGATATTATTTTTGTCATTTGTTTAATAAAGTACTAAATTTTCATAATTTCGGAAGGAATTTGTAAGCAGAAATAACTTTTTGGAAATTTAGCATTGAATGAAAATTTACGTGAACAATCTTTCTAATTTGTATAATCATATATCTCTGTGCAAAACTCACACCTTATAAATGGTACATTTTTAATTTTTATAAATATTGTAATTTTATTAATAGGACAATTTTAATGGGCTTACAGAAATATTAGAATGATACTAAAAAGAAATATAATTAGATAAAAATGTTTAGTATGTTTATTGAAATAGCTTCTATGTTGAATATTGCGAAGAAATAATCTAATTTTAAAGTTTCTTCGATGTATTGAAAAATCGAAGTGATTAATAAAACTGCCGGTGTAATTTAAATCAAATATAAATTCTTTTCCCATAACAATCGGAAATAACTGACAATAAAATAATTCAATACTAGAATATTCTATTAAATGAAAATTATTAATTATTTTTGCAAGCATAACTTTAAAAGGTTTAATTTTTGAAGTTCTTTTACTCACAAAACGATTGTATTGTGATTTTGATTTACGATTTTGTAAAGCTTAAAATCTAATATATTTAACACGAATTATTACTCTGGTCCGTTTTCATGTCAAACGATCTTTTAAAAGAACAAGCTGAGTAGAAAACGATGAAAACGGGCTTAAGACTTCATCAAACAGCCTTTCAATAGCATGCAAGGAGAGAGTGAGAACACGCGATTTTCCAGAAATTTCTCATTTTGTGAACCATTTCTAAATCCTTCCAGACCAAAATCTGAATAATATTCGACTCCCTGTCCCCCTCAAGACCCACCCAGCACCCTTTTCAATTCCTTTCAAGGGAAAACTTCTCATCTCTTTCACTCTGTGAAAGAGGGAAGGGAAAAATTCATATCTTCGCGCTCTCGCTCGAAAGATTAGCGCCTTATAAATCGATCTCGCTCTCACATTATCGTTATTATCTTTATCATTATTATTATTTATTTATTTATCATATATCTTTAGCGGAAAGGTCTATAAATATTCGTGGCGTGTCATTGATGAAAATGCCGAAAATTGAGAGAGATGGAAATGGAAAACCTAAGGCGTCCAATGGATTGTGACAGAAAATGGATTTTGAAAATGGGAATTGAAGGATGCAGAATGAAGTGAAATTGGGGAAAGGGTCTCGAGTTTAGGTAATGTAAATAATAATGTTTAGGAATTCGGGCGAGTTGAAAATTTGAAGTGAGGATATTTTTTCCATTCCACGAATTGAATATTTTTTAAAACATTTTGCGAAAAGAGAGAACTTGACGAAATTTTCAAGTACTTCCAGAACCGCAAGATTTTTTATTTATTTATATATTATTTTTTTTAAATTTTCATTTCATTTTGTGTAGACTCTGTGATTTATAATTTCAATTTTAAAACCCAAAAAAACCTTGTTATGAATAATGCGGAGAAATTTTTTAAGTGCTATTTAAAATGAAGATTTTTAATGTTATGTGTAGTTTTCAGTGAAAGAATTTTGAACAAATAGGTAAAGTATAAGCAAAATATAATTGCATGCACTAACTTTTTGGGTTTTCTATTCATGTAGAATTTATGTTATTGATTAAGAAAACAAATTTTTAGGGTTATCCTATTTTTAAACAAGTATTTATGAAAACGAGTTAAAGAAAAATAAAAATATAAAATTAATTTGTCTATTGAATTGCTTTACTTTTTTTAATTTATCAAACTATTTTCATTGAAAATAAATTTACAGGAAAATTTTTTTTAGAAAAAATGTGTTTGTATACTAATTTAAGAGGCTAAAATCATTTGGAGCACATGTTCCAAAATGGCTTAAGACGTGTGAAAGTTTAAGATTTACAATTTAAAATTGTAAAACTAGATTGTCAGGAGGTTTTTCTGGGGAAGGAAATAAATAATAAGCAATAATCTAAAAATTATTTCCGTGTGATATTTAATTTTTGTTATTTCCGATATTCCAGTAAGAAGAGAAATAATTTTTCTATAAAAATAGGATAGTAAAATATTTTTGTATTTTTTAAAAACTAATATGCGATATGGTACAAATAATTTTTGTATTAAATTAGAAATATACTTCAACAAAAATGATAAGGTTGAAAAAATTAATAAAATACACCAGAAATAGGGTACTGATCAAATTTAATTAATCTTATACTTCAAATTTGTGTTTATTAGTCGTTTCTACAATATATACATGGTTTTATAAACGCACTTTTGTTTATTATCGCATTTTCCTTATCTCAAAGGAGTAAAAAATCTACAATAAATAAAATCTTTTAAAATAAATTTTAAGCAAATAACTTGTTTTTAAAAACGATGTTTATTTATTTTCCGAGTAGCAAACCTTTTCAACTAATAATATGAATAATTAATTATATGTAAATATACAAATTTATTTGACAAAATTTACACTAGATATTTTTTAATCTTCGATAGGATGGTATATTTGTTTACTTAAAAATAAAATAAGCAGAGCAGTCTGAAAAGAAAATTACCTTTTCCAAAATAAATCAAGAACAGATTATTTTTATGTAAGAAAACGTCGCAATTACAATCCTCATATACCGTTCGGAAAAAACATTTCAGAGACAGTAATCACCGAATATATTTCTGAAAAACATTAAAAAGAAACAAAAAACAAAAACTAGAAGACGAAGTGAGAAAAAAACCCACGTAATAACCTACTCAGAACTCACGAGTAAATGTAAAACAGTTTGCAACAATTATTATTCTCATCTCGTAAATGTTAATCCTACCCGACTCACGCCACTTTTTCTCCAAAACTACCGAACTCTGAGTGTTTTTGTAGTGACAAGAAAACAGATGCAGGCGAACTTTTTAACTTAGTGAAGACGGATCTTCGACCTCGAGCTGTTTTTCTCGAACGTGATTTGGCAACATTATGGATTTCTGTGACAGCCACTGGACGATTAATCGGTCGTTTAATTGTCATCGCTCTATTCTACTTTAGTTTTGGAATTTTTATTGTATATGGTTGTATTTTTTTGACTTACGAAAAATTTTAAATGATGATAAAGAAAATGTAATTTAAACTTCATCGATTCATCGAAATAAAATTTATGATCGTTCAATGAAAATTGTTTCCCCTTATCGAATTAGAAAAATCTGCAATATTTAACCGATTTTTTTTTCACTTTAAGATATTGATTTGGAATATAGAATAGATGTCTTCTAAAATAAACATATATTTCTGTAAGATTTTATTTAAAACACAAATATTGTTACTAGGAAATAAATTAACAATTATTTTTAATATCTGCAATTTCTTTTTTACAATGTATATTGCATCTCATTCACTATTAAAAAAAACTTCTTCTTTTAGAAAAGTCCTTCAAATATTTTACAGTTGACATATTTACAGATTTTTTATTGGAATATTGTATTAAAGCATTTCATTATCATTTATATCAAAATTGTTTTCCACCATTTTGAAACATACATTTTTCTAAATTGTAAATCCTTTATATCATGATTTTCAATTATTATTATATAATTCTTATATTAATATATATTTAAATAGAGCATTGTTGGAAAAATAATAGTATGAAATATTAGTATACTATATAACTATTTAACTGTTTTAAGAGAACAGCATCATTTCTGATAGTAAATTTCAAAAAATAAGTTTTATAAATAATCAAAACAGTTCTTGAAGCTTATTATGATATGTATGATTATTTGGTCTTTCTAATTTAAATAATGATGAAGTAGTTTAAATATTTTATATAACTAAACTTATGCAGGTCTCTTCCATTAGCATATGTAACAAATCAAATATATTTGATGGTATTAAGCACGTAATATTAGCGGGAAAAAATTCAATTACTATAAAACGTGCCTTGTAAGCTAGATTAAAGCTCAGTTATAAATATTCCATCTTCCCAGCCGCATATATTAAAAAGATTAAAAGAAAAAATAGTTTGTACAAGACTTGGCTTGGCACAAATCAAAACTCAGGGTATGTTTACAGTTCCTCAGAGTTTGCACGTTGTTGCCAAAACAAAGCTGCCTTCCCAACTAAAAATAAGTTTATGAAATCGTTAGCTTCACACTAGTTGCCAGACTTTTTGAAAAATTAAATATTGCAGTCACGTCTATTCTCGGAAGAATCTGAATATTTATTTCAGGATTGATATGGATTCAGTCAAGAGAAAGACAGATTGCGATTAACTAAATGAGAAAAGAAAAATAAATAATCGTCTGCAAACAACATTTTCGTACTCAATTTCTCTTTTACACTGGGTGGCAACAATTTCAGTTCTAATATTTCTCGTATACATACCAACAGATCAGAAAGAGGGAAAAGGAGAGAAAATCATAATAAATAATCCCGATAAATAAACGAATGGATAGGAAAAAAGAAACTCTTTGATTTTTAAGCTACATTTAACAGGATATTTTTTTTCCTTCGCGCCCAGAACATACACTCGTCTTCAGGAAATCATTAATCACGAGCATAACTGCATTAAGTTGACACCATTGGCTGGTAATTCTTTTTTCTTCTTAAATTTTTATTTTTCTTTCGACTGCATTTGTTGCTTGCTCCTTGTTTCCTTTTTTGTTTGATATTTTTTTATTTACACCAGAATCCTTTCGATTCGTGTAGTGGAACGATTTTCATATTCAAGAAAAAGTTTTCATAATTTCTAATCGTACGCATCACTTTATTTTGCTTTAGAACAATTTCTTGTGTCCCTTCTAAATAAGAATTAAATTTAATTGACTTCATATTATTTTGATATGTTTTAATTATTAATTATATATTTTATATATGCTCATTATAAATGAAAACAACACAATACTCATTAAAAAGCTTTAAAATATCACGAATTTAATGCTAACTCGTACGATTTATCTGCTCTAATGAATGCATTAATCAATTTGATTTGTTTAAAATATTATTAAAAATTTAATCATATTTATTTCATAATTTTATATTTTTACTATTTTATTAATTTATTAATAGGAAACTGAAATTATTGTTTAGAAAAATCAATTTTTCTAAAAGTATTTGATTATAATGATTCATCTTATAATCTTTGTGCAATTTTGTGTTTATGTGAAGTATTTTAAATATGTCTACAAAAAAAGAACAAAAAATATTAATTAGATAATAAATATTACTATCACGTCTATTCTTGGAAGGATCTGAATTAAATGTTATGGTAAATTTTATATAATATATCAATAATTTTTCTGCCAAAATCTTTTTAGATAAATTTTACAAGATTATAAGCAAATTGCAATCTTGTAAAATTTCTTGAAAAACATATAGTCAATAAAAAATATGAATGAAAATAATTATCATAATTTATTTAATCCTGAAATTAATGTTAATCTTTTTTTAAAAGAAAGTTGTAACAAAAAATAAAATTTTTATTCAAAAATTTCATATATAACTGTGAATTCTTTTATATTTATAGAACACAATAATTACAAATTAAATCTGCATTATCTAATATAAATTAAATAACACCATAATTATTATCCTTGGGAATATGCAAGCACTTTCTTTCAACTAAACGGTAATTCATTTTAAAAATAAAAGCTTTTCATAAACAAAAATCGTTCTATAATTTTTAAATAATTTATAAACTAAATTGAAATATAAATATGCATGCGTTTGACATAATTTAAATTTGAAAATACAAACATAAACAACTTTAAACTGTTCAATTATTTTAAAAATGTACATCGTTTATAAAGTTTTTGCTGTGGAGGAATCTACAGGGAATCAGTGTAATTATTACGAATATATAAGCAGATTTTTCAATATGAAACTAATATTACCGAAAACTAAAATGGTGAGGTTATTTAAGCAGTTTTAAAAGACAAACAGTTGATTAAAAATATGTAATTAGCGATTGTTTGAGTTTACAAACTCAGATAAACGTCGGAAATCTCTAGGTAGTATAGTTGATTTCAGATTATGTTTTATTTAAATAAGTTGCTTTGTAAACATAATTATACCATCTTTTTCCCATTTCCGATTTCAGTAAAGAGTTAGGTTTTGTTAATCTACATTATTTACAATAATTTGTTTTTAAGGCAATATTTATTTTTATACTTTGTGACGGATCATGTTAATTTGTATTGATGCTACAAAATTTTAAATAAATAGAATCTTAATATCGTGTTCTTAAGTTTACAGTTTAAAAATACCACTTTTAAAGGCTGGACTCTATTTCGCCCTATTAAACTGAAAACTTCAGTATAAGTTCCGACATTGAAGCTAAAAATATTTGTTTTGTCAGTATTTGATTTATGTAGAATTTAAGATACATTTCTAGAGTCAACAACAAATAGAAGTCTCATGTGGTGCTATTTTTAATAATAATTCAATAAAATGAAGACAAACATCAAATAAGTTTAATATTTGTCATATACATTATAAAGTAGTAAACAAAAAGGTAGTTTTGTTTATGTTTATATATTTATCAATATATATTGCGAGTTGTAATAGCTAGTTTAAATGTTTGTATATTTCCATTTGATGCTTTTGAAATATTTTTATGAAACTATGATTTCTCGTTCGGTTGTAAATAAAATGTAGCATTGTAATGTATGTTATGTAATAATGTATTTTCTGTGATATTTACAATATAATTCTTTCTATTAAATATTTTCAAGTGTGATTAAAATATGCAATTTTTGTTTCGCATACCGAATTAATTATGCGAAATTTATTTACAAATTTTGGATAAGATAAAATGTAATTTCTCATCTAAGTATTCAAATTTAACATCATGATAATATTATTTGTATTCAGAAATTTTAGATAAAAAGTTTTAATAGCAATATTTATCAAAGATTACGTTTGTACTAGAATCCTCATATGCATAGATGAAAAAGCATATATATTCTCGAAGATAAGCTGACAACAAAATGGTTATAGTTCTTGTCTTCAAATCCAATAGTTGGTAGATTCGATTCTTACCTCGTACTTGGAAGTATGCATTGGTTTGATATTTATTTTCAACTGTTGATTCTAACTTATATTAAGTTAGAATCAATCAAACCAAATCAAAACCAAAATGAGCTGCACCGGTATTTTCTAACTAAATGGAATAATGTAAAAATTCATATTCTACCTTTGTGATTAATAAATAAACATAAAAAAGAAATCAATACCTCTAGAAAATGAAAACTATAAAACCTCCAGAAAGTACCTCTCTCGAAAACTATAACTCAACATTTAAATATAAATGCAGAAATTTGTAAGTGTCAGCAAAAGTTAATAAAATTAAATCCTTGTGAATTATAAATAAAATAGAAAAAAAAAATCTCGTGAGACATTGAGCTTATTTATTTTAAATGTTGCGTGGTTGGTAATATAAACATGAATTTAAAACTCTTGACAAAAGTTAACTTGCAGTCTAAAAAGCACAAATCTAAATAACTTTATAAAAAAAATGTCTGAGATAAAAGCTCACTTTTGTTTTGTAAAAGTTAAAAAACTTTACATTGGCATACGTTAATTCTCACCAAATTCTGATTAAAATTGACTCTGTCAATAAAATTAAAGTTTTAACCAACTGTTTGACGGCATCAACGGCTGTTGATCACCGTTAAATTAGTTAAAAAGTACTCGCTGTTAATTGTCCGTTAAAGATATCAGTTTGGTGAAACTAATCCTCTAGCAACCAAACTAACTCTCCCTAACATTGATGCTTTTTAATGAACAAAGCACTCGCTAATTCTCATACAACTAATAAAAATACATAAATAATAAATCGCTGTTCAAATAAAAAAAACTGTAAATAAAGGTGTGTGTGTGTGACTTGATTAATAAAATCATCAAGTTGTGTTCCCTAAGAACATTCGGGAAATAATTAAATGGATTTTTACTTTATTTTACGCTTTGTGACACATATGCTTAACTTCAACCTATACACATAGAGAAGCTCTTCTCTTCCAACTCCTGATTACGAAAGACTAATACGACGTAGTACGTAGCTGGCCGACAATTAACTGTAACCGCACGCCAGTAGAAGTATTTAAGGTACTTTAATAGGGATGGCAATTAAAAAGCCATTACGGGCAGCTAATAACTCTGTTATGCGTGGAAGATGTCGACGTGTATCTATTGTCTGACAAGCTCGCGTCAATCCCATTGGACAGCCAAGCGTTTCGGCCTAATTTCGTCATCAAGGACGCTCGGATTACGGCATATCATAAAAATGCTGATGCGCGGTCTATACCTGCACGCAGGTGCCCGATTAGATTTCGCAACAATGCACTAATGCGTCCTGGATATTCAGTATTTAAAATATACTAATCATGACGATCGAGCAACAATTTCAGAACCCAACGGATGTTAATTTTTCATCTGGTGTTCTGTTTTGACATAAGTTTGTATTTTTCACATAAAAGTTGATTTTTTTTTTTGGTATTTAATAGTAAATTATAATTAGATGGTATAAACGTGCTGATAAAAATAATTGCTTTTAGCCTATTTTTCAATTTAAATTGTGTGAATGTAATATCTTAAGATTAAAACTTCCAAATCATGAAATAGACTTAATCCATAAGTATTTAATAACAGAAAGAAAATATTAATGCAGATAAAACGCATGCCTATGCTTTTATACATTTCATTAACAGTGTTTTCATATTGTAATTAAATATTTACTTACTACACCCATTTTATTAAATCACTACGAAGATATTTATGCTGATGAAAAGCAGAAAATTATAACAACGTATTTCATCAACATATAGTTATATTTTCTTATTATTATTTAAATCCACTAAATAAAATTGTTTTCTAACTTGTTAATGTTCTTCGTAGATTTTTATTATTTATTATTTTTGTTGCAAGGTAATTATTTGATGAGTTTTAATGTTTTCGGATGAAATGTATAATTGCATTTTTAATCATTACACCTGCACTAAATATTTTAAAAAAATTTATTCTTTATTATACATATTTTCTATTTTAACTCATTTCTACATTTTGCTTTTATAATTAGGAGAAATACTTATTAATTTTATTTACCATTGTTAGATTACTTTCATTAATTATTCATGTCAATTTTTTACAGAAAAAATTATTAAAATTTAATTATATTATTATTATAATCAACATTCATTACACAATCTTTTTAACTAATTATTTAATTGCAACCAATATTTTTATAGAATCAATAAATTAACTCATCATGGCATGCCAGACAGCGATATTACATATTAAATCAACTTTTGAACTCATTTGAAGAGTATATGGTAATTAATAAGCACAATAAAGAATACATTTCATTCTAATTGAGAAAATAATCCTACATCTGTAAATCAACTGAAAATTTATCTTCTTTTGAATAATAAAAAGAGCTGATTAAAAATGATATTTGCGATGCTAAATAAAATGCAATCCTCTTAAATGTCAAACATTCAATAAATATTAAATAAAAATGAAAAATATTTTAATGACTTAGCCGTATAGGATCATATATTATTAGAATTTATTTTCTGTTTTCGTATAGGTTTGTTTTCATTTTCTATTTTCGAACAACACATTACTGTATTCATATTTGGGATTTATTTTATCTTGATATAGCATCAAATCTCATGCATGGCATTTAATTATCAGATGTAGTATTGGCATAAAGCTTTACCTAGCTAGCAACTGAATGGTTAGAGCTCAGTTCAACAGTTCGAGGATTCGATTATCACCTCTCATGTAGATTTTTACAGACTTTGAACCTGCTTTCAATTGTACATATTAGTCAAATTAGATTTCGAGTGTTAAGAATGTCCATAGAGTGAGAAAAGAATCCAAACTTTATCTTGAGCTTTGTCAAACTTTTTCCATGAGCATATGAGCGCATACACGACGCGCACAGCTCCTTTTCGCAATTTTAAAATCGTAAAAAAAAACAGAGATTAATTTTATAAATACGCTCAGCATAAGATTCTTTCTTACCAATGAATCTTAAGAATGTACCTCGAACATTTCAAGTATAATTGGAACGATTGTCAACTAAGATTAATAAAATAACAATGAACTTTAATAGAGGTTGGAGATAGAATCAGCACATCTATGTATTTCATCTGATACTAAAACTACATTATTCTCTCGCGGCAAAAATCAAACACTTTTCCTTTACTAACATCAGTATATTCAATTCTTATACATTGAAAAACTTGATAAGAAATCTGTTTTTAAATACATTCAAATAGTGCAATCTTTAGTGAGTTATATAAACAATTTCCCAATTAGTCAATAGGGTTCCCAAGTTTAACAGTATGGATGAATATTGGTTACTATTACAGTTCTATTGAGTCGGAGGTTGAATATGTAAAATAAACTGTAAATTAACAACTATAGGTCAAACTAATATCTATAAAATTAAGCTGTAGGTCTAACAGTCATTAATAATTTCTTTAGTGCTTTAAGGTTAAATGAAGATCAAAAAACTAAAATAAGAATCACTGATCATAATTTTGATGTTACTTAAATTTCATAGACGATGTATTGTCGTTTTCTGAGATATTGAAATTATTGTAATCCACAAGGAACAAAACATGATAAATTCTTAATATGTGACTATTTATGTTTTATAATAGCCCCATCTATTATTTTTACAAAATAAAATTTCTTATGGAAATCGAAAAGTTAATTTAGAGTATACTCATGAAAATAGATATTTCTTGCACTATGCAATTTTCTTAAATTATTATAAAGAAGTTAAGGATAATAATTTATTTTATCCATAGTTTTTTACCTCATATGATTTTGAGATGTTTTTAAATTAAATTAATAAGCTTAAAAAACCAATCACATAACAGTGTCATTTAATTATGATTTTAATATTTATCATTTCTTTATTTAATTCTACGAGCATGGAAGATATTAATCAAGAAAATTCTTAGTAATTATTTATTCAATGGAGAAAATAAAAAGCATTTATTTTATGTTCTTCAAAAATATAAATAAACAGTTTAGTAAAATATATGTGTACTGATTAAAATAAACTTGGAAAAGCATTGTAAAGAAAATATTTTTACACTTTTTACCATAGTTAACTAAGTGGATTAAAATTTTAACTCGACATTTCGATTTCTAGCTTCAAATATTCGATTGTATTTGTCTCGCCATCCTCATTTGTTTATCACGGAAGGTTTAATTAGTTTACTAGCATATGTTCTAATGCGAGGAGCAGCTTATAAGGTACAAAAAATTGTCTTCGAAATATTTTCTACGACACACACAATTTTTTTTTTTTTTACCTCTCTTTCGCTAATTCCGACAAATGACAAATAACTCAGAAAAACCTTTTACACCCTTTAAAAACCGCCGCCGCAACAAAAAGAAGGGGGAAAAAGAAGTGCAAAAACATGACCATTCCCGCCTCTAATACAACTTTAGAAAAAATTCTAAATTCGAGATGCCGACATCTCTTGGAACTCGAAAAACTGGAAATGGTTTTTTTCTTCTTCTTAAAGATTAGTATTAGTATTATTATTTTTTCTCGCCTCTAATATATGTTTTTCTTTTACTGAATACTCAAGCTCACATTTTCAGAGACATATTTCTCAGTGCATTTCGGAAATTGACAGTCCTCCTGATGGATTGACATCTTCACAACTTTGCTGGTGGGTAAAAGCAAAATGTTCATATAAGTTTTTTTAAAAAAAATAATAAACTAAAACAAATAAGTAATGATTGTCGGTATCCAAAAATACCATCACTTATTTCACATTTTATAAAATCTGTGCTCAAAAGATGAAAAAATATTAAATTATGTTTTTCCTATTGATGAGAGAATTGAAGATGATATATTATTTTTAGAAGCCATCTTTAAGAAAAATTATCCTGTTGCCTTGTGCAGTATCAAAAAAAGTTGCACTTCAGTATGTGAGCTCTACTATTTTTTCGTTTCACTTCAGTTATAAAAACATGTGGCAACGTTGAAGATTTTTTGCTTATCAAAGAATTTGAGTTGATAAATAAATTTTGTATAGAAGAAATACTTTAAAGTTGCAGATATTTCGTTATTGACGTAAACAGCCATAGCTTACATAATGAAATGCTTATTTCATAATTTTCTAGTTTTTCACTTTATTTTCTTTTTGAATTATGAAATAAATATCATATGAATTCATGATAACAATTCAACTTTAAAGAATAAGTAAAAGACCTCGAAAAATGTAACTTTTGTAGTTACTTTTTTCTCTCGTGGTGGAAATTACATATTAGCATAAATGGAAGAAAAAAAAACAAGTATCACTTTAAAAAGGGAATTATTTATGTATACATCTAATAAATGTGTTTCATTTTTTCACACGTCATATTGAACAACAGAACATTACATATTTACAACTAAGTAAATAAATATAATGCGACAAACTCAAACTGCTTGCTTTAAATGTAGAAATACAATTTCATTCAGTCAGTCAACAGAAATAATCTATAATTAAGAGCTGAGATACATAAATTAATAAAAATGTATATGCTGAATTATTTAATATTAAATTATCAATTAAAATAAGCAAAATAACAATTTTGTATGAAATGGATTATATTTAATGGTCATGCGTGTATCCGCTGAATATAAAGACTTATTTATAACATGTAATATAATGTCATGTATTTGTATTATATATGCTTAGAATTTACTACATAAATAGTTACTTTGTAAAGAAAGTTTGACGTGTCAATCTCATAAGCAACTATATCTTATCGAAAGAAAGATAGTTACTTGCAAAAGTAATATTTACTCATAATTTGGAATTAGATCTTAGAAATAGGTAATTTATCCATACCATTTATGTCGTAGATGATTGCAAAATCTTATATTGGTAAGATTTAATCTCGAAAACTTGACTATTTTCAAAAGTCTAATCAGAAAAGGGTAAGAATCGGAATATATCAATTGCGTATTTAAAAATACAACTAGGAATAAGAGCATTTTGAATTCTTTGAATTTTCATGGATCAATTTAAAAGACAGTAAATAAGATCAGTATAAAAAAATAAATAACAGAAATTAAGTTCATGGCCATTAGTAATGTTATTATTAAAATCAATTGAAAAGCCAATGTAGAAACAATTAAATAAAAAGCAATTAACTATTTAATTAACAATTAGAAATTATATAAGAACTTAAATTAAAATTTTTATCAATACCAATCTCCTTATTAAATCAATAGATAAAAAACTTCAAATAATTTTTTTATTAATTGAAATTTTTATCTATTAATTAAAAATTATTTAAATATTTTTTTTTACAATAGCTATTACTAAGGCAAAAAACTGCATAGGTTACATTACTCTATTGAAAAGCACTGAAAAATAGAACTTGAATTGCAATGGTTATTTTTTTTACATGAATTAAGACAAGCAAAATTTTGTTATATAATGCAATTGTAAGCGAAATATATTTTATCAAAATAAAATATTACACGCCTTCTTTGAAATAAATTAATCTTCTTCAAATGTATCTGAATCGGAGATACTGTGGTAATTAATGTTTATTTTGATTATCATAACAAACAAATTTTGGTGTGGGTCGAAATCCTACATTCAATTTTCGTAATGTGTTATTTTATACCGATCACTCGGGTAGTTAAGAGTAGTCCGAGAAAATAGTGAGGGGCAGCAGAGAGAAGACTAATGATTCTTAAATCTCCCATTTATCCGACGACGCCCATATGTGGCACAATTCACAGGGAACAATTGTGATCAAATGAATTGTTATCGTAAGAACAAACGTTTCCGGCTTCGAAAACACTTCTCGAAATTTTCAATTTATAAATTCCTTTATTGTCAAATTATTACACTTATTTAAATTATTTTGGTTATTAAATTATTTTACTGCAAATGCGCTGTTTTTAATATTTAATGAAACATAAAATTTGTGAGACTTGAAAATAACAGCACACACAGTTCCAATAAATTGCTATCCATTTTTTTTTTTGGAACATTTGATATTTTATTTTTATTCTGTTCTCGGTATCGAAACTGAAAAACAAAAATTGGTAAGCAACGTTTCAAAATGGCTGAAAGTAATATTGACATTTAATCTATGAGAGATTCTGTTATTTGTTTAAAAGGAACTCAAATTTTTCTAAGAACTTCTCTTCATATAACTTTCCGAAAAGTACTTTTAACTTTATATTTTCAATAGAAGAATGGCACTGCATGAAATTTAAAATATTCATTTCTAATCTAATTGGAATATTTATGTATCAAAGATTTAAAAAAAATTGAGTTAAAATCATTTTTCTCGTTAACTTTACATTTTTTAGAGAAGGCAGTCTGAAATATTTCAAAGACTAGAAATGGATTGGGCAAATATTTACCAAAAGGAAATGGGAGAAATCGCTTAAAAGTTATTTATAATAAATAATATAAGAGTTTTCTTCTCTTGAAAAAATGTATGTGTAATCGGGTAACAACTTTATTTTAAAATATAATTAAATTAATATTTGCTCTTAAATCTGAGACAGATAATTATGGATCCTATAAAATTTTAACAAATAACTGCCTGTAACCAAGAATGTTTCATCTAAAAAATCCACTATTTTTTAATAAGTATTCACTATTTATAAAATATCCAGAATACACATTCAAATGAAAGAATTCAATAGATCATTTATATAAAAAAATTACAAATATTTAAAAAAATTTTTAAGTAAATGTGTTTTATTTTCATTCTTCTGTATTTATGGTATAGAAATTAATTTTTATGTGAATGGTAAATTACAATTTAAGTTAACAAATCACTTAAAATTCGTAAAAAAAAAAAATTTTTTTTGTGAATTAAATTTGGCGTCGTTTTTTAAAAATTAGATTCGTTTTCAATAATATTTCAAATGTATTAGCATTCTTGTTTTCAACAGATATATTTATGTACATATATATTCATATATATATGCACATAAATATAATAAAATTTACTGAACAGAGAGAGTATATGTTCAATAAACTTTATTATTTGAACAATTTTTTTGTAATTTTATTTCGATTCAATGTCCGATACACATGAGTCCTCATGATCATACACTTATTAAGAGAGTTGATTTTATTTTTAAAAAATAAAATGAACAAATAGATTAAATAAGTAAATTATCGCTTAAAAAATATTCCGTTTGTAAAACTACGAGAAAAATTTCATATTTATGTATAAATCATATTCAAATTCTGAAATGGAAAATAGTTTTATTTCATATAAAGTAAAGACAAATAAAGATTGGTTTTTGCTGATAATTTTTAAAAATTACGTAACCATGAATTATCTAAAAAAGTTAATTTAAGAAAAGTTTAATAGTTAAATAAGTTAATAGGTAAAAGTTTTTAAGAAAAGTTTAATACTATGGATCCCTTATTTTTACTTTGAATATTTTTAAAAAATGCAATAATTTTGTTAGTAGAATGGTTGCATTCTTTATGATAAAACTCCTTAGAAATAATCTTATCTTTTAAAAGAATATGTAATTTGTGAAAAGTCATCAAAGATAAACAATTAACTACATTAATATTGTATACTCTAAGTGTAGTAACGGTGAAAATTTTAAGTCTACTTTTTTATCAAACATGTTATATGAACTCAAAGGTACGCGCGACTATAAACTGTGCATCATCACATGTGCATAAAAACATACACGAACATAAAAACACCTCAATTTAAAACACGTCTCACCAAATGACAGGGGATTCAATTTTTCTCCCAAAGATATCATCTGCACAAGCTATCAAAATGTACACTTCCCATCAACATCCAAAAAATATCCCTTTTCAATCGAAATAACATCGAATATCGCATTTGCACGCGAGCAGGGGGAACCATTTTACTACGCAGGGTTATGCCTTTCGCCCGCCTAAATAGCCCGGAGCGAAAACGGGGGAAGCTCGCCACCGAGGAAACGGTTACTCTCCGGTAAGACTATCAGATGACGAGCGGCGATAGAGACGGGTGGAGACCGCGGGAGATGGGATTGCTTTACCGGTGCTAAAAGCCGACGTATTTATCGGTTATAGGGGTGTGGAATAGCCCCTCGCCCACCCCACGGCGATAACTGCTTGTGCTCCCAGACACAGCGGGGTCGAGCAAGCCGCGTTTGTGTGTGATTGCAGTTCGATACGTGACCCCCGTCGCACAACTGATTGTCTCGGTGTCGATAACTGGTTTCGTTTTTCTTAAACAATAAAGTGGCCTTGGGGATGGAGAACAGTTAATTCCACTGCAAATAGGTAACTTTCGCTACCAATAAGAGCGTGAAAGGGTATTGGTTGTGATTATCGCAACTAATCTCACATGCATTTGTTATCAATTAAATTTCCACTTTTGTAACGAGCCAATAAGAAATACATTTTAATTTAGTATAGTCAATTAGGCAAGGGGAATTGCGATTCTATCTTAAGCGAATTACATTTTATCCATAAAATCTTTACGGTATAAATATTGTTAACGTATGGAATTCTCGCCTTTGAAATAAAATTGACAGAAATTCAAAATTTTCAATTAAAATATAATTCTAAATTTGCATATTTTTTTGGAAGAATATGTGTTTTTGATTTGTGTATACATATATTCCATATATGAAATAACGAAATTTATTTTTTAATGTTTTTGACACTTAATCTATTTATCGTTTCACACAAATTTTTGTAAGTAAATCAATGTGTAACTCATTTTTCATTTTAATCATTAATGAGGGAAAAAAAGTAAGCAAATATTTCAATATAATTATAAAAATATTAGTAGAAAAATAATTTGATTTTATTAGAAATGTGCAGCTATAAGTATCAACACCATGAATCTTTAGAATCTGCTCACAATACAAATTTGACAATTAATTGAAAATAATCCTTTTGTTTTCCATGATCAAATTTGTTAAAGAGGATTGAGTTAAACTTATATTCCTTAAAATACGGTGAAAATAATTTTTTATTTCATTCAAAAGTTGTATGATCAATCAATCCTTTAATTCTCGATCTTGAACAATTGAAGAACTAACAGATCAATTCTTTAGTACTGATCGAAAAATTATGCTCACAATGATTATAAACTAATCTGTTTATGTTTTAATATATCTTTTATCTTAAATAAATTTGTTTTAGTATGAGTATTACTTAAACATTTTATTTCTTTTTTAAATCCAGATGAATTTTTAATACCAATTGTAAATGTTTGATATTAAAAAAGTTAAGACTAAGTAAAGAAAAATTCAATATTATGCACTATAGAATATAGTTGGAAATATATATATGTTAAACATTAAGCAATTATTAAACATATATATGCACATTTTTTACAATAAACTTTCCAAGCGATGTTGAATAAGTTTGCAGCGAACTTGACATAAAAAATGTCTCCAAAAAAATCGAAATTAATATTTGCATGATATTTTAGTATTTCTTTTAAGCAGATACATACTAAACTGGTAGATTCACTATTTTAGATTTCAATCAAGTTAAGTAATATAAAAAGTGCGCATTTACAACAATTTTTAGGTTCGAAATAAATAGTTAATCCAAACATACATTGAAGATTTACAAAACTTTGTAAAACTGCAAATTTAATGTTTTAAAATTTATTACTTTTACAATTCTGTTATATTCGACTTCATTAATAGTGGAAAATGAATATAAATAAACTTTTTTTTACTGTAATTTTTGAAATCAAACATTTTCTTTTTTTCTAAAAAAATCATGTACATACTAAGAAAATTAACTTTATACCAAAATTTCTTCTAGAACAGTTTACGTAGCGATAAAAAATACATTTAACGAGTTATAGTTAGCATTAATTATTACAATCGAAAAAATGATCAATTAACGTTAAAAATTGTGCATTTTAATAGTAAAAATAATGATTAAAGTAGAATAACAAACTGTAATTCAAGATAACAATGTTAACTCGACTTCGTCTTTTATACTCATTACTTGAATGCAATTATCGTATTTTGTTTAAAGTTATGGATTTTACTCCATCAGAATGATAAACAATTCAAGAATACGAATTCGCCTACATGGGCGCCCATGGAACAAGCACTAAATGCTCATTCTTTAAGCGAAGTAATAGGCTGCGACAGGTCTGCTGGGCTGGATGAGGTAAGGAAAGACAAAGTTGTTTTTCCCCGTTAATTAACTCTCGGCGACTGTTTCGGGGAGGGGTGGACTTCTTCAACCACACCATGTGATTATTCGGATTTTTCTCTCTCTCTGTTCCTCGCGTGCGATTGAACCCGGATATTTCACTCTTCTCGGACTCGCCCTTCACGATTCTTCTGCAGAGGAAGTTCACCCCAAAAATATCCCAAACTTTGTTGATTAGTAGAGAAAATGAAACATGTGAGTGGGAATAATTACGAAGTTTATTCCTTAATTTATATAACATTACCTTAAAACTAATACTGAATAAATTTCATTTACAATCGTTTCTTTTGTGTAACATTGTAATCACGATATTTGTCTTGTTATTAATTACTGAATTTCAGATGCTATAAGTTTGATTTGTTTTTCTTCCACCGGCAATTATCGTTTCAGGTGAGTTTCAATTAATTACTAGAAACATCTCTTCTCGACGATGGGAATCGAATTCACGAACTATTGAATAATAAAGTAGGAAGTTCGCACTGAGTTGCCATGAGCATAAAATATTAAGACATTTCAGAATTAGTTTTATTTGTAATATAAATTGGTGTACAAGTGCTTAATATAGTCAATATGTTAATTTTTATCTTTTAACACGGTTGATAAAAATTACTGCTAAGATTTCCTTTAAGAAAATGTTATATGTGAACAATAATGTGATTAAATGACTTGTTTTAGATAAATTACTGCATTGAGAAAACTATAAATATAAAAAGCAGCTTAGGTTATAAATTATTCAATATGACGTTATTCATTTACTTGTCACTTAATGAAAATTAATATTTATAGATAAAAAAAAAACTTTTATTTTTTTTATGAAACTTTTCAAGTTTTCGAAATAAAAGATGTTATAGTTAACTTTTAAATAAAATTTCTAAACATTCTATTACAGAATATATAGAAGCTTTTAATTTTAATAGACGACCAAACAATAAAAATTCAATTATAAGGTGTCTGTGTGTAATCTTCCATATGCATCACCTCCAAACAAGTTTTTCCTAGAAAATTAAGTAATTATAGCAGGAAAAGAGAAGCTCGGAATATACGTTAGCATTTATTCTTGCTGTATATAAAGTGCTCTTGAATAGAGTAGAAATATATTTACACTATTAGAAAAATTTGAGAAATTCTCGATATTTCACAATTTCTGAACACAACTATTTATTTTTGTAAAAAACAAGTTCAATTTTTAAAGTGAAACAAAATCAGTAAATCAAGTTTGCTTAAACCAAGTTAATTCCATTTGCATAATAAACACGTTATAAAAAAACTTCTAGACAAAAAATTAATTTATATAATTCATACAAAAACTTAAAATCAAAATGAATTCACGTCCATATTTTAAATTTGTCTAATGAGCATCAGCTGAGTTTTCAACGGATATTTCTAATAATCAATAGATGACACACTTTAAAAATAGAAGAATATCTCACGCACTTACCTCAAAAAGTATTTTTTAATGTGGTTTTCATTAAGTAGTTTGACAATTCATTTTTAATTCAATTGATTCTATGGTTAGGTTATAGCACTTGTGAATAAAATATTAATATATGAATTAAATTAATTTTTTTCCTATTACAGTGTTGCATTAATCTGTATAAATTGTTAAATTATTAGAATTTGCTTACATTAAAATTAATGATTTTTTTTCAAACCAAATATCACTTTAGTTCCGCAAATTTAAAAGAAAAGAAAATTCCATGATTGTGATATCTTATTCATTAAATTATCATAATACAACGCTCGCAAATATAAGAATCTTAACACATTTATAAATGCAATTATGCATGTTATATTTTTTGGATTCTTGATGGAGGAAAACTTTAACCATATATATATTCGGTTTCTAACCTATATAACCTGTTCAAAATGCAAACCATTCTAATCGAAATATCAAAGTGTTATTTAAACTTAACTATTTCATAACCTTAACTAATTAATAACAAAATGTTATATATTAGTTAACCCTTAACATAAAACTAATTCACAAATCAAGTGATAAAATAACAACTGATTACAAATAGAGACAATCTTAAATCATTCAATGATTACTGACTTAATTATGAAAGCTGCTCACGCTTTCACTGATCGACCAGGAGGAAACATTCTAGAAAAAAAAAAGGCAAAAGATAATATTCTTATCCAACACCTTACCAATACAAATTATTTTTTCTTCATCGTTTAATGACTTTTTCTATCTTCTTGCATCCTTTTTTTCCGGATGGCAAGACCCTCCTCCTCCATCGCCATTAACCCTAGGGGTGCTCCGAGGCCAACAACAAAACAACCGCCCCTAAACGCTTTTCCCACCGCAAGCGTTCCTACCTGCGTCATTAAGAGTTCGGATCCTCTATCCAGCGCTTCCTGCATCAGCGGACACTACCTGGAGATGGAAGCCCACAAAAACGTGATCTGCGAGGCGAGCCCTCAGGAAGACTTCGCTCTCCCTCGCTTTCTACACCTGCATGCTGTTCCTCCGTTCTTGTAAAGAGTCCAAAGTCAATATTGTACTTTAATGTTTTTCTGTGATGATGCACTGGAATAGCAACTCTTACCTTGAAATTTATGGCATAAAAACCGTCTCTGTGAATGATTCGATATAGAATCGTTCATTAGAGACCAGATCAATAATGAGTGTCTGTAGGATTTTAAAGGTAGAAATATTCTGAGTTGTCCGATGTATGATTAGTAATATGGCTTCAAGTGCAATAGTTCACGGGTTCAATTACAACCTAAGGTGCAGATACTTTTACTAGCTTTAAATCCCTTTTAAGCCGTATGTCCAGAATGAATTAGCCCTCGAGTTTAAAAAGTTTTAGAGAGTGGCCTAACATTTATAAAGAAAACAGATCAAACTGAAAAGTTATATGTTAGTTTTCTCTGTTGGAAAAATTGTGTCTTATATTAGTATAGAAAAACGGCATGTTGTAATAAAGAAATGTTTCCAGTTTACGAGAAAATAATTTGTCCGTATATTTATTGTAAAATAAATTACTCAAAATAGGTGCTAAATATTTAACGACAGTTTGCTACAAAACAGAATAAATAAATATTTTCTTGATAGACTATCCGTATTCAAATCCAAAACAGAGCATAAAGACCATTTCTGTCTGTTGCCTCTTTATTTAGACTCAAAATATATAATAAATATTCAACTAACCATTTCAAATATTTAAGTTTGAGATGGGAATTGAACTCATAAACTAATGAACAGAAGGATAGAGCTCTAACCATTCAAACTCCAACTTAGCAAGAACACTAACAATAAAGAAAAATTTCTTTCAAGCAAATAGTCACGCATATTTACATTTTTTTAAAAATACAACTATGATTGCAAAACAACTCTTTGAAAGAGATAAAAAAAATTAAAAATAAAGTATATGTATGCTCTTGATATATATATATATATATATATATATATATATATATATATATATATATATATATATATATATATAACGATTTCGCATTATTTGTACATGAAAAGATTCTTGAATTTATAGAATGAAATGAACCGAGTAATAAAAACAATATTTCATTTCTAATAATCTCAGATATTAGTGGCGCTTATTCATTGAATTTTATTTTAAGTAAGAAAAAATTTATGAAATAAAACAATTACAATTGCTGGTCAGAAGAAAAATATTTAATTCAACATAATATGTAATAAAATTTAATAAAACAATCATTACACATTAAGTACAATACAACTCAATATTCTCGCCACGACTTTCGGATATAGTTGAAGAATCTATTTAAATTATGCTATATTTTATTTTCATTTATAATTGACTTAAATTGAATTTTTATTTTACACCTTTTTCTTCCAAATATTTTGTCTAATTTATAAATATCTTTAATTACAACTTAAAGCATATAATTAAACAAATTTGTTGACTGTGCAAAACGCTCAAAGCATTCTGGTGGCTATGAAGGGTATAATACTTATTCCTCCTAATTACTTGGTTTTTGTGGACTTTGAAAAGTCAAAAGTTTTTTACACGTTATTAGCTTATATTTATTTTAAAGATAAATTCTACAATGTAAGGAAATTTTAATGAATAAATAAAGACTTCTGTACATTGCTTTTCAGTTTTTAAAGAAAAAAAATAGTTTTTTGGATTTAGTAAATAGCTTAGATTGAAATTGATTAGATAATTTAGGGGTCATAAAGTTCCTTACTTTTAATTGCAGCTTTTATTAATTTATATTTTCTCTAATAAACTATTGTACAATATTGAATTGTAAAAACTATTTTGAGAAATGGTAGTTTTTACATTTGAATGCTGCACAATACACATCAAAATTAATAAAATATACCATAGAATAGAAAATCAACGGTCCTGGTCAAAATGAAGGCACAAAATATGCTTAATTATGTTTTTCATAACTTATCATAACCGAAAATATATATTCTAAATAAAATGTGAGCAAAAGTCTTTGTGCGTCTGATGTAATAATTCCTCATATCATCATATTTATATTTCGAGAAAACTATATTCAAAAAATCGAAAATAAAATTTTCAGTTTCAGCAAGCACTATCTCTACCAAGAAAGACTCTCATTTATAATCAAAGAAAAAAAGCCAAGTAGATATCATCCGATATTCTTTCCTCCTCATCTACAAGACACAAGTCTGGAGGAAAAATCTTCCCAAGCCTTGAGCACAGTATCAATAGTTATACGTTTTTTTTTATCCCCTCATCTCTCTCTCATCCTGTATTTTTTCTCTCTCTCGCTTCGCCCAATGATTCTCATTATGGAAGAGATGAGAATTCGCTTTGTTGCTGCATTGGATGGACACTGGCGATCAGTATTCTCCATCTGTTTCGATTTATCTTTTCAGCCACCCCTCCCCCTACTTCCTATGTTCAGGGGTCGGCGAACAAAAGATCCCCCGGAGCAGGGATGCTCATGGAGATAATTCACTTCACGAATTTCTTTTCCTCTATTTTTTTCAACGTAGAACGAAACTCCAATTGATAAGTTTTTCATCAATGAAGGGATATTTTTTTGCTCATCGAGTTTTGCTGTTACTTAAGGTTTTGCTCGTCCAATTTCGAAATTATTTACGAGCCACTGATACTTTGCGGTCTTCCTCCACCTACTGATTTATACCAGGAAATACTTTTCATTTTTTTCTCTTCCAAGTATTTTTAAATATCAGTTGAGTGCGCATTACTGAAATAAATTAATATAATCGATTTTAAACTAAAGCAGCAAATTACTTAAGAAAATATGCAAAGGATTCAGTTTATTTAATTTTCTTTATATATATATATATATATATATATATATATATATATATATATATTACGTTTTTTTAAATAAGAAAATGTACTAAAAGATTACATTCATCTTCTCATGCCTTATAATCATGAATTTTCTTAATTATCTGCCTAAATTAACGGGTTGCTTTGAATCCGTATAAATTGTTGTTGATAAAATCAACTTTCTAATGAATCAAATTGATCTTAAGGAAAACGAATTTCTTACTTTCAGTTATAGTTATTTTACATGCATAAAATTATTCCATAAATTTAAGCATTTCATTTTTTAGTTTAAATGCAATTTGATTAATTTATTTGGACATTTTTAAGTATCTTAAGTTTTTCTATAATAAATTTTAAGTAATAATAAATATTAATCGATGTTTCAAATTAGCTGTTAAAACAGGTAAACAAATACAAGTTATATTCTATTATGTTATGGATACGTATTTTAATTAATTCTTTTGACACTACATGTATATTTATATCCACATTTATTTGCTCGAAATTATTTGTTTACTTTGAGACTGTACAAGATATTGATGTTATTTACCACAATGTGCATTTATTTAGTATTTTCCACACATTTATACGAACTTTGTTGAATATTATGTACAACTAATTAATGATAGAAAATGATTACACAATATCATAAAAATCAATACTTGAAATAAATATCGTAAAAAAGCTACATAACAAATATTTAACTTGCGGTATTTTTATTTAGTATATTTTGTAAAAAAAAATGTACATTAATATTTATTATAAATATATAATGCCTCAAATCAGCGTTTTTATCATTATCACTAATGAGTTAATGGCTTGAAATGACAGGGACAATTAGATGTTCTAGATGATGACCTTCATAAAAATTCATAACACATTGAAAACATTTATTCAATATGTTGAATTGTTTGAAATAAGAAAATTTCCTTTTGATTAATTCTACCTTAGAAATGCACTGCAAATTACTTTAATATAAAATTAGAACATTATCTATAGATTTTATTTAAAGGATTACATATAATATATAATAAAAGTCCTAACACAAATTGCATTTTTATATAAACTTCCTAAAAAATTTAAGTAATTTGTGTAATATGACTCTTATAAACTATATCACTTCCTCAGACAAAGAAACTGGTTATTATTTTCTTTTCGAATAAGATTTACGGCTGAAATTCATACTTTAAGTTCATTCAGTATAACTATTAATGTGTTTTGCATTATTCAATAATCGGTTAAAAACATAAATGAAAGTATTTGCGAAAATCAGAATAAAAAAGTTAGATACTCAGAATAATTAATAAGGTAAAAATACAATTCATCAAATGCATGATATTATATTAGCTTCGACAAGAAAGCTCTAATAACTTGTAGAATATCTGAAATTTTAAGTAAACAATTTAAAGTATGAGATTAAACAAAAAAGAATTTACTCAACAAGTTTTGATCACTTATCCTAGCTTTTGTACATTTATCAGCGTATCATTTATGCTAAACAGTGCGGAATTAAAAATTCTGTTATAGCTTTCTTTAAACACTGCTCAAAAGCAAACCACTGGTTGGGGAATCGGCACAGTAAAAAAAAAAAAAACACTACTTCTAACCTGAGGATAGACCACAGCGGTCGAAATCGCGTCACTTATGTTGCCATTTTATTCACCTAAACTACTGCGATGAACGGAGAAAGTTGCGCCGAGGGGTCGACGAGACCGACAAGCCAGAAAAGAAATCGCTTCGTCCATTCTCGTCACGTCGACATGTTCGACATCCGAGGACGTGATTTAATATTGTCGAGTGGGATGGGGGGATCTGCTGGGCAAGAAGACGGGTGGGGAAATCAGACATGAATCAGGACCTTCCAATCAAAAGCTATTTGTGATCACGTGATGAATGGTGGAATTCCTGAGGTGGGGTGAAGGTTGGCAGTTTTATGCCCCCTCCTCTTTTCTTGAGACTTACTCCATAAATAGGGATGGTTATTGGCATTACACTGAAGGATCATCTAATTTATTATCAATATTGTTCACTTCTTATGCCTGAGGTAAATTTTCAATATTATCAAGTAGTTTCTGCGCAGAAATGAACATACGGAAAATAAATGGAAACTGTATTTCTTCTATTTCTCTCATTGTCGATATCATTTAAGGATTCTGACCATGTGACTTATCACAGGATTCCTGATCTATGGAACTTAATATTCGCTTACAAGCAATATCTTAAAAAGACATGACATTTTATCATATATACATGCAAATATTGTTTCAACCAATCAATGTTTAAAACTGAAAATAAATTTACGAAGACATTAACAAAAAAATAAAATGTTATGCTAAACAATGATTTATTGACAGTAATATTATAAAATTACATAAACGGAATTTTTTTTATTGCACTAAAAATGAAAGCTGCAAGAAATCCATCGATGTCCGATTTCTCAGCAGATGGAACATTGCTAAAACAAATTACCATCATCACCCAAACACAACCACTAAAAGCTCCGGTGCATGGCATTAACTTCATGAAGGATTATAAAATTCCGCTTATAAGTGCCCGGGCGGAAGAAAAAAACAGGAATGAAAGGAGCGAAAACTAGCGACGTAAGGACGCTGCCCTTCCCTCCCCGCTCCCCTACGGCCCCCCGTCATTTCAGGGACATTTCCTGCTGTACAAGGCATCAAGACATTTGCATAATGCATATGGCTGGTGTTTTGAAAGCACCCCAATCTTTAGGGGCATCCCTTCTTGCCTTGGTGCAGGAAACGGCATAAGATGCCACTCCATGAATAGAAAATGCGAGGACTCTGCCCATCCCCCCTTACTCATCTTCTCCCCGCCCCCTCTAATGCACTCTCCGAAAGATTCTGCCCCCTCCCCTACCAACCCTCTCCATCTTAGATATACTCTTCCTTTTCCTTCTCTTTCTCCACATCTCCTTCTATCACTGTCCTCTCAGCATCTTACCCCCTCCCCTCCTTCTCAATTTTTTATTTTTTTATTTTTCCATCTAAGTGCCCCCGAAATACCCGACCGCCATCTGTCGCAGAAAATCTTTTAAAAGATTTTCTGCAAACTACGGGGCCTCCCGTGTGCGCGGCGTGCACAGACGCATTTTTATCTCCTTTCAATCGCAAAAGTGCGCGGGAGTGAGAAAGGAGTGAGGAGGTAATGGCTAGAAGGTGGCGATTTATTTAAATTTTTAAAGACTGTACACAGAGAAATGAGAGGCACTTTGTTTTTTCGACTCCTTTTTAATCTTTTAAGAAGGAAAACAGGGTTTCGAATATATGTTGGCAGCATTTAAAGTTTCATTCTTCCCATCTATTTCGGATGGCTGCCGGGAGAAATTCTACGTTTTTGTTAGCAAATTCTCAGATAAATATAATTAGCTAAAGCTTAATTTGTGTTTGTCTGAAGAAAATGTATCAACTTTATTATAAAACTGGAATTATAATCAATCTCCGATTAAAATAAACTCAAAAGCAATTAATCGTTAACATCATGATGCAATATAGAATATTTGAATACAAATATTACAGAGTGGAATTTGGAATGCTTCATTAAATTAATTTAATTCTAATTTTATAATCATAATAATAACATCTTTTCATATTTTAATATTCGTGACATCGAGCTCTGGATATCACAAAATTTCATTAGATTGAAAATTAATCTGAAAATATTTAATTTAGTTTGAGGAATAATTGCTTTCTCTTTCATGAATATTCATTAAATAATTTAAGACATTTTTAAGTAATTTAGATAATTATATGTATTTATAAATTAAAATTAATATTGTTTTAAACCATAATATTTACCCAAAACATAATTCATGTATAACACTACACATAATTCTAAAACTAATTAGTTATCTACTATCTTTAATTTATTTTCTAGAATCTTTTTGGTAATACTGATTTAGGGAATCGCTTTTATCACTTATGTAGATAATTAATTTTCTTTCTCGATTCTAGAAGGGATATATTAATAAGATAGCTATTTGTATATCATTTTAAATGAGTGCAAGGGAATTACTTTGAGAAATATACTTTCCAAGTATTCGCTGAGAATTAGAATTTCATCCACAGAATTATTTGAAATATGAGCATTAGTTAGACTGATAGAGGAAATGAAATGAAATTACCCCCATAAATTGAGGAAATGAAATGACATCAAAAATGATTTGATCATCTATGAGATTTCATACTTTTAAATCTCTTTAACAATATTTAGTACTTTACAGTAGTGATTAATCCATGTCAAACTGGAAATGATTTGTACCTAATCAGATTTTAAAAAAATAAATGATACAAATTCTTATTCTCTTTAATAATAAAAAAAAGCTTTCCTATAAAAAAAAGATCTATGAAGTAATTTTTTCAAATTATTATTAATAAATATGGTTGAATAGATTATTGATAAATAGTAAAATTCGTTAAATCGCAATCAAAATTACTAATTTTTCAAGTTGTTTAGATTAATATGCCTTATACACGAAATTATATTAGCAAAATGATTGCTTTCTGAGTGCAATTTTCAATATATTTATCCTTTCTTTCTAAGTAATGTTTCTTTGAAATAACATACCAATAAATTATGCAAAAATTTACTTTCTTTTTCTAATAAATTTATAAATTATTTAACAAACTATCCATTTTCTCAATTTTCACAGATTGTATGTTCGAAATAAAAATTTTTATTGTAAGAGATTTTCCTTGAAGGATTATGTATGGTTTTCGAGTAAAGTATTGTTTTTTTCACTATTTCCTTCTTACAATGGTAAAACTTCAATATTCATTTAAAAATATGTGCCCACATACATTATACGATATATATATATATATATATATATATATATATATATATATATATATATATATATATATATATATATATATATATACTATATATATACTAATATCATAATAATATAAACCGAAATTTTGTTACTGCTAAACTTCCTCATTTACAGCTTTATATTAATAAGGTTAAAAATCTTATAAATATTTTTTATTTACATTTGTTCATTTTTTTGTAAAGGAATTTAAACCAGATTTAGAATTACTTAACTTATCTTCCATGAAATAAATTCCATACTCTGGTTGTCATCGGTAAACGTGAGCAAACTAAAAATTCAGCAGTGACTTGAGGAGCTGAGGCCGTATTGTTTCTGTAATTATTTTTCTGCTATTCCAATTGCCGAGTCATCTCGATTGAAAAGAAGAGGAAGAAAATCCCATTATTGATGACGGCGATAATAAAAAAAATAGCATGATAATGTCTTTGATTTTCACGCACCACGAACCGAGAACAGAGAAGTCCGTTCGTGAAGATCGCCCTTTAAAACAAAAACATTCCTCAAAATAGATTGCGCTGACGAACCAATTAGAAATCCCCATTTTAACGAGCTGCCCGATGAAAGGTACCAAGCAATTGTGATTCTAAAATATTTTGTCTTTGATTAATTTCGCCTCAATTGATTTTAATAATTGAATAGTTATGATCAGCTATAGCACTTCCCATGCATTCAAATCTAGTGGTTGAAAGAAAAGTCATATCAAAGACTGTTAATTACCAGCTTGATATAAGAAAAGCTCTCCGCTGATTTTCTTATATCATACACAAAAAGTTTTCTTAAGACCTTTCCTGCTTATGAGTTTCATTAGATAATATATTATTTAATCTGAATATTTTACAATAATAATTTACATCTATATAATTTTACTCATATTTATTTCTCGTTAATATTCAAAAGATTATTTAAAAGAAATAATATTACTGATTATGAAACTTATCTTTTATATGTTTTAACTTTTATTAAGTTGAAATATATTGAATAGTTATGTTTTTGAAGAACTACTGTTTCGTTTTTAGTTATTTAAGACAAAGTTGAAAAATCAAAATGTGCGAATGTATAATGAAAGATAGAAAATTGTCTTAGCATGTTGCTCTACCATAATTAGTTTTTGAGTTTTCTTGGCTATATTTTCTTATATTCTACCATATTAACGTGCACTTTTTGCAAATAAGCGGAAAAGTGTATAAAGAAAAGTATCAAAATGAAAACTTAATTGAACATGATCAAAGCCTCTTAAATAAATTGAAAATAAATCCCATCTTGTAAAATTATTGTCCAGCTACAATTTGTAATTCTCACATAATTTTTTAAAAAAATTTAATAATCTACAATAATAGTTGAAAGAATTAATAATATTGAGAAACAAAATAGAATCTGATTAAACGAACTTAATTTTTCAAGCAAAATGAAAGGAGAACGATAGTTTTCTATAATTAGAATATGACAAAAAGGTATTTTGTAAAATCATTTGTGCAAAACACATAAATGTTGTCATAATATACTGCTGTCTTAAATACATATGCTGCCTAAAGACAAGTTATTAAAATTAAAAAATATATCTGTTTATATAGATATGAACAGACAGAAAATGGTTCTCATATTTTTTATTCTATGTATGCAGCTTTAAATATTATTTTTTTTAATTTGGGAACACAAATTATCATTGTTTTTTAAAATATATGCATCTTTATACTTTCAGCATTTTTCTTTTATATATTTCTTTTGAAAACATATTTATTTATACCTAACTTTAATAATATATGGAAACAAAATCAGTAGAGAAGCTAGACTAAAATTATTAGGATTTCGTTTAAGGATTTCGCAAATTTGTAATAATCTCATTTAAAAAATAGAGATAATATTGTCTGTAAAGAATAAATATCGATTAGTTAAAAATAGAATTTGGTAAATTCTTGGTAGTTAATTATTTACCACGGAAAAATATCCTTAAAGATTATATATATATATATATATATATATATATATATATATATATATATATATATATATATATATATATATATATTACAAAAAGAACTTTTTAACCAAATGCAAAATCTTAGAAATTATATTAAATGAAAATATATAACAGCATTAATGTAATCTGTATTAAAAAAGGTTATACATATAGTACAAAACGAAAGTGACATAAATTTATGCTTTTCACAAAAATAATGCGTTTAAATAGAAATTTAATTTATTGCTTTATTTCACAATTCGCTTATCAAGGCTAGTTTCGATTAATTTTGTCGCGCATTGGTAATTTTTTGCACATGCGGACTTATTAGGCCATGATCTGCAGTTTAAAATTAACACCGAACCACTACAAGCATCCATTTCGAAGGTCAAATTCAAACCCATGAATTGTGGGACCGAAGGCAAGAGTGATAATTATTCGGCTGCTAGTTTGGCAAGAGCTTGTTATGATTTCTTATCTAATATTACTGTTTTTAAATTGTTAACTGGGCAATTTAAAAATAGTAAAATATGGCGGATGTACTCAATCCTAAAATGTTTGAAGATGACGAACCTGAAGAGGAAGCCTGAAGAGAGTCGTATGAAAAGAGATTGTGCTGCAGGCTAAGGTCCATCTCGGGCTGTAGTCAATAAAGAATGACTGGACAATTCCTTTCATATTACCTGTTTTATTTGGTGAAAATAAGTATGCAATAGTAAGAAATTTGGAGTTTCGTACTCATGAAAAAAGGACTCGTGGAAGCATTTGATCACACAAAGAACTGAGCGTCCTGCTGAGATTCCACAATTACAAAACATCCACAGATGTTAGAAACTAATAGACGAGAAAAAGGTGCCTTGGGATCCTAATAATATCCAATCATCAAGTCTGATTTGATAAGGAAGAACGATAGGGAGTCTCGGAGAAAGGGAAGCCAGATTCCGAAGGGTCGCCCAATCCATACATCCGAATTCTCCCCACCTCTAGCCCCAAGATTGAATCGGAAGCGGCTGATGATTTTTTGGCTATGATGTCATTTTGGACGGGCTCCAAAATCGAAAGCCGACAATTGCCACTGGGACAGCAATTGAAAGCAGCTTTTCTGGGAGGGGGCACAAGGATTCAATATACATGTGGGAAGGGCTAAGTCTTAGATCTAATAAATTACGATCCGGGCACACGGCCACACACTCGCAGCGAGAGACACTTAGCTGCCAACTTGGCGACTAAGCTGAACGCGCTTTCATTGTCTATTCTTTCCACGGGTGAAAGCAATTCTCAGAATGGTAGTACTATGATTACGATGTTACTATAGTGAGTTCTGAGTAGTACAATCGGTTGTAAATGCCCACTCTAGGGTGATCAAGGTCACATTAAAGGATAAGTGAGTGAATTTTTAACGGGGTGCTTGGCTCTTCCGTTTTCTGGAGTGTGGCCAATGATTCTTCTCAATTGCTTCCATTCAACATCTTCTCATTGCTCATATTGGGTATACCATTTGAAATCAGAGACACAAAAATGTTTGCTTGAGATCTATACATCTCAGTCAAAGGAACAAAAACTGGTCTCAATATGAAAAAGGCGCTTGGCTAATTTTGACCATTATTTTTTACGGAATTACATTAAATAGAATAATATCTTATAATTAATTTACAGTGTTATACATTTTGGGTACATACTGTCATATTATATTGTTAAAGGAAAATTTTAACATAAAATTTTATTATTTAAGTTTCAGCACTCATAATTCCATGGGGGAGGGGGTTGAAGATTCAGTTGTTCAGTCTTTTCAACACATGAAATATTAGAATAATATCGGAATCAAACTTAACCTCAAAGGAAACTATAATTGCAGAATACTAATTGTAAACATTATTATAATAAAAATAAGTATGCTTTTACGGGTTGTGAGTTAAAATCTTTAAAAGAGGATTAACATTTAAGTAACTAATTTGCAAAAAATTAGTTTAAAAAGATCATGCTATTTTGAAACTGTGTGTTGTAGAATATAATTAAAAACAATTTTCTTAAATACCATAAAGATAATAAAAAATGCTTATTTTCTTATAATTTTCAAAATTAAAAGCGTATTTAATTAACGATTATGAGTGCGATTTTTTGAATATTTCAATTAAGTGAGGTTAAAAAAATCTAGGAATGATGTTTGAAATGTGGGGCATTAAATTCGCAAGTTTCTAATTACATTAAAATATTATGTTTATTTATGAAGAATTCCATTGTTACGTCGCAACAAAAAATATATAAAATTAATCTCTCTGCATTTATTTATTACTTAGCATCACTTTTTCTCCAAATCTTTTGTTCTAATCACACTTCATTTCAAATAATATTTTACTGTTGAACAGCTTGAATTTCCTTAATAGAGAGATGTAGAATACCAGCAACTTAGCAAAATTTATCGATATATTTTCCTTTCAGTTTACAGAATCAAGTTTATATATTTTTATTTTGTAATCTCATAAGTTATCTTTATTGGTTCGGCTTAAAATCATTAAGGATAATACAAAATGGTTAAATAAAAATAACGAAATTTTAAAATTTATGCAGTTATTTCATAAAAACATCAAAGTGTCCACACAAATCTAGTTCTGTGAATCCTTACAAACAAGCAGTTAGTTCAATTAAGAATTTCGTAATTACTTTAATAAAAAAACATCTCAAAGAGGAAGACATTTGCAATAGTTAAAATTTGCTTGAAAAAATAAAAATAGTTTTCTTTAAGCTACTAATTAAGTTACGCTAAATAATTACAAGGTAAACTATTATTTATGTATACCATTAAAATAGAACACGGCATTAATAAATAATCATGAAGGAAGTCTTTAAGAAATAACATTCACACAAACTAGGTATTAGGCATATAAATTCAAGTCTTTCTTCAAATAAGGAATGAACGAAATTGAATCATAAAACTCTTTACCCACATTAAAACCGCAAAACTAATATATTTTTATCGTTTTTACTCAAACCAACTTCATGTGCTGTTTAAGTTTAAATTACATTAAATATATAATTTATCTGGAAATGTCTAATATTTTTCCTTAATTTAACAGATAATTACGGCACTACATAATTACAGCTGAAGGAATCATTTGCTTTAAATGTTATATTCTGTGTTATTCGATAATTGATTATTTATGTGACTAGTTTATATCAGCTAATTAACTTTCAAAAAATTTTAATTGTTTACGAAGAAGTATTAAATTTTTTATTAACCATAAATATCTTCTAATATTTATGATATATATGTAATAAATATGATAAAAGAAGATTTAATTTCCTTTTCTATTTAAACATAAAGGTAAATCAGTTATATAACTTACTTATTAGTAATAAAAACGAAGTTTTTATTACAGATTTTACTGATCTCTGAGAATTAAATTACCTCAGTTTCAAAGTTTCGATGATCAAAATTGCGACGAAATATTAATTATAATAAAGGAATGCAGTCATAATTAGAAATACCCAAATTATATGTTTAGAGTAACTTATACCCAGAATTTAATTATTTAGTCCAGTTCATTAATATTATTTAACTATTAATAAATAGCTGTTAAATAGGGAATGAAAGACTTATAAAAAGCTGAAGAAATTATAAACTTAAAATACAATTTGAAAAAAATACTGTTATGTAATACAAAATATAATCAGTAGTTTAATTGCAAAAAATATTAGTGTGGGTAAAAAAATGATTTTTTAAAAATATTATTGAATGAGGTATATTAGATAAAAAAGCTGCATTATCTAATGTTGAATTTGTAAGTTTCATATTTATTCATAATAATATTAATAAAATTACGCAGTAATTTAATTTCAAAATTATTATTAAAGAAATTGAATTGTTATAGGAATTGTAAATAATAAAATGCGCATTTTTAATGCATTCTTTAGTCATTTTCACAAATAATTGTGGACACTAAGAGGTAGCCTAACTCAACCAAAAATGCTTGAGGTTAAATTTTAAACATTTAAGACTTAACAGTTTAGTGTGGCAAATACATGCTAAAATTAGTGATCCTCGAGAAAAAAAAAATTTAATGTTGTCTATCCATAATTTCTTTTTTATAAATTGTGGATTACTTAATACCTTAAATTATTTTTATAGTTTTCCATTTTACTTATACCTGCAACTGATTCCAAATGTTTAAGAACACTTTTAATACGTCACTAGACGACTAGAATATATAAAAATGATTTTAAAGAATGTTTTCAAAATTCAAAAAGTAAATTTCCAAGAGATAAGCTAATTTTAAAACAAATTTTATATACATTTGAAAACTTATGTAAATTATATTTTGTGTTGATTTCATAAATAATTATCATTGTAACGCTTAAGTAAATGAAGGACACATCATACATGGAACAAAAATTTATAAACTTGTCTTTCTACTTTTATTTTTGAACACAGGTTTATTCAAAAGGTGCCGCAAACAACCTCAAACTAAAACACAAGAAGTGGTAATCGAACCCACAATCTATTGAATTGATGACCAGAATGCGGCTCATGCAGCTAATTATTTGACACAAGAAACATGGCAAAGAATGTCAGTTTGATACAAGGTAATGAATTATTCAAATTATTTTCTCTAAATGTTAGTAAACTTAATAAATCTGTTCATTGAAAAAAAAGTTTGAAATTTTAAATAGAATAAAAAAACTTTTAGCAGTAAAACAATGAAAAAATCTACTTGTTTAAATTACATAATTTAATTTACAAAGATAATAATAATAATAATTTCTAAATCTTTTGAAATCTAAAATCTTTCTTTAAAAATAAAAACTCTAGCTACTTTTATTCTTAATTTGCATAAAATATTTGAAAAATTGTTTTTTTAAAGAAATTCCAATTCATTATTTGAAAATGAGAAAATTTTACTTAATTATAAGTGATTTTACAATCATATGATTAGCATATTTCTTCCAATTTTTAAATTGTAAAATTTTTATTGTTTTACTTCTTCAGTTAAATTAAATCATCGAGTTCTCAGTTCAGAGTAAAACATATACCTTTTCTTCATTATGCATTTGGATAAACTATTCAATATATAGAAAAAATAAAATTTTATTTTAAAATTTCACCACGCGAATGCAGATGTTTTTTTATCTCAATCCAATCCTCCCTAAACTTTTGATAAAATCAACTTCTTAACTGTATTTTTAATTCTAGTAAATAAAACAATTCATTTTTCTACTATGAATTCAAAATGTCCATACTGGAATTGTGTGTATGTAAATAAACTACTCATAGCTACCCACAAAAAAATAATGATTTTGTCCATTTGAAAGATATTTTACTTATTTGTAATATCAAAAAACTGTTCAATGCATTCAATATTTTATTAAAATTATACAGAATTTTATAAAAGATAAATTTACAGATAGTTACGAAGTAGTTTAATCTTATCTTTTCTAAATTATTTAAAAACTCAATTTTCACATGTATGACATTACAAATACTTAATTCACTGGATTTAGATACACTTGTATTATTTTTTTAAAAATTAAATTGTACAAAGTACAAATTTTTACATATTGTATCGTTTTGTTCAATTAAAATTCAAATTTTAAAGCTTAGCTGTATTGGCTGAGATTTATGTATGTCTTGAAAAGTTTAAAATTTATTCATTTAATTTGTTGTAAAATTCTTAACCATGATTGCGTTAACTTTCTCCACATTACTTGATGCAGAACTTCATTTGCAAAAAATGTACTTCTAAACCTACATAATTTTCTTCCTGATTAAAAAATTTACATAAAATTTTTGTAAAATATTATAACATTAGTTTACGTATTTTTAACTAATAGCAGACATAAAATATTTAATCGTTAAAATAATATATTGATTTTTCATTTGATGTATTTTCTTCATTTTCTAAGAATCAAAGTATTAAAATATCAATTTATATAATCTACCTGGTAACTATATTCCTTACATCGCACTCCATAATAGAGTTATGTTAGAAAATTCTTTCGAAAAGATAAATTTTAACAAGATCTAATGAAATACGGTAAGATGAATACCCGAGTTATTCTTACTAAAACCGACAAAAAATGTGAAACGTTTAACACTATTGTACTGATTCTTAAACAAATATTACTTTTTAATACAAATCGAATGTTCAAACATTGTAATATACGATTGATACTTCAAACATACAGACTTGTGTCATCCTAAAAGAGTTTTCTACATTTATATATTTCACTTTAATAATTAAATCATGTACAAATAGAAATTGCTAGTTTATACATGTTATTATTAATGAATTGTTGAATCAGCTTATTCCAACAAGTATTCAATGCGACAAAATAAATGTTTGAGTTTTTTATTGAAAATTACAATATATATGTTGTGATTCTTTAATATTATATTTTGCTATTCTTCAAATCAGTAGATTTGTGATCAGTCAATTTTGTGATTCTTCAAATGAAAATTTGTTCGTAATAAATATCATTAAAGATTTATACAAGACTGACTTTTTTCAATGAAAACTTACAGGAGGTCAATAGAAAATATAAATATTATATTTTGACATATAGTAAGTGTTATTTGTTCTGTGTGATAGTGGATCATTTCTATAATCAAAAGATAATGAAAATTAGGATGTTTTCCTTAATTTTTGTAATTATTTTTATTGTAATTGTTTGCTAATAGAAATTCATATTCGTTATAGTTAAAAATGTATTTTTTTCAAAATAAATCATTTTCAATAAATTGTACTTTTATTTGCTTTTCAACCTTAAAATTAATGAAATTTCTTGACTTTATTTGTAATTTAACATTTATTTTATTATAATGACAGTATTTGATAAATTTTCGGGAATTTTTCTAAATAGGAAATCTTTCTATTGACTTGTGTAAAGCTCTAATATTAGAATCTAATTCAAAATGGATGATATTTGAAACTAGAACCTTTAAAATTAAGATATTAGTTGATACTTTGAAAAAGTTTACAATTGTTACAACTTTAAAAGTTGAACATTCTTAAATAGAATTAAGTTAGCTGCTTTATAAATGAATTTTACTGAATTATTTTTAAACAATGAAATTAATTACATTCAGATCAGTATATTGTTATTAAATATATATATATATATATATATATATGCGTAAATATTTCTTATTCTATTTTGTACGTACAAAAAGTCACATTTTTCCTCAAAAGGTTTGCAATTTAAATTTTCCAATCAGAACTATTTTAATTTGTTGAAAGTGCTTTTGTATGGAAGCAAAAATTCAAGTTTAAATGAGGGTAATTTAGAGTTAACTAGTGGAAATTCTGAAAATATTTTAAGAAGGATTTATTATCTTAAAATTTTTCAAATTGATTTGAAGTGCGAAAAAAATTAAAAAGTATTTCATTACGTAGTCCTTCATAATGTAAGTTATTTTTTATTTAAATGACTTGATTGCAATTTTTGTCCCTCTATATATTACTTTAATTTTCTCGAAATACAGCAAAAATGCGGGAAAACCAATTTACATGTTTAAGAATTATATGACTCTTAAGATGATGGTGAATCTTTAAATTTACAGCGATATAATTCAAATCTAATGAAAAAAAATCAATAAATCAAAAAATTACGCAAATTTATATCATAATTAACAAACTTCCACTTTTCGTTTTTATTCAAGTAACTTACTCTAAAATTAAAAGTTATAAGTTCTAGCTTATCTGCATTATGTTGAAAAAAACTTCTATTTGCTTAAAATAACTTTTCGTAAATTATTTTTTATTTTCGAATACAAGTTTTCTAGAGAAATTGAAAACTAACCATCGAGAAAAAATTACTTTCCTCATAGAAAAATAAACTTTTCTTATAGAATCAAAACTTTTTGGTTAAAATAATTTTATTTAACCTGATTTTACTTTACTGTGAATATTTTTCTCTTGCTTACTTTCTATAAATGACAAACTACATATTTAAGTCTTTTTACTTTTTGCAAAATTGAAGTTATTTTTTAGCCATAAATGTTCATAGCATATAAGTGAACTACTTCAAATATAATTCTATATCTCAAAGCTAAAATATTCAAAATATTAGTTTTTTAATAAAAACGCTTTATAACTAAATATTTCTTAGTAATATATATAATGTAATAAGAAACAATTGCAATTGGAATTCAGTTTTAGAAAAATAACTTTTTTCAAAGAATAAATATTTTCACGACATTAAAAATCTTGTTCAGGTGTTTCATGCCTAATTCTTTAATATTCTAAATCTTCACATCAAGTCACTCGATCTGCTAAATGGTTTTGTAAACTGCAAATGCTCCTATACGAAAAGCCTGTATCGCGATTTGATAGCTCTTCGTATTAAACAAGGGAAGCCGGCAGCCGATTGCGTGCCAAATGGATGTTACAAGCAAGTACCGATGAACCGATAGGGGGGATGCGGGGAAAGCCAAATAGTGCCTTACGAGGGGTCGGCTAATGTGGCAGTTAACGACTCGGAAAATTGCTGAGAAAGAACCGTTACGACTCCGTGGCACGTACGAAATGTCTGTAACTTTATTGCATACCACTTCACAAGCTCTCTGCCGACATAGAAAAGGGTCAAGTTGATTGATAATTTGTAGGAGTGTAATGTCAAATCAAATATTGTGTGTTGCATCAAAATACATAAATACATAGAAACCATACAAAAGCGGCGTATTACTTGTAATTGTATAAAGTTGAAAGGATAAAAATGACGCGACTTCTAATCAATTGCAAAGTTTGTGGAATTATTGAGATATACAGAAATTTATCATGCACTATATTTACACTGAAGTTAATTAAATTTTCATTAATTTATCAATTTAACACGAAAATATATATAATTTAATTTTTTAAATTCCGGAATTCATTGCATTGTGTTTCAATCTTAATTTGCATTTCAAACCATTTAAATTTATAACATATTGTTGCAAATTGAATTTCTTATTGTTATTCAGATATATATATATATATATATATATATATATATATATATATATATATATATATATATTATAGATTTGCTACAATATGAGTAAAATAAACCTTACGTTATACATAAAGAATGCGTAAATTAAAAAGGTATTTAGATAAAAATTTCTTTTTGATAAGAATTATGTAGTACGTGCAGTATTATATTTGAATTTCTCTTTTCGTATTAGAATTCTTGCATTTATAATCTTCAACCTAAATTTTCAACTTAAAAATTCAACTATTTCACAGTGAATTACTTTTTTTTATTGGAATATGATTCATAGTGATAAATCCATTCTGAAATTAAATTTTCAAAGATATGGCATAAATTTAACTCAAATAATTTTCTTAAAAGCTTTATATACGATTTTCTAAAATTTTAACTTGGAAAATAACTTATAGACAATTAATTGAAGCTATAAAAATTTATAAATGCCTATTTCAAAATAAATTGAAGATTGTTAAAAGAAAATTTGAAAAAATATTTGACGGAGAATTTAATTTATATTTTAAAAATTCTTGTCTTGAATTTAAATATATTTTAAATTTTATCAATAAATTCAAAAAATTTTTGTTTCACAATTTTTAATTTATTTCTTTATATTTCCTAAATATCAAAATGAAGCTAAATATATTAATGCATAAACTAACATGTATTTCAAGAACTTTTTAAATCTTAGAATATTGTGTTAAATTGTCTTAAATTCGTCAATTCTCTTTTTATAGTATGTAGGATATGCATTAATTTATGTAAGTATTTTCTCTTATTTATAAACACACTTTAAATTGATTTTTGAGAATACCTGGAAAAACTTATTTTAACATTTGAATCACCTAAGCTATGCTAACTTAGAAATTGCTTGGATGTTTAGGAATATTCTGAAAGTTATGAAAAAAATATTCTTTAAAAATTCTTATTGATTTCATATTTAGAATAAAAATGTTGTACTCTCTTATTTTATAAATTATAACAATTACTTTTTAAACTTATCATTTTGTACTTTTAAATAAAGAATATGACTTTGTATGATGTGGGCACCAGTATTTCAGTATTTGCATCTAAAAATAAAAATTTATGTAAAGGGAACTTACATTTATTGTGTGTCATTCAGTGGATTATCTCGGTTGTCATTTTGCTTACATAGGAAATAAAGTGTAAAGAAAGAATAATCAAATCAAACACAAAGAAAAAAATCAATTATTCTGCCATTTTTTTTATTTTTAAAGTATTCTTGACTAAGAAAAAAAGACACAACAATGTGTCATAAATGAATTTTTTACAAGGATATGATGTTTTTACAGGTGACTAAACAAACAGTAAGTTTTTCATAGATGGCAGTATTTACAAATGATGGAACAAAAAACCATATTAAAGCTAAACGCTGCTGCAAAAAACAGAAAGATTGAATAAAGGTAATAATGGAATAAATCGGCCGAATTACACCGAAAAGAAATTTCTATTTTATGAAAACAAAAATAGTCATTGGCTCATACAACTGTCTAATTTGGAAAAAGGTGTTGAGAAGCACATCATATTCTTTCTAAAATCAAATATTAACTTTTTTTTAAAAATTGAATTTGAAATACCAATTAAATAGTTTATAGTATTGCATTTTTAAATAATTGTAATAAAAAAACTAAACATTCTCAAATATTAATAAAAATATTTCAAAAGTTTTAGATATTAAAACAAATAGAAATAAAGAAAATTTAAGCATATAAATTTAGCTACATAATAAAGATTATATGTATGTAAAATTTAAACATTTGCACACATGCGATTTTAGTAAATACAAACATAGTAAAGACTATAAAAAGAGTAAATTTCTTGACTAAAATAAGAAGCATAACATTAAAATATTTTATTTCGCAATCAATGCGATTGTAATATCCTAGTATATATAAATTCTTGACTAAAATAAGAAGCATAACATTAAAATATTTTATTTCCCAATTAATGCGATTGTAATATCCTAGTATATATAAATTCTTGACTAAAATAAGAAGCATAACATTAAAATATTTTATTTCCCAATTAATGCGATTGTAATATCCTAGTATATATAAATTCTTGACTAAAATAAGAAGCATAACATTAAAATATTTTATTTCGCAATCAATGCGATTGTAATATCCTAGTATATATAAATTCTTGACTAAAATAAGAAGCATAACATTAAAGTATTTTATTTCCCAATTAATGCGATTGTAATATCCTAGTATATATAAATTCTTGACTAAAATAAGAAGCATAACATTAAAATATTTTATTTCCCAATGAATGCGATTGTAATATCCTAGTATATATAAATTCTTGACTAAAATAAGAAGCATAACATTAAAATATTTTATTTCCCAATTAATGCGATTGTAATATCCTAGTATATATAAATTCTTGACTAAAATAAGAAGCATAACATTAAAATATTTTATTTCCCAATGAATGCGATTGTAATATCCTAGTATATATAAATTCTTGACTAAAATAAGAAGCATAAACACTAAAATATTTTATTTCGCAATGAATGCGATTGTAATATCCTAGTATATATAAATTCTTGACTAAAATAAGAAGCATAAACATTAAAATATTTTATATCGCGAAATCAAAGAATATATGATATCCTAGAAGAAAAGATATAATTTATAAAAAATTAGATTAATTTATGTCTAATTAAAAGTGACAATTTTGTCAATACGTGGTGACAAATCTAGTTTTATATTAAATTATACGATCTTAATTTTGCGTTTAAAATTAGAGCAAATGTCATTAAATTTAAAACCAATTGTTAAGAATATAAATTTTTCTCAACATCTTCTTCCGCTACTTTTTTTAATATTCATATCGCATAAAAATAATATAATATTTTTACACTTTCTATATCTATATATATATATATACTTTTTTGTACATTAAAATAATTTCCACAAGTTCTTATTGCAGTTGTAGCATATCATTGCACTATAAATTTCCAGCTTTTGCAGCACCGAATAGTGTTAAATTAAAGGGGTCATAATCACACTCAAGTGCAAGATAAAAATTGGAATTCAAATTCTCTCACACAAAAGTTATTTACAAAAGAATACACTGGCCTCTTTAATTTATAGTCTTTTTTTTATACATGGGCTTAAACTCAGGCTATCGATTTAATATTATTTAACAATTTCACACCTCATATATTCCATACAATTTTACAGTCTTAATTCACAAACATCTATCGATACTTAAACATCAAAATAAAATCATAAAAAACATAGTGCAATTTACTTTTTAATGTAAAAGTTTATATATATCTCTTGCAATTTAAGGGAAATTACAATCCAAACACTATTTTAAACTTCTTTTAATAATTTTTAAAGAAATTTGTAAAAGAGTAAAAGCTTCAGTCTCGTCAAAAAATAAAAATTCAGCCAATAATAACTATTCATTTGCTACTTCTAAATTTTGAGTAGTTTTAAAACATTTTGTCTCACAACAGAAGAAAACTTTGTAAGGCTACTTACGTGCCTCTCATCGTGACATCTGTAACAGGCCACGGAACAGTTTGTGATGTCTTTGTGTATCTGTACAAGAGTTCATTTTTCACAGTAAAAACTTTGCTTCTGCATCGATCAGATGTGAGTCAGGGGCACCGTTCCGGTGTTCAGAGATTCGACACCAACGCCGGAATAATGAGATGCCATTTGAAGTCGGTTCAGGCTATTAGGGTCCGTCACCTCGTTTTGAGGCAGGTATGTCATGATCATGTTCTGGAGATCACTGCTGCAACCCCGCCGGGGGTTGGAGATCGGCATCGGGGGCATGGAACTGGGGCTGCTCGTTCCGCTGGAGCTAGGTTCAGCCTTGATGGATCCCCCCATGGGCTGCGATGACTGCATGGACGCGTACGATGACATGGGCATCGTGTAGCTGGAATTACCGTTCATGTACGGTATGGACATGGACGAGGGTGAGGAGGTCATTGGAGTGTGCATCTGGGGTACATCGTACCTGGTGTAAAGTCCACTGTTGGACATGTGGGAGTTGTAGGCATGCTGGCTGTAGGCAGCTTGCGCCGCCGCTTCGTGCATCATGGCCGGGTATCCGTTGGGCATATACCCGTTCATGGAGTACATATCTCTGCCGACTTGAGGCACCGCTCCGGAAGTCGATCGCGTGTCCCCAGGCATCAGTCCGCCGCTCATCTTGAATTGATTGTCTTTCTTCATCAGAGTCTTTGTCTTCCTTCGAGGTCGGTATTTATAATCAGGGTGTTCTTTCATGTGAACAGCACGTAATCTCTTCGCTTCATCGATGAAAGGTCGCTTGTCCGATTCTGACAGCAGCTTCCATTCGGCCCCAAGACGCTTGCTAATCTCGGAATTATGCATTTTCGGATTTTCTTGGGCCATCTTGCGTCGCTGGCCGCGGGACCACACCATGAAGGCGTTCATCGGACGTTTCACTCTCTCCACGTCTTTCTTGTTGCTGTTCCCTCCGCCACCATTGCCGTTACCACCACCGCCTCCACCGCTAGATCCTCCGTTGCTGGTGAGGCCCATCGTGGACTGGTGATGCCCTTGATTGTTGGTCATGCCGCTGGGCGAGTGATGGCTCGTCGTCATGTGATGGTGAGTCTGCGAGGGGTGGGTGCCGTGAGAATGGTGCTGGGGCACCATCGGTACTCCGCCGACTTTCAGCTCCGAAGGGTCGATACCGCCGCCGCCGTGGGTCATCCCGAAGTGGTAGGAGTATTCTCTGTCCATGACTGGCGCTATTAATGGACTGGCCGCTTCAGAGTGTTGCTCCAGCGAGTGCGGGCTTATGCACTGCTGGCAATACTGGGAATTACAGGGCCGAATGGTGGAGCTTGACCCCGTGTTAGTGGATGAGAAATAAGATCTTTAGCACAATATCGCTCGCTTTCTTCAATTGAAGAAGAATCCAAAATGTCAGAAGTGGGTCAAGTTTTAAAATGTCCAAGTGAGGTTAAGTCTCCACACGAGAGAAAGAATGTAAACAAAGTCCACTTCGGAACAAGTGCCTCCGATTGAATGCTAAGCGCACACGATTCCAAAATCCGCTCTCCGTTCTGTAAACGTCTAACGCTCTCTAAGGTTTGCGTAGAACAAACTAAGTCAGTTTCGTCCGTGTATCGATTCAGTTCCAGCCTATCAACAGGATCCGCCCTCAGCGCGTTGATTGGATAAAGCACTCCGTGGCTAGAACCGGCTCCATACGTCACGCAACGTCATGAGGGAAGGCGGTGCTAAGAGAAGTCCACTTTATGTGCGCGAAATTATTTCATACAGAGACCAAGTCCTTATCTTATCCTTTTTTTCTGATTAATAATAAAAACAATTGTATTTAATAATTTTCCCGATAAAAAATATTCTCTCCGTGTATTTTTTCTCTACAGCTTAGTTCAAGTATTTAATTTTCTCAAAAGTAACAACGCTTTGGATTATGCATCGAACTTTCAAACTAGAAATCGTTTGATTTTAAATTTAATACATTTTCAAACTTCATACACACACAAGTTTAATAATATTATATAAAACTTAACAATACATCTTTATCTTACTCTACGAAAAAGTTTTGAATCTCATGTCAAAAATACATCCTAAATCGTATCTTTCTTTTATTTTAATTGTATAGGGTTAAGCTACTTTGACAAATATTAAATTGTGTAAATAAAGTAAATATTTATGAGGAGTTGAAGTCTTTAGGAAACAGAAAATTTAAAATTAACACACTTATATTTATTTGTTGAATAAAGGAATGAAAATATTTATACTTTCTAATAAATACGAGTGGGTTTCTTTTTTTATAATAACTATGTTTTTTTTTTCGTTAAAATAATAACAAAAAGTATTTGTAAATTTATTACAACATAAATTTATATCCTAACACTTTAAAACCTGACTTATAGCGCAATCTTAAAATAAATTGTCGATGAGTTTTTTTAATCGATGTCTTTTGTGGTAAAAATAATCAATTTTAGTGTTAATGTTTAAAAAAAAAACTAATACGTAAATTTCATTACAGATTATTATAATTAATTGAATTCACGCTTTTGATACCATGTAAACATTAACATAAATAAATTGTTAATTGCTGAAATTTATTTATCTTTATCAAAGATTTATTCATTTTTTAATAATCACTTCCAGAACTGATCTTTTTAAAAACTTATTCATAAATTCTACTATTCTGTTATTTTTTTTATATTTACTCATCCTTATTTTATTATTTCTTTTTCATTTTATACGTAAGCAGAAATATTTGAATAATAGTAATTAACGTGAATTATATTTTACTTCTGTTATTATTATATTACAGTTCGTGATGAATTAAACACAAATTATATAGTAAAAACTATCAACTTGTGGACATTGTCAAACTTAACAGCTCAGTTTACATGCCAAACATTTTTCTGAATTTGAATAAAACTATTTTTTTTGACAGGCAATTCTAAAATGAAAAATTTTCCTGGGTACAAACTGTCAAACAAATTACAGGGTGCAGCCCTATTTTACCCTACGGTACCGCCTTAAGTCAAAATGATGTATTGCTTTGAACAGCTTGGTGGTCATGGTCCAGTCGTCCATGCAGGTAACAAGAAAGGGATAAAGCATTGAACGAAAGTTCTAGAATTTTGAAATGTTTCAATGATTAGTTTAAAGTGATTTGTTTAAGAAAACTTGTAGTGGAGTCATTAGTCAAAAAATAAAACTTTGATTAATGATTTCAGTTTGTATGAAGTAAAAGAAATATTTAACTATGAATGCGGAATAGCAAAGATTATGAAATCAAAATTAAAAAATACAGGTGTCAAATGTACAAAAATGCTTTCTTTTTTTAATCAGAAATGGATACTAAAATGTTATTAATATGCAATTAGTGTTTAAAACATTGAAATTAAGATGTTTATAGTTCATTTTTTATTATATAAAAAAAGGACTTATGATTTTAAATGGCATTTTTTTTTCCTTTTTTGCATGATAGGAGATACAATCGCAAAATATGCAGAAATCATGCATTTTATTACATAAATTTAACAATTTGGAACTCTTAATTGACTAAAAATTTGCAAATTATTATGAAGAAACTAAAAATATTCTCTTAAAACAGGGTATAATTTGAATTTATGGATTTTAAATGAAAAATAATAGTGAATATAAATAAAGTTTATGAATTTATTATATTTTTAAATACAGTTTCTGAGAAAAATTATAGGACATTTAATCCATTTTGAGACTTAGAAATTATTTAATGTGACAAGATGTTACATAAAAATACTAAAATTTTAAATGCTATTAGTGATATAAATACCAGTTATATATTGAAAATGAGCTTTTGCGGTACCCGAAGAAAAATTTAAGGCATATCCTAATGCTTTGAAACAAGATTTGATCTCTTCAGTAAACATTTGTAATAAGTGCGTTCTTTTTACATCTTCTATCACCAAAAGTATAATTTATTCTTTTTAAATTTATTTGTTGTTTTTTTAAGAGAAATCAGAGAAATATTTTGCTTTTTTAATATATTAGTCATTTTATTACTTATTAAGATTTTCTATTGAAAATCTTAGTTATTCATTTGTAATTCATTGATTTTCTAAATTATATAACTAAATTTGGTGGTATAATTATATTCCAGAATGTAGAAGTTACAGCAATAAGATAATCTATAACTAAATTGTATTTCAAAGTAAAGAAAAAAATATTAGTCTCCCACGTGTTACACGCCCTACGCAAGGTTCATTCATAAAAATTATGAATGAACTCTTTTTAGTGACGATGAAATTTCATCAAATACTACTCTGCCCATAAAAGGAAGGTTCAATAATAACGATAAAAAAGTTTTGAATGAGTTATAAAGGATTCATATTTTATTTAGCCTTTCAACTTTGTAAATAAAGTCACTTTCATTTTTGGGAATCTATCTTTTTTTTTTAAAAAAAAACTTTTCTTTTCTTTTCTTCCTTAAATACCGTCACTTGATCCGGCACGCGAAAAGTCAAGTGCAGAGGATAATACAATCGTTTTGCAAACAAATTCGCTTATCTCACTTTTTCTTTTTTTTTATGAATAACTACAAAGAAGTGCGTTTTGAGTGATTTTTCCAAGTTGTTGCTTGAATGTGAAAGAAGCGAGAGGGGGGTAGGCGTTCTATAAAGCGATTCAACCCGTAAAGCAACAGATATCCCTTTCATTGTAAAAGAGAGAGCTTCAGTTGATATAATAAAGGCTAAACTTGAAAAGGGTCTCTCCTATTCAAAAGTGTGTTTATTAGGCGCTCGCCGTACAAGCTTTTGTGGGCCGCCGGAGCACAGTTTAGGCCTACTTTAAAGCGTTTGTCGTCCTTCCAGCCAGTCACAATTGTATACACACAGACACAAATGTCGATTCAGATCTTAGGAGGATTTTCAATAGGAGAAAGACTTCAGTTTTCAAAAGAACACGAGAGGAGAAATTCTGCTCAAAAAGGCCAGCGAGCGCCATCTAGTGCGCCTTTAGGACACTAAGAGTTAAGGAAATCCCGAAAACTGCACAGAGAGGGAAATCGTTTTGCAATGACTGATTGGTTCTCTCCTGTTTTACAATTTTTTTTTCGACATAATCCACGTGCAAAGATGTTTTTTTACTCTAAAGGTAAGATCTCTTTAAATACCATGTGAATACTTCTAATTCTTAACACACATAATGTGTGCATGCTTCTTTAAAATTAAAATTAGATTTCGCTTTGTCATTTTAAATCACTTTTTGTCCTAATGCTTATTCAATACATTTTTTACCAATTTCTCCACAACAAATTGTAATTATTCATCATTCTTACAATAATACATTTGAGTTACAAATTAAAAGAAAATAATTAGATAAAGATATAAAAAAATTTAAAGATCAAACATGTGATATTTCAGCTAAAGTTGTGAAAACGCTTTTTGAAATGTTTCTTTTCAATAAAGATGTATTTAAATATATGAAACATATATCAAAGTTTTTACAGAATAAGGTGATATTATTTTTGATAATTTATTTTTTCTCATCTCAATTAATTTGAAATTTACTTCAAATGAAACTATTATTTCTAACACCTGAGCAATTACAGTTCTTTAAAATTTTACCCTATCAAAAAAAAGGAGTATATATCGATTTGTATTGTTTTTTTTTAACTAGCATAATTTCTCTGAAAAACATTTATATTATATTTCACAGAATTCACATATACGTAACTTTAAACACCTATAAATATACACAATTATGACTCAAATATGTATGTATAACTATTATGATTAAAGATGAAGCAATAATTTATTCATCAAAATAATTTAGTTTGCTTCAAGTCTTTTCCGACATACTGCAAAACTTGAAAAAGTGGTAAATCAAAAATTAAGCTAGATTAATTTGAGCAAAAATTCCGTGCTTACACACAAACAAGAAAGAAAATTTTGGAACATTTTCACAATTTATTTAGAAGGTTAAAGCATATACAAGTTTGTTATTTTAAATTTTTCACACACAAATAACTATGTAAATTAATTCATCTAGTGTTCTTCTTAGTAATTTTTTTTTAAATATATATAAATAGAAACACATTGAAATGGAGATTACTTTTATTAACAGCTTCAAGTAAAATTTTGAATCTGGTAAATAAGATGAAGCTTTTACTTTTAAAATCTTCATTTGTATAGTGAATTTGAACTCTATACATATGAACTGTTCAAATTCACTTTTAATTTGAATGTGAATGAATTTAAATGGGACTTCTGATTTTATAATATAAAAGGCCTGTTTTTATTCAAATCAGTAGCAATTAAAACAATTTGTGATCAATTAAAATAAGAAGAATTTTACTGCCAAGATTTTTAACTGAACATAATTATGTTGTTTAAAATAGACATTACACATTTAATTATTTTTATTTTTCTTCCTTTCCCTTTGATAATTAGTTTTTTTAAAACCACTATTGTCAAATCTTGATATCATATTTTCCCATTTCAATGAGATTCATATATTTTTTTACTCTTTTATACTTATTTTTTTATAGTAAATATGCATTCATATTTTAATTGAAGAAAAACTATTCAATCATGAAAAAATTTCGTACATTATAATTTTTGATTTTGTCAGAAATTTTACACTATACAAAACAATGGATAACAATGCCACGTTAATGGTAATTAAATAGCTTACGCACCTTGAATTTTTTTTCACTAATTTGAAGCAGTCATGCATAGAAATAATTCCGCATAAAAATTCAGGGTCCTTTTTTCACAGCTATAGGATTTTTGTGGGAATTCGTTTTGACGGGAAACAGTCCATCCTTCCTGCCGACCAAGGTCGAAGTCGGTCGGGAAGAAAAAACCACGATTGCCGGCATTTGTTCTTCGTTTTTCGAAACAATGAACGCAATTTGTAAAAATAAAAATCTTCGAATCATGTTACTTTAAGGAAAATTTTCCCAGTTGTTAATACATTAGAAATTGTTTTATTTTGTAATCACGAATAATGCAATTAAAAAAAAAATTTTTTTTTCGAAAATGTGGTATAAAATATAATAAAAATTAATAAAATCATGAATTGCATAAAACATTATTCATTTCCTTTAACCACTGAATTAGTTTTATATTAGCAATTTCGTTTTGGCAAGTGAGTATCTTATTCAATAAAAATATAAGCTTCTTTTAATAAATTTTTATTACGCATGAGAGAGAGCAGCTATAAATATTTCTGTGAATATTTGAACTTAATTTGTTACGTAAAAAATTAGTCATTAACATTAATATAGAAGATTTTAAAACATTTAAAAAACATACTTTCTAATTTATATATTATAATGTATTCAAGAGTAACATTTTCTTTCGTGAAAAATGGTTTAAAGGAATGAGATTGTTTTCGAAAAATAAAAAAAAACCAAGTGATGCTTTAAATTTTTATTAAATATTTAGCATTCTTTTTTACTGCATTATATTTTCATGAAAATAAAATTGCGATAATTTAAACTATTAAATAATCTTTCACAACATTCGAATTTTTGTATAATATTAATAATTTCGTTTTGTATAGAATGGTATTTTTAACAAATAATTAATATATTAAGAAAATTAAAAGGACTGAAAATAAGACTTAAATTTGCATTTTGATTAATTCGAGTAAACTATTTAAAATTATTTTATATCACAGTATTTAATATTATGACATTGTTTTATTCACTTTTCGTTTAATCTTATAAATATTTATTAAAAAGATATTATAAAATATATTTTAAAGATAATTTTGAGTTATTAGAGTCACATGTAAAAAATCATGATATTATGGCTAAAAATTAATGTTAATTATATAATTCTCAAGTAAAAAATCCTGCACAATTCTCTTAAAGATTATAAAAGTATTCTCAGAAGCAATCAATGTAAAAAGTTTTACACAAGTTTCTATGTTTTAATATTAATTGTACTTTTTTGTACTAAATAAAATTTTATAACACAACTACAATTACTATTAATAACTATGATATAACGTTCATATGATCGCTTAGTATAATATTCCAGGTATAATTTAAATTTTATTTCTCTAGATATTCACTAAAGTTCTGATATTTCAAAACTTTCATTTGAATGAGGAAAATATGATTCATATATTTAGTGTAGATATTAATTCGATAATTATAAACGTATAAATAACAATTATGTCTGAAAATTTCTGTGATTATTCATGTTTATCTGGCATTTTTTTAAAAAAAGAATGCAAATTATAAATCTTATAAAATGTAATATTTTCATTTTTATTAATTTTTAGCAAAACTACAACTTTATTTAAGTTTCATTTACGACTTTCAAATATATATCATGTAGTTCTTACGTATATACTGAAGGAAACATTTATCTTCACTCTTAAAACAAACCTTGTCACTTCTTGAATTAATCCTTTGGTAGTTAGTCCTATATGATATTGAATATCCTTTCCAATTAATGAGTTATCATTTCAAAGCAGATTACTGATTTCTCCACATAGACTCATTCTTTTCGTATTCTGCTTAAAAAGAGCTTTTCTGAGTTTAATATAATTCAAAATCACCTGCAAAAAATAAAAAAATATTTATTAGGAATAAAAAATCAAGATGTGTAAAATTATTAAGATACAAAAAGTCTATGTCATGATAAATTTATAATGTTTCTGGGTGTATGCATGACATTTCTCTAATTAAATTATCTAAATTTTATTTTATATTTAAATTTTGAACAATTTTTTTTAACAAAATGGAGAAAAAATTTTTCTTATATATAAAAAATGAACTGAAAGTTTTATTACATGTAGTAGTCTCGTATATATTCAGATTAAAAAAAATACAACATAGTATTTGTTAAATTCATAGATTTTTTGGTCCTCGGTCTTGCAAAACTTAAATTTTATGAAACTAAATTTTGATAGCTCATGAAATATTTTTTTAATTTTCAAGAATATTAATACGATGCAGAAAGTAATGGTAAAATAGAAGCAAAAGTCTTGAAACTGTTTCTTTCCAATTATAAATTTTTTTCTTTTATTTCCAATTATAACTTGTTTTCCAATTATAACTTGAAAATTTTTAATGCCTACTTAAGTTTTGTCTAAAATCCTTATGATGATTTACCTGCGTTGTAACGTCTTGTGTGGGCTTCAGATTTCAGTTTTGTAAAGATATATCGTTTTTAGTCATGTTGTTAAACGTTATCTATTACGATTGAGCATTATCGGTCAAATCTTTATCTAGTTAAGGTAAAGAAATAGGTGGGGTTAAAGATAATCAATCAAACGTTAATCCCAAAGCTATATCATAATCCTTTTCTTCTCCGAATACAGAGTTTCAGAAGAAAATTTCATCTTTCACTGAATGACTTACATTTGAAACACTATTTTTCTATTTTAGATAGAAAAAAAAGAAATTTAGTTTAACATAATCATATCAAAGTCCTTTTGAATTCTCCGATTGGAATTTCAGAATGTCTATGATTCATGTTGTGTGTTTTTAGAAAACCTCACAACTAGAAAATCAATGCGTCATAAAATAGTCCACCTATCCTGATAAAAGTTTTTTAAGAAATACAAGTAAATAAATGTACGCATAAATTATTCTGTTGGACAAGAAGATGTTAAACTAGTTTTAAATACTGATGTACCATTGCTATTAAACGGCATTTAAAGTAGCTTCAAACGGCAGCTTCGAAAAATGAAAACAAAATTCAAAAGCAATTATTTTTCAAAAGTTTTTCTTTAGAAACAAAAAAATTGAAAACCATAATTAATTTATTTTTAGCATGTATTTTGTCTCTTACTTCAACTCGAATTATTTAGTATATTTTTTAATATTGCCTATCATTTATTTGTTTTATAAAGTGAGATATTAATAAATATACAAAAATACTAACGTCGATACAATTTAATGAAGTTACTAAGTCTAAAGTGCTTAGTAAGTAAGTTTGCTTCGAAATTATTATATCAAAACAGTTTTTGTTTCAGTTACGAGATCAGGAATCTTTCTGAAACTGTAAATATAAACTCGAATGTTAAATGAAATTAATATTTTAGTTGTTTAACGTGACCAAAGTTATATAGAATTCGAGCTAAGTTCTAGTCTCTCTAAAATTTACACACAGTTGTTATTGGAATCTCTTCTTTATAATTTAATATAAGTTATTTTTCCATGATTCACAATAACTATTTTAAATTATTTAATTAAAGGCCACATACTTTATGTAAATTTAATCAAAACTATAACTATTGTGATATTTTTAGTTATTACAGGTGAATCAAATATTATTAAAAGTACTTTCTATAATTGCTTTCATTCAAGTAGGTAGTTGAGTAGTTAGTGCTCTAGTATTCGGTTCAACAGCTCGTGGGTTCAAATCCTACTTTCTACATGAATATTTGTTGTTCAGAATTAACTTTAAACTGTAGGACACGGTCTAATTAGCCGTCGAGAGCAGAAAAAATAAAATCTAAGTGACAGACAAATATGCGAAAATTATTTTATAACTGAACTGTAGGATTACATTGAATATAGAAGGTGTTAGATGCATCCTGTATTTTGACATTTTTGATATTATAATTTTAATTCATTACATAGCCTTGATGCTTTAACCTAAATACATTTACTAAATGACTTAAATGAAAATTTATGGATATGAACCGAAATTTCTCTTTTAAGATGCACGTGTTTCTATGGTGACTCAAATAAAAAATACATTGTTTTGAAAAAGGATAAATTGCGAAATATTCAATACTTTGTAAACAGAAAAATGCAATTTATAGATGGCACCAATTCCTTTATCAATCAAGAAGTTATTTTTTTATTGATAAAGGAATTTTATATACCTCCATAGCCACCAACTCTGCTAATTTCATCGGGTAACTTCTGATTTTTCATCATTTCTCCCTATTTCCCAATAATGTATGAAAATCTACTGACTCTTGGTAATTTCAGTAAAAAACTTAAATACTGCAAAAATTTTGCGGGAAAAAAGTCTATTGAGTTGTTTTAGTAAATTAAACCGCCAACAAATGGTATTTGTCAATGAATTAAATTTATTTAGTAATGTATTTTATGTTTTTGTGTACTCTTTTATAAGTTTAATATTTATAAATTACATTAGAGTAGTAAAAGTTGCCCTATAAAGTAAATATTGAGACTTAAACATTGAAGTTTATTTTTTTGAAATAATGTATTATTTTATATTATTTTATTTTTTATAGTTCCTGTATGAGATTGAAGAATATTTCATTAAAATATTAAGATTAACACAAAATATTTTTAACATAAATCATTCTCAGAATGTATAATCTAAAGACTAAAATTGTCTTTTTTTGATACCACCGTTTTAAACATTCAGTTTTTAGGCAAAATTGTCGCTAGGAGTGTCTCCAGATTTTTCCCCTCAAAATCAATAGAATGTACTGATTTTTTTCTCCAAGATTTCTCTCTCAAAGGCAAAATGCACTTTTTATCCCGGCAAAATGTACCTTTCAGTAAAGGGATAGTTGGCAAATGCAGTTTCCGAGTTGAATGATTAAATGAAATAAATGTCCAACAGAGAGTTGATACTTATTTAATGAAAGGTCCAAGTATTAATGTTTTAAATCTAAATATTGTGTGAATATATAGAGTTTGGTGACAGTGATGATATAAACTAGACAAGCTTCTAACTATAAACAATAATATCTTCAAATTAAATTTTTGTATTTTGGAGAAGTTATAAGCATTGTGATACCCTCAAAGTGTTAGGCAGCTACAGGAGCTCCTCCGATTAATCTGGAAGGCCGACAAGCACGACTGAACTTGCAGGTGCATTTTGTTTACCAGATATCGAGGACCTCGCTTCATTGCGCTAACGAGAAGGACTTTTCCCTTATACCGAAAGGACATAAGGGTTGGTGGGGTGGGTGGTTTCTAGGGGGCAACAGTAAGAATTGAATGGTTGGCAGTCGTTTCTCACATTATTCGCCTGAAAGAGTATTCCCCCCCTCTTCTAAATCTCCTTTCTTGTGATTCTCCCATCTATTTATATATATTTTTATTCTGTCAGACCTTCGGAAGCTACTGGTCTTCAGTCTTAGGCCCAAAATTATTTTCATGCTACGCTTTATGGTCTTCCGATATGTTTACTCAGTAAAAAATTTGAAGGTTTTGGAAAAATATATTTTTTTCAGAGTATAGAAAAGCAATACTAAAAGAAAGTTTTAAATACTAAAGGAAAGTTTGTGAAAAAAAGCTGCAAGTTATTATTACTTTATATATATATATATATATATATATATATATATATATATATATATATATATATATATATATATATATATATATATATATATATATATATATATATATATATATAATACCGTCACAAAATAATTTAATCATCTTTAAGAATACTGAAAAACAACTCAGCAAGAATGAATATTATGTGTGTGTGAATTCAAAATTTCAACCAAATAAGATATAACCTGAATATTATAATGAATACACTATAATAAAATAGAAAATTGGAAAAATGTTTTCATTATAAGTTACAATTTAAAGAATATGGGGTCTACTTCATTCATAATACTTTCCATGTTTGAGAATAAAAGAATTTACTTTAAGGGTCTACAAAAATTACAGTAATGAAATTAAAGTACAGAAATTATTTAATTTATTTAATTTTATTATTTTTTGTTTTATTAATTTGATAAAATTAAATCCATTTTATTATTATAAATAATGATAATAGATAAATGAGTTTTCCATTTTTTCAAAAATAACCCCGAATCTGTGTTTTGTTATGTACTATTGAACTTCAGTTAATGTAAAATCAATAATTTAATCTACTATATAATACAAAAATTGAAAAAAAATGTTCACGAGTTGAAATTCATAGAACAATTTATTTTCTACGAAGAAACTAATAAAATTCACATTACTTCTCCGGAAGAACATAAAATCTCAGCGTTGCTAAAATAATTTTTCTACCACGATATTTCAAGAAATCATATTGCATATTATTTTATCTAATGTATTTCACATCATAATGCATTTAATATTAAAAAAATTGCTCTTTAATTGAAAAGTATTCTTTAAAGCTAACAGTTATTTACAATACATGATAGAACTATAGATTTAATATTTGTTATGGAGTGGAATAGGTATGAACTAGTTATATAGAGGAAGTCGAAATTTAGTGAGTAATTACTGTTATTAATTAATATATTTAATATTTATTTGACTTGTTTTATTTATTCATGATTTTTCTCGTGACTTAATCCAAATTTATAATAATTATGCTATTTAACTCACAGTACAGTACAATTAATCATAGTTTCAATTATTAGTTATTTAATAAATTTAAGTGTCATTATTTTTTTAAAAGTTGTTATTTTTTATTTAAATAATAATCTCTCTAATATTTAATTCCGTTTGTGGTTGCTACCAATTTATGAAATAAGATATTAACAGAATTTTGTTCATTTATTTAATTTGTTTGCTTCGTATAAAGTTAGTTAATAAATTTGAGATACTTTACCTTATCTGTATAGATGCTTGAAATAATTTCATTTATACCGGTTTTGAAAAGCTATTAAGTTATCCGAACCATTTACTGCCCCTTGATATAATAGTTTAAAGAAAAACGTGATTTTTTTTATTCTTTGTGTTAATTAAACAATTTCTTATAATAATTTTAATAAGGGACTTCGCAATCAAAAGATAGTAAAAGCTTCAAAATTCGTTCTCTTTAAATGGTAATATTCTTTTCTCTAAAAAAAGGAAACACATTTATAGTTTGTTCAACTGTTTCTTTACAAAAAAAATAACAAAGCAAATAATACAGAATACCCAAGTTATAGATCTGAGACTAAATATTTTACTTCAACATGACTATTTGCTTAGTAAATGCATTTATGAAACAAGGATAACTTAAATTTCGTGAATATGTTTACGAGGCAAATATACTTCTCTTCATCGAGTCTAAATTTTTACAATAAATTAGGCATATGAATCTAATTGGAAATCTATTCAGAGACCACGTGGCTCATAAATAGAGAATATATTCACAGATTAAAATTTCAAAACCCAGTTTTTTGTACAAAATTATCAGTAACTCTGAATTTTTCCCAACTGTTGGGGGAGATTCCATGGAAATTCTCAAAGATAAATCTAAAGTTCAGATTATGACTTGGTTCCTTTTTTTGTCACGAGGTTCTAGTGAGTCACCGCGTGGCCCATTTTTATGCCAACCCATGATTCAAGAATTTTTCTCTTTTCCCTCTTCTTATTTCGTTTACTTAATCGAGTCTTGTGCGCAGGCGCAAAAGTTTTATTTAACTAAAGCAGATGAAGAAAAAAATCCCTAGAGCATAAAGAGGTTTATTTCCTTATGACTCACTCTAAAATCTACCTGAGAATCTGGCTTTTGTGTGGTTGCCTTTTTTTCCCGATCTCTTATGGTACTGTTGAAAAAAACAGAATTTTAACCCAATGAAAAAATATGCACACACATGTACTTCTTTTAAAATAATATAATTCTATAAAACAATATATTTATTCTTCAAATATACTTTATTAAACTGATTGGTTTTAGGTACCGTTTCAGAGATAATAATATAATTTTCCTTTGAACTACTTGGAAGACAAAAAACTTCTAACTGGATTATACTTTGAGAAATGGGTAGAAAAATATTATATAAAATATTTTCAGGATTCAGTAATATCTGTAGCTGTGAGTCTGGTATCAGAAATATTTGCATTCAAAAGTAGGAAAAAGTAGTAAACTAATTTTAAAAATGGTTTCTTTGAAATTTGTGGTTTCATGTTTAAATAATGTATATTTTAAGAATACACAAATAAAAAAGAACATCCTATGTAATTAAAAGGCTAATGAAACAAATAAATTATAATTTGCTACGTAGATTGTAAATGATATTAGTATTTGGACCTCAATTTAATTTAAAACAAATATTGCTAAAAAGATATAAAGATTTTTCTTCACAGAACATGCCATTACTATTCAATGTGTCAATTTTCATTTGGGCTCATATGCCGATTATTAATTAACAAGGGACTTAAGATTATTTTCAGAGATTTATAAATATGTTATTACTTCTTGTGCAAAAACACATTTGGTATATTCATAGCAATGAAACTCGCTCATCATACAGATGCTATGTAACATAAATATTAAAAAGACTTAAATATGAAATTACAGTGTTACTTATACATTACTTATATATGAATTTACAGTGTACAGTTAATACGCAGATTGTATTCAAATTATGTCAACTTCAGTGTTTTTATCTCTTCATACCCTGCACTAGAAACGTTTAATAATCCTAATCAATATTCTTTTCTCAGAACTGATGTTATTATTACTTTAAGGATTTGAGTGATAAAGCTCATGATACTAATAAAAAAGTGGCATTATGAGTAATCTTATAGTCTCAAATCTTACATGAAATATTGTGTTAGTAAGTTGGAATAATAGTTCATCGTTAAATTTATTCTGATGTCTTGCATCGGTTGTTTGTCACCAAAAACTTTTCTGTTGTCAAAATCAAACCTCTCAACCGAACTGTAACATCTGCAGGTAAGGGGACGTATAAACTCGAGGGAGGGTACGTGAAGGGGGGGGAGGAAACAGACAAGGTAGGACACGAGGGAAGGGAGTGGAGCGACAATAATGGGGCTACCTCACAACCAGCTTTCTCACCGTTTTCCAAATTCGACCCCCCTCCGGCAGCTCAGTCCCCCTAAATATCCAGGTGTGCAAAGCTGTCCAAGAATTCGTCACCTAAGAGAGTCTGCAGGGGAAATGACATAGGGTTCCCCTTTTCCATTTTTATCTGAAGAAAAGAAAATGACGGGGGTTCGGAGGGAGAGAGGGCCGAAAAGCATTCAAACTGAGGCACCGAATTTTTAGGTAGGGGGACCACGAAATCACGAGCCACACACACACCGTCACCATGGTATGGCACCGTCATCAGAATAGGCAGCGAGAACCAAAAAATTTCACTTTCCTCTTCGCGTATGTCCCTCTCATAAAAGAAGAGTTGGAACAATTTTTGCGATATCTAAAGAGCTTCGTGGTTTTTCAATGCATTCATATGCACCACAAGAAAGACATTCTTTCTGCCGAGTCAGGTTGGTTACTATTCGGAGACTTTTGTATCGGAAGAGAATTTTTGCTCGGTATTCTTCTCGCGTTAAAGAAGCGCGTGTTGCTTTTTTAACAGACTATTGCCACTGATTTGAAGTTAATAGCATCAACAAGTTAGAGAGGGGTGCTGAGAGGGAGTGATAGAAGTACCCCTACACATATGGGTGTTATGCAAAGTTGTATTAATGGGTAAACTGTTAGCCTTATGAAAAGTAGAATGACGATCTTATTATTCGATATAAGAATAGAAACAGTGGATCATACCAATGTTTGCCCAATGAAACATAACCCTTGTTGTTGGAGGTGAGAATGAGTGAATAACTGCATAACTGAATAGCTTTTGGCCAATCTTCTTAAAAAGATATCATTTGATGATAAAAAGGATGTTTTAATTTCCCATAGTAATGAATAAGTTTAAAATGAACCCATGTCACTAAGTGGGGTTTTATGTATTTAATAAAGCCCAATTCTTACTTAATCATTATTTTAACAATCATATTTTCATGACTTTTGGAACAATATATAACTATACTATTTTTTAATTTGATTTGAGAAATATAAAATCAACTTGTCAGCTAGTTTACTCATTAAAATTCTTTACTATGAATATTTACAAAATCCTCAAGAAGAAACGACACATATTAAAGGTTATATATATTTTGCCAGTTTTAAATTCTTAAATTAATGTCAAAATTCAGACTATTGTAACATTCATTAATGTTTAATCCTTTCGTTAAATCATATTTTAATAATACAATAAATGTTATAAAAATACCTGTATATATGAAACAGGATAAATATGAAATACTTTATTTACTGAATAATTCTCATAAAGAAAAATATTCTAAATGAAGCTCATTCTTAAATATTCGAATATTTTTCATCTCTCGAAGAGTATCAGATTCATCTAACTCGTTTGACATCTTAAATGAATTGCTTTTGGTATTTAATTGAAAGAAAAAGATTCGTTTCCAATTAGACAGAATTCATTCCGATCATTTTTTTTAAAAACTGATTTTAATCTTTTAAGGTTAGTTGAGTAAGGAATGTCACTCCATGTGAGTTGAAATCCTTTTTGGTATTTTTAAAAATGTGTTTCTATTATAGAAACATAAACAGCAGAAAATGTATTTATTAAATGACTGCTGCAAATAAAAATCACAAAATTTGGATAATTTCATTTCTGTCATTAAAAGTACTTTTTAATACTATTTCATATAGTTTTTTTTAAAATGTTATACCTAATTGAACACTTATGATGAAATAGACAATGACGTTACATTGACTCGATCATGGAGCAGATCTCTTTTAACTATCTTCAGATAATAATAACTGAATAAATAATAAATGAAAAAGTTAGGCAAGCCCAAAAAATAAGCTATTAAAAAATAAATTATATTTCGCAGAAAGTGGAAAAGAAGAATAATATTTTACGATTGAAATAATATATAATATTCCGAATAAATTCCTTTAAAGTACACCAATATTTCCGAATAATATTATTCCCTATTCTTTAATGATACAGATTTTTCAGATTTCATTATTCTTTATGATTTAGATATCGTCAAGATTTTCAGCAGAAAGGGAGGATTATTTATAAAATTTTAGGGGTGTTTTTCGCCCATTCTGTTTATGTGTGTCTTTCTCAGTAAATGTATCATGTCTATAGACTACAGAAACTTGATTTGCTTTTAAGTAATAGGTAAATAGCCATTTTAAAGTCCAATATTAAGGAAACCCTACATAATAAACAATCCCTTCACATTCCAGATAAGATTTAAAATTCCAATAGTTTGGCAATTTTTTTTTATTTTTCAGTTCTCGAGATCCATTTGAGTAATCAAAAGGGGAACTATAAACAGAATCAAGAGGATAAAAAAAATGTCCCTAGTATTTTTATTTCCCCAAAGTTCAGTATCATGCTGGCAGGATAGTGTGCTAAGGTAGGCATTACTTGGAAGGGGGTCCAGGGTTAGGGCTGGATAAATAGGGTGGGGATATAAGGGAGGAAAGGCAGATTTAGGAGTGCCTATTGAAATCTTCCTGGGACCCTGCGACATTGCTCCAGGGTCCATTGTCACCAACCGATCCCAGGTCCACCAGAGAGGGGAGAGAGGTTAACAGGGGTTTCAAGGGCTTTGTCGTTGCAGAACGAGGGAGGGGGAGAACAGGGACTGAAAGCTGAGGTGAATTACAGACTGCACCTGGTAGCATCAAAAAATATCGAAGGATCGTTCAAACTGTCAATTGAAAAACTTGATTGGGGACCAGCTAAGAAAGTTTGGGGGTGGTTTTTATTTTACATTTTTTTAAATGCTACCTTACCTTATCTCCTGTCACACTCCAGTTTTCAAATATTGTGCTTTTTTACTTTTTTTTTTTACATCCATAAAAATATTTCCGACGTTGGTTTAAACTTTTTGAAATGCTTGTCCTTAACCCCAGATTCGTGATCTGGTTTCTGGATTAGAATAATAGTAGGTAAGTCATATATCACGAAGTTCTACTGCGACTTGAAGGCAAGACACCTTTAGGATTCTTTAAAATTTGAGCACCCCTAACGTCAATCAATAGAATATGAAGGGGAGGGCGTGGTAGAACACCCAGAAATTAGTAAACTCTACAGAAACGAAAATGAATTCATTTTTTTTATAAACATTTTCGAAAGATTTTTTTCTAACAAAATCTACTTAAATATGACCAATCTGCAAAGTTCCCTCACAATTTGTCTATATTTTTAATCAAATATATTGACTTGATAAAAAAATATATATTTCGAGAAATTTGTTGATTTACATGTAAGTTTTAAAGCAATCAAGTTATAAACTCATCAGCTTTTACATCTGTTTTAGTTTGACTATTATTTTGAAATCAAATTACTTTAAGCAACAAATATTTGTATTTCATCAGCTATGTTTAACGTGATATATCGTATCACAGTCTTTATTTTCCGTAGAGTATATAAAGGATTTTGAAGACATTCTCAAGTTCTTGTAATTTAAATACATTTATTAAATAAGGAACTTATACTTTGCTTTTTCCGCTTTGTAAAAGTAATAAAATATTACCCTGGATTTTTAACTTAATCATTGAACATTTTTGTGATCCATTGTAGTAATTAACTTGTGTTACACATTTTTATCATGTTATTCTTTTATGGTCCCGCATATGATTAGAAATGGTAAACTATAAATTAAATTTCTGTTTTAACTTTTTATAGTTAAACTTTCCAAACTATTTTAGACACGTATTTTTTCTGCAATTTAGCAAAGACTGCATTCTTTTAAGAACACAGGTGCAGACATCACAAACTTTTCTGGCGGCCAATGTACTCGAATTCCGTCATACCTGCTGCGTCCTCATCAAAGAACTTGCCGAATGTCCCATCCCTCATGTCCAGATGGTAATCTCTTTTGCTTCAGCTACCCCTTCAATTATCGTCTCCGCACGTCTTTCTTGTGCCGACCTCACTCTTTAAGATTTCAACGGTGGTAACATGTCTTTATCCACATTTACCACCAAGACGAATCGCAGATTTCAATCACATGCTTTAGTGATCAAAGACATGCTTAAAAGATTTCCGCTTTTGTTGTGCGAATTCGATCTGTCCAGAAGACGAATGAGTATTCGATGCAAGGCAAAACCGAATCCATTTGTTAAACCAAACACTTCTTCCGAATTTGCCAGCTACGTACATAGTGTTTGAGTTATTACAATGACAAGTTATATAACAAGGAAAATATGTTTATTCATGAAAATCCAAAAAGAAAATTTCTCAACTTTCGGAAAAAAACGATAATCATTTTGAGTTTTCTAAAAATTCAGAGGTAATTAAAAATATTTTAAATAAATACACTGAGTATAAAAAAAAAGTTTATAATTGTGTGTTCATTTACAAAATCTTAATCAGCTTGAAAATTATTAATTTTTAAAATAGTGCCTTTTATTGTGCAATGAATCTCCTTCACAATATAATTATAAAAATTTGGAATTTATGCACACAGAAACGATTATTTTTATCTTTTAAATTCTGTTTTTAAATTACTTGGACAGAAACTGTCAATATATTTGAACCAGTAAATCAATTTAAATTACTTACATAATATGTCTGAAAACAAAGTAATTGATATAAATAAATTTAAACTCTTAGTTGCGTCGCATTTTAAAAAATTTCTGTTTAAGAGGTTAAAGGAAAGTTGATGGTTTTAGAACAAAACAAAGTAATGGGATGATTTTTCACGTGATTAATGTTTCCATAAAAATATTTTTGATTTTTCTTACAAGAAATGCAAATTTGATTCATTTCTAGAGAACATGCCTTTTGTGAAAGAAGTTATTATACGATATCTCCTTTCAATCATTTTAATAATTAGATGTCTCTTCGAATAAAAAGGAGAGAATGAAATCTTTAAAATGTTAATAACAAACATTATATTAATAATGATGTGTTTTTGTTATATCTCTCTATATATGCATGCATGTACACACGTGTGTTTATATATGCATTATAAGTATAGAAATTTATACAGCAAAAAGTATAAAATTTAATTATGTTGTTAATTTTTATTTGTTAACTTTATAATATTAATATGCAATTAATAGAATTGTTACTTTTTCCAAATTTTTATATAGCATTTATTCTATATTAGTTGTTAATAATTAACCTTTGTGCAATTTTAATATGTTACTAAACAGATAGTTTTTTAGAAGAATGTAAGTAATATAACAGAAACTTTTTTATTATATATTTTATAAGTTTTTAAAACTTATTACAAATATGAGATTTGAAATATAAGAATCGATCATAAATATGCATTAGTTATTATTTCATTAAAAAAGAAGTAATAAATAATTATTAAAAAATTTAATGTTATCGTAAGCCAAGCAATAGTCTAAGATTTAGAAGAGATTGCTTACAAATATTAGAATTATTAATTCATGAATTTTTTTAAAAACTGAAATCGTCTTTTCCGATTTGAACTAACCATAAAGTTGATGTTTTGACTTGTCTTTTTCATTTTGCTTTTTCTTCTGGTTTATTGTCAACATGTTAATGGTCTGAATATATGAAAAAGGTCTCATCAAACAGATACTTTGGTCCTTATATAAGAAATTGTTTACCTAACAAAATACATTTCGACATTATTCTCAGACATTCGATGGTAAATTTTGCCTTGTTTGTTGCCCCTCGAAGAATGCGATTTAAAGACAGGCAGCAAATTCGTCGACAAGTCGGATTTACGACACCGTCTCAATATGTTTTGACGTAGATGAAACGTTATCTGATGTCATGGATATTTTATAAACCAATGAGAATTATAATAAAGTGATGTCGCTATGATCTCAACTGGAATGACAGAAACAACTCTTTATGATTAATAAGAATAAAATCAAATATATAAAAATAAAACATTCAACCAAAATTGAATCAGTTATTTGGTCAAAAAAATATTTTTAATAATTTCATGTGTGATTGGTCATGCTATTACGTACATTTCCCAAAAATATTCAAGAAATTAAAAATAATCAGTTCGTCTTATTAGAAGAATTATTAGAAATTAGATGAAAATAAAATCCTAGACATTAAATATCATCTATAAAAAAGAATAGAATTGATATTCCAATGCGTCTACTGTTAAAACTATTATTTAATAGACATAAACTATTAAAAACCTAAGTAGAAGTTTTATTTATAAAAATAATATAAGTAAAGAGGGAACAAAATAAATAAAAATATTCTTCAAAACAATTATTTCAAGATATACATTTTTACAAGATAAATTATAAATCGGGATAGATGAAATTATAAATAATTAATAAATACATATCAAACATTTTAATTAAAAGATTCCTCTAAAAGTTTTCAACATTTTTAATCTCTTATTTACACTTATAAATTTAAGAAAATGACGAGAACCTAAATCCATATTTAAATATGTTTGTAGTTAAAAATTGTGGTCTAAAATTTTAAATTAGTTATCGTTTATTTTGAAACATTTAAGCTGCTCATATTTGCGTTCAACATTTTCAAGTATGATTCCTAACTAGTAAATAAACTAGTAAAATGTGAACAGACAGTATTCTGTCTTTTCATCTTAGTATATTAGGGGTTTTTCATCATTAGCGTCTTAGTATTCTTGAATAATTTCATTTAAAATTAGAAGATTAACTTCAGTTAATATAAACATACTGAAATATAAATAATAAAATAAAAATAATAATATAAAAATAAAATATAAATAAAAAAGATTTACTTTGCAATTCAATTAATTAAGTTTTTATAGTTATTAAAAAATTGAGCAAAAAAAGTGAATGAATTAATTCATCAGATTTTTACTGTTTATTACTAATAGCAATAACGCATAGTCAAATAATGGATTCTCTTGCTACAATTTTTTTTACATAGAAATTACATTCAGGGAAAAAAGGAATGAATCTTGAAAACTAGAACAACTAACAATAAAGTATTAACATCAGGAAAATGTTAAGTTCTAAAACTTATCTAAGTCATGATTTTATCATATATTTACCAGAATTCCCGTTTCTTTCTCAAGAAAAATTGAAAACTGTATATTTAGCTTTTTCATACACGTGTTCCTTCTAAAATGCTCAGATATGACTATAATTACCAATCAATAGTTAGTTGATGATGATTGACACAAATCAAAAATTAACACATCCTCAATAATTCCAAATATTAATAAAATTCAGAAACATAAAATTTACATATTTGTTAATAATTTGCCATCAAATACCGGTTCTATAAAATAACTTGTACTACCACAAAATGCGGCATATACATAAATGTAAAACAAAAATTTTCAAGTTCTTTAAACACACCCGAAATACAATCCTTTATTTTTAGCTTTTTCACCTTTATTAATATTACCTTTTTGATTCCTTGTAATTTCGTAACAGGAACATTTCAAAGTTATAATCCGTAATTTCAAATTGATTTCAGAAAATTACATATTTTAACTAGGGGAAATGATAAATATTTTTTCAGAACGAAAAGTTATCTATAATATATCTTTATAAAAAAATATATCTGAGACAAAGCCAAATTCAATTTTTTTTCACGATGAAAATAAAATCCTAGACATTAAATATCATCTATAAAAAATAATAGAATTGATATTCCAATGCTTCTACTGTTAAAACTATTATTTAATAGACAAATAACTATTTTAATGTTTATTTATTTAAGGATATGCACAATTTTCTTCATAATTAGTGACTGCTAATTGAACAATATTTTGGTCAATCAACAATCACCACAAAAAATGTTTGGTGGAACATTTTTATTTCCAGAGCAAAGAAAGTATTCGAAGATTTCAATATCTTTGAGAGGCAGGAAGTGGGATAGGCTTTTAAAAGCTGACTGCATAAAGACCCCACTTCCTCTCAATAAGAGGAAGTATTGACATCCCTTCGGAAGTACTATGTGTACAGTGTATTGGCATATAGAATGACATTGGAAAGAAATACACATATGTTCGTAAATAAACAACATCCCTTCCTCTTCCTTCAAGTGGTTTTTGAGAAAGTTGTACTTTTTTGTGTACACAGGGAAAAAAACAAGTAGAAAAGTTCTTTAATGTTTATCATCAATCAATAGTTGGTGTATCATTTGAAATTTCTGTCGGAATTTTAATTTTAATTCCAGATGCTTAATTTGTAGGATCTGAAAGATATTTTCTTCTAAAATTTCAGAAAAGATTTTATGATAACCTTGTCACAGCTTTCTGCTTTGAGATTATTTATGATATGCAAATCAGATATTGAGAATTGTATGATAAAAATAAAGAAGCAAGGATACAAAGAGAAATAACTTTTGTTCTTTAGAAACATTCAAATGCAGATAATCGTTAGTAAAATTTTCTTCATCTAATAATTCTTGTTACTTCAGCTTATCTTGTGAAAAGGATAATATTTTATGAGAGGAAGGACTGAAATTCGTTACTAAGCTCTATTAGACAATAGTAAATGAATATTTTGTTTCTGTTGTACACATTTAAGATTAAAATCTGTTCCATTACGGATTATTGAACTCATAATTATTATCAGAGTCTGATTGATAACTTGAATTGATAACTTGATTTCAAAACTTGAAGTAAAAGGCAAATGATAATATGTTTTCTTTTCACTCTTTTCTCATTTCAATATAATTATATTATTTTTAAACTAAAAGACTCACCATGGTCTAATAATAGCTTCACGCTATTTTGAATAAGAAGTACAGGGTTCGATCCCACGTGAAATAGGTGCCACATTTTTGCGTGCATATGTGTAGGAGAGAGTGTGTATAAGTATTCCAAGTTTCCTCACTTGAATAAGACTCTCTATCCAAGGATGGCAGTATGTGTCAGATGTTTAAATGTCTTACAATAGTATGTTCATGTTTTAAGCAACCAGTTATACGGGATTCATGAAGTTATCACTTGAAATTTCTGTTAAGCTTCAACTTCTATGTTTTTGATTTTAATAGTCAAATGATTTTTTGAATAATGAGTAATTCAGGTTCAAAGCTTTGAACGAGTATCAAACTTCCTGGAAATTCAAACAGAGAGTGGTACCACTTTTCATTCAATTTTTACATGATCAGTGACCAGCATGATATGAAATTTCTACTTCATTCAAGAGGGTTCTTGTTTATTTTATTTACTAATCGGAAGCCTATTTATAGGAAACAACCTTCTTTTCTCACTAAGGACAAAAATATCAATAAATCGAAAATATTCCTACAACATTCATGGATTTTTAATGTGTAATGAAAAGCGTTTTTGGAAAGGATAAGGAGAAAATCAAAATATGACAGCTTTGCTTTGCATTGATATCTATAAAAAAAAGCAAGAAAACTAATGCCAGAAAAGTGGTATTGAAGAGAAAAAATGGCATGAGCTGAAGTTATTTCATTTCTCAGTGGGTGGGGTTTTATAAACGAAGCGATTCTGCTGCCTACTACTCTAAAAAGTCAACAGGAGCAGATTGTGTTGCTGTTTCACTGATTTGTTGGCGGTAGATGTGTTTGGATATACTTGAACACAGGAAGGAGAGGAAATATTTATTTTTCTCATTGTCTGTCAAGTATTTTACTATCTAGTTTCTTGTTTAGTTAGTTAAAGATACTCGGCGGGCGTTTGTTTGCCTTGGAAAGTGGGTAGCACCTATTTTTTTATTGCTGTTTATTCAACAGAAGAGCAACCAGAATACCGGTGAAGGAGAAATACACTCTTCTATTTTCAAACTTTTAATGCAAAATAGTATAGTCATGTATTTTTAGGAAGAGAAAAGAGGAAACTGACCAGAGAAACCTAAAATTAATTAATGATTGCAGCATCATTGCATCATCGATTTTGCGCAAAATACTTTCTGTCAGTATTGGCAGATTGGATCTGTTGGTCAATTGGGTTCAAGTTCAATCAAGAGTAGATTTTATTTGCTCTTCCTTGACCTAAACATAGATAATGTTAACAAGGCCGTTGCAAAAATAAGTTATTGTTGGATCTAATATTTGTTCATTTGTGTAGTGTAGAATTTTGTATAAAGTACAGATATAACACTATCATTACTTAGCTATAGTTTCAAATGACAAGATAAGTAAATTTGTTTGGGATTTCAGTCAGCAGAAATAAGTAGCAGAAAATTTGCGTGATAAAAATTAATGAATGATTCATTGTTATTAATGTTATTGTTATTAGAAGCAATGAATATTAAATTGCATCCATTTGGAATCAAGAAATCAGTTTCAAAATCATGTAGTATCAATCAGAATAACTTTTATTATGTATGGAAAATAGCAATATTTCTTTCCTTTAAAGATAAGAATATTTGTGCATATCTCCGAGTAAGATATTGTCGGTTGGTAAATTGTATATATCTACCGAGTATAAGAATATTTGTGCATATCTCCGAGTAAGATATAGTCGGTTGGTAAATTGTATATATCTACCGAGTATTTTTCTCGGTAGATATATTTAAATTAACAATAAGAACAAATTAAAATCCAATTGGAATTTCTTCGCTTTGCTCAATAGTGGCTATTTTGATTCAAGAATCTTTATGGTGAAGCGCTCTTTCTCTTAATATTACAAAGACATAAATAAATGACTTGATTTAAATATGGTTCTAAAATTCGATTGAAGTTTTCGAAGTCTTATTTCTAACAATCAAAAAGAATCATATTATTTATAAGAATAAAAAAATTAATTATTTTGTAACAGTTTTAAATAGATTAACTCTTATACTAAAACAGTCCATTTAGAAGTCCTTAATTTGAAATTTTATTGATGACTTATATAAAAATTCCATCCATGACTTTTGGAAATGTCTAAATCAAGACTCATATCAATATCTGCAATACTATCTATTAAAGTGAATTTAATGAAAAAATTTTCGTAAGCACGCTCATAAGTACTACAAGAAATAAAAAAAAAATTACGAATTATAATTTTTTGTACTTTTCACTAATTTAATGAATACTTAAATCGAATAAAATATGAAAAATTAAGTTGAAATTGTGAAAAATTATATCTTTTTATATTATTCAGATTTCTCCCTCTTTTCCACTCTCTTTAAAGTAACCTTTAAACAGGAAGTTTAGTTTCCAGAATCATCCCTATGAGTCTTCCTGCATATTAAATGGCTCTTCCATTCTTCTTCCATTAAGCAGTGATTCAAAATTCAAAAGGTCATATTTTAAAAAAACACTATCGCATCTAAAAATCCCCCACCCCGTCTTATAATCCAATTCTAAAATCCACACGTTGACCTTTATTTCGTTTTGACCTTCTACCGCCTCTTGGAAAAATATCACTGTTATTCTTTGATGATTGGATAATAACGCTTATGTCGAGACCCCCTCCAATCACCGACATCACTTTTTTTCCTCCCAGAATTCCCTCTGATATTCCATATCGTCTCATGAGATCTAATGTTTAAAAAAATATCTCGACGTCCAGGGAAAAAAAAATGTATAATAATAAATCGGAGACAGTGATTCACAGAGCTTGCGGGCTCTGTTTTCCTTTTGTTCGCCCAAATATCATCGCATGACATTGTAAGATGTGAAATTCTTGGTTCGCCAAAAATCGAATGAGGATATTTAATAAGGAAAGAAGCATTTAGCCTCTCTGCAATAACCACTTGAGTTGATTACTGCTTGAAAAGAGGTTTTGTCAGAAGTAACTCATAAATTTATGTATGTAACCATCACTTAAAAAAAAAACTGGCATTATATACTCATTAGCGCTTTGGTGGGAAAGAGAATTTTTAACTTGTGACGCTTTTCTTCATTATTTTTCAAAAGGGTACAATGTTCTTTAAGTTGTGAATTGGCCACTTCCACTTGGCGTTATTGAACTTTTACAATTTCTTTTTGTCATACAAGGCAAGTTATTTTACAGGGTACAAGACTATGTATAACTTTTATAGTGATTCCAACATTTTTCTAATTATAATATATCCTGATATGCAGTTCATAATTAAATTTATATTTGTATTAAAAATTATTTCTTCAAAGATAAAGTTTTAAGTAAAAAAATAATAAGATCTATATACCATGAATGATTTTAGTAAGTAACAAGAGATATCATTAAATGGAAATGAATAAAAAATAAATAATTGCTAACCAATTTTTAATGAATATTAATTATAATTTTTCTATTTTTTATAATTTGTAAAAATATTCTACACATATATTTATATAACGCTTTAGAGTCCTACCGTTTGAATCTTTCACAAACTTTAGTTTAAAATTTATTTTGTTATTTATTTTTTAGTAATTATTCCCTTCATTATTCATTATTAGACTTAAAAGCCTGATATTTTCCTTTTGAAATAAAAATAAAACTTTGTTTATATCCATCGCGCTTTTGTTTAGTTTCAATATGTAATTCCATTATCTTAAAGATCAATCTTTAAGTAGTCTAGTTACTGATCATGCTGTTTGAAATAGAGACTCTCATATTCAAACACCGCAATTGAGGGATTTCAGACACAGAATATTTCCAAACTTTATAGTATATCTATTACAAGAATATTTTCTTTCATAGTAGTAAATTAAAAGAAAAATCAAATATTTGTGAAACATGCAATATTTCAGCAATATTTTTTGGATATAAATGTTACAGAAATGTTAGTAAATTTCACAAATACTTGATATTTTATTTTATTGACTACTTTGAAAGAAATTATTCTTCACTATCAATATATCAAGAATATACATGGAATATCAATATCAATGGAATATTAATTTTTCTTAATTTAATAATTCAAAATTTTATTTATAATCTTGCGTATCTGCGAAATCAAACTAATTTTTTTAAAAAACTGAATAATTTAAAAAGGCTTTTTTTTTTTTTTCTTTTTTTTATACAAAAATTTTCTCAATATTTTTAGCTAAAACTTATCATATTTAAATGTATATTTTCCCCCCTTTTAATAACGTTGCATTCGGAAATTTTGAGATTTTTAAGGCATTTGCGAACTTTACTAATCATTCCATACGTCAATTAAGATTTAAAAGCATTTAAAATTCATTGCATTTTTAATCTTTAAAAAAAATTCTCAAATAAAAACAATTTTTCTTGCTTTTTCGTGTATACAGTTTCCACTTTTAAGAATTAAAAATTTTCAAAACCTATTGGAAAAATATCCTTTTTTGATACTATTTACCATGAAGTATGTAATATCTTCAGCTTTACTATCATTCAAACTTTTTTTTAATAAAATAATTGAACAAAAAGTTTTAAATTTTCATGAATAAATACATATATATACATATATAGAGGGAGAGTTATAAGAATGTTAGATTACGACTAGGTTTTGCACATTTTTGACGGCATTAAGAGATTAAGATTTTAGAATATTAGTAGAATAGATAACTCTTGTCATACTTATCGACATTAACATTGTTTATATTCTTTCAAAATTCCAGGTGACTATTTTCTGATAGCTTTATCGCTATTGTTCATTGAATTCATTCTCTAGTAACGTGGGAGAGCGGTGGAGTTGTTAGCATTTACTCAGAATAACTTTTATCAAAAGAAAATTCAAGTATATATATCCGTGTAACCAATTTCATTTAAAATTTCAGAAATTTTAGATAAGAATATATGATGGTTCTAAATTATCTCCTTTTATTTGATATTTTTACTAGAAAAGTTAAGAAAGAAATTAAATATGAGCCATAATTCAGTAAATAAATGAAATGAAATTATGAACGGTTTTAACTTTTAATGAAATAAAATATTTATTTCTAATCTGATATTGCGTATTTCAACTATCTTTGCATTAATTATTTTTGTCTTAATTAATAATTGAGTTAATTTTCTAAAATAGATATTGAGTACTTTGTGCATACCACATTATTGCTGTTAATTATAAGTGAAAACATTTGCGGTATAAATATACATTTATTTTGTAGAACTTTACATATTTATTTATAATTAACTGTTAAAATCGGAATATTTTCCACACGATAGCTGGATTTATATTTCATTAGTTGTTTTTCACTTATTCAGAAAATTGATTTTCTTTTTAAGGAATTTTTTTTCTTGTGATTTGAACTATGAAAATATAAATGAAAAAGAAAAAATTCCGTTACTATAGTTCTTAAGTAAAATTATTTATTAATGAAATAAAATATACAATTTTAAAAACTATAACATTCATTTTTCAAACAGTAATTTAAGGATAATATTAAATGGGGTATTTTAATTTAAGATACCAGGAAAATCTATAGGTGTAAAAGTTTTAAATCTTTTTATTTTGTAAATTTTAGCACAAAATAAGAATAACAGATTTTATTTTGAAAAATAAACCATTACTGATAAATTGAATGAAGATTTAACGCTAGATTTTAGGAAATAAAAATCTACTAAAATCATTAAGAAAATAATCGCACAATTAGCAAATTAGTAATTTGAGAATATTAATAATTATGCAGCTCACATAATTTAATAGTGTTAAATTATGTAATTAATAATTCAACACTAACACTTCGAAAAAAAATTAATATTTGTATATTTTGGTTTTTATGTAAAATATATTTCATAAGAGGAAATATCTATAATTAACTTTGAAACAAATTTGAGAAAATTGTATGCTGTTTTTAACGAGAGATTTTCTTGCTAGAATTGTTAAAGTTCATGAGAATATATTCCTTTACATTTGATTCATTCAAGGTCTTGTCATTAGGAAAACAAATAAACAGACTCTAAACTTTCCAGTTACATTTGTTTTGACATATAAACGAAAGCATAAATGTGAACAAACAAGTAAATAATAATAAAAGAATAACTTCCCCATTACTCTAAGTGGATTTGGAAGTAATTTTTGGCAGTTTCATTCCAGAGATAATCATCAACACATATGTCATTCAAAATGCGTTGTTTTCGGATGCCTCATCGTCAAAAGAATCAGAGATAAGACGTTTCGCAGCGCTCTAAAAGTATTGAAGAATGAATATAAACAACAGATTATATCTCTTTTTAAAATATTTTCCTACAATTTGCAATGGGCATCAAAAATTTTTTATGACATTTTTTTGTGAAAACATTTTTCTCATATATTTTAATTTATATTTTAAGAATCAAAGATTTATAATTTTTAGAAAACAATGATTTGTCAATTCTTTAAATGGAAGCATTAAAGGAAGATAATTTAACATATTTTTCTCTTTATTCTGAATGTTGTTATCAAAAAATATTCATACGATATTATACAATGAGTAAAGATTTTATGATGATGCTTTTTATGACATCACATTTTAATAAAATATTTAAGTGTTGTTCCAAACTCAGTGAAAAATTTACTTTTAAATAAACAATTTTTTTTATTTTACTAACTTGATAATTTTTTTAATATTTCTGGGATGATTTCAATGCGTTTCAGAATAATTACAGAAATCAATGAAAAATTTCAGGCCATTGGAATAAAATCTTGTAAGTTTCAGCCTAGCTTTTACTGAATATTTACTATCAACATGTTTTAAATTAATAAAAATTTGTTATGACAGTTCATTATTCAAAGAGATATATGGATATTTGTTGCATAATATTATTTGGTAGCAAAATCCAACCAACTGGAAGGGGAAAATTCTCAGCGTGGCCTTTTTATCACCATCTTCTATCAACCATAATCTTTTAACAATTTCTCTTAAAATCTTGACATTTCAAAACGCTTAAGCAACCAAACACAAAAAGCCTTCACCGAATAAAAGAAGGGAAAAAAAAGTTGTTTTGAGAAGGGGATAAAAAAATCATAACCGTCGACTTTTTCACCCCATATATCAGCTCTTTATTATCGCCGGCCATTATAACTACCACGCGAACAGTTCACGCATCGGCACGGATTTTTGCTTTCTTAACACTTTTATTTGATTAGAGGTCCCTTATACACCCACGCAGCTCTCATCGATATCTGGTCTGAGCATATCGATATATAAACCGTGTACAAACAGAAAGCATCGGCGACGCTGAAGAACAATCTTTTGACACGGGCTGGCGCATTTGGAGAAAAATTTTTAAAACTGTCTACGGCGCCTTACGCACCATTTATATTGTCTTTCACGACCCGCCGCTCATTTCGGAGAAAGAAAATGGGGAGAAAAAAAGAAAAGAAAACCCCCTTAAGAATAAAAGGAAAAGGGGAGATGGAAAAAAAAACATAAAGATGCTTCGGATGGGGGTGGGTTTCTATCGACAAGGCGCAAAGTGTATTAAATGCTTGGCAGGCTTTTGCTGATTAACCCTGGACTTGTGTGGGGTTGCCCGGGACCATTTGTCTGAAGCAGCCCATGCCACTTTGTCATCTGGAGATGCTGTTGTCGCCCGCGGCAATGATTTTCTTCAGTGCTCTTGCGCTTCTTCTTCCTCCATACGCGCGGAAGAGGAATTTCCTTGAATAAATACAGAATAAAATGAAATATATGCCTGGCGCGCGTTCTTGTTGACTCGTCTTTGTGGGGGGGGAGAACGATACTGCATATCCAAACGATTGGTTCTTGCTCCTTCTCATCATTCATTCATCGTGTATTTATTTAAGCATGCACGTTATAGAGTATTTCTTTTCAGATTTTGGTCACGTATAAACTTCAATTTTTTCAGTTATATAATTTATACGTAATTATTCTAAAATCACTAACGTAGTGATCAATGTGCTAAGAAAAATAACACTCATTCATTAAATCTTATAAGGTAAAAATTTTTTAGCAACGTAAGAAGCACTAAAAATATAATTTTATTTTAGTTACTTCTCTAAGTAACCGAGTTTATGAATTCTAGAATTTCTTCACAACCAAACCAGAATTTTAAAACTTCTCAACAATTTTAATTCCTCTTTTGAATTATAATAGGGCCGAAATGTATAATGTTTATTCAATAATAAATTTCTTAAATAAATAGACTTAATATAAACACGGAACTTAATAAAATTATAGAATATTTATCTTATTTTTAAATTATACTTCAGTTTTAGAAAAAGAATCAATAGTAAAGATGTTACTTAAAATATTTTATAGAATTATTTTCATAAATTTATATCACATCTAATTCTGTAGAAATCTAAGTCTACATATTTTCCGTTAGAAGTCTTCTATTTACAGTAGTAGTCTCATCCGATTCTGTAGAATGAGTATTGTCTTCAAAATCTCTAAAAAATATTTGTATTAAATTACTATTCGGTAATCATTTATCACTAATTTTTTAATGAAAAATTAGCGTTATTTTCATGAAATATTATATTAATTGAATATATTTTAACGGAAAAATTAGCTTTAATTTGAATATCAATAAGGATTTGAATGAGATCTGATAATAATAGCAACATTATGACGTGAGATTTTTAAAGTCACCGATTGTTTTTCGTAATTGAAGGATTTATGGATGTAAGTATAAAATTCCTACTAAATTTTAAGCCCCTGTTATATGTTATCTTGCTATGTAAGAGTTTTCTTTTCCAAAAAAGTAAGTTTATATATTTCAGCGCGTTCTAAGTTAAAACAAGCAAAAATATATCAATGATATTGAAATTTCTTGCAGCTAAAGAAATTTCAAAATGTATCTGAAAACTCATAACTAAATACGTTTGTTAAATTTTTATTGAAAATTAAAAATTACTTTCTTTTTGTTCAAAAATTGTTCGTTTCATACCATGCATATATCTTTAAATATTAATGTAATTGTTCGAGAATTTGTTATTTTTACCAATAATTAGATAACTAGATAATTTATAGCGTTTTATTGAGAACACAAGATCACGTTTATCATGCTCGAACAATTTGGTTATGTCTACACAAACTTAGATTAATTGAGGTTGTTATATATTTTAATCAATAATCGGATTTATTTGTAGCATTTTACTGACAATAAGAAATTTTGATATTGTGGTTTATTTTGAGAAATTAAAAAATTTTAAATTTACTTTTAAAATTAATATATTTTTATAATTCTAATGTTATTAAATATGGCAATGTGAACTGAAAAGTGACTTGTGTATTTTTTTAGGTCCAATGGACAGAGGTTACGTCACACTTCACCGTCTATCTAGAAAACAAACTACGAAAACTTCCAAATGCAAATGGAGTACATAATTGCAAAAGGAAAGGCATCAAACATTCACAGTTTCATTTTATAAAGACCACTTGCGAAAAAATGGAATGTGGAGTAACGCCCCAAAATGAATTGCATATTCCATGATTAGCTTGCAACAAAGCTATGTTGCCATGGACAATTGCATCGAATTCCGATTTTGGATTGCCTCCTTTTACAATTGGAGAAGCTTTTTTGAAGCAACTAATCAAGCGCCTAACATCACGTTCCGTTTCATCACAATGGGCAGAGACTGTTCGGTGCGAGTGGAAAAAAACTTTCAAGTCCATTGTTGTCGCCCAGCAATTACAGGTTACTAGAGTAACAGGCACAATTAGAATGCATGATAATCGCCTGATTTCATTGCTTGCCAATTCATTTATTGTTACGGTCGACTTTCACCTGTTACTGTACACTTCACCTCGTTGCATTAATAAAGGAAAATCATTATTTGCTCAGTGCTAGTCAGTATCGTATATGGTACCAAACAAAAATAAAGAATAAATGTAACACCAACACATAAATAAAGAACATATAGTTTGAAACACATAGCTTAAAAACTTTAAATGTCTTGTATTATAAGTTATATCACAATATTTCCTTATAAATTTTACTATTTATTTTGAAAAGAAATCGCAGGAGAGACGTGTAGATTGAGGAGATATCGTTTTTATGATTGGAAATTTTGGTTGCCAATACAGTCCCATATCCTTATTTGATTTTGATTACACATTTTGAAATAATCAATTCGCGATACAGTTCTAACTTTGAAAACAACATCAATGATTGAGGTGTATTGTACCTTCTATCCTGAAATGAATAATAGAATATTTTGTCAACCCATTTACAGCGTTTGAACTAACTATAATTCAAAATTACCATGCAAAAATCTTTGGTAATTTCTTTTGTACATTATTCGCTATTAGATAGTCTATAATTTAGTGCCAATACGGATTAGAGGCTGAAATGGTGGTGCTTTATTTTCACATCCAATTAAAGTTATAAGCTACTTCTGAATATAATCATTTTATGCATGCTGGTTCAATCATGATACAGTCGTTGACCACAAAGCTGACAAATTTAACCTACGTATTATTGTAGAACACATGAAAATGCATACTTTAATTAATATAAATGCATATATAATACGATTCAAATACAGTGAAAATGCATAAATATACCTTAAAGTTTTTATCACTAGGTTTGTATAACAGACACACTAGTTACTAGTTATGAAATACGTTGAAATTAAGCACAAAGGAAAAGTTTTCTCATGCATGTATTGTAAAACGTTATCATTTTCAATGTTTTCGGTGAATCTAATGAAATAAAAATTGTGAGTCGTTAGAAAGCATAATCGTTAAAAAATACAAGAATCATCAGCCAAAGAAATGGCTAAATGGGCCAACTCCATGGTTTTTCCTTTCAACTTTTCATTTATTCTACTTATAATTTGGAAATAGATAGTTTGAAAATGGTAATTTATCTCAAGTTATTTTCTGGTCTTTTCAATTATTTGTTGTGGAACTTAGAAAAGCAAACCAAAAATATAATTATAGTCATCAAAGTATTTTCAAAATTAATACAAAATAACTTACAACTTGATATTTAAAATTCAATAAAGTTTTAAAGTAAAAAAACATTTTTATGATGGCAGAAATAAGTGTTGTCTTAAGACAATGTAGTACGAAACTATTTGAACAGCTAATAGTTATTCTGTTAATACAGTAAAAAGATTAAAAAATACAAGGATCTAAGATGTTCTTAAAATTCCTTTCGCACAATTTATGCATTTTTCCGAGACAAATTAAATTTCCTGAGAATATATGCGGAATTTTACGGATTCGTTCCTATTTGTTCGATTAGTTTTAAAATTCAAACGAATACGTGACTTCAGCCTTTTCATCATTCCAATCTCCTCAACTTAAAAGTTTTATTTTTGTTTCTTGTTCCCCTTCTTTTTCATTTTTTAAGGCACTACAAGGACGTAGCATACTCCTTGTACAATCTGAACCGGCGATCGATCGAAAGGGAGAAGCATGGCCTGTCAATCACTGCTATTTGGCCACGCCTCATTTATAAACCGCGCCCATTCGATTACGATTCCTACTTACTGTTTTCTCGATAGTGAACAAAAGAGTTCTCTTTTCCAAATCTGAAGACTGCGAGTGAATGTATATACTTTTTGAAGATAATATATTTTTATTTTACTTATTTTTTCTTTGTAAAGTCTATATTGTTAAATGAAAGATTCTGATACAGGTGTGTACGTCGCGGTTTCTGTTTATTTTTTTCTGCTGTATTACAAAAGCGACTTATTTTTACTCGCTCGCATTTGAATGTAAATGTTGAAAGAGATGAATCACATAATACACTTTACACATTCTAGTAAAAAAAAAAAAAAAAAAATATAACATTGATATTAGATTGCAAGGAAATAGTTTTATTACGTCTCGTTTTGATTATTTTGGATGAAGTTGTAAAGTTATTTCTTTTTGTTTTTTAAACAAAAATCTAATTCATTGTAAGAAATGATTTTATTTTATTTTATTTTATTTCAGTCTTTAAAGAAATTTTAAATCATTTTGAGTAAAAGAGGATTTTAATGCATTGAAATCGTAATATTTACTTTAAAATAATGTATTTTTTCAATATAATAAACTTGCATTTGGTTATAGAGATTATTCACCTTTTTAAGTTTTCACATTTAATTCTAGAAAGTTTTAAATAAAAACAAATTACAAATGTTATCTTACATTTTCTACCTATATTTATAAATAGAATATTTTTTTTAACTAGAATTAACTATTAGAAACTGTATCCCACATTTATACTAAAATTTATAAATGTTGTAATATATTTTCTTAAAAAGATAGGATATACTTAAATATTAAATCCAGAATTTTAAATTCAAATTATTTATAAAAACTACCGAAAGTATGAGATGATATTTAAAAATAGTTTTTTCATAGTAAAACTATACATATATTAAGAAATGAATGCAAAATTTTTAAATTTAAACTTAACTCATTTTTAATTTTCTCACCGTATTTACATTTAAATCTGCATTCAATTTTATATTTCTTATTATGCCATAGTTCTAAATGAGATGATTAACAATAAAATATTATTTTCACCAAGAGTTATAAAATCCAAAATTCTGACAAACTTTTACAGTAATTATTTCTAGTTTACGTAAAAATGGTAAATAGAATTTTATTAAATTACATATCTATGATTGAAAGACACGTAAAAAAATGTAGAAGGAAATTATTTACGAGAATCAGATATCTCTTCTTTTTTAATTCAAAATATCAAATTGCGTTTATTACTTTGGACATTTACTCAAATTTAAATTATATTAAAAGAGATTCATAAAGTTTTGTTCCATGTGGGGATTTTAGAAAGAGTTTTTCAATATTTTGAGAAGTTCTATTGGTAAATTCCTTAGCTGTTTTTACTGTAAAATTAAATTTGTTAAAAATTTAAAACTGGTTGAAAGATGAAAAGCTAATTTGTTTTATACTGACAGATTTAAAATTGGATTTGTTTTTTCTGTCCTTTTTTATGTACTGTTTCATTTGACGATTAAATTAAGATTTTTTTTTTGTTATTTTCACAAAAACGTTAATAATAAAGTTTTATTTTCCTAGAGGAAAAAATAAAAGTAATCAAAATGAAATTATTATATAATTACAGAAGTGAAAAAATATAAGAAAAAAGGAAAAAATTTAAATAAAAGATGATTTTAGTTTAAGATGATTAAACTCATAATAGAAAGCTTTTATAAATATAGAAATTTACATTAGGTTAATAAGAGTTAAGTAGGGACAATTTAATTTAGTTCTTTTAACCGAAAGTTAATTGTGTTTTCAGTTAATTATAACAAAATGAAATTTTACGGAATTCAATTTGAAAACAACATTCTTGAAAAATACTGAAGAAAATTAACTAAATTCATTTTACTTACGCACATAAAATAGAATATTTGAAATATTTTGATTTGTTGAATAGAAAATTATAGAACTAATTTAAAAATTTTTAAGTAATCACGAAGACACAATCAATACAGAAATAAATAAAAATATGTGCACAAAAAGGAATTAGTTTGTAATTGCAATGTTCCAAGGAAATTTCATTTGTATAAATCAATGTATCAATATCATAATTAACTTGCTATCTAATAATTATTTAATTTTTTAGCTAACCCCATTTCCTCTAAAGAGCAGGCTATACATCATGAGTATTTCACATTCAATATAGATGTGCATAATAACATTTATGTAATACCGAAAATATTAAAGTAATGCACATTGTTCCTTGTGATTACATTTTCATACACATACAAACATAAGCAGGATGTTTTCTAGGAACTAATAAGAAATTCAAAGAGGTAATAGAAGGTTTCAATAGGGGAAAAACATCATAAAATCGTATTATCGAACGTATTACAAATGGCGTTTAAGTGGTAAAATTCCCTGGGATACTTGAAAAGAATGTAATGCCGAGTAAGATAAAAGGCCAATGAGTGTGAAGAAAAGATAATTTTTATTTACTAGCCAGGATTTAGAGACGAAAATAAATAATTTCACGAGTTGTGTGTGTGTTCAAAGTAGTCGCTCGTAATCGCTGCAAAACATAGAGAAAGCGTGTTGCTGTGGGTTTTGTTAAGACGTATTTAAAGATTTCAAAATGACGCGCTCGAAGTGTCCTGAGGAAGTTGGCATGATGATAATTCGAGCTATGAGACACCCTTGTTTCTGTAGTGATTCAAAGTGTCCCAAAATACTAAGTCCAGGGTACTGAGCTATAAAGATGGATTGTCCAAGCAACAAATCCAGCGAGTCCAATCCAACTTTCAAATTATTTCTCACATTTGTGTAATCGGGCACAGTAATTGTGAATCATATAGTGACATTTGCTAATCAGAGGATTTCGTTACTAATGCTTGCACAAGCTTTTGTTTTCATCAAACAAATGAGTAAATTTTATAGACAGGATTTTCGAACATTCTGATTTTTCTTGTCACTTTCGAACACTGTACTTTCTGTACTACCTTTACAAGTTATATCAAATAAACATTTTCCATTTGCTGTAGTCTTTTCACTTATGCGATGTCACACCCTTCTTAAGTTGGTTGGTTTTCATTATCCGAAAGTAAAGCGTTCAAACCCAGTTTAATCTAATATCCGTCATATCTCTAAAGGTGGATGGAGCACGCTAAACAAATCGTGACATAATATCCTCCTAGAGAAATGATCCTCTGAGGAGGGCAAGTCAAATATTATGGGATTTTCTGCTTGATCTTTGCTTCTAAATTACGAAGACTTCAACCCAAATGCTCCCACTCACTAATAAAACCCAAGGGTTAGGTACGGAGGTAAAGGATAGTCTGCTGAAGCAACAGCAACGCCTTGCTTAAGTATTATTGTGATTTTCCTTTACTAAATGTTATTTGAAGTATTATATTCTAATACTTTTTTTCCCTTCTTGATTTCCTTTATCAACTTAACTTTATGAATTTGCCACTTCAAGGATACATCCTGTATGAATATATATATATATATATATATATATATATATATATATATATATATATATATATATATATATATTTATATATATATATATATATATATATATATATATACAATTGTTCTCAGAATAAGTGTAACACATGTTTCTTCTATTTATTATATTCATGAATTATCTTCTATATATTCATGATTTAAATCTTTATTGCTTTTATATATTCATAAAAATACACAAAGCCCAGTGTTTCAATTTTCTGTAGAAGATAATGTCAGTGAACAAAAAAGTGTGGAATCAAAGCAATGTAAAATAACTATTGATATTCTAAATTAGAAGTTAAAATTCATAAAACTAAAAATTACAAAGATTTTAGAGAAGGAAAAAAAATGAAAGGAAAATTTTAATATTTAATGTCATGGATTTATCTCATTTAGCTTTTGAAATGTGTAGGATTGAAAGTGAAATGTGCCTACCTTTAACACAAAAAATATTTTATATTATACTGAATTCAATAAATACAAAAAATAATTATAAGATATATTTGTAAGGATTTCACAATGGCGCAAGAAACTTATTTGAAAGATTATTAAACTTCATAACCACAGAAGAAGGAAAAAAATATTGCATTAAAAGAATTGGAATAAATAAAAAAAAATGAAACGATGTGTGTGACCACGAAGTGGTTTCTGGGTGCGGTTCCGTCCGGATGAAGGCACGGGCCACCGATGTCTTGTGACGTGAGATATCCTGAGCACACACCCTTCCTCCCACGCAGTGGCACGCGCACATCGTGATTTCGGACACCGCCTCACCTCAGGTCACTGATCATCCCTGGCTGCACACGATCGTCGGAGCTTTTCCCTCCTTCCACCCTCTTCATCTCATAACCAGCGACAGAAAAAGAAAACAAATTTTTTCTTGACATGAAGCAAGTGCATGACATTTGAGCTACTTCTTCATATTAACACATTTCTTTCCTAAGATGCTAAGGGGAGTTCAAAAGGCCTGAAGAATATATTCTATTTATCGCTATACGTACTAGCAAATGGAAAACGAAGGAAAAGTAAAATAAACATAAAAAGATCTCCCTACTACAGATAGATTAACCACAGTTTATTCATGATACTAACATTTATATAAATAGAAATTATAACAGATATTTTTTCAAAGGATAAAAGCATAGAAAAGCCTCTAATGAATTGGTTTGATAAATTTTCTATTGTAAATCCTTATAACAGCCTGAAGCTGTTATAAGTGGATAGTCTAAGGCCTTTTAACATAAACCTCATAAATTGCCTTCCTGGAGCACTTTTCCTCCATAGTAAGCCGTATTTACGTGTATCAAGGGAAGAAACTTGGAAAATGCCCAAGCATCCACCACGAAAAATATGTTTGCAGAAAGCAAAATTGTAATTCTCATCAAACATTGTTCAACAGTGGCTCGATTCCGGGACTTATGATCCAAAATGCGCTCTTTTCCTTTAAGCCATGGTGATCTCTGAGCATACTGACTGAGCAAGAGAGGAAACTCAGAAAACTCCCAAGCCCCCACCGCGACAAATATATTTTAGGAACTCAGAATCGAAATAACCACCGATTCTTTATTAGAAACTGGTATTAAATCATGTACCTTCAATTCCGAATAACGAGGTTCTGCCATTACTCCGTAATGAATCTACAAGTTTTATTAACCGGTTCCCTAGAAATTAAAAGTCACAAAAGAATGCAAATACAATGCGATGTGTCCAAACAATAAAAGTCAAGAATAAATGATTCATTTTAATTCAGAGTTTTAAAATTTTAAATATAAAATGTCCGAAGGAATTTCAACCAACTGATATAAATAGGATTAATTTTTATTCTATTAAATTTAATGTTCTTCTTTACACAGAATATTTAAGGGAGTGCGATGAGGCTTACTAAGTTATTGTAGCCTGGTTTAAAAGGGCTTGAAACCTAGTTTCTTACAATTCGAATTTCATAAAAAAATTTATAATCTTTTCATGCCTATAAACTTAAATATATATATATATATATATATATATATATATATATATATATATATATATATATATATATATATATATATATATATATATATATATAAACAATATATTTTGGAATAAATATAAATCATTTTCTTTAAAAACTTCCTTAAACATTAATTTAAAAAGTATTTAAAATATTATTTATATTTATTGTATATACATAAAAAATGTACAACAGAATTTAGTTCCATTTTCTTTTTCTTTTATTTTATTTAATATTTTTTGTACTCAACACTTTTGAATATTTATAATTAATTATTTTTTGACATTTAAAATCTATGAATTAAAATAAAAATGTAGGGCATAAAAATATTTTCTTAATGCATGACGACAAATATTCGCCTAATTACAGCAGCGTCCATGAATGATAATTCGAACCCCTTGTTGCCTGATTTAGAAACCTTGTCCGACGTGAAACACAATTAAAAGGCTTGCATTCACCTTCAAGTGTTAGTAATAAAAACATGCCGAAATCACGAAACTGCGTCAGACGTTTGCTCAAAAAACTATCACGTGAGTGTGGCATAAGCACGCGACTTTCCATGGTTCCGCACCCCCGCATACGGACAGCATCCGATTAAGTCGCATCCATGGAGTCAACGACTGTGACAGGTACATTCCCGGAACACGCAGAGACTCTGTCCAGATCAGTGGCCCGAGAGAAGTTCACGAGTATTAGAGGGTGATGAATGGGGTCCCTCCCTCCCTGGACGGATGCTTGGACGTGATTCCGTCAACCCCTTCTAAACAGAATATCGCTTGGAAATTTAAAAAAACAATTCAGGCTAATTGAAGTAATAACATTCTCATTTGGCTTCATCAACATTTTTGGAATCTAGATTTTAATATTCCCTTTTGTGACAATAAGTATGACAAATGTGGTTTCAGTGAAAAAATAACTGTAAAAATAAAACCAAATAAAGTAAATATGAGGAAAATCTGATGAATATTCGGAGAGTTTTATTTTAGATAGTTATATACATGACTAATTGTAATTGTATTCTAAATGTACGAGCAAAAATTTTCTACTTATCTCATTGTTACTCGCTTTCTCAATTCCTTTTATGTAAGGGTTACAGAAATACTTTGTTAACAAACCATTACTTAAATCAAAAATCTACATCAAAGTTCTATCGTACCATGGGTAATAACGGACTCATCAATCTAGTGGATCGGGGATAGAATAATAAGGTAGTAAGGGGATTTTTATATAGAAAATCAACTGATAAGTAAGCCTACTTGATGTATCCAGAATCCTTTATTAAAATTTGTTTTTTGGTTGAAACCAATTTTACTTAACAAATTTTGCTTTTGGTTCTAGGTCGTATATATACTCAAAAGAGTTACCATGTCTTAGTGGTTGCAATGCACTGTTCTAAGAAAGTTTTGGGCACGATCCCTACTGAAAAAGGGGAGATGTGTTTCTGATTTTAATCTGTGGTTGAATATTGCCAGGATGGATGTTAGGAAGTTGTCCGCATTTCTTCGTTACGCAAAATGACTTCAGCTTCGCTTAAAGTCACTTAAAATATCAAAAATATCATTAAATAATGCAATGTATAAGAAACTTGTTCAACAGTTAGAGGTTATAGGGTAGTTGTGGGAACTTTTTTATGGGGAGTAAATGATTTGTAGTTTATTTCAAGTGCGATGAATTCAAAGGGAGGCAGAGAAGCAGTAGAGGTCTACTTCAAAATTTCTCCTGGAAGAGTGAAAATATTTTAACAGACAATACAACTGATATACGTATGTCAATATCATTGGCATGCCAAAGTGTTTTTGAGGAGACATTTAAAATTTGATGTTTGTTGAATCAAATTTTAGTTTGAATTACAATATTTGGGAAACCTTAACAAATATTATATACAATTGAGGCAAACAGTATAATATAATCAATCGATGTAAGTTGGAATCTGTGGTATAATTTAGACATAACTGCGCAAATGAATCTGCGCCATTAAATAAAGAAAGAGCCTTCAAAACTATTGAAAATAATATAGTTTAATAAACTAATATGCTTTGAAAAAACTTTACTCTGCAATCTACCCAGTGTAATATAACTCACAATATAAAAATGACACTCGTATGTAACTTCAGGAATCTTTATAAGACACTTTTAAATGAATGACAGTGAAAATCAATGGATAAAAAAACATGTGATATTACTATACAATGTGTGCATATTTTATATCATTTCGCCTGCATTTATTTATATGCTTAAGAAAAAATATGATTTTTGTTATTTTAATGCGTCTCATTCTGCGATCAGTCTATAATGTTTACAGAAGTCTCAATGGCATTCTATACAAATTATTAGAATGGATGTATCATTAAATTTATTCTTAAAAATACATGACTATTTTTAAAATATTAGTATTTCTTATTACAGCTGGATAATTAAATGAAAAATGGCAATTTCAATCGTCATAATTTACAAAAAAATCATTGTTATTTATAATATTATATTAATTTTAATCGAGTATTAATAGAGAAATTATCACTAAATTAAAAGTCTGACATATACGTGCAGAAAATATGAGGAAAATATGTATTATAGAAGTTTTCCCCTAATTTTATTTTTTAAAATTAAACTCTTAATGCAAAAAAAGGGAATTGTTTTCCGTGACAAAACCACATTATAAAAAGTTTATTTTATTTCTTTTAATTTATGATGTCTTATACTAGTGATATATATATATAAACTTTTGCTCTCAAAAACTTAACCTAATTAATTTAAATGATTTTTTAGCTAATTACTCATACATTTTTCAAAATGCAATAACAAATGTAAACATATCAACAAAGAAGAAAGAGAAACCCTTTTCTTTTTACTGCTTGACAACATAGTAACATAATTGAAGAGGCCTTTCAACACAGTGTATATGATTTCACTTTTTCGCTAGAATACAAAAGTAAACACAGTAAAAAGGAGTACACAGTCACCTACAAAGTGATGATGAAAGAGAATTCGCGTGCACTCTTGGAGCAAGCTATTCTCAAAAGTTAGAACCGCCATTTCTTTTGAAGGGCCAACACAACAGCTTTCCAATGAATGGGGGCTTTTGAAAGAAATTGTCTCTTTTACCTCAATGTTCGGATGATGAACCGTGAAAGCTTTAGAACATGACAAAAGTATGATGATCCCTTTTTAAGTATTAATCAAACAATGAAGAAACGGTCCTCGAAATCACAGTTAACCAGCAGTGAAAGTTACAGTGAAATCGGTGTTTTGAAAAAAAATTTTTATATGTACAGAACGTCTATACAATTTTTGAGTATATCTTTTAATTTGAATGAATTTATTTATCATTATTAAATACTTGTTTCATTTTTAATTGCATTGAAATATAATTTTTCTTATATGCATGATAATTATGAGTTCTTTATTGGAAAAAGAAGTGATTTAAATAATATGTGCTCAAAAATTATTTGATATGTGGACGAGAGTGAAAGAAAGATAATAACATTGTTATAAAGATTTCCTTTATAAGTAAATTCTTTTCTTTTGTCTTTCTTAAATATTTTATTGTTAAGAAATTTTTATTAATATTATAGTGTTGAGGATTTGAATCATAATATATTGCTTTTTTTAAATTTTAAAGCAGATCATTTTTATTCAAACTTTCACATTTGAGGAAGTAGAAAAATAAGTAACGTCTTAATTTTTGTATGAATTAAAAATTTGCTCAAAGTGCTACGAATCGAGCACTTATTTAAACTCCTGCTTAATAATTCTCACTTCTGATTTCAGTTTTTAATAAATAGATGAAACAGTGTAATCCGTTATAGAATACCAGAATGAAGTTATCACAATCTCCTGTAGGATAAATATACCTGAAAAACTAGTGGTTAATAGATAAATTAATCTAAAATTTATGAATATATAAACTTTGACCAATTTTCTAACATTCATATAAATAGGACTCGCCTGATTTAAATGGTATGTGCCTTATTTCAAGAAAAAAAAATTTGGAAAAACAAAGTAACTTTTAAATGACATAAAAATTAATTAATACCTGTTTATTGAACCTGGATGTCTTAATAGAACATTCACTCAATTATTTCTTTCTTTAAATATTTATTGGTTCTATAGATTTACCAAATGAATTATATTTGTATATATTTGTACAAATATAATGAATTATATTTGTATTCAATTGATGCCTTTAATTTATATTTCAAATAACGATTACATGGCGAGAAGAATGATATCAAATGAATGATATCAAAAATATTAGGATAAGTGTACATACAATAGTATTCTTAATTTAAAAAGAAAATTATAAGATTATAATCATATTAAAAAATTTTACTAAATTTTTATAGAAGGACAATTTTATTTTAGTACTATTAAGGAGAAAATTTATCCCCACTAAGTAAGCGATGGTCTATGGCAATGGTAACAACTACTTCTGACTGATGAATATATGAAAAAATTTTAATAGTCAAAGGTTCTATGTTTCTTTTATTTAAGCTATTTCAAATAACGATGTTTCTTTTGCTTATGCTATTTCAAATAACGATGTTTCTTTTATTTAAACTATTTCAAAAATAAATTTTTTCATGAAAAATACTTAAAAATGCTTAAATATATTTGAATTAAAAAGCAATTTACGAAATTATTATCACCAAAAAATTCATAAGTCTTATATTTCGAAAAATATTTACATACAAATTTAAACACGTAGAATAGACACAGAAAACATTTAGCAAGAAATTTAATAATATTGATTTTAATGCAATTGAAATACAGGATTTTAATTTTATTTGAAAAATGATCGAAATTTTTTTCATTAAAATAATTTTAATCAAAGCTATGTTAAATTAAAGAGCTTTTACTTAGAATTTAATCACACACTGTCATAACTTTTATATGCATCAAGATGAATTATAAAATTCTTATAGTTGTTTTGGAAGAAAACATTCCACGAACCTATTTCTTTATATTGATGAGGAAATTCGCTATTTTCATAATTTTTATATAAAATAGAAAATATTAAACAATAAATTCTCAAAATTCTTTCTTAAATTTTGGAAGTTTAATTTTAAATAAGGGTTTTTTCCAAACTGTGGTAAAAATTTAGGATTTAATGTAACTTGAATATTCTCTTATTTTAATTACCATCGAAAAAAATTATGTTACTACTTTTTTTGCAGTTTTGTTGCAGGGTGCTATTTTATGCTCGTTTGCTATTACTTTTATAACAGTCACATTAATTTATAATTTACGGATTTTTGAGTTTACATCAAACAATTTTATGATTTGATAAAAAAGTGAAAAAATCCCCGAATAAATCATTTTAAAAAGATAAAAGTAATATATGTTGTGGTAAGAGCGAGGAATTTTTTTAAGAAAAAAAAAGACTATATGGAAGGGGGAGGATATATTTAATGGAAGACCTCAAATTAAGTTGACATACTAGAAAAAGGAATTCTTCATGAGAGAAGGGGAGGAGCCTAGAGGAAGGGATAGGAATTAGAAAAGAATAATAATCCCTTTTTCTTTTAAATAAACGATTAAAGATGAGGCTATGAAGAGAAAAGGGTCGCTTACCTGCATTTTTTAGGACAATTATGATTATTATTACCTTTTTCACAAAGCATTCTCTCCTGTTCTTACAAAACTCACTAATTACATGGGTTGACAGTCAATTAAATATTTCCGGTAATTAATAAAGTCTTCATTTAAGTATACCGTTAATTGCTACTCCTTTTCTCTGAGAATCTTAGAAGAGAAAAGGCTTCATTTTTTCATTTTTTTAAAATTTACTTTATAAAAGTATATGAAAATGAATTGATAATGTATTTCAATCATGAGAGATGTCTAATCATTATGTCTTAACACGAAACAAAGCTTGAAAAATAGTATTTTCTCGTTTTCTCTACAAGTAACATTTTTTTTGCCTACTTAGATATTTTTGATTTAGAGAGTTAAATGAGAACTTGGTATGACATAAATAAGTAAACTGCGTTATAATTATCATAATTTTGGTAAAAAAAAAAAATATATATATATATATAAAGCCTCCTAATGATACTGCTGACCAAAATGGGAATGAAAAAGCAATATTTATCATAAATAGTTTTGATTAAAATTATAATTAATATCTGCGTTATGTTTTATTTCTACTTCAAAATATTTATGCTGCACATTCCACCCGATTTCAATTCATTTCTAGGGATGAATCTATTGATTTTTTGAAAAATAATTTAATGATCTTATATATCCTAAATTCATTACTAAACGTAAAGGAATGGCGATTCTTCATAAATATTATTCATAATTTTTCACAAAGGGTAATAATAATTATTTTTATATTATCTGATATTTGTGAATTAATTTACTGATCATATTTCTCAGACTGCAAACGTATTTGAAATATTTATTAATACTTTGGAAGTAATAATGTTTAAAATGTTACTTATTAATTTTAGTTTCATCAAGAAAAATGAAATAAATAAATGATTTTTCAATTTTACACTTGTAAAATTTATGAACTCAGTTTTAGATTCTTAATATGTTTTGGTGTCATTGGAAAATAAAATTTATCATTTAAAACTGCAGTAAAATTTAAATCACAAACTTTATGATTTCATATTTAGTTTATTTTTATTTGATGATCCTTTTGATCTTAAAACTGTTTCATTTTATTCTTTGGAATAGGATTATTCTCAAAGTTTCTAATTTTTGTGTGAGTTTAGGATATTAAATACTTTAGGAGAGGTTTTGGTTTTTACAATATATATATACATATATATATATATATATATATATATATATATATATATATATATATATATATATATATATATATATATATATCACGATATAAATTAAGGCGGTTCTTAAATTTGAATATTTTGACAAAACATAAGTGAAAAATACAATCAATAAGCTAAAAGAAGAATAGTTTATTGAAAACATTGAAATAAATTTTTTCACATAATTTTTATTGGAATAAAGCAAAAATATTGCAAGATAAATTACTTTAACTAGAAAATTTAAATAATTTTTAAATTGAACTTACTCTCTTCAATTATCTCATGAAATATTCTATAATGATTTTACTGTGAATGGACTAATATTTTTATGAACTGAGTTAGTATATTTAGAAATATGCCAATGAAATATTTTTTTTTCCAAAATTATTGAATCAATTTTAACAAAATAATATTTAAGTTAAAATTGATTAAATTAATCAATTAGTTTTAATTGATTAATTTAATCAATTTTCATTAATTTAATCAAAGTCAAATAGTTTAAATTTTTTTAAAGAATAGGATAGTAATAATATTATAAGGATATAAATCGTATAACTATAAACATTTTGAAGGTACTATTTAAAAAATGGTTTCTTCCGGGATAGATACTAATTTAATCTCTTCTATATAATTTAATGGCAGGCTAATTAAATTATTTTTTAAATGAAGTTTTTAATCATATTTCGGGATAAAGCTATTTTTTGATTTTAAGAGTAAATTATATTAATACCAAATGTACTCACACTTAATAAAAATATTGTGATTGAATATGAAAAAAATCATAAAGGCTATAGAAGAATATCTATCATAGGAATCTCCAAAAAGTGTATCAATATCTCGGGTAAAAATCTATATAAAAATAAGTGAAAAAAGTATTTTCTTCTCATGGTTTTTGACATGACGGCGACATGACAGCATCCGAAGTGAAGTGAAGCAAGGCAGTCCATCCCTCTCCGGCGACTCCCATGGATTTCCGGTTCCGACGACGGGATATACACGTCGTTCTGCATGCCTGGCGATTATTGGAGCCAGGCCCAAAGGAAGCCCTGTCTTGCATAAGGGGGGATAAATATCCAAAATCCCGGAATATATATCCTCTTCCTCTCTTCGAATCCGTCGTCGTAAATTGGAGGGCGGCCAATTCGGGACACATAATTCTCAATGTAATATTTATATAATACATACATGTGTGTATTTTTAGAGTGGCAACATTTATACCAATAGTATGTCATCTCAGAATTTAATTATAACATAATTTTTTGCTTTTATTAATGTGACTTTCACTTAAGACAGTGTAAGAATTTAAAAAAAATGTTAAATTTAAAAAAGCGAAGACTCTCTTGAAACCAGTGAACATTTTATGTTTTATTTCACGGTCTTCGAATAATTGAAAAAAGTATTTATGAGTTTTTCACAGAATATTAAGGATATTGTAGTACTATTTTATATATTATATGTAAACAATAATCTTAAATGTAAAGAAATATTTTAATTTCACTAATATTGAAAAATTTTTAAGCAAAAAGGAATAAAAAATATATTTCTTATTTTTTTAAAAAAAAAGAAAACTTTTTCTATGAAAACAATTGCATTAAATGAATAAAAAGTAAAATACAATCAGCTTCAAATATATCACACAATAAACAGTATTGAGTTCCTATTTGTTTTAATACAATATTTAGTTCCATATTTTCAAGTTTAGTATTATTTAAATTCTCTAATACTTACATAATACATCATTGCTTCAGTAACTACTGTGTATTTGTTTCAAGTCAATAGATGAATGATAGAGTTAAACTAAATAAATATAATTTGCATTAACTACTTTCTGTAAAGAAATTTTGATTTAATTTAGATGAGAATCATAAAGCAAGTTCACAGTGTTCCCGATCTTTAAGCTTTCAGCTGGTTATTGGAGTTTTAACACATATTACGGTATTATAAAATGATAGATTTCTAAAATTGCTCTACAGCTCATTACAGATTATTATATTTATGATCACATTCTTCAGATTAATAGATCTCAGGTTTGTTTTTCTCATTGTACCAGAACTTAAAACGATACACATTTTGCTGTGTACAGGCATTTTTATAAATAATGTATACATCAGTATGCCTAGCGAAAATATTGAAAACCTTCAGTTTAAATGGTCTTACAAAAGTTTGGAAAGCAATATTGTTTTTATTTTAAAAATATTATTCCAAAAAAAGGTGCTTAAAAATTTTCCGTCTTTCTCCCATTCACACTCTAACAGGTGATGGATGTTCCATCTGTGAGAAAATCTGGAAAGCACTAATTATATATATATATATATATATATATATATATATATATATATATATATATATATATATATATATATATATATAATTGCAATAGTTCTATGTAGTAAGGCTATATGCAACACAGCATCAGAGTCAAATCACTGCATAAAATCTCCAGAACCTGAGCTCATTACTTTATCTAATTCTTATAACTATTGCTGTAACGTAGAAAGGGACTCACTTCAATTTCTTATAAATTGAACATTTGTTTATAAATTATAGTACATAAATTTCATTCATAAAAATGTTCACATATTTCCATTAAAACTAACTGAGCAGATAAATAAAAATATTGATATTTATATAATTAACATTTGCTTTATATTTTTTAAAAAGTAATTAAAATAAAACACCTCACATTAAGGCAAAATCACGTTATCCATCACTCTTTGAATTTCTATTCTTTTGTATTGAAAGATCTCGTCAATAAATATACCACGTACAACGCTGAATAAATAAATAACCACGTACTATGCTGAGCGCATTGCTCCTCTTAAAATTTTCAATCATAAACGAATAATTTTTCCTCCTATATTGAAAATAATATTATTTATCCTGCTGACAGAGCCATTTATAAACAACACATTGTCATTAAATAAGCTAATTCAATACATTCACCTCTTAACAGGAAAGTTAAAATAAATGACGCACATATCATATTTCACAAAGGGGTTCCTTCCGTAAACTCGGTTAGTTCAAACATTACGTTTTTGCAATTTCACGTTTTTGACACTCGGTGACATTAATTTGTGTACTAACTTATTACATCAAAGTAGCAGTTTGATTTTATTCAGCAGTGTTCACCTGTACACATATTTCTGGATCTGTAGTTAAAATTTAAAAAGTTGCGAATCCTAAGCGACCAAATATTCAGCAGTGTAAACAAACCTCTTCTCTTCTTACAATTAAACAAGCGCATAATTTTGTGCATCTACGGGATAAAAACAAAAATATTATTGCCAGGGCAAGCAATACAATTTGAGTTCCTTTGATTCTGCCGAGTATTTGATATCCTCTTTGAAATACCATGAGGACACCTCTATAACATTAAAACTAATTAATACAAATAAAAAAACAGAGTTACCGTGTTGCTTTGAAGGAGTTTATCAGGCATCACATACCGATGGTACTTTGTTTTAGAGTTCGTTAGCGCAAAGATATCAAAGAAGCGGGTTAGTTTGAGACTTTATGCAATTAGACGGATTAGAACTCTCAAATATGAATTTAAATGAAACAAATAAGGATAAAAACACCATAATTCAGCAATCTTCCGAATAAATTTTTTTTTGAAAAAAAAAATTCCTTTGATGTTTTTTTTTGTTGAGGTTCTAAGCGGGCAATTTCTTCACAGTTTAATTTAAAAGCACTTTATTTGTGTTCTTGGGAATTCTATAAAACTTTTCTTTACAATAGATTATTTCTCTTTAATTTGATGCTTATACTTCATTCTCCACAAAAACTTATTCTTTTATCTCTCATTGTTTTAATCTAAAGTACTGTTCTCATGGAAGTGAAGTACCTATTGAATTATTGATTTCCGTAATATAAAAGAAATGTAAGTAGTGTGGTTTTCTTTTGTTTGTTTATTTCCCCCTTTTTTTCTAAAGATTGAAGAGCAATTTTTTTTATTCCATTGAATATAGCAAAAACCCTTAAGAGTCAGAAAATTAAAATTATTTTCGCGCAACATACCTGTGATTACGTAATTTAATATTATTGGAAAAAATTAAGGGTAAGAGATAAAAATATAAATATTTTGTCAATGCATTTTTAAAAATTTTTCGTAAAACATTATATTATTGAAAGGAGATTTTACACTGCCGGCAGTATTTTTTAAACACATATTGTATAGCAAATACTTGAACTTAATTAATGTGAAGTGTATTAAAACTTAAGAGATATTTTTATGTTGAAATAAGAGTCTCATTATGATTTTTTTAAAACTCATAAATAATATTGAATATTTAGAATTACGTTCTGATAAGAAACATAAGTGTTTAAATTTGTCATATTTGAATAAGGACAAATAATATGAATTTTGTATTTTAAGAGAAAAATAATAGTTAATATCTAGTATTATATCAATTTCAGAAGAATTTTTATTTCTGTAATTAGTTAAGCGCATGAGTAAATGGGAGATTCTTATATTCTACAAATTTATGCTTATTCTTCAAAAAGGAAATAATAACAGAGAATTTTGGATAACACCAAAAATAATTTATGCATTTAATTTGCTTTAAACTTTTCTTTAGTTATTAGAATAGAGTATTGAATAAGTATTTACCCCGTTTAGAAACTTGAGTGAAATCTAAACAGAACATAATTGGAAGAAAATCAAAATCATTCAAAATTTCTGCTTTATTTGAAACATGATTTACTATATATATGGTTGAAAAGATAGAATATAGTATTTCGTAAAATATTACTTTATTACTGAAAACTCAAAATCTCTGATAGTTTATAATATTGTGATGTAGCATATATATTAACTTAAGACTCAAATTCACGAAACACAAGATTATTAATCTTTCTAAACATCATGATTTATAATTTAAATCCAGAAACTTAGTTTTTAATTTTAGCATACTTTAGGTTTGAAAGTTTCTATCATGGAGTAGGGCTTAGAAAATATGAAGGCCATTTTAAATATAAATTTTTTATGTATTTATCGATGACATGGCAAATATATAAATATTTTTTATCTTGGCCATGATGGCCTTTTTGGGTAAGAGTTTGTTCTCGTTATCGAAAAAAGTAGCAGGTTCTGTTTTGTATCAGATGAAAATTTATACCGTTCTGAAATGGTAACAAGAAGTATGTAGCACAGGACGTGAACACAGTGTCTTCCAAGTAAAATGACATCTCTGGGCTGAATGGCCATGTCGAGGGGTCTTCTTAATCTTCTGGTAATTTAGAAGAAAACTTTTATAAAGTAGTCTTTTAAATTGTATTATTTTAAATTATATTATTTTCTATATAAATGTGATTTGCTATAGTACAGAATTAGCTGTTGTTTTATTGAATAGTACATCATTCGCATAGGATAAATGGTATAGCAGTTAACGATGTGAAAGTGTGATCTTATCTTAAACTGTCAGTATGTTCTTCCTAAGTGAAGTTTTAATATCCTTCTCCTTCCTGAACGAAGTAAATTACATCTTATTCAAACTCTTCCTATAAATTATAGTGATCAATAAAATGATCGAGAGAGAGATTCATTCAATTCTTTCAATAAAATGATCAATAGTCATTTTCAATAAAATGATTTATTCTAGGGTAAGTAATTGGCAGTTGAAAGAACTATCAAACATGAAAAATATTTAATTTTGATGCAAAATTGAATATTAAAAAATATTGATTACATATAATAATATTTACTTACATATATCTTTTGTTAATTTTTTAATCAAAATAAAAATTAACAAAAATATTTGTACGTTAAATTGGAAGAGTTTGAATAAACTAAGTTTCAATTATATGCTGCAGTTAAGGTTGCAAGAGTCAAAAAAAAATCCCAGTCATCTCATCAGATTTCAGAAATGCTGGATGAAGTAACGGATGGAAGAGATGAAGATAAAATAATACACACAGAAGAAAGGTAACTAGGATAAAAGGTCAAATATTGACACAGGAAAAGGAATGATGCATTTGTATTCTCATCTTTGTCTAAAAATTAATATTTTAATTGACATACTGACTAAAGAAATGACACTTAAAATGGAAATGTGTTTTTCTAATTTCTGTTTAAACAAATTGTTGAAAAAGTACATTATTGATATATTTCCTAGTTGAATAAATAAAAGAATTTTACAGAAAAATGTATGCCATTTCACATGCTTCATTAAGATTTAAAATTTGCTTTATTTCTTTTCCAAAATTTGACTCCAGAACAATTCTCAGCATGAGTGGTATTACAGAAACTCACATTCAATATTCCATCTTATACTTATTTAATATTCTGACTTTCACTTAACATTTAATTGAATTGAAGTCAACATGGTACAGATTTGATTTAATTTTAAACTCTTCATTTTCCAACCATATGAATCATAAGTTGTTTTTCTGGCCACGGGCAATTTCCTTCGCCACGTGAAATCAAATCAAAAATTTGGTGAAACTATCGGTTTAAGTATAAAGACTCGGTAAAATTTCGAGGTCATTAGAAGCATGGGAAAGCTTTTTTTACGCTTGAAACTGTGGGGAGAGAATTATTCATGCGAAATCCAAGTGGGTTCTATTGGGAGATCACAGACCATGGGGGTATCATTAGCTTCAACGACCCATTAAAATCCATCCTCCCCACCAAAAACCGAACCCTTCTCACAATCATTGATAACAGGACTAGTGGAAGAGCGGTTAAAGACTTTATGGAGCAATTATTGCGGCAACCCTTTGAGGGCAGGCCTTCAGGCAGACATAGAGATCCTGCCTAATTGTCATGTACTGATAATTCAAGCACTCAGAGCTCAATTTCAATATATGTTAATGGGCTAAGCAAACATTTTGCCTTTCTTCTGATAAGAAATAAATTTTTCACTGATTTTCCACTTGAAGCAGTTAATAAACTTGTCATATTTATGGATAAAAAGTCTATTTCTATTATCTATAACGTGTTTCAATGAATTGGAGTTTTCTGTACCGATTTTTAATATGATATATGGTTCTTTGGAATTAAATAATTATATATATATATATATATATATATATATATATATATATATATATATATATATATATATATATATATATATATATATATATATATAATTTAATAATACAAATTAAAAATTATTTTAAAATATTTGAAAATGAAAACCAGAATTAATCGAAACAGTTAAATAACCATGAAAATAGGAAGTAATCAGAAACTTGTTCCTTCTCCTCAGATTAATATGGGATAAAGAAAATAGCTTTCAAAAGTTATTTTTGCATAGATCTTATACAATAAAACAAAACGCATGTAATGATTTTGGTGTTTCTTGAAAAGCAATGAACATAAATAAAGATAAAAGTTATAAAAAATAATTATGTAGACATAAGGAATAAAATTATAAAGAATATCCTATTGTAATTTTAATGAATGATACTTGTATTTTAGATTTTGTAAAATATTTCTTAAAATACTATTGAGAAACACACAAGCTACATCTTATTAATATTAATAACTTTTGCACAGAACAGTCTGATAGCAGAGAAATTTCATAATTACATATACAATATTTTTTGTTAATTTCAAGCTTAATATCATACTTTCGATTTGATTTCAAATTAAATCAAAAGAATTCATTAAATCTTATATTTTTTTCAGTGAGAATTACTTATCCACTTGAATTATCACTTAAGAATTATAATTTTTGACTTTAGAACTATATCAAAGTCAATATTTTCAACATCAGAAAAATATTAAAGTTGATATACAACTTTTTCAGATATTAACATCATTCATATACTTTTATGGAGACCTTTAAAATGTGTTCAGTTGTTGACTTAACAGTCAGTTTTATATTTAAACTTCTGTACAAAAGTATATATGGACTCAAAAAGCTTCTAAAATATCTTTAACTCAGTTTAACTTAATTTGATCATTAAAGTAAATGTTTTTTTATGATATTTAACTCGAATAGAAATCTTAATAAACTGTGTTTGCTAAAATTTTCATTTTTGAAAGCTTAAGAAAATTTGACATTATAGATAAGAAAATAAGGGAATTTTCTAAATATAATGGCAAACATTCTAAAATTATAAGAGAAAGTGAAAACTTTATAAGTAAAGGAGAAAAATGTACCTAATAATTTGAAGTATTTGTTATTTGACACATTTTGCATATTTTAATTTTTTGCAAAATAAAATTATTTTTCCTTTATATCATCCAAATTTTTTCTTCAAAAATATAAATACGCATTTTTTCTATTTTTTCATACATTTTTCCTATTTCTTAAATAAAATGTATAAATTATTCGTTCTTTCTATAGTGCTAATAATTAAATTTCTAGTTCCAAAATATGCTGTTATGGATAAATTCACATATAAAAATAACAATATATACATGTGAAATTTACTAAGTTTCTAAAAATTGCTTATAAAACATTATTTATAGACATTTTTATAATAAGAACTTGTTGAAATTTTTTTTTAAATTGCTACAAAACTCTACAACAAATACAGTTATTTTTTTAACATTTTTTTTATCATTTCATTAAACTGAATTTTTATTTTATAAAAAATTTCAAACTTGGACACTTTTAATTTAAACTACCACGTTTTATTTGTGCTTTAACATAAAAGCATAATTCTTATCGTCTTTATAAGCAATAATATCGATGTTAAATAACATCAAAATTAAAAGAAAATGCTATTTGTACTTTATTTTATTAATTTAGATAACAATGGGAAATTAAGAATATCTGTTTATTATTATAAATATTAAAACACTTAAACACTATTTATGATATTTGTTGAAAAAATGATAATATAAAATACTTTAACATAGAAACTGAAGCATTTTTAAGCAATAGCAAATAAAAAAATTAAAAAAAAAACTTCATTTTAATTTATAACTTTAAATATTTTAAAACTTTGTTCACTATATGAAAATTTCTGCATATGTTTGTATACTTAATATTTTTAATAATAAAATTTTTCCAAATATTTAAAGTTATTTCTATATTTTATGCAAATTTTTGATATCGATTTTTTGCAATCTATTTTCATTATGTAATTCAATGCATTCTACCAATAGGAAACTGTTAATGATTTAGAATTTAATATAGATTTTCAGATTTCAACCTCAATTGCAAAAGCAGATAGCTAAGAAAATATCTTAAAATAAATGAAGTATCAATGGTTACTTATCAAAATATTTAATTAAAAATTTGCGTCAAATGTAAACGTAAATATTGCTCAATCAAAAAAAATGACTAAAAAATGTAATTTTTTTAAAGATTTTATCTAAATTAAATAATTAATTTTTTCAAAACTTTTGTGCAGTAAATAAATTGTTATAGTTATAGTTACTAAATGTGTGATTTTTTTTAATAAAAAATAATTGAAAATTTATGAAGTATAATTATTTCGTTTGAAAAAGGCCTCTTTTTTTAGATATTTTAAATTGATTGCATGAAATATCATAAATAAATAATAGTTTAAATATGTTGCTTAGCTTTCATTTTTTAATTATTCTGTGGAAAGCACCATTACTTTAATAGTTTTCGTAATATAAGACAGTATTTATTAAATTTAATGAATTCATAAAAAAGTTAATTCGGAAATAAATTATTTCATTTGGTTTTTCAAAATAAGTATTGTGGGAAATATCAACTATATTGTATAGAATTTTGTTTCATAAAACAATAATGATTCACTTAGAAAGAATATAAATTGAAAATTAATATAAGAAATATATCAAAATTATTATTTTAAAATTTATAAAAATTGAATGCTACAAACTTTTTTTTTGCTAAGTTAATACATTGTTGATAAGATTGCATAAATTATATAATACCTTTCTCCTGACAATTTTCAAATGTAAAATTGTTTATTTCATTAAAAATGATTTTAAAGTGAAAAATATATAAAAATTTTCTAATCATTTTAAAACATTACACTGATTTATATTTTAGTTATTACTTTATTTCTTATTATATACCAATATTCAGTTCCTTTCATTGAAAAAGAGAATCAAATATAAAAAATATGATCAAAAAATAATTTTATTATAACTTTCAATTAACATGCCATCTGGAAACATTTTGTGTTTGATCTACTTCAGTTAGCAAAATTTCATTTTTGCCAGAAAAAAAACTAGTTAACACCGGTTAACTTTTATTTAAATAAATAAGGAGTACTTATTCACATGAACAATCATTTTCAGTAATTACCTGAGGAAGGAAAAACAACAAGGGGCATATATAATTCATTACAGTAATTAAGTTTTTTCAGCAAAAATTTGGAACATTCGTCATCGTAATATTCTAGTTAAGATATTGGAGCGACCTTTTAACCAAATATAGCTTAGAAGGGTCAAGGAAAGGAGGAAGAGGAAAGCAAGAAGACAGAGGAGAAAAGTGACCCGCAACAGGTGAGTGGACAGGATAACGGGTTACTTACCGCAGAAAAGAAGTGAAATTCCGAGTCTAATTCAGGAGAAGAGAGAGGAAAGAAGACGGAAAGAGTGACGCGCAGGGACGGCGGGATCCCGGGCGGTGAGTCGCCGTCGCCTTCTTAGGCGGGAGTGACAAGGGCAGGAGTGGACGAAAGACGGGTGCGCGCAAGCCGCCGACGCTTTTATTTCTGTCCGGGAATTGTGCCTCAGATATCGAGGACCCCTTTTGAGACAATACAATGTGCAACCCGATAAGGAATGTTCCTTCTTTACAAAATTCTGCACAATATTTTTGAAAAGGGTGGGAGGAGGGGGGAGGGAATAATAGCCCAAAAATTCCTTTTCACGGAGGGGCCGAAGCGCGCGTTTCTCTTTCAGAGTATGCGCGTGTGAGTGAGGATGTTGGGGATTTTGAAAAGGCAGTTCTATATGGATCCGTCTCTCTTGAAAACCACCGCTACCGCTGAAAGAGGAAGAAAGAGAGAGAAATTCTATGAGATGGATGCTACACAATGGAGGCGGGCCACTACCCCCCATTCGAAAAGCATCGCACAAGGAGAAGAGGATGCTTCCGAATTTCTCTTTTACTGACTCTTCTGGATTCTCTGTGCGTTGTGACCGCCTCCCATCTATATAAGCCTCTCTTTTCAAAAGTGTTCATTTTACCAATTACAAGCGGCCGATGGCAGCCGCAGATAAAAGGATGAAGGGAGAATCTCCTTTTTCCTCTCCATCCCATGAAAATAACTCCTCTCTCTTTTCTCTTCCATTCTGCGGCGCATCCCGCTTGCGCAGGGGATGAGGGGCGAATGAGTTCTCTCGTAGCATTGGCTACTCTTTTGTCCGAGCCGATCGACATCTCAAGGAAAGAAAAAACGAGTGCTTCGGATATAAAAAAATAATCATCAAATCGGTCGGACAGATCGAGCCTAACGCTTCGAAATTCAGGGTCCTTCCTTAGGCAAGTTCCTTACTAGGTTCTAGCTACTCTAGTATAGTGGGAAGGAATCACACATCCACCTTTTCCATCTTTCCTTTCCCAACTTACTATCTGGATTTCTTATTTTTTTTATACCGGCACACATGTATATAATATATCTATACACACCCACGCACACATAGATGCGATTTTCCCCGCATCCTCTTTTCTTTGGGCCTGTGCTGCAAATGACGTCGGGAAAACTCCGTTCCCAATGCTCACACCCCCACCCTCACCTACTACGCCGGTCCATTCCTTCGCTTTTATCGGCACTGATTCAGGCGCCACAAAAATCCGATACCCCCTCCAACTTTTATATTCCTACCTTCTCTTTTTGTCGCTGCCATCCCCTGCCTCCCCCACCAGTCTCCGCCCTCTGGCATTTATCCCCCCTCTCTATTGCCACCTCCGAACTTCATTCACTGAATCAGTCGCACATTCTTCCAGGGCTTCTCACTGATGAAGTTTCGATCAGGGCGGCCCCAGCTACAGTTTTTTTCCTCTTCTTCTCGTGTGTGTGTCCGTTAAAGAAGTCCTTTTTCCATTTTCTCTTCGTAGCCACCCTCCTCTTGTGTCACCCCCCACCTAAAGGCAAGTAATTTGCTACTGCTGTGCCAAATCCCCCGACGTCTTCCCCCATCCCTTCTTTTTTATCTTCTTCATCATCTTCTCCTTCCTTTGCCTTCAATCTTTATTTTATTTTAATGTTTCTTATATGTACAGCGAGCTTGTATGTTTATATGGTATACCGTCTTCTTGTAGGTGGAATAGTGGTGGGATTACGATATCTTACAATTCATTTTTTAACGGTACAAATACATTTTATACAGGTATTAAATTCTGATGCGATAAATTATTTATAGAATTAGGGTAAGAAATTTATAATGATATATATTAATATCTCAAGCAATTGACTCACAATAAGGGTATATAAGACAAATCTTAACATAATTACATTTTTACCAATTTAGAAATAGTTATATAACTTTATAATTTTTAACAGTATTCATGTTATGAAAGCAGTAATTCTTATAATAGCAGTTGAGAAAATTTTTATGTTAAGGAAACTATATTTTCAAATTTTAACTCCTTAAAATTCTATTCAACAATATTTGGAGGATATGATTTATTATAAAAAATCAATAGAGAAATATTACATAAAATCAATAAAAGGTATACATTATTGAATTAAGGCGATGATTCCTTTCCTTTTATTTAAGAACTGTTGGTACACACAACCTATATTCAATCCATACATTAAACACAAATTTAATTTGATTTCGAGTAAAAGTTTCATTCATGCTAGCAATACTTTTTATGTTGTGAAATTTTATTAAATTCTTGTTTTTCTATTTTTTAGTTTTTATAACAATGAAAAGAAACAAGTTTTAAGCAATTGCAAAAGTGTGAATGCTCTTTATATACGAATATCATTTATATTACACAACAATAAATTATATTGTCTAAAATTTACTATATCATTTTTATTCTCTGTAGGAAAGTACTAAATAAAATATATGTTGATATTGAATAAACGTGTTTTAATGGGTGTGTTACAGTTTAAATTAATATGAGAAAATTTAAAATTTTATACCCATTAATGGCTTAGATAAAATTTATAAGTGGAACATTCCATAAGAATAAGAAAATCAATTTAAGCATTTTGAAAATTGATTAGGTGAAAAAAATCATCCCAAAATTTAAAAAGATTCCATAAACCTCTGTGAAACAAAATTTCATCAATGAATAGTTTCTCCTGTAAAACTGTTTCTCTGCAAATACCAATGTTCTACACAGAAGAAACTATACAGGGTGAAAACCGACACGAACTGGTTGAGATGCTAACGATGAATATTTGTCTTAGTTCCTTGACATTTTTGTCAAATTACGCATAGCATTCATAAAATAAATAAAAATTATTTAGTTTTATTAAAATATATATTAAATTTTTTATCATAAATTAGTTAAAAAAACCGAACAAAGATATTAATTTTTAAGTAAGTTACATGCTCAGTTTAATTATTGTTATATTTATATACACATCAGTATACACATTTATTGGAAAAATATAGTATAATGGAAATAAAAATTAAATTTTTAAAAACTTTGGGAGTATATGGATTCTGAGAAATCAATACCTAGAACAACCATATCTGACATCAGTTGTTTATCCACCTGGGCACTGAATTCAATAAAGATTAGATGGCATATATAGGTACAGCTGTTTATGAAAATGCAATATGATGTTACAGTTCATTCACCAGAGAAACAGTGAATGACGCATGAGATGATCCTTTTGCTTGTTAACTATTGATCAAATGTTATCTATTGATGAGAGACCTAGAAAATGTGTAACCAAAGACAAATGAAAAGTGTCTTTTGTATCAAGAAATTATACACAATAATCAATATTGGCAACATGTTATTAAGTCTTATCCTGCTGAAGAGTAGCGCTTCGCAGAATTTGTATAAATGGTACAGAAATGGCTCTTAACATAAGAGAAATATAACAGGCATTCAGAGGGCCATTAATAAGTACAAGACGTAAACCTAAAGGCATTTCATATCATCATTCCAGATTATAGGATAGTTTGATGATACCAACATGACGAAGGAGATAATGTGGGTGACGGTGTAAGAATCAAAGGTGCGAACATCATGATATTAAAAGCAGAAATCAATCTTCGTTGTTCTTGTCTGAGATATAATGCCAAGAAAAGTCGAAGCCTGGATGACAGAATATGTTTCTGTAGCAAACGTTATCGAACTTTTCTATTTGTTGTCTTGCAAATGAACCTTTTTTAATTAAAAGTTATAGAATGTCTACACGATCCACTGAGACCATACGGATCTACTGTAAGCCAGCATGGCATTTCATACAACCGTTCTGAAACCATCAATTCAATATTCTGCAGTCATGAGATTTTGACTGATGCTAAGGTAGAGTAAACCATAATTCTAGAAGGATAAAATTCAAATTTTATTTAATTCAGGAAACATTGTGGTAAGATTTCTCAAGCTCAAGCATTAACAAGAAGAAAATCACACACACAAGTACAAAATATTAAAAAGAAAATATTTGCTTGGTTTTTTAACAATCCGAAGTCATGATCAAATTGCTTCGATTTATTAAAGTTTATTAACATGATATCTTAAATTGAATCTTTAAATTAAAATTTCTGTTATTATTAAATAAAATTTTGAATTATTCATTTCATGTAAGTGTATTTATACACACATAAACACCCTCATACGCATATATATACATATATTCATGCATATACATACATATATATTCATAAAGAATAAAGGTAGGCATTATTTTGAGAAAAAAAGGTCATGGTATCTGAACAGTTTATTTGAAATCACTTAAGATGATAAATGTTATGAGAAGAGATATCAGGTGATCAAACAGAATGTTGCTCGTTTTGTATCTCTTCAGGATGGTTCAATCAATGGAAAGTTTTCATACGATAAAAACCAAGTCAAACAACAAATTCCAAATGATTTGTTGTCATGCATTTTTGGTAGGTACATGTCTACTTTAATTTTTAGATATGGGTATTTTTCAGCTTTAATTTAAGCAACTTGCCGCGTAATCTGATTATAATTTGAATAATGAAAATTTTATTTCCTTTTTTTCACATACATTTCATAGATGATACTACCCTGAAATTAATCAGCTTGATTTAGTAAGAATGCATAGTCTCTTTAATGTGCCACAGAAAATGAGTGGAAATCTTTGTTGCATATTAGATGGAGAATTTTTATATTTGAATTATTCATCGTTTTTGCTTCTATTATCGAAAAGATTCCTCTCCAGTTAATATGTGATTCAAGGAATCAAATTCTTTGTATTCACGACGTAGCTGATCGTAACAACCAACCACTCTACGTAACATATTTTTCATATTCATGTCGAATCTAGCAGCTGAATGCTTAGATCAAATTAATAAAGTATAAAGAACGTGGATCATAGTCTGGTAAATACAAAATACACACTATAGGGTCATCGTATTTTTTACTAGAGGATGCCTATTTCCGACAGACAAAAAGAATTTGTAATCTAGTTATGTTGTTATATACTGATCCAGCTGGTTTTTTACAGGCATCTTCACCTGAAATAAATGAACGATTAAACTTTGAAATGCATAATGATTGAGATTTGAAGCGGATAACTTTTAAATAAAATGGGGAGTACCAAGCTTTTATAATGCGTAAGGTAGCTTCTTCATTGACAAATAGACACATATCATGATGGCAACGAGCAATATACATTCCCCTACAATACTTGAAACAAACGATAAACTTGAATAGACTTTTTAACTCAATTTTAAGCTAAAGTTTATCTCATAAAAATATTCCATGCATATAAATGTAACAATATTTCATAAGAAAAAAAAGATTAGTCTTCAGTAATGCAAATGCCTTTATTCGAATAAATATTGCAAATTAGAAAAAATTAAAGACCATCTTAAAAAGAGAAACTTAAGTACAGTTAAAGCTACTAAATAAATTAATGATTGGTAAATTCAAATGGTGTTAAAAACGCATGGCAGATTTGAAGTATTAGATACTGCTTTCAGGTATAATTAGAGAATCCAAGGGTTCCAATTATATATTTCATTTAATTTAGCCAACAAAATTTAAAAGTGTTTTTTAGACCATTTTTTGAGGAATACAAAATATTGGTAGAATATTATTCACCAGTCATTTATATATCTTTCGAATTTCATCAAAATGAATTTTCAAAAACAATACATCGATTTAAAATTTGAAAATATTTCTAAAGTACCTACAAACATTAATACCTATAATAGTTTAACTGATTTTCAAATAAATGAATATTCTAGACTTTACGCTTTTAAAACAATTCGCAGATTGGATTGTCTTACGATTATTTGAAGGTTATATGAACACTTAAATTTAATCTAATGATACAGAATGAATTCTTAATTTTAAATAATGTTTTGATTTGCTAGAGTTAATATCTAGATTCTTGATACATGATTTGTATTCAACAATTCAATTTAATCCCATAAATGTCTTTCCGCATTTACTTAAAGAATCTTAAAATTTTCTGCATGATTTCCCTTTATTCTAACAAAATTGCCAATTCGAATCTTTTAAGTGTTCTAAAGCGAACTGTTTAGATATATTACTGATCTAAAATACTTTACAACGCTCTTAATTTTAGAGCTGTCTAATCCACTTTTTTAATCAAGCGTCTTAATCTGTCTTTAAATAAAACTCGAGCTTAAATTCGCAGGATTAAAAATCACTAACAAGTGAAAATACGATTTTCATATTAAAATTTGTGTGTATATATCTTTATTTTTCCACAAACAGCTAGAATTAACTTTAAAGCTTTTGGTAGGATTATGAGTTTTACAAGGAATTTTATTAAATGCTTTAAATCAAATGGAACTTCTTGATGCTTATGAAAATGAGTGTAGATTATTTGTCAAAGTTTAAAATTTTTTTGTGCGGAACAATTATTCAACATTTTAAATTAAACTTCAGTTCAGGTAGAAGTGTAATCCTAGACGGTATCATGAGTTGCCGTTCATATAGTTGATAAGCTGGTTATATTGAAATAATGGAATTTACACGGTAAGACGGAAAAATTTGATTTTGATTAGCCTTAACGAAATCCATTAGCATTTATAAACTTAAAGCTTATGAAGATTGGGAAAAGGTTTGCGTAAGAATTCAATTTTAACACATAAGCTGACGATATTTAAGTAGATTTTCCATTGTAGAGTTGAATAATAGAAATCAGTTTATCGTGCAACAGTTTAGAACAATTATGCAGACAAATTACATAAAAGGCTTATTCTTCACATATACTTATATTTTCTTACACTTTTAACATTTGTTAAGCGAATATACTCTGCGTTTATAATAGAAATAATTCTTTCAGATCTTTAATTTCAATAATTCATTGGGAAATGTTAACGAATTCATATTAAATTAAACTGTAATTCAGATAGAATACATGTATTTGATATAAATTCTTCAAGTTAAAAGAATAAGCAGTCATTTTAATAATCAAACTATATAATTTGTTATTTGAATATTGTATTCACTTCCTGATACAATATTCAAATAACAAATATAAATGATGAAATAGTAGGTATTTAAACATTTTTTAAAATGATTTTGAAAGGGATATAAAATTTAATTGGAAAGTTATTCATCATTTTCTAAAATGTTCTATTGAATAATTTTCAGACTACCATATTATATTAGTATTTTTTTTTAAATATTGATTTTTATAATATTACAGGGGAATTTTCATTAATTGTTTTTCTTCGGTATTCTTCAGAACTCAACGAAAATATAAAACCGCACTTTGAAAGATTTTTTTCTCAAAGCTACAATGAAGCATCGGTTTAAATTTTGCGACTGTCTATAAATGTAAATAATGTGCTAATTCTACATTTCCATTGCGACTCTAAATACAACTCGTTATTTCTGAAAAAAAAAACTTTTTTGAAGACTAAAATGTGAAGGAGGTTCAAATACTTCCCAATGATCTTACGCTACGTTAGTGTTAAAATGATATGGTTATGGTCTTACCTTGGCGTAATAACAAGGCCACGATCTTCAACGTTGAAGACGCTGGATTTCTTTCCCATAAGTTGTTGAACAATAAGAGATGGGGATTGTGCTTCTGTTTACGCATCTATGGGGATATATATGTGAGAGTATTTCATGTCTTACGCCCTTGTGATGTATGGTTATAATTCATTATTAATTAAAGATCTTCTCTAAAAATGAGACATGGTGGTTGTACACATATTTTTTAAGAAATCTTGGAGAATTAGGACTGCTTTTTAAGCCCTGTTAAAATAGTATGTTTATGCGTTCACCTACTTTACTGGGAAAATGCACTCTTCGGAGAAGAAGTTCCCGGGATCGATACTAGCCACTACTAAATAACGAAATGTAGGTGACATGCTCTTATTTTTTTCTATGCATATATGTTGGGGTGAATGTCAGTCTGTTTGATGGATGGATGATTATGGGTCATCCTACTTTAGTGGGAAAATGCACTCTTCGGAGAGGAAGGTCCCGGGATTGATACTAGCCACTACTAAATAACGGTAAATATGTGATATGCTGTTATTTTTCTGTGCACATATGTTGGGGTAAATGTCTGTCAGTTTTATCGGGTTTCCTTAATCAACTCGGCAAACATAGCTTATTTCCTACAAAGTGCTCTTTCGAATATTAACTAGCAGTAGTTACTAAAAAACTTTACAATAACCTTTGTAGTATCAAATTACTCATATATTTAAAATCAGAATAGAAAATGTGCATATATTTCCCAACTTTTTGTCTCATTTCATCAAGAAATTCAGTAGTTGAACTGCAAATTCACTTTATTCTAATGTAGCAATGTATCTTGAAGGCTATATATTTAAATAAGTTATAATAATATCCTCTTTAAATAGAGGAGTCAGAGCATGTTTTTCATACACAGAATTATTAGATCATTTTAAAACTTTTTTTGTTCCTTTTTTATTGAAAGAGAGACAAAGGTAGTCATGAATAACTGAAATTTCTTTGGCATTCCTTAAATGAAATATTTACGTCTTTAAATACTTTTATTCATCAAAAGTAGTTTTATTTCATTGTGATAAAATTCAGATACACCCAAGATTCATAAATAATATTAATATATTATTACCTATCTTCTAATAAATCATTCTTACATTACAATACATTTTAAATTTCTATTGGCCATCTGCCTGAATGAAATTCAATGAACTAACACATTTTATTTTAATTAAATTAAAATCTCTATTAGTTATATATTTTACAGTTAATTGAGAGGTATTTTTAAAGAAATTTATATAGCTATTTTTCTTGGTGCTTTCTATAGTGCTTTTTATGCATTATTTAATAATTGAATACGATTATTTTTCTTCTTCTGAAATTATTAGATTTTTTTCAAGCAATAGCTTGTTTTTAAACTTTTTTGGCACTGAAAGTATTTTAATTTATAGTGAACTCTATTTTTGAATACTAACACAATAATTTGTTCTCATAATTCTTTAATATTTCTTGGTAGTTATAAAAAATATTTAAATTCTTTTTTAATACAGGATAACATACAGAATTAATTAATCTTACAAAATTTGTTTGGAAAATTCTAGGAAAATATCTGCTTTTCTCTATGTTGTGATTATGTTAAAAGCTTAAGCATAATTACTCGTATCAGTGATAAAATCTACAATCACTGTTACTGACGCAAGTAACAGTGATCGTAGACTGATACAAGTAGCAGTGATTCTATCATTTATTTTTTCCCTGACATATAGCATCTTTCCCCCAGCTTTACAACCAATCCCCCAGTGATCTCGAAATGTAAGCCTGGATCAAACCAACCATCACATTTTGACCCCTACAAAGTCATCAATGTCCTAATAGATTTGGGTAGGAGCTACGGGGGTTGCTAAGACTTCCACATATGGATCTGACGGAGCGTTTCAGAATCAGTTATGTTCTATGGTTTTTGTAGGGGGTGGTTGGTGGTGGGCGATCCAGTTTAGTACATATACATTCAGTCTCCATTTCAGCTCTGGCGTAATATTTTGCTAAGATGCTTCGTAAATTGCCAACTGAAAGGGAAACTGATAAATCTGTATGGAAAAGTGGTTCCGACGTTCGTTTCTGTTTTCCTACTTTCCGACAAATGTTCGATTTTGAGATTTCACATTTTATCTAATGTTTTATTCATATTTCTGAGGGAAGATATTAGCTTCCTATCCAAAATTTTCAATGACCCGTTTTTGTATGAATAATGGAAAAAAAGGTTAAAAAAACTTGTTGCTGTTCTGCAAGTTATTTTTTAGAAGATACCAATGAAGAAATACCTACATCTATTTGAGCTTAATTTCTAAATTAATTTTAATTTGTCGGGAAATTTTTACAAAAACATTCAAAGATTTAATTATTTCTTATGTGATAAAGATAATGTATTCAATATTTCTTTTAAAAAAAAGCCTTTTTCTAATAACAGAAAATAGTTTTAAATCTCGATTATCCGAAGATTTTCATATTAAAATGTAAGCACAAAAATTAAATTTTAAAGATGTATTAAAATTCACATTTGATAAATTGTAATTAAATTCCACAAAATAACATAAATAAGAAAATTGGTTAATCAACCATTTTTATAATAATAAAGTCTGGTTAAATTAAAAATTCTCAACCATTTTTAGAATAGTTAAACATAGTATAACTAGAATTTCTCACTCGTTTTAAATCAGTGTGGTCAAACCCTGTAAAACTAGTTGTAATTAAATTTTGTAAAGTTCTTGATAAATTAGTTTTCTTATTTTTTACCGATTAAATTACAAATTATCTTTGTATTCCTGAGAAATCTATAATAGTTATAATATGAATATTTTGCCATTTTGTTTATTATCACATAAATTTCGAATATAAAATAAATGCTTTTAGCATCAAAATATATTTATCTTTTAATCGGATACTATACGTTTGTAATTTTAAAGACAGGTGAAATCCCAAAATTCACTATGAAAGTCTAAGTCGTTAATGTAAGTAGGTGGTAGAATTCAAATGAATAACAATATTGTGTATAATCATTAACTTGAAAAGGATAAAGTATGAAACACACACGAATTCGTCAAAAACTTCATATTAATAAAATCTAAACTTTTATTATTTACATCATATAATTAAGATTGAGTTGTAAACATCGATGAAATTAAATTAATAATGATATCTCGAAATGCAAATGCAATGATGTATGAAAACCAAATTTCATACTCTACTTGTTGCATAATGATATTAAATATAAGACATTATGCATATTTAAATATTTGTTTGATACTGAATTTTACTTACAAAATAAAAAAAACAAGAGAAATTTAATCAAAACATATTTAAGTGCCCTCAACAGTAATATTCAGATTTGCAGCTATTTTTCAAAATAATGAAACTTTTTTCCCTAATTAATTTTCTAGTTTGAATAACTTTTTCTTTATTTTTTACTACAGTAAAAATACTACAGCTGAAATACTACAGTAAAAATTTACTCCATTTAAATTATGCATATCTCCATTTGCTTATGATTTTAAAAGGATTATGTTACTTGCCTAATGGGTGGAGATATTTTTAAATAATAATTTGCTACACAATGATTCAGGATGTCTCTCCTTATAAAAACTCATTGACAACAGCAAAATGGATTAAAATAATTTTTCATACATAGAACCAGTTAGGACTTAAGATATGATTGATCGCTGGTAAATACAAAATTTGTAATGAATAATCTAAAATATCTCTGATAATAAAATCACACACACACAAGTAAAAGGAAATAAATTAAACTATTTAAATAACAAAATATTAAAACATTCTGTAATGCAAAGACTTATAAATAGATTTTCACTTCGTTTTTTTCCTCACCTTGAAATTTTTCTTAGGCTACAAAAAATTTTTGATTGACTATACGATGACCACTGGGGATAAGGTATATAGTATTTACCTCGATTACGATTATTCAGAATTATTAAACTAAGAAGAGAAAACGACGAAAGTATATTCATTATACTTTTTTCAATTATAGTTTATTTATAACTGTACACGACATATTTAAACACATCACATACCAAGCTTTATAATGATATCTGAAATGGCAAAAATAATGCACTTCGTACAAAAATGATCCTGTATAGTAAGCACAAGCTAATTGTAAAATTGAAAGAAGAAGCTCTGTGTTGATAAGAAAGTAACTTCTAATGATATTGGCACTTTAAAATTTTAAAATTAAGCGTATTTTGTATTTTTCTTATTATATAATAAGCAATATTAATTGTGGACAGTATTAAGGTATTAAATAGTTTAGATTGGATATTTAACAGATTGATAAGTGCAAATCTTAGCTTTTTAATATTATTATTCTGCTTACCATTCCTTGGAAATCATTCTGGATTTCACTTCTAAGAATTTTTTATTGAAACTACATTTTCTAGGAAAAATTAGTAAGTTCCTCAAACATCATTTTACTAGGAAGTCTAATATATGAGTTATTGTTAAAAGCGAAAATAAAAACTGCCATTTAATTCTGAAGAAAAAAATTATTTCCATCAGAATCTTGATTATATAGAACCTTTATTCAATCCGAAAAAAATTCAAGATTTATTCAATTCCTATTTCTAAATGTTTTCACACTGCAAATAGATGTTTAACAATTTTGAAAATTATTGTAATTCTTTTATTCGGCTGTGATTATTTACTACATATTGTGGACATATTTCTTGCAATTTAATAGTTTTTCCTGTACACTGAGTATTCTGTTTGATATATTTAAGTTTTCTTGAGATTTTAGGGTAACTATGAGCAAAAATTATTTTGAAGATCTTAATTTAATTCGACAATGGATTTTATTTTTTCTTATTTTTTTCATAATCATTTTTTTATATAAAGAAAGCAATTTGACTATAACTTAAAGGCATTTAGTTACTATATTGATACAATTGGCGAAAGAAATTCAACCGAAATCATATACCAAATAACACTACACTAAAAGTTCTTGATAAAATAATTTTTTCCCAAAGCAATTTTTTCATCTCCAAACACACAAATGTGACTTAACGTTTAAAGTCTGATAAAAATGTTTTACACGGAAGTTATTTTGTAATTTTTATTCCTTATTCATATTGAGAAAAATTTTTTATAATTAATAATGAAGATAATTTTCAAAAATGATCCTTCTTTCTCATCACTATACTGTAAAAAATCTTTACTTCAAAATGAGAAAAGATACTTTTGATTTTGTATTTTTCCAAACCTTGGGGTTCATATAAACACGAAACACTGTATATACAATGCATATTTCTTTAAATGTAAATATTTATATTTACATAATGCTTAAACTAAGATTCAAAATTATTTAAAGTCATAAATACCTATCATTTTTTAATAACTTTCAAGTAAATTTAAACCACCCGTATAATAAAGTAATAAACATCTTGCTTTTTTCATCCGGCAATTTTAATAACAATATAATAGAAGTTCTAATCAGTACTGCTTAAAAGTGTTTTGAACTAATTTTCGAAGATTTTATTCACAATCTCTAGTAATTTATTTTTGCTCTTCTAGTGTAACGAAATATACAAGTTAATTAATTAAAATTTAAAATTTGACTCTCTTAAAATCTTTACTCTGTTAATATACGAGAATTAAAATCTTCGTTTCTAAAATATCTTGATATTTATCATAAAAATTGAAACCATCAATGCACTTTGACTTTCAATCAAAATGCACAAAATACTTTGATTTTTTGTACAAAAACAGATAATTTCATTGATGATTTGTTCTTTAAATTACTAATCAGAATTAATAAGCGTAAAATAAATTTATTTCAAAAAATTTAAAAGTTTGAATAAATCAATTTTTCGGTTTACATTTTTGCCTTTGTTTAATTATTAAAATATAAAATTTTCCCTTATTAAAGATTTAGAAGAAATTGTATTTTTTTAAACAAAAATAATAACAATCTTAATTGAGCTTAGTTAAAAGCAATTGCATCATTCACTAAAGATTTTATTTGATAATACCTTTTCCCCAGTTGATTCCAAAAATGCCTTGAAATTGCAAATGAACTTGCAAATGAAACCTTACAAAATATTAACTCTCTCACATTATTAATAAATTTCTGACAGGTAAAAAAGAGAATGGAAGTAGTTTAATAAAATAATTTAAAATAAATTTTCATTAGTTCAAATTTTAAAGCTTCGAACTTGTTCCCGAATTGCAAGAATCTGACAGACATCATCCATCCTGTTCGTTTATTTGCAGGGGAGGAAAAAGACTTGGTAATATCGCTCATTTTATAACACTTTTTCTTTCCTTACACGGGGGATAGTCAATTTCTTGGAGGGAAAATTCCTTCATATTATGTAAATTATGGTAGGGATAACTTCTAGCAGTTTTACTATATATATATGCTCACTTTTCCCAATTACAATTTCACGGAAGTCTTTTTTCCTTATCCAGACTTCTCTGCGCAGGCGGATGGATTCGATATGCTAATCTCGTAGATTGCGATGCCATCTGAACGAGTGTTACTCAATTACTGCGAAGAAGAATATATTATGCAATTCCCCATGTTTACATTCTTCCAACGAAGGAGGGAAGAAATGAAAATAGAAAGAAAAGAAGTTGCAGTTATTTGAAAGAGAAGGAATATAATTAAATATTCGAACCATTTTGGGACATCCCTATTTTTTTTACTCGCAAGGAGAAAAAGAATATTTTTAAATTTATGGAATGAAGCTTGCGAAAATATATTTCCGCTGTTATTTTCTAAGCATAAATCCTCCTCTGAATGCTTAATTTATATACACATAATATATTAATAAATTTTAAGCGTAGTTCCTTAATTATTTAATTTGAAAAATAATTAATATTTTAACATTATTTCATATAAGATTAAAATATGATTCCCATTAATTTTCTCTCTCGTGAAAAATCAATTTCTTTCATCAAATGAACTCAAATGTAAATAAATAAACTAGTAATGCATTCGTATAAATGATTTATTTCTGAGAATATGATTTATATGAATTAATGTATTGTAATAGACTTTTTTCATTATTGATTATTTTGATTCTATGTTAAAAACGATAGCTTTTACGCAATTTCTAATGATATCATTCTAAGATTATAAGTATTTACAAAGAAAAAAAACTTTGGTAAGAAATTCTCATTTTTTTCCACTTACAAAATGAAAAACTGAATAAATTTAAATTTTAAATGATTTAACTTTTTGTTGTGAAAACACATTATTTTTACTGTAGGGTAGGTATCATGGTTTAAATAATTAGATTTGTGAGATTTTAGTTCTACCTAAAATTTTAAATTAAAAGTAAGATGGATTAAACACTTTTAAAAAGCATTTACATGTTATATTTTTATCATTTAAGTTGGATTTTGAAAAGAAATTGTTTGTCATGTTATAAAATATAGGAAAATGTATGAAACTTTGTTCCTAATTCATTATTAATATAAGACATCTCAAATTTTTTAAAATTTTTGCTTTCAAAACACAAATACAACAAGTTGTTTACGAAAATCATCTCAAAATTCTAATTATACGATTATTTCATCATCGAATAAGACTTGATATTTTGTGGCAAAATGTCAAAATAAAGATTTTTAAATCACTAGATTAAAATAATAAAAATAACATTTATCTTCTGCTAAATATGCCATTCAATTATTGTTAGTCACTACTGAGATTTATACGAATTTCGATTGAAAATGAAACACTTTGAATTTAATTATGGAGAGTTAGGAATGTTATTAAATAATGATTATGAAAATTTAAAAACATAAAAACTTTTTCTTACCTTCAACAAGAACATGAATACAAATTAATCAACAGCAGTTTATCTAGAAAGATCATTTTTTATTTTGACCAACAAATATTGATCATTATTATCATATTTAAGCCATACGTTACTATATATAGATAGATAATTCTTAAATTCTTCATTTTAGTTAAACTGTGTCGGTAAATATAAAAATCATTTTCTTCAACATTTGGCAATATGCAGTGATCATTTAATAAAAATTTTTATTTATTTCTTTTCTAAAATAATTGTTTATTTCATATGAAAATATTGATTGATTCCTGATTACTGGTAATTATATTGTGTGATTCTGATGTCATTTAAAAGAACCTTTAATAAACTAATTGTCACCATAAAAGAATTACAAATTCTTCTAAAATAGAATTATGTGAAAATGTAGTTACAAATTAAATAAACTCATCAACATAATTATGTTGCTCAAATCATCAATTCTACTGTTAATAAATATTTTCCTGTATTAAACGCATTAATTCCAAAACAAACACATTTTTTGTAAATATTCGATTTAAAAAACGTCCAAAATTTATAAAACTAGTTTATGGTGTATCGGAGGTAGGTAATCTTCGGAAAAGAAATCAACAAGGCGCCAAGTCTGTCAGTTTTTAAATTAATCGCGCCAAAGAACGAAGGGAGTTTTTCCAAGAAAAACGGCTTAATTCCCAACGTTTACGTGCTCCCCAACTCGAATTTTCCTTTGAGTTTCTGTGTGGGCTTTGTTACTTCCCAAGAAGATTGAAATGATTGAAGACCTTTCACAGTAATATCGCACAGCGAGAGGTACACTTTGAAATTTCAACTACCACTCGCTGTTAGACGGCGATGTATCAAGCATAAATCACCTGGGCTCTTTCCTGCGGGTGGAAGACAGAGATTATTAGAAAATAGAGACTCACATAGACAGCAAAATCGGCAATGAAAATATGATATTCAGCTTTATAAAACCTATATGAAGTATCAAATAATACGAAATATTACTTCAAAGTTCTAAAGTGACGTTAGATTGGTATAAGTTACAGTATCTTCGATAGGTATTGTGATCTTAATAAGCCTTCATTTGCTCCGATTAAGACTAATTTTATTATGGTTAAAGTTAAAAAAGAAAGATATTTAAAAGTATGTTTTTATTAATAATAGATCTCTTTGTGCGACTTGTTCCGACATATTGCGTTGTTTTAATCTATATTTTGGCTTCTTCAGTTTGTTTTTTAATTTTTTCTTATGTAATATTTTCTTAAAATAATTATTTTTCTGTTTACAATGATCCGAACTTTAGACACTTGATAATTTATTGACAATAAATGATTTACACAGAATATGTATACTCATTCACACACACACATTACTATACACAAAAAATTTGCGTGTAAATGTATTCAACTATTTTTTGGATATTATCATGGAATTTGATTTATGAAGTAGAAAAGTTTAGTTTTATTTATATGAACTTGACCCATCTCTATTTGTGTGAGCTTCTTTGAATTCTTTATAGCATTGATAAAGCTAGATTTTGATTCATTTTTATATCTATATAAAATTTCAGATTCAACCCACTGAAGTTTATGATTGTGAAAGCAATGAATATTATTATCCATCAGCTTTTATATCAACTTACCCCTCATCTTATACTAAAGGATGTTCAACCATTTTATGCCTTTGATGTCTGGAGTTTTAGTAGAATTTTCTAACGTAACGTTTTAATAAAATTCTGTAATTATTTGAATAAAATCAACTTTTTATTTGAAATTTGATTACTATAATCACATAAATGAAGATATAATTATTTTATAGATGAATTTTTGTGGCGATTTTTCATTATAAGAATATTTTCTCTTACATTATATTTGTTATTATTTGGGTTTTTTTAAGAGTCTTTTTGTAAAGACAGCATCACTTATAGTCGCTTGAAATTTTGAATTAAAATCAAAAATATTTTACTTATAATATTATTTATATTGCAGCTATAAATAGTAATTTTTATGTTTATGTTAAGATAGCTCTGCCGAAATCAACTATACTAATTTATTAAAAATAAATTGAAATCAGCCAATTTTTCCAAGAGAATAATTAAAGAATATGAGTCTTGAATGAATTTTCTCCTTGGTTATTAAAAAATTGAAGCCTGAAATTAAATTAATTTAAAGATTCAAATATATGAATTAATTCTTCCTTTTATAAAGTATGAACAATTTTACATGACCTAGTTTTAATGCTAAATATAGTAGGAAATATTAAATTCAATCATATATTATAGTTACTAAAGAACTATGAATTAAATTTAAATGTATAAATTTAAAAAAAAGACTTTAAACTGTTTTTCTTTTAAAAAAATTATAAAAAAAGTTCAAAAATTTATTATTAATAGGACAAAAACCTTATTCTTTTTAATTTGGGAGACCCAGTTGAACTGTTTTTAAGCTGAAAAATAATTTATTACAAAGAAAGAATATTGTGAGCCGCAATTATTTAAAATTTGCTATTTTTTGGACTGCTTTAAAAAGCATCCTTCTATAGTGTTATCATTAAGACAGAAAAATTAAAGTAATATTTAGATGCATCTTAAATTATTTTTAATTATGAAATAGTGTAAAATATACTGGCTGTATATGTACACAGTTGTTTAACTATATAAAACAGATCTTCAACAATTGCAGTATTAAACAATAATAAAAACATGTGCCTTGAATACAGCTAAATATTAGAATTACATGTTTATACAACAGTGACCGATATACTTTACGGTAATAATACATAGAATACGCAATTGACAGTTTTATGTAATAATCAGGGAAATAGTTGTAACCATTTTTAATATTATATTATGTAAACTCATGAATATGTCACATATATAATAACGAATATTGGACACTAATACCAAATAATAACGAATATTAGTATTACTCTAAAACACTATTTCATGCTTAAAAATGACACAATATTGTGGGAAGAAATTATAGGAAAAAAGGAACCAGCTTTGCCGGTGCCAGTCCTAGTGGCGACGTTTCTCAAGCATTCACTAGTATCTGAACCATTTTTTATACATCTAAATTACAGAGTTTCTAACAAGCATGGGCAGAACTAAATATATGATTGTCATCCAGATAAATGCAGGTACTAAATCATTAAATGTACCACGTGCAGGTATAAACTGCCGACGAATTTACTAGAACACACATGACACCACATAGCCAATTACATTACCCGCCGCTGACCAAGATCTATTGTTATCTTCTTTTGACCAAGGCAACATTGTTAGAAATCACTGATGCATTTTCTTAGACGAATTAAAATTTCTTTTGAGAACTAACCGATCCTGCGTTCGTGTCCGAAGGCTATGTTTGACCACAATGTAGGATATTGTTAGGAGGAAAAGGCGGTTTAGATTTTGAGTGACGGTGACCGTCTTACTTGATCCTATTATAATGCCAATCTTCATGGCGACATGCGTTCGTTCATGTCTACGCTCATGTCCAGAGGCTATGTTAGGACCACAATTTAAGACCTGGTAAGAAGGAAAAGGCAGTTCCGAACTAGAGTGATGGTATGAAGAGGTATTGTACAGACATTCCATTTCCTATACAATACTTTTTTGTTCAGTCATATCCGAGCCTTGAAGTCAGCTAAAATATTACCATTCACGCCCAACAATTGAAATATTTTTCTCACACCACAGCCCATAATAATCATGTGATAGCTTTAGATAGAAAAGTTGATACCCATAACAGATTTTTTACTGTTATTTTTCATCGCCACACAAATTAAAAAAAACTACATATTTACTACACTATCGTATTGGATTTATCAAAAATCAAATATAATCGCTTACAAAAGCAAGTGCGACAGTTACATTATGTACAGCACTAATAAATGATGAATTTAAAAAAAGTTATTAATATCAAAATGCTTTGCTCTATTCCGTTATGCATTCACTCTAAAGATATTTAAACTGGCTTTTAACTATCCTATACATTTCTTGTACATATGACAATAAATGGTTTTGTAATCATTTAATTTTAAATAACTTTTAAATTACAATACCTTATTTGTGTAGATTGGAATATTTGCTATCTCTCAATAATTTCTTAGTACAATAAGTAACTGATAATAAAGAGTAAGTACAGGTGTGTGTGTGTATTTCAAAAATATAACTCTTATTGAGACTCATTATAACTTATTATTCACGACTTGGGGCTCTTAGTAACCTTCCCATATATAGATAATGTATTTATTTATATATGTGAGAATCTGTATATCAACAAAATTAATGTACGGACGGTCTATATATATTTCTAGGCATATTTTTATTAAGATTTGATTTAATGATAAGATTTCGGAATTTAATGATTAACATACAATATTTCATTTTCGTATTCAGCAGCATATATATATATATATATATATATATATATATATATATATATGACATACATATATAAATTTATTTCTGAGTTTTCTAGGTAATAAATTAAGTCTTATATTTATATATATCTATCTGAGATACTTTATTTACAACATGATATATATATGCATGTGTGATAGAAATATAGACGATATATATCTGCATATATATATGCTATATGCATATTCGCTATGCATATTACTTTATTCCTTATTTTTTACGTATATGGCACACTGGAATCACTTTGTCGAAAATTTTATGAATACCACTAACTCCGAAACAATTTGCAAATTGAATATTTAGACTCAAAGTTTTTTACTTATGTTTTCTAAGCCTTCACACGATAAACCGGCACTCAATTTCAACGGAATATTTTGCAGAAATATTCCATTGAGATACAGAAAACTTTATTTACAACATGATTCGATGCTTTTGCTTTAAATTAGAGATAAATCGCTAACAATTAAATTATGTTAATTGAAAATCATAACTACATATTAACTTCCTATACCATTTGAAAAATCACATGTAAATAAATCATAGTTAATTTATTATTACCTCCACAATTCCATAATATTTCTTGAAATATTCTCAGTAATTATCTCAATAGCACTAGAATTTGTAACCAAAAACAAAATCAATATCGAATTGCAATTATTTTTGTAAAAGTTCAATGAAATATAATGTGAAACGATCGTCACATTTTGCTTTAATTTTCAATTTTATTGCCTCGTCAAAATTTTAACAGAAATTTTACAAATTACGCTAATATATTTCTTTCGCATCTAAGCAGTTTTAAAAATAATATATTTTTATGATTTCTTAATAATTATTATGATATGTGTGTATATAATCAATATATCATGATCTTTTACTTATTCGTTTTTTAATTACTTGTAGTTGTATTATATATATATATATATATATATATATATATATATATATATATATATATATATATATATATATATATATATATATATATATATATATATATAGTTGTTAATTAGAATCTCTAAATTCTTACTCAGTTTCTTTTTTTATTTCTATCATTTAGGTGCATGCTTTAAACTTTGTTTCATACTAATATTTACAATATTTTAATCATCTTACATTTAGTTTGACAAACAATGAAAATTACGATTGTAATTTAAGATGCAAATATAATCACTTTCAATAAAAACATTGAGGTTAAAATTACATAGGAGAGTCAAGACATTGTGTGTGTGTGTACGTTTTGGTACACACACATTCATTGCTTTTGCTTCAAATTTTAGTAAGGTATTTATTTTATTAGCAAATACGCTTCTTCATTGCTGTGGAAAGAAAATTAATCAATTTAGCACACGTACGCGTTCATTTATATCAATAATTAGATACTCAATATTTAAATAACTTAAAATGAAAAGAATTGTTTTATATATTTTTTCAAATAAGATATTAAAGACATGTGATGTTATACAGAAAATATAAACGGAAAATTTAATGAGAGTTTAAATTAATAGTTTTTCTCTATAAAAGATTAAATGGATGGGATATATGCGTTTTACACTGTTCTAGTTTGTATAATCTAAGGAAAATGTGTGTTAGTGATTCCTTGTGAAGTCTTAAATATTACCTTTTATCGCTTAAAAATGTATTCGAGCTACTATTCACAATAGATGAGATGCATGTTTTTTCATGAGCTAGTTTTTTCAGATCTTGCTTTTAGAAGCAATTTTTTTATATATTATACATTAGGGAAAGAGAATACTTAAATTTTCATTTATTGAAAGATTCTCGAATGTTTCATTCATTTAATATACTATTAATAAATGAGGCATTATTCTTCAGTAAGGGATTATCTCTTAGTTTTTTTATATTTCTCGCTTTGATGAAAATTTTCATGATTTTTTCCCCGCTTCTGATAATGAAGTGTTTTAACTGAAAACTAAAAATATATCAGGATTGTACTATGCTACTAGGGAGGGGGAGTTATTTATTGAAACTGTTATCTTCACACATTTCATTTATTAAGCCTTAGGAGCTCAAATAGATGTTAGACAGCGTGGTGGAAAAGCATTGCTTTAGTGCCCATCAGTTAATGAGTTTGATGCATGGATCCAGCCGAAGATGCAGTGTGATGAGAAGGCTTATGCATGATTATAGTTTAACTATATAAGTTCTGAAAGATTCAATGTTGCTTTTTCGATATGGTGTGAATTTGGCGTCAACTCCAGTGTCAACTTTGTCACTTAACTGTGACTTGAAATTACTCGAAAACTAACTGCATTTAGAGGTTTCAGTACGCGAAACAGCAATCATATTCTAGTGACCTAACTTAAAATTAAGCTTGAATTTTTATTCTGAATCATCCAAAAATTTATTGTTGTTGTTGTTACTAATGACACTTGGACAAGCTAAGCTCGCTATGCATTTTGGCTATGCGAATTTAAGTCAATTGGAGCGTCTTTCGTTTTCATCAGAGCACCATGAAGGTGAAAATACGACTTTGCTCTACACACATGCTATAGGGACCCGTTGATAGGGTAGGCAACCATTCACACCTCATTCATACAAGGAAAGGACAAAGACAGGGTAGATAGAGAGAGAAAGTACATCCATGCCCGCACCGGGATTCGAACCCAGGACCTCCTTATCCACAGTCAGGCACGCTGACCACTAGACAATTTGGGCGCCATTTAGAACTTACAGCATTTTTTTTTATTTCATTACAAGTTTAGAAACTTTAATATTTTTAACATATTAAATCGAATTTTCCATAATAACATAAAAAACTGAAGTTTTGACGAATATAATTATATAGGAATTGTTAATAACTATGAAAATGATAGTATAAAAGATGGATTTAATAACTATCAAAATGATAGTCAAGAATGATATAATGGTCAAATTTTATCTTGAGAATTATGCCTGTATTTATCTGTTTGGAAAACTCTATCAAAAAATATATGGGGATAACCCCCTTACGATTATTGAAAGTCACACTCGATACTGGATTTTGAACAGTAGTAGTGGAGATTTGTTCCGATCAGCGTTTGCAGACGGCAATTCGCTACGGGGACTTTCGTTCTAAGCCCCACCAGATTTGGAATCACCCCACCAACTCCCCCATCTGTCACCGGACAATCTCCCCCCAACTCACCGTAACAAATGGTGCCGGAGAAAGTCGGGAAAACGATAGCGGTTGAAAACCGTTGCAATTGTACATGACGGGCAGACGATATGGACTGAATGCCATGATGTAAAGTGAGGACACGAGCTCGTCCAAGATAAACAAGTAACGCTTTTGATGTTAGGAGCGTAAATAATTTGTTATGATGCTACTGAATATCGATAAAAAGAAAATAATGCAAATGCATTTTCTTAAAAAAAAAGAAGTATTAAACCATTCAGAATAATAAAACTTAAAAAAAGTTTCTAAACTTTAATACACTTCAAGTGGCAGCATAAAAATATTTTGTAAAGACAAATTTTTTTATTTAATGCATACATTCTATCTCTATATTTGAAATTAAGGGATTGTCTACATGAAGAAAAATTAAGCATATAATGTTCCATGTTAGATAAAATATTTATATGTTAATATACACACACCAAAAATAATTTACTCTGAATTGTTCTATACACAGACATTCTTTTAACATAGTAAAACTTATTCCGTTTCATTTCGTAAAATTAAACTTGCTGCTCGAAACAGTCGATGACATTTTGAAAACGAGTTGTGGACTGGGGTAAAGCTTAATGCTGGTGTAAGACAATTTAACATCTAGCACCTAGTTGTCTTCCGGGAAGATGTCTCATAAATAATCGGCCGTATCCATTTGTCGCAAGGAAGGAAACCCTGAAAATTTCTATTCACCCAATCCGACAGAAAGTAGAAAAACAAAATGAATCTCTTGTTCGACAATGACTGAGATTTACCGTACTGTCCTGTTGGAATCGATGTAAGCTGACAGATGTATCTGTAGAAAACAGAAATTCATAGTCTTTATCTCGTTGTTCACTAATAATGGTACTGAATCAAGATTTTCCATTCTAAAGGGCATAATTCTATCACTGGACAGTGATAGATTATTTTTAGATTCTGCTTAGCAAGCAACTTGACAGATGAAAGCTGCTTCAAAGCAATTATGATTCTGCATTGGCAGGATTTTTCAAAGGTAGTCATGTTTATGTGTTTAAAAACATAGAAAATCATCTCAAAGTGAAGGGATGCACTTTTTGAAATAGTAAGCCCAGTATTTGGCTATTGCACAACAGAAGATGGATGCTGATTTTTTGCCTTCTGCATATATGTCTTTCGAGGTGGATATTTCAGAGTTTTCAGACGTGAATATGGACCCTATGACAGATATTTTATAAGCTCAACTATGACAACTCTATGGAAATGTCCTTCCGGAAGGCCTGACTCATAATGAATGTTTAAGAAACCATTAGATAAGCTTTTCAGCTGTTGTACTTTCCATTATGAAACGTCAAAAATATACCCTCCGATATACACGCATATACAAAGTAGAAACGTAACACCTGTATCTACCAACAGTGATTGGGATAGAACCTGGGATTTTTTACTCTGAAGACAGAGAATTACCATTAAATAATACCGGCTGCATGTTTTTTATTAAATATCTAACAAGTGTGGTGTCGGATTTCGAGAAGGATAAATCAAATTGTTAATAGTGAATATTCATTAGGATTTATAAGTGCCCGACAGATTTTCTTCTGATTAGTTAAATTGCTGTATTCTATTAACTTCTTAAAATTAAGATAAACTTTATCATGAATTGCTTCTTAGTTAAACTTGATCAAGGAATTCTAATTTATAAGCTCAACTATGACATATATTATTTTCCGACCTAAATATTTTTTATAATTTGCAAAATATCTCTAACTGCAAAATTAAAGTAAATTTATAAATGTTTATGGTGATATTGAAGTACTTAAATAGGATTTTAAAAAATGTATGATTTGTTTGAACCCGAAATCAATTTAAGGTAATTTTAAGTTGTATTAATAATTCATTTAATAAAAATTAAATTTGTCAATCAGTAAAATCAGTAAAGATTATTTACGTTTAGCAATGTCATTATGTTTTAGTCATACATGACAATATATACATATATCTTAATAAACAGGCTACAAAGAATACTAATTTAGTTTCATTATTCAACATAGATATTAAAACTACTTTGCTAATTATTGTGCTGAAATACTGAATTAATCATATGTATACGGAAATGTATACACGAGAAAACAATAACAAAATTTTGGTCACTTTTAACGAAAATATCATTAACATAAACAGTATTATATAAAAAGAATGAAATTTAAAAATGGAAAAACTAAAATTATTATTACAAACAGCTCCAATTGAATTGCATTTCTTTCTTTGACTAGCTGTGTGTGTGGAAAGTTTAACTAACTATAATGTTTATGAAAATTCTCTCTCTATGGAAATGCTAATATATATATATATATATATATATATATATATATATATATATATATATATATATATATATATATATATATATATATATATATATATATATATATATATATATGTTATCGGTTTCATACTAATTGTCAGATGACGAGTGAGTAGCTTAGGTGGGGAAGGAAGAAGTTCTTATAAATTTACTAATATTTAAAGGTTTATTTACAGAATATTTACAGATTACTTTAAGGTAGCTCCATCATAGTGAGCTCCTTCTTACAATCTCCCTTCTCTCTTACTTCTACACACCTCTCAACATGACCTCTTAAACACTGCTATCTAGTGGCCACTCATTTTTTAAGTAATAATACAGCTTGATGCTAACATATATATATATATATATATATATATATATATATATATATATATATATATATATATATATATATATATATATATATATATATATATATATATATATATATATTAAAATTTCTTTATTTTCAACGCTTAACTTATTAAATATGCTATTGTTCATGTTATGAGTAGGTAATATGAATAAAAAAATACAGTAATATTTTTTTTATCAGACTAAAATAAACAACTTTATTTTATATAAGATATCATGAAAATTGTAAATAATGCAACTTCCAAAAGTGATTTTTCATTAAAAAAATTCAGGAGTAATATTTCACATATCCACTTTTTGGAAATACACAAAAATAACGAATTTAGAGAAACACACTTTTAGATGTCTATTCTAAAAATGCGAAATTCTTATTTAAGTAAGTTTTTGCTGGAAGCAGCCAATTTCCTGAACTGGTCAGCGAATATAACTTGTTGGGAGTTTACATCAAAAAACGCATACAAAAACATTCATGCAACTCCTGATTCTCAGTACTGGTCAAAAGAGTAAACATCACGTACAGCTGTGGTCCTTGACCACCGCCATCCGTGTATATCCACCCCCTATCACAGAAGCAGAGGCAATAACAGCGTGGTTTATCAGCTTGATCTTGAGGTGGGGGTTGAAGATGCTTCTATGGGGATGAGATCTTTGCATTCCCAGCAACTCCCACCCACCTCCCAACCAGCATCCCGAGATAAACCGTCTCTTCCCGCATCTCCTGGTGAAACGGGACGATCCTCCTCTCCCTCCCTCTACCCACTGCAACTTTAATGAAGGCATACCCCGAGAATAACTGCCGTGACGTCACGATCGCACGTGCTCGAGTGGCAGCCTTGCACACGTTTCACGTCCTTCAAAATGAAAAACTGGAGTAGGAAAAGGTTTTAAAAATTTTTCGAAAAGATGCAGGGAAAAGTGCGGCCACTCCAGGAAAACCTTACTGCTACTCCAGAGGTTTTACCCGGAATTACGGGTAAAAGAGGGGTGGGCGAGCAGTAATATGAGGGGCACTTCTAGGGTTTCCCGGCCCAGTGAATTACAGCGAAAGTGGGGATCACTCATCCGGGCATATTTCGTACTGTTTAGTACAGCAAAGATCGAGGATCGGTTTAAACAGTCATGAATTTCGAGAAGGGAAACGCTGTTTTTTAAATAAACGATCATTACTCGAAAAGTTTACAGCAAACAAATAGGGACTTTGTAATTCCTGGTGCTTCAAATTCCCTATTAAGTGAATTCTTGTTGACGTAACTTCGAATAAATTTCTTGATTAAAATTTTCGGAGAAATACTCCGATTTTAATGTAAAACATTTCATAATTCTCTCGTGCTGTTTATTTTATATCAACACGGTTTTCGTTGTTGTATTTCTCGATTTTTGGATAAGTATTTTCGTATACAAATATAGTCAGGATTTTATTCGACTGTGAAACAGTATCTTTTGCAATGTTTGCAAAACTCGAGTCAAAACATTGCTGTTTCTTTCCTTAAAGTCAAACATAGCATAAATATCCCACTGTTCAGAAAACACATTCGATAAACATTCTCTTCCAGAAGGAATCAAGAATTTATAAAATAGTACAAAACTTGGCTGTAAGGGAAAACCATTTTATATTTATTATTAATTCAACGAAATAAATAACAAATCGTAGAAGTTGAAAAATTTGTACGATAAAACTTAAAGAGCTAAATGAAAATACTTTGTGGAATAAAGATATCTTACTGTTATAAATTTTTTCAATGTTTCCATTTCAAAAGAAAAAATATTTTTTTTAAATTTGTAACTATAATTTTGCATTTGAATATATAACTTTATATAAATAATATGTGTTCATTTATTAAAGATATGTTTTTACATTAAATAGCAGGATTTCAAATTTAAATTAAAAATTTCATTGTTAAACGTATGATTGAGTAAAACTCTGATAAAGAAAATTTTAACTAGTAATTACTTTAAGTTAATAATATATATCTTATATAAGGTAGAAAAACTCCCATTATATGCAGATTTTTCTTATTAAGAATTGAAATAAATTGTGAAGTCTGAGTAATAATATTTGGAGAATTGAATATATTAATATTTGAAGAATTGTTAATTGATAGAATTTTTTTGTAGACTTAAAACGCAACGCAAACATGTCATGCCTCATAAAATGATAAATACTTCAGATTTTAAATGTTATAACCACATAAATTCAATAAAGGTTTACATTGATTGTGGATCTCGTTACCGAATAATTTAAAATATTTTAAAGCAGTGATGAACTTAATAGCTGTGAAAACTACGTTTTATTGAAAATTATCTAATCATGATGTCAACATGAGAAAATGTTTTGCCTACAGCCTTTTTTTAGTTATTTACCTATAGCAAATACCTTAAAACGAATGTAAAATTAAATTTTATATTGTTTACATTTAAAATTTTATTTCACATTCATCGCATTACATTACATTCATTAAAGTTTTATTTTACATATAAAATTTTATCTCACATATACAAACATGAGAAATTTTCTTGGATTCAACTTTAATTATTCAAAAATACTTGTGGATGCAGGAGATTGTGGACACTTTGTACTTTTGGGCAAATTTAAAATCGGACTAAAGTGGCGTATTGTAATTTGCCCTATTGTATTTAAGTTATGTATATATAACGTATTGTTAATTTAATTACAATAGGGTAATTAAGTTATTTATATCAATTTAAGAGTATATAGCATTTATTAAATAATATTTATGTAGTTCCATAAAATGTTTCATTAAATATTTTCGATAACGTTTTTATTTATTATTGCTTATATGATTTTATGCATTATTTATTATATTTTCTAAATTGATCTATATTAAGCTAAAAATAGACAATACCAACAATTTATTTAGCTTATAAATAAGGAGCATAACAGAAATTAGACATTTTTTTATTATTTTCGGACAAAATCCTCTTCCCACAACTACGATGATTAGATTTTATTCTTTTTTTCCTACTATAATGGTCGTTATCTACAATGGAGGGAGGGAGAAAGGAGGCAGAGCTATCATTATGTCAAAATCGTCTGCGCACGTAAGTAATTTTCAGGAACAACTTTCGAGCAAAATGCTGCTTTGATAACAAAGCTAGTAATCGGGAGAAATCTGGATACAGAAGTTACTTCTGCCGCCCACTACCACCCTCTGTTTCGCCCCCAATCATATAACTCATTAAGAAATAACGGGAATTCTTTAGCTCGAAACTTTTTAAGGAGAAAGAAACATCTTAATTACTTCTTCATCGATCAATTCTAAAAGAAAAAAAGAACAGAAGGACGTTGGAAGGAATGGGGGTTGGGGGAGAGAAAAAAGCAATCCCCAGAGCCGCCAACTTTTAATAGCTAGTAGCAAACTTTTTTGCCGGTCTTGCGCGTTTTTCCGGAACACAATAGGTCCGGCTCTGATGCTCCTCATCCTTACCACCCACTCCTTTTCATCAGGGAAACCTTTTCTAAATGAGGCCTGCTGTAGCCTTTTACAGCGCCTTAAGTAATTGAGTACCAGTGAGCAAGAGGAAGAAAATCCTTTTTGGCTGTTTGCTGTAGTCCATGTGTAAGATAAAGATCGAGCCCTGAAATGTATGGTGCCAAGGAGAATAAAAAAGGTTCCAGTAGATAAGGTACAGATGTCTTCCTTTGTATCCGGTTAAGTAAAAGTATTTCACGTGTCCATTTCTTCCTTTAAAATAAAACCTAACTTTCCAGCACATTTCCAATCGTGTCAATTGATGACTTCTAGTTTCTCTGACTCAAATTGAGACGGCTAATATACAATCAGAGATCATTATAAATGAAAAATCCAAATTGTGAAAATAAAAATATATAAATAGTTAATAAAAATCTTTTCAGTGCCATAATTTATAAAGATTTCTGTTGTTAGCAATATGCTAATAGTACCGAACATAACTTCAGGTATTAAGATGCTCACCACAGACTATATGAAATCATTTGTCCTGCTAATACAATAAATCAAGTCAAAGATTTTAATTAAGAGGTTAAGCTACCATATGATAGGTTATTATATGCTCTTAAGCAATCAAATTATGTGTGTTTTCGTAATTTTAAAACATGTAAAGTAACTAAGTCAAATAACATTATACATGGCAGCTATCTCCCCATCCCTCACCAAAATGGGAAACAGTAAACTCCGTAGATCTTCTAATATTCAGTTTTTTTCTTAACACGACAATCTTCAGCTGATAGGTATCGAATTTGTAATCTCGGGAATGACACATATTTTTTAAAAAGATAGGGAAACATTTCTTATGGACGTAAAGTTGTGAATATATCTAAAAGGAAATATGAATATCAAAATAACTGTCATCCTTCTATGCAAAATCTTTAGTATGTTTCTAATTCTTTGTTATTTAAGTTCTATTATTATTCCTAATGTTTGAATTTTTTTAAACAAATTATTTTTTAACTCTCAATTTTTGACTTTTACTTTTAGCTGACAAACTGTACTGCATATGTGATTAAAGATAACGATATTTCTCAATACACACAAAGAATGCTGCGCTGATAATGATTAAAAATTGCAAGATTTTCATTAGCATGATATGAAATCAGTGGATAAAGTTGCCAGTTTAGATGTTAACCTTATCAACAGACTGTGGTTCAAAGTTTCAGAGGATTATTATTCGATGAGTCAAGATCTGGAAATCTCGAATAGCTTTTGCATTACCAGGCACGATACAACTATCGAAATACCGATACTTTCTAATCTCAAAAGAGGTTTTCTAATTGGACAACAATAAAAATCAAAATGGAACCCTTTTGATTATTCTGAAATAACAATATTGCTTTTTTTCCTTGAAATTTGTTATAGTTATGATTTAAAGAATAAACATTTAAGTAAAAAGAAAAAAATAATAATTTGATTTTTTTTAACATTATATATGTTGAATATGCTTCATTTGATTCAGAGCAATTGTTTTTAAGCATATCTCATATTTAAATTTAATTAAAAAGTAATTATATCACCATCTAGTTATTCGATTTAACCGTAAATGTAATTTTGGTCGCATAGAATGATACCGCATAGAAAATAGCTTAGTGTTTATGGTTGTTATTAATCGTAAAAATATTTGCATTGTTCAATCTTTCTGGGGGATATTTCATGGTTGGTGAATAATATTCACTGGTCTCCAGGAAGGCAATCGGGAAAACTCACAAAACTCCATTTAATAGATGCGTGTACAGAAAGAGAAAGCTAATACCCATTTCCTCTATCCAATAGTAGCGGGCTTAAAGGAAAAAAAGGACCTAGAAACATCTTACAGATACGTCAGAGATTTTGAAATGTGTTGTGCTTAGATATTTATAAATTGTATTTAAGTTGTACTGCAATAGTTTAATCAAGCAACAGGTATATTCTTAAATTGAAACCCCTTGCGATATTGTCTGAATATTAAAGCTATCTGACATAGATATAGTGAGATATAGTTTGTTGGATCTTCCATTAAAATATCTTTTGAAATAAAAATTATGTATCCCCTAAGAAATTCACATTTACTACAAGAATTAAACAACTTTCTGTTTTTATTAGGTTATCTTCTGATTTGACAAATTTGCGTTTGCTACATTGGCAAATCTGAGGAAAAACTTATGTTTTTGAGAGAGAGATTGTTTATCCACGGTTTATCGGAATGGCCATATTCTTCGGAATGAAAAGCATAGGTTCAATCCCAGTCACTAATGAACAGTGGGAGAATGAATGTAACGCTTCTGCTTTTGGCATGCACGTTTATTGGGACAGTGGTTAATATTTTTCGGATTGTCTCCTCTGGCAATATATAAATACTGCTTATCATCAGTGAAAAATAGTGGTAGACATTACATATGGGATATATAGGTTGCGAAATGTCCACAACAGCGTCTTTTTTAAAAAATTATTAATACACTATAATTTTGAACTTAATTCTTATTTAATCTAGCATATTTATCACGCCATTTTATTTAGCTGAAATCATTTAATTCAAAACCAAAAAGTAAATATTTTGCTATTGAATTTTTTTTAAATTTAGCATGATATTGTCAATTTAGATAACGTTTGGATAATACTTATTTATAGTAATTTAGAGTTAGCTATTCGAAAACATCTATACTTGTTTGATATAAATTATATGTCTAAGAAATTTCCTTATTTAAAGTATTACAAGAAATTGTACTACTTCTCTTTCAAATATTCCGTTAAATTCTTAATAGAATATTTCGTTGCATTATGTAACTATAATTTTTGGGACAATACAATAAATAAATGAATAACTATGATATCTCTGATTTCATACAGTAAATTGGAAAGTCAAATAAAATATGTGATATTGAAAGTTACAATATTATTAAGACATTGAAACTTTGCATATACTTTTAAATTTCTATTGTTAACTGCTTATTTTAAGCTCTAAATAGCGAAAAGAATTTTTGAAACTTTTAAAATTAATTTTAATTTAGTTCGTTATCAGTGTAACTCTTTATATTATATATTTCCTAAAATATTTATTGTTTCAGTTGATATGTGTGATTTGACTCTTTGTAAAATTTGCAAGAAGTAATGAAAGCAGTAATTTGTGATAGTAAAATAATCGATGTGAGAGAGATCTCCTCGAAAATCGATTTATAAAAATTCGCTTCAATTCCAAGAAAAATTCAAAAGATTATAAATTTATATTTAATAAATAGGTACAGAAGGAATAAATAACATAAATCATTCGCATAAAATAATTTAAGCACGCAAATTTTAGTATGAACAATTCCTTGAAAAAACTCAAACATTTTATAACTCATTTATTTTGCAATAGAATATGTCGGAAATCAATGCGTGTCTGCTTAAAATATTGAACCTCTAAAACAAATGGCAGGCCACCAGAAGCTACAACAAACTGTAACCATATCGTAACTGATGTTTTCAACCGTAATTATCAGCTAGGAAGACCTGGCAGATAGGCCACACAGACGCAGAAAATTGGTGGTTGAGAGACGCTGTTCATCAAAAGGCGACATTGGAAAGAGAGAGGGGTCTGTGATTTGAAATATGTCCAGTTCACCAACGGCTTCCATTGTGGAGGGCCACGTGTCCTGACAGGATAGCCGCCGTTCCTGACAAATGGAGAACGCCCCTAAATCTATTAGGCATTAAGATGCACGGGGCCTACAAATGGACCCATTTCTCTCTCTCGTTCCGGTGATGCGTTAGGCACCGGCTTTTAGAGCTGAAACTTTTGAATAATGGGACGGTGGCGAAATAGAGGAGAACATCAGTTTAGAAGAGGGCCTATAAACATACTTGGGATTTATAGATGATGATGATTATAACGGTTCTAGAATGGGAAAGAATTACTGAGCGAGTATATCTACATAGAATGAGATGGAACAAATCTTAAGATTATTTCTTATTTAACTGCGCCATTGAGAAATTACTATCATTAAATAATTGAATATGTTGAAAACACAAATCAATATAAATAATAATATTTCTCAAATGAACAATAATGCATACAAATTTTAAAATCGGAAATTACAATATTGAGCTATTGCTAAACATAACTGTATGTAATATATGTATATATTGATATTAAAATATTATTTGTATTTAGGAACAATAAAGTAAGAGGAATTGATATTATATGTAAAGTGAACGGCTGTATGTGATGTATTTACAAAGATGTGCGCATTTATTGATCGCTGTTAAAAATTGTTAAAAGGTATTTCTTAAAAGTTTTTATTCCTCACAAAATCTAATAATAGTTTTCTTTTACAAAAAATGTATTATTTTGATATTGATAATTTCTTTGGCCGAAATAATTTTTAGGTAAATTTTGTTGTTCAAATCAATTTAATTTGTACAGCGATCTCTCTTCATAAAATTTATGAGAGTTGAAAAATATAAAGTGAAGTTAATTTCACATAAATATTTAGATAAACATTTCTCATCAGAACTTTATGTAATTCAGAAGAATTTAACTGAATTTTTTTTCCTTTTTAAAAAGTTCATCAACAATAAATTTAATCACAAGTTTTCTTAGTGATCTGAGATAATATTTTCTATGAATTGTTATAGCTTATTTTTTTGGATGTGTAAATAATATTTTGGCTTATTCTCAGACAGATTTTTATGATACACTTTTCTCGAATATATCAGGTTCAAAAACCTTTGGTTGTGAGACTACAAATCCAGTAAAATACTCAGCTTCAAAAACTAATTTCACAGATAATTTGACAGTTTAATCTAATCAAACATAGTAATAACAGCTGTTCTAAATAAGGGGAAAAACAAAATAGATATAACAGTAAGATACTTTTAAAAACCACATGCTTACAAGAAAGTGTGCATACTAGACTTTTTGGAAATATTGTGATTAGAATAGTGAGACATAGAGGAACCACGTTTTACAAAAAATTTGTATATTTCAGTACATTTTATTTATTACATTCAGTACAAAAATTGCGCATATTTTAGTATATTTTGGAAACATTTTTGCATGAGTAGTAAAATATAGAAGGACCACGTTTTACAAATAATTGCGCATTTCAATATATTTAATGCAATATTGTGACTAGAGTAATGATATCAATAGGAGCCATGTGCTTACAAAAGTTGCCCTCATTTTAGATGTTATTGGAAACATTTCAATTGAGTTTTTTGTGAGCTCCTCCCCCCCCTCTCTCTCTCTCTCTCCTCTCTCTCTCTCTCTTTCTCTCTCTCTCTATATATCTATATATATATATATATATATATATATATATATATATATATATATATATATAAGAATTTGACTAATGAGATACATAGAGTGCATTCATATACCTCAGCATTTTTTGAGCAAACTTGAATATTTATTATTATAAAGTTCCTTTTGAATGAATAAATCTATTAATATCAGATGATTCTTACAAAACGTATACTATATTATATTAAACACTTATATAACATTTTAAAGATTAATTAATCAAAAAACTACCAAGATCCTTAAATATTTTTAATGTTTAAATTTCAATTGACGTATTTTTAGAAAGTTTACTAAGAAAAATCATTATGATAATTCATATGATTAAAATGTGTACTAACATATTTTATTTTTAACTTTCATGAAATTCGTGGTGATTCAAATTGTAAGGAATTCTTCAAAATTTTTAGGTAATGTCTGAAAGCGTCTTGATATTTTTCTCATAAACCATTTTCTGGATATTTCCATTAATAACAATATGATATACAAAGCTGTATAATGTGATGCAATAATACGGTGAAAAATGTAAGTATAATGAAATAAAATGTTTAGTTTTTTATGGTGAATCATCTAATTTAACATCACTTTTTAGTACAGACGTCTGGAGATAATTAAGTAGGACGTGGTAGTAATAGCCTTCATGTGAAGTGATACTTCTGGGGATTGGGGGTCTTCTGCTATGTCCTTGCTTCAAAATTACGAACACTCCCACCTCTTTGCTTCCACACCTAACTGATAAAGCTCAACTAAGGGTTATTGAAGCATGCTGGTACAAAGACATCGTTTTTGGCGATTGAAAAATTAACTTAATATACTTATTTTTATTATATATTGTCAATTACCTTTATTTACAAATATTTAATTATTAAAATATATTTGATCATTAAAATAAATGCCTTCATTGTTTTATTTCAGCTAGAGCGTATCAAATATAAACTAAAAGTAATATTTCTTAATTCATTTTCACTCTATGTTTGAAATTCAATCTTTCGATTAAGTGCATTTTATATTAGATAACATATTTTAGTTTCAAATACTTATTCATAGTTAAAATACAATAAGAACATTTCCAAAATGTTTACATCTTTTTCATTTAATATATATTTTGCCTCAGTTAGTGTTAGCATATAATATTTTTCTAAAGAAAATTATAAGAAAATAATTTTTACTTTTTAAACTGTATTTAAAAGATTGTGTATCTTTTAAATACAAATTAAAAAATTAATGTCAAGCTGCATTTTAAATACATTTTTAAATCAGTACAAATTATGCAGAAAATTAACACAATATGTATTCAATTTATATAAAAAAATAAATAAAAAAAATGAGAAAAGCAGAAAATCTTAGTTGCTAAGTATGAAAATGAATCGCTTTTAAGAATATTATTAATTCCTTTTGTGACTTCAAACAAATTTTGGTCAATTCAAAGCATTTTGAGATTTTCGTAAACTCTTTTCTTTGAGAAAGCTTATGGTCTTAGCTTATCCCCGTTACATTGATGTTCGAAATTGATGGTTCTGCTCATTGTATACTATAAGATGGGAAGGAGAACAACGGTATGTCCTAGCACAGTCCGCAAAAAGCTTGTATTCAATATAACAAATACATGAAGGGGCAACTGAACATAGACTTACATATTGTTCAGATGTCTATTCACTTACTGTTGTTTGGCAGGGTATGGGTCTACTCAATACTAACTTTGCAAATACCGACTTTGCGAATAACAAAAAGATACAGCAATTCAATGCACAAATATTTAGAAATAGCGTGACAAATTGTGAGTTTAGTAGAAGTTTTTATAGCTTTCAACGCCTCTTTTTACGATAATTATTTGGTAAACATTTCTCCATAGGAGATTTCTTCACCAAACAGCATTGAAAGTAATGATTCTATTCTTGCAAACAGGGTTAATAGGACCGTCATTTCTAAAAGATATATATCTTCGCCTGAATGATAATAGTTCCAGAGAACATTGAATTATTCTTTTCCATTATATAATAACTTATTATTTTTTATAACATATAAGTTGAATTGTTTTCTGAAATGTTTCCCTAATCAGAGATTTTTTATCTAATTTTTGAGCAAATTTACAATTAATTAAGTATTAAATTTTAAAAAATCGACATATGATTAACATATCGGTATTTGAGTTAAAGAAGTCATTTTTGAAAGAGAGAGAGAGAGACAACAGTTTACACATATATCCAACATATTTATACATCAAGAATTTTCTGCTTATTTCGTCGACGAATTTCTTTATATATAGGCATAAATAATCTGTATCACGTAATATTATGCTATTTTTATTTGAAATAGTTATAGTTTAACATCTTACATTTATTGCGCAACAATCAATAGAAAATTAAAAAAACGAATATATTAATTTTTATAATCTTAATAAAAAATTTATATACTTATATGTATTAATATTTTTATTATCTTGATAAAAAATCAATTATAATTTTTAAAATAAAGATATGTTGCGTAAATATTTTTAATTAAATCAATTTTACTTCAAAATATAAAAATTTGCTTGGTTTATTCGCATATTAAATATTAGTAACGAAATGAAGGATGCCAAAGTTTTTGGTGATCATTTCTTATATTTGGTCATCTTCAAAACTAGTATATTGTAGACAATTAAGCTATAAAGCTATAAATGTTTTTACTCTGGGAACAATAAAATTTAAATATAAATAAACTATTATAATGAATTTTTGCGTATCTCATAATCTTTTATATATAATTCGAATTTCAATACATATATTTTTAAGTATAAAATAATTCATCTCGCAAATATCAAATAAATGTAAAATACAAATTAAAAATAAAATCCGCATAATATGTTTAAATTAATTTCACTAGACGATTAATGGTGGAAAAAATAACACATTCGATTGTTTAATATATGTAATAAATACGAATACTGAAAATTCTTAAAAAAGTCATACTTTTGATTAAAAAGAGGACAAAATATACCCATAACTTTTCTTCTGGAGCAAAATTGGGTTTCGGTGTAAAATATATATATATATATATATATATATATATATATATATATATATATATATATATATATATATATATATTAATCATTATTGCAACATATCTGTTTTAAGAAAAATTTTTTAAGTGGTTTCAGGATAACTCTAGATTATATTTGCCAAAGAACTAGATTATATAATTAAATTTTTGACAAAAGACTATATGACTACTGCTTATAGAAAATACTTTTTAATTTAAAATAAGGGATTTCGCTTTGATTTTTACATTATTTCACTCCATCGCTTTCCAGTTTGTGTTCTCCAAGGTTAAACTCGGTGTTTATTCTAAATTGTAAGCATTCATCACTTGCTTAGTTTTTAAACATTTAAGAAAAGGCACTATTGTATCGTATTATTTTGAATTTTAAGAGAGGCATTTTCTTCAATAGAAACACTTATTTTTACTTTATTTGCTCTTTCATTTGAAGCAATTTCACTTTATGTTTTTCCTTTAAGCTGTTACGTAAATTGTTTTCTTAATAAGTTTTAAGAGAGCAAGCGTTTTTTTAATACGTTCTTTTCTACTCTATTTTAATTTTAGAATAATTACTAACTTCATTCAAAATAAGATAGTTTTATTTATCATCATTGAGCTTTTTTTAATCTCAACTTATTCTTTTTAATATATTTCTTTTCATTTTTGATATTCTATGTAATAAAAAATATATTGCTATCATTTTTACAAACATAAAAATATTTCCAAAGTAAATAAACATGTAATTAGCGATGTTTTAGATTAATGAAAAATTTTTTGTTTTTCATCAATCTCAAAGCAGTAGTAATTAATCATTTTGCATTCACACACAACAATACACAGAGTGAACAATAAATTAGAGACTAATTTAAATTATAGAATCTATGATGCATTTTAGTAGTTAAATTTTTATAAATCTTGCAGTTTCGAATTTATATCCATCAGTAATATTTTTTTAATCCTGCTCATCTGAGTTTGTTTGCATTACTGTAAAGGCACAGAGATATTGATTAATATTGAAATTTTTCTGTATCATTTTATAGCTGTTTCATAGCACTTAAATTCTATTTTTAATTGAGTTAAATATGATATCTAAATTGGTCATAAATATGAGCATAACTTTTCCCTCTGACTGAATTTAAAACACACATTCATTATTGTTATGTGATTACCAATTTTAATAGCATTTACACGTTTATGATTAATATTGTTTCCGAACCTATGCACAGTTTATCGATTTTCAATATAATACACTCAAATTTTAAATCATAAGAACAACCATAAATCCAGAATGATACAGTACTTTGAATCAGTAAGAAAGAGGTACAAAAATGTCTTATTGAAAAAATGATTCCTGAAAGATTTCGGAATTGTTATTCAAAAAAATATATAATCTTGAAATTATATATCTGATATTGATGATATAAATAATCACACTGTCTTATACTTAATGTAAAACTTTAGTAGAATATAAGAATTTTTTGAAGGAAAATGACGAGAACTATAGCAGCTTATTCATACATAAAGTTGTTTGATATAATCGAAAAATAGGTGTGTGTTATTTAATCATTTTCAAGTCAACATAATAGCTTGAAAAGCTTCATATTGTATGATTTTGAATTGTTATAGAAGGTTGAAACCAATAAAGTTATAGACAACAAAAACCTGTTATTATACTTACCTCAATACAGATAGAAAATAAATAAGCTTTAACAATTGAACATATACTATTCCATGACACGATAAAAGAGATTATCTAACTAAAGCATTTCTATATTGCTGTATCTTACCAACATTTATAGCTTGTAAAATTGTAAAACAACTAAGATAGTTTGTTAAGGTTCCATTATTGTGTTTCATTTTGATGAGCAACAAAAAAATGTGCACAAATCAGTGAGTTTAAAATGGTTGCTCTAGACTTTTACAGATACTAAACTAAACAAATCGGTATTTCATAAATGAATAAAAAGTGCAAATATGTTTTAAATATATGCAAGAAAATTGAGAATGTATCAATTATATGTATACAAGACATTAAAAAATATTAACCAAAAATATTTTGACCTCAAGAAAATTCTTTTGCTTCAAAGTTTAAAGTACAAAATATGTTTAAACCTAAAATCAGTTATCATCCTAACGATTCTATCTAATCAATATAGCAAGTTTTGATTCATTTCAATGATGTATTTAGTAGACTGATACGACACCAAATCTATCTTTAACAGCAGATCCGATAACTATTTATAATATATGAAATTCAAATTTTTCCCTTCGATAGCTTCTCTAGTCAATGACTTGTTTAAAGAATGAACCGAAAGATCCATTTGAGACTTATCATTCTTGATAACACGAGACGATAAGTCAGTATCTATTGCGGACAAATGACTCTTTCGATAGAAATTTTCCTCCCGCCGTTTAGCCCTGATTGCTTTACATTTTAAAAAGAATTTAGTGCTCAGAAATTACACTGATAAGAAGGAAAGACGGTAAGTGGAGGAGAGGAAAAAAAAGTGAAAGTTAAAGAGGTTAAAATTTTTATTGGTCGACCCCTTCCACTCCAATTTTGTTCGCTAATGGTCGAAAGATCCTTTTATATAATTCTCCCCTGTTCATCGTTCTCGGGGAAAACTTAATTGTGACCATCTTTAACACTGGAAGATGGTACAAAGAGAACTTTCCCAGTAAAGATTTTTAATTAGTGCCGTCAAGATAAAAAGAGAGTTAAAGTCCTCTCTACTATTGACCACAATGATTAAGACAAATTAACTTGGGGTGGCATGTTCGACGATCTTCTTTCTTCTTTCGTAATCAGTGATCTGTGGTATTTGTCAAAAGAGTTTATTGGTTTGTCGAGAAAAAAAATGAAAAAAAATTATAAGAAGCATAAAAAGCTGTCTTGAATGTAACGTTTATATAATTATCACTAAACATAAAGAAATATATCTATTAATTTAACTATACAGACCAGAATATCTCAAATTTCAATTTTTCTTATTTGGTATACAATTTCCACTACCCTTCTTTAAGACAAAGGCAAGAGTTAAAATATATGTGGTGCTCATTTTTGCTAGTTTATTATCGAATAAATTATTCAATATAAGTATAATAAAAGATAATAATAAAAAGCAAATAAGAGTGTAATAAAAGATTATATAATAAAAAAGTATATTATTAAATTCTAAAGCATTTATTTAATTATATTTAAAATTGTATTAAATTTTCCTTAAAATTTAAATCATTAAAAATAAAATCCTTAAGAAATTTTCCCTCAATAATTAAAACATATATGCTGAATTTACAGCATGTTATGTGTGAATTTTATTAAATGAACAAGTTTAGAAACATTGATTGTTGTGTATTAAAATAAGAAATTAAATCTAAAGAAACTTTAGCTTTATTTTGTCTTTTTTATGAAAAAATAGGAAATATATTAACTGGACTGTGCTTTCCTAAATCAACAAATAGCTTAAAGCACTTTACAAAATTCACAATTTTTTGATTCGTTGTTAAATATAAAAATATAATTATAAATTATTTAAAAATATGTAATAAATTATTTAAAAAAAAAAAACGAGTAATTTAACCCTACAGGAGGCAGAGCAAATTGCAAATGAGCTTAAGAAATTTTCTTTAAATGATTTGATCTTCAATGAAAATGAGTAGATGATTAAAACAATAGCTGTAGATCAAATATATACGCTTCTTTTAGATTATGAGAGGAATTATAGTAAAATTCAAGGATAGAAGGTTATTTTGAGGTTATATTTATCAATCATTATATTTAATGTCATTTATTAATTTTACTAAATTGATATACTCAAAAAATGTAGCGAAATTACGTTTTATAAATCATGAATAATCAAAAAATATTTCTGGGGTATATTCAATATATATTTCAGAAGGTATTTTGCAAATGAGTAAATTTTAAAGTTTTAAAAGAGATAAGTCGAAATTCAAATTCTTTTGAAGTCTTCATTACATGGTTAAAACCATTTAAAAAGTTGACTTAGAAACTTATATACCATGATATATACTTATAAAAAATATTTTGCTCTTTTTTAAGTAGCATATTAATTTAACATCGTCATTAATTAATTGGTCTAATTTTATAAATTTTTAAAAAATAATTTAATTGTTTTTATTATATTTAGGTATTTTTTAATATGTTCTGTTAAAATTTAGGTGAAAATTAATAATTATTTTACTATGAAATAAAAATTTCTTAAAAAATCATTGCTTTAATTTAAAATATCGAAGAAATGAATGAAAATGACATTAAGTTATTGAAAAATGACTTCATTTTATACATATAGGTATGACATTTTAGAAATCTATGGGAATTTTTAAGAGAACTACATTGAAAATATCATCACCATATATAAAACAAAGCAAAATTTATACATATTCTTTCTAAAGCTGCGAACTAAAGTGTAATATTAAACTTCAGAATTTGTTTGAAAGTAAGTAGAAATTTTAATGTAAATTATTATTTGTATACAAATTATGACACACAAATCGAAATATTATTAAAATCTCTTTGAATAAATAATGTGGAAGTTTCGCAATATAACTATTTCTACAAACCAATATTTATAAGTTTTATAAAACCAATATTTATAACCCCCTTCAGAATTTCATGGATTGAATATTGTATTTAGAACTCGTTTGAATATTTAAATGGGCAAAAGCAATTACACTGGTTTACGTTTCACTTTCTTTGGCGCCTTAAACTTAACTGAAAAACCACATGTTTCGTCCAAAGAGCTAGTTAAAGTAATATATTAATGATTTAAAAGTAATAAAACTGGTAAAACTTCCGTAGACGAAACAAATCTACTTAATTGTTGTCTAGTTCAAAAACAATGAAATTCTGCAATCTGACAAAAATTCACTAGTAAGCCGACTTAAAGTATATTAAAATAAAATGGATAGTTTAAATATTAGTCCTACCAACTTGTAGCTTTTCAGGGAAAAACTTCTATAGTGTATTAAGCTAATATTTCTATTAAACATTGACATATTCTTTTTGGTTATTAAATTTCCAACAAATGAACAGAAAATTATTAAATATTTTGGGGATATATATAATAAAGTTACCTATGCTTTATTTCTTTGCATTTTGCTAAAAGGCTACACGTGTACTCTGTTTGGTGGTCAGCTGAAATTGACAGCTTCCTCTGATTCATTACCCCTGGTAGCACAGGTGTGATTGCACACCCTCCTTACCTTACATTCAGGCCAGAAGGGTCATTTTTCAAGGGGGCGGACTCCAGACATTCATCTCATTCGATTCCCCCTTAAAGGCAGGAAAACGTACGCGAAATGTCGTTAAAAGTAAAGCGAAGGGTGTGGAAGCACAATAGATAAATATTTCATTCACAGCGCCGTGTCTTGGCATGGATGTGAAAAAGAATTCCGTTCCTACCTCTTGAAAAGAAGACCGGAAAGGGGAACTGTAACCGAATGTGTTTGTTGTCTCCTATTTTATGATTAGTCAATAATAAAGAATCATGACGACCTATTTGGTCCTTCTTTTTAATAACCAGTAATAAAATGGTTTAAAGTTCATACAACTCTTTTTAGATTGCAGCCAGAGGTACATCTGATATATATAAGAATTTTTAAAAATTAATTATTTTAGTTAAATTTAACTTTTTTTTAAATCCTATTCACTTTTTCATAATATTCACATGTTATGATCACAGTTACAGTTATCCAATTTGATTATGTTGTAGAGTGATAGTGCCTTGCTTTACCAAGCGGTGGATAGGTATTTGAATCTTTGGAATGGCAACAATGTTGTTCAGATTATAAAAATCTTGTAGATATAGCATAAATGCACAATAAAATATGAATTTACTGCTTTTTGTGAAACATTTTTAGGTTATGTGGTAAAATGGTTATTTGCTATGGTACTTTTTGAATAAGAACTTGTAAAATGTTTCGTGATACAAGTTTGTAGTTCATATTTATATAGTTTTCCTCACCTAGATCTAGAGTAATCTAAAAGACAATGACACTTAGGATATCAGTATAAAAATGTACCAAACGACAAATTATTGAACTGATTATAGAACAAATTATAGTGAGTGAGTGTCTTTTCATGGCGCAAAATCCAAAAAAGGACATACTGCACCGAACGAATGTTTAAAATTCAATCAAATCAGAATAATAGATGTAAAATATCCATTATAAAATTGGCAAACACAGGTCTGTTGCAGTTAAAAAAGCATAAATTTGAATCTTATTTAAAAATAAATATGGAACAAAGAGAAATCGTTATAGGTAGGGCAAAACTCCGATAGTCCTTAAGAAAGCAAATGGATGAGGTGTTTCCCCTATCAAATCTAGTAAATTTAAGACAGTGCTGTGAAAAAAGGTAAGACTAAGGTGGTTAAAATTAGGACATTCAATTAAGATATGGTATATAGTTAAAACCGTTTTACAACTCGAACACAGAGGTGCAGACTCCTTAAATAAAGAAGAACTATATGTCAAACGAGTATGACCGATTCATAGTTGGGATAAAATAATGCCTGCATGTTTGTATGAGATACCATTCCATTTCCGAATGAGAGGTTTAATACTGAAAAGTTTGTTACTTGCGTATTCCAAGAATTTTGCCAAATAGAACTTATATGTACAGAGATTGGATGCTTGATGTCAGCATAAGGGATTGTTTGGTTTAAAACAAATTATAGAAATGAGCCAAAAGACAAATTATAGAACTGATTATAGAGCAAATTACTGACTGAAAAACAAACTATAGAATTGATTAGAAATTGAAAACCAGCGTACAATTATCATGCTTTTTTCCCCTTAGAATTTGAACATTAAACACCCATTTTTGTGTTTGTATATTCAAATCTCAGTAAATTTATATGATTATAAAATAGATTAAGAGCAAATTATTGAACTCGAGTAAAAAACAAGCTATAGAACTGATTAGAAATTGAAAACACGTGAACAATTGTCATGCTTTTTTCCCTTAGAATCGGAACATTGATCACCCATTTTTGTGTTTGTATACTTGAATTACAACAAATTTACATAACGAATTACTTATGCCGGTTTCAGGAACATATTAAAAGATAAATTATACATTATTTTATTATATTTATATATTCGGTACATAAAATATTTAGTATATAATTAGAAACATATATTCTGTGGAAAATCACAATTTCAAATCAATATTATCGGATGATAATACCAAATTGTAAAACAATAGCAAGTGGCAACACTGAAATCCCATTTGACTATTTATATTTATCTTATATTAAGCTTTTAGTTTTTAACTAGGAAAAGTAAGTAAGATTTTGACTCTAATTAATTTGCGCAGAACCTTTCAGCGTTTAAAATTCTTGGGTGTTTCAAGCTAGAACTTCATTTCAAAAATGAAATATTACCCGAAAATCACAAAAGTATGGATCCATCAAATTTATATATAAACATGATCTGTAAAATATAAAAATTATCAAAGGAAATTTTATAGATCAGATCAACAGCTAAATATAGTTAAAGAAATCATTTAGGAATTATGTTTTAAGTAATTGAAATTTATTAAAAATCTTGCAGCATTTGCAAATATATGTAAATACACAGGGTATGTAATGTTACGCAATAAATAATAGATGATGAACATAAATGAACAGGCAATATTTTTGCTTTTCAAATAAATTTCATTCAGCTAAACAGCAATTTCTTTAATATTATGCATTTTAATTCAATATTCTTGATGAAACACTAAAAATTACGTTTGAGAACATTTCATGTTTTAGTTTTACAAATCGTGCAGAAATAAATTAACTAAAGTTTTCCATGTATTGCTAAATTAAATAGAAAAATTGCATAGTTTTTGTAATCTTAAAATCTTCGGGATTTAAATATTCGGATATTCTTTTTATTTTAACTCAAGAAATGACATAATAAAAAATTTCAAACATTACTAGATATAAGACCCATAAAAAATTACTGCAAAAAGATCATGAATTTTTTTTTAATGTAACATACATATATTTCTTCGGATAAAGAAATTAAATATTTAATCTAATTATAATAGTGATATGTATTAACTAACGGATATCATACTATACTACTAACATCAATAGAACAATGTTCTCTATTTCAAAATATTGGAATATATATATATTATTTTACTTAAAAGAAGAGGGAAAAACTAGATTAAAGTATATAATGAATGTGAAAATAATATAATATTAAACTCAAAATAAATCATGATTACACTGCTATAATAATTATATATATATATATATATATATATATATATATATATATATATATATATATATATATATATATATATATATATATATATATATATATATATATATATTAAACGCATAGTGCTGCCACCTATTGGTAACTTATGTTAGTAAGAGATTAATTTGAAATATTATTATGTGCAGAAATTTATAATATTATCCTATTTAAAAGAAGAGTGAAAAACTAGATTAAAGTAATGAACGTGAAAATTCTATAATTTTAAATTCAAAATAAATCATGCTTTCACTGCTATAATAATTATATATTAGCCCAAATTTTAGTGATAATGATTTTTATTACTGCATTAGACATTATATAATCCGAAACAATAATAATTCAAACTTTAAATTCACTGAAATCATCAAGCATTCCAAAAGAGAAAATAAAGTATATAATGCTGCCAATTATTGATAATTTATGCTATTAAGAAATTAAATATGAATACTGTTAAATGCAGAAAAAACGAGTAAAAAATATATATAAAAAATAATAAACACATAGTGCTGCCACCTATTGGTAATTTATGTAACTAAGAGATTAAATTGAAATATAGATATGTGCAGAAATTTATATTCTAAAACTCTAACATAAATAACTTATTTGCTTTTAAAAATTTAAAAGAATTTGATGACTTTATTGAATATAATTGCGCTGACTTTTTATTTTTTTAAAATATATGTTGGTATTTCCCAAAATATATGCTATTCCTTCTTAAATTAAAATTTCTTATTTTTGATATTCACTTTTAGTTACAAATATTATGAATATTTTACTCCAAAAAGTAGAAAATATGAATTTCTTAGACAGTCTTAAAAGAAAAATTAAACTATATTATGTAAAACTTATTTTTTGGTAAGTCTAGTAATTTCAAACTAAAGTAAGTTTCATAATTGCAAAATATAATAACACAAACTTGGGGGGGTAGTAACAAAAGAACACATTAGTACAAGTCAACTTGAAAAACTTCTATATTAATTCAATTATTGCTATAAGGGCCTGAGAGCAACTACATTGTTTTATTATTTCAGACATTCTTAAATTAGAGAATCTAATGTATTTTCACAATTATTGAAATGTGTGAATATGGAAACGGTACAATTTTACAATGTGTTGATCCGAAGAATATAAATTTCCATTATCAATAAATCAATTATTGTCAAGAATCAAATTACATTTTCTTAGTAAAAATATATCTTACATGTAGTTCTAAATAAATGAAATATAATTATTTGAATAAAAAAAAATTCTCAATTTATTACCGCCGAAAGCTTCATTTTTCCGTTATCATAAAGTTAAGAAGCTGTTTCATTTTTATTAATATAAATCAAATGTCTTGTAATAATAAAATCTGAACTAGGCCTTATGGATTTAACAGTCGAAATACAGACTGATTCGTCTATTTCTAAATTATAGTTGATTAGTTGCAGTCTAAATAAAGCATTTATAAAACAGCAAAGTGATGCTAAATTCTTAGAAAAAGCATCTAAAACTTAAGTTTATCTAATTAGTCGAATTAAATTTTAAATATAATTTCATGCGATTTATGTCATCAAAATACGTGGTTTTATTAAACATTTTCAAATTCCTATTTAAAACAATTACATTCTTCACATGTGAAAGATTTATTTCAATAAAAAAAATAATTTAAATTATTTACACGAATATAAATACTCCAACTAATTAAATATTAAAGTTCAATTATTTTTATAATTTCTTTTAATTCTTAATCGATAAGCTGAACAGTTAGCTCTATGTTTAATAGTTATTCCAAACTCAGATGGGAATGTTTTACAGTGTTAGATATAAATTTAACTAATATCTAACACAGTAAAACTAACTAATTTATAATAATAGTAGGCATATACACTACTGGCCATTAAAATTGCTACACCAAGAAGGAATGCAAATAACAGAACGATATTTATTGGACACATACATTATAGTGGAAAGAACAAGTGATTAGATTTACAGGAAATTAGGATGTATAGATCTTGAGAAATCAGTACCCAGAGCAGCCACCTCTGGCTGCAATAACAGCATTTATCCGCCTAGGCATGGAGTCAAACAGAAATTGTATGACATGTACGGGGATCTCAGTCCATGCAGCTTCAACACTATGCCACAGTTCATCGACAGTAGTGGATGGTGAGTGATGGCGTGCCAATCGCTCGGCAACCATTGACCACACGTTCTCAATTGGTGACAGATCAGGAGAACGTGCTGGCCAGGGTAACAGTCGAACCTGTTCTGTATCAAGGAAGTTCAGAACAGTACGGGCAACATGCGGTCGTGCATTATCCTGTTGAAACAAAGCATTAGGGAGGCCTCGAAGATAGGGCAGAGCCACGGGCCTTAACACATCGGAAATGTAACGGTTGCTGTTCAAAGTGCCGGTAATGCGAACAAGAGGTGATCGAGAACGTGTATCCAATGGCACCCCATACCATCACTCCAGCAGATGGGTCAGTATGGCGATGTCCAATGCAAGCTGGCAATGCGCGTTCTCCACGATGCCTCCAAACACGGATGCGGCCATCATGGTCCTGTATACAGAACCGAGATTCATCTGTAAAGATGACGTGATGCCATTCCCGCGTCCAGGTTCGTCGCTGATCACACCATTGAAGGCGCTCCTGTCTGTGACGCAGCGTCAATGGTAGCCGAAGCCATGGTCGCCATGCAGACAATCCATGCTGCTGCAAACGTCGTCGAACTGTTCGAGCAGAAACTTGTTGCCTTGCAAATGACTCCATTTCTCGACTCAGGGTTCGCGACGTGGCTGTACGATCCCTTGTGACCATGCGGATAAGATGTCTGTCTTCTCTGCTGTTAGTGATGGGGGGGGGGTTGCTGAGATCCTGCATGAATTCCGTATGATTGTCCTGAACGCTTCGATTCCATATTCTGCTAACAATCATGGGGTCTCGACCGACGCGAGCAGCAATATTGCGGCACGATAAACCGCAATCCCGGTAGGCTAGAATCCTTCCTCGATCAAAGTCAGACACGTGCTGATAGGCATTTCTTCTTCTTACACGAGACATTACAACAACTTTCTTTGCCGAAAACAACGTTGAAACGGAAATTGAGTATGAGAAAACTGCTGTCAAATCTCTGGTTTTATACACATTGTAGATGTCGCTACTGTCGCCTGCTTTGTATGAATGCGCTGAAAATCTAATCATTTGCATATCACAGCAAGTTCTACCTGTCATGCAAATTTCACGCATGTGTGGTTGGTTGGTTGGTTTGTTCGTCGCTCAACGGTCATTTTTTGCACACGAGGGCTAATTAGACCGGGACTTACGGTTTAAAGTGGAATCCGAACCTCTACAAACATCCATGCCCAAGGTGGGATTCGAACCCACGAACTGTTGAACACGCATGTGTGGTGTGCCGCTTTCCTGGTGTAGCGATTTTAATGGCCAGTAGTATATATATATATATATATATATATATATATATATATATATATATATTTATTTTGAGATACGCTCAGACGAGAATTTACAAAATAAAAATAACGGTTTATTTTTAAAGTACAAAGTATTCTAACACAGAAGACATTTTTTTACTGACTTACTTCAACTTGTTTAGCGTAGAATAAATTTTAAACAGAAGAAAATGGAGTTGATGCGAGAACATTTTCGCGCTATGAATTTCTACGATTTCAAAGCAGGATTAAATCAAGAAGAATGCGTTCAACGGTTGCAATTAGCATTTGGTGATGAATCTCCAGCTCGTGCTACTATATTCATAATTTTAAATGTAAAGAGAATTAAAGAGAATTTAGAAGAAGTCGCAATTTTCCTCAGGATGAAGAACACACAGGAAGGCCGCCGTCGGCAGTAATCCCGGATAATGTGTCTGCCATACGAAAACTGTTAATGGATGACAATCGTTGTGCCTATCAAATGATTCAGAAGGAACTAAACATTGGATAAGCAGCCATACACAAAATCATTCATGAAGAATTACACATGAAAAAAGTAGTTTGCCGTTGGGTTCCCCATAATCTAACTGAGCATCAGAAAGAGGAGCGTGTCAGAATCAGTAAAGAAAATCTTAATATGTTGAATGATGGTGGCCACCGCATCATTTCTAAAATTGTAACAGGTGATGAAACGTACCTTTTTTGACGTTCCAACACGTCAAGAAAGTAAAGTATGGGTCTTTGAAGATGATCCCACGCCGACAATGGTGAAAAAAACAACGCTGCACTGAAAAAAGTGATATATGACGTTTTCTTCAAAAGTACGGGATTTGTCAAAGCCATCAAGTTGGAAGGACAGAAGACAGTAACAGCAAACTGGTATACCATTAAATGTCATCCAGAAATTCTACAAGAACTGAATGTTACGGGAACTAATGTTTCACCATGACAATGCATCTTCACATACAGCCGGATTAACAGTTGAGTTTCTTAAACAAAAACAAATTAAAGTGATTGAACATCCGCCGTATTCACCTGATCTAGCTATGTGCGACTTTTGGTTATTCTTTAATCTGAAAAAGAACTTACGTGTACGTCGTTTTCATTCAGAAGAAGAGATTGATGTGGCTATAAATGCATTTTTTTCATCTATTTGAAGAAATGAATGGCTTGAGGCATTTTAATCAGTGGAAAATTCGTCTACAAAAGTGCATTGATGGCTGGAGGAGACTACTTTGAACACACCTAAAATTTTGTAAGTATAACTTCAAAAACCTAGTTGAATCTCAAAAATTTCAGAGTGACCCTCGTATATAAATAAGTATATATATATATAACTTATTTATACGAACTAGTTTTATATAACGTTTGTCGTGCCTTTGTAACTTTGTGATTAGTGCAGCGACTGAAAAATTATTTTTTAATTGTAATGAGTGTACTTTGCAGCAAATAATGCTGAAGTACTGTGCTCTCCTTAGCACTCCAGCATAATTTTCATCAGACTGATTGATTTTATTGATTATTGACATTTATTCAATTTAATGACTTGCATTACCCTAAATTCCATTTAGGCGGGAAAATCAAATGTTTTTGTTAATGAGCATTTTACAGAATCTATTTGTGGGAAATTTTATTATTTTAATATTAATTTTCTGATTTCGAAATGACATCTACTCATAAAATAATCTAATTATCTTAAGTCATATTGTAAAAGAGATTTTTCACGTTTGGATTCATTTCTAGACTTTCACTCCTACGACCCGTGATTAATCTCGAAAACAGGAAACAGTCATAACCGCAAGATAAGCAGTTGCATCACGTGGTGGTATTTGGTAGCCTCTTGGAGTACACACTCATTAAAAATACACATTGTTCTGATGAGAAAACGCATCGTCTGCAACCGAAACGCATAATTCTCTGCTTCCAGATATCCACAATTAATTTTAATTTTTCTTTTTCCCGCGATGGCATCGGTGATAAGACCAGAAGAAGATCCACGAAGCGTGGAGATTGGTGATGAGCGCGAGTTTTGCAACATTAATGAATGGGCGTTCGAAGTGACAATTAACGAGAGAGCGCCGAAAACAAGTAGCCCCGTGATTAGGTGGGATCGTTTTATTCAATTATTTCCTTCAGCTCGCTGAAGGGGAAAATGTCTGCTGTCCTTTACTTTATTTACCATTTTTTTATTATCAAGGACATAAAGTAACTTTTTTCCACAAAAATAAGGTTTCATTATGACCTTTCAGCAAACTCTACAAATTAGTATAACCTTGACACCCTTGACACATGAACATGGACAATGTTGGCTCAGACAGTTTTTTTAATGGTTAATGTGGCCATGAATATGGGGTATTTAACAAATTTGTTAGTCTTTTGAATAGGATATGACAAATATCAACTTTAATTAGCTTATTTATTTTTATTTTTCATCTTTGAAAGTTATATCCCATAAAGAAGCTTATCCCATAAAGAAGTTTAATTTAAATTGTTTTATTTTGCACCCTAATTAAAACTCCACGTTTTTTTTAGAATCTTCTATAAAATTTAATTTTCGGATGCATTAAATAATTTTCCACTGTTTAAGTACAAAAAATACTGCATCAAAATGTGCATGATTTTAAAAATTTAATTTAAGAAACAATATTTTTTAAACCAGGCATTTTCGAAATCCAGATAAATTTTAAAGCATGGATATGACAACATTTAAAAAGTCAAGTCAATGCGTGGCGGACTTTATCAAAGTTTTAAATCGGTTTTATTTTATTAATCTGATTAAAATACAGTATTAAATTGGTTTTATTCTTTTAGTTTGTTAAAGGCAATAAAATTTATATTGCTTTGTTTTTAGCGTGTTTCTCATGTTTTACTAAAATGAACGTATCATTACTATTCAGATATCACATTGAAGTCAGCTTAAAATCTGAAGCCATATAAGGCTTATTTCGTGACATTGTTATGCATCATATGATATGGTGTGTCAGAATTATTCATGGATCGTGAAACATTCAATTTGGAAGAAAGAAAATCTGGAAAAAATTTTTAAGTATTATTTCAGAGAGAAAAATTCTTTAAAAAATGAAAAATGCATTTTGTAAGTATTATAATTAAAATTATTTTAAGTGAACTTATTGAAATTTGTGAGCTTTTAAAGACTGAGATACAACATCGCCTTTCGTTGGTCAAATCCAATGAAATCAATCACCTCAAATTTTTGCTATGTAAAGGGTAATTTTAGCCTCGAATTCTGGAATATTTTTGCTAGCACAATAAAATTGATATTAGTTAATATAATTTGATGATATTTTGGGGTGATGATAATGAGAAGCAAAATGAGAATAATTCATTCATTTTTCAGAATGAGAAGTTAAGAATATACTGTGTATTCAAGTCTACTTTATATGAAATTATTTTCCGAAAGCAATGATGAAAAAAAGAAAAAACGTGTTATTATACTGTTAGACTGATTGTTATTGGCTATCATTTACAATTTGTAAGAGTACTTGGTAAGGAACGATTTTCCATTTACTACAACACTCTCCTTACCAATTTCTCTTGCATATTATTTTTTGATATTAAAAGATTAATACATTTCTCCTAATGAGAATTCCACTAAGGCCAATATTGTTACCACGCTGTACTTTTCTAATCCAAAGTAACTTATTATCACTGAATGAATACTTTTCATTCATCTATTATCATAGTATTTCATAGAAATACATCATATTTTTTATAATTAATATCACTATATTACATAAGAAGATTTTTAGTTGTTGCTGTTTAATAATATTTCTTTGAAAATAATATTAAATCTCTTACAAAAAATTTTTTTGGGGAAAATTGCCTAGGAGTAAATATTAGAAGCAATACGATTCTTAATTTGTATTATTGCTTATCTTATAGGCAGTTTAAAGCTGGAAGAGCATGTGGTAGAATCATTGAATTACGTAGTTTAATCTTATACTTTCTTGTAATAAATTTACATCGTGTAAATTCGTGATAAAAATAAATTAGCAACGTAAGTCATACTTTTAGCTTAGAATAATTGCTTTTGATGAACTGAAAAATATTCTACTAAACGACCAAAACCACATCTTTCTTAATTAATTCGTTTACTTAATCATTACCCATTAGAACAAAATTAATTTTTTTCTAAAACAATTATGATGCTACAATTTAATTTAAATTCTAATTTTTTAATCGAAGATTATTTTTTTACAAGTGATTTTTAAGAACTCAAATATATGTTGGTGTATTCTGATTAGTTAATTATTAATAAATTGCGAATCCCTATCACTTCGGTTACAATAGCTGGTTAATCACGTGAAACCATAATATTAAAATTAAGTCAGCAATTCTTCTTAACCGTGTCCAAACGTGATCTCTCTCTTCAAAAGAAGTCCAACTTTCGAAACACTTGCACCTCAACTCGAACTAACGAAGGGGCAGGGTTGGAAGGATGGCGAAATTCTTTAATGAGCACATTCGTTGATATCAAAGATTAGACAAAAGAAATAGCCAAAAAGAAAAAAAAAATCACTCCTCAAAAATGAATAATTCTCGTGGGAGACTAGGTTCCCAAGTCCGGATTGTCCAGTCTCCTTGAAAGGAAGAGAACAAAAGAGTCGAAAGGTACTACCATCAATATTCCGCGTGTCGGCCCCTTCTCCCAATCGAGCAAGTCGCAGGAAAACACTGGGCCAATTAGGACAAGACAAACGATTCGCCGGGGTTCTCGCAAATTAGTGCTCAGGTCGCCGTGGCCAGTTAGCGAGGTCTCGTTAATTGGGGAGAGGGGTGTAGTGCGGTTTGGCAGGTTGGAAGTACGTCGTCAAACGATATCTTTCCCCCACCCCCGCCTGCACTTCCAATTGAGGAATTTTAATGGTGGAAGTAAGGGTTACCAGTGCACCTGCCACGACTCCCAATTTCAATGTAGAAATTAGCATATTAAGAAAAGTTAAATTGAATTAAGCTTATTGTTCAAAAATATTATTTTTTTAGAACTTATTGAAAGAAACAATTATTCTTTGAGTGATTACTAAATCTGTAGTTTGTTAAATATGTTAAAATTATACAGAATTTCAAAATATAAAATTAAATTTAACAAAAAAAAATTATTCGGAAGAAATAACTATGCACCTGTAAAATTTTAATTTTAATTTTTAAAACCTTAAAAAACTTTATACACATTTTTAATATTTTTTAACTTTATTTCAACAAAATTATTGATTTTTTTAAAAAAAAATTATATTTTATTATATGTATTCATAAAAAACTAATTTCGCTTCTTTAAAAAATTATTATTCTCTTAATCATCAAACTACTGGTTAGTAAATGCTTTTGAATAAAATAAGTATTGTATTCCTTCATTTGTTAAACTAATAATTGATAAAAGCTATAATGCAAAGAAATCGTTAAATAGAAAGAAAATTTTTATGAAGTTGTTTTATTAAAGATGATTATTACAGAAAATTAATTTTTTTTATTGAAGCAATTACTCAATACATTTGTGTAGGAAATTTAAAATACTTTCTTATTTGTATGAACTGGTATTTCTGAAAATTCACAATTTGTAAATTTTATACTGTTGAATTTTACTTTTATCAAACTATAAAATATGTAATAGATATGTATCAATAGGAGAAATTTAATAATGAAAAAATTAACCCTTTTAAAATTTTAATTTTAATTGGATTTATCTTTGAAAATTTTATATTACATTAAAATGGACTCATTTTTGCCATACATATATATATATATATATATATATATATATATATATATATATATATATATATAATTAAACATTGAATTCGTTCTAAGTTTGAAAAAGTAGACTAGCCTGAAACATTTTCACCAAAATTGAAATTTAATGATTGGCAATGAAACTTGAAAGTCTTTATCAATAAATTGCAACCTTATCCATTTTTTGGGAGGGGGGGGGGCTTTTTGACATTGAAATTGCAGAAAACAATTTGCTCGGATTACTTTAAAAAATTATTTGTTTTATTGGTAAATAAATAAGACGTTCCAAAATTAATATAATATATTAATAAAGAAAATTTGCTTTCTGTCAAATTGTTATGTTTATTAATGAATAAAATTCATTTTATAAAAAGATTAAAATTAGGTTTACAGCAAATTAATGCATAAGAGATAAGAAAAAAGTATACGTTTATGTAAAATTTATTACATGCTAATACATAAAAATTAAGTAATAAGATAAATCTAATAACCAAATTAATTTTTTATTTGAAATCAAACAAGTCATGACGCAAAAACTTTTCTCATGACACTTTCAAAAAGAAATTTAACCTCTTCTAATGGATATTTAACTACTAAAAATGGCTTGTACAAGAATCCCAGCAATAGAGAAGAAAGATAAATACTTCTTTTCAAATTAATAATTAGAATGAGATGAGAAAGAGGAGAGATACAGCCGGTTAGTACTTTAGATCAATGCTGCAAGCGTATTGATAACAATGAAATGATACTGATTAATTATTTGGCGTGGAATGTTTCTTCACATGAAGTTTGTGAACCAAAATATATTGATTGACTAAAAGGGGTATATGGCAGTGACTAAATGTTGGGAAATATAAAGTCTGTATTTGCATGGGCAGTTAACATTACTATTATCACAGCTGCATAAATATTGTTGATGGGCACGTATAAAGTTTATGAAACAACTACTTAACATGGACAAGAATAAGCGTGCAATAATCCAACATTTTGGTGTGTACATAAAAGCTTCCACTGAAAAGATACTTATTAATGACATTATGACAAGTGTATTGGAATATTGGTTACTAGTATGATAGAAATCCATGGAATATCTGCTACTGATGGACAAGAAGTATTCATCAATGGTCAAAAGTCAAAGAATATAAGACTACAAATTATGTAGTCAAAGTCAACAGTAACTTTACGAGAGTTGTACTTGAAAATAAATTTTTATATCAATGAAATTAATGGAAGAAAATACATGAACACAGTGAAATATCGATATTTATTTATTTTACATTCAATCTATAACTTCTGAAATTAATGGAAGTTTATAGTAATATTCTATAAAAACCAATTGTTAATAAATATTTTTCATCAACATTTTGAAATAATTGGTGATAAATGTTTGAAGAATGTTAATATTTATCCCGGATTTAATGAAATGAATAGAGTCTAGATCTGAAATAAAAAATTTACTTTATTATATAAATGTATAAAAAAACTCTTCTCTAAGAGTAGATCTCATAGGAAAAGTTAATTCATAGACGTAAAAATTTTATTATATTTTATGTTCTTCTCTGGAAGTACTTGAGATGTTTAGTAACAGTAAACAGTGCTGCTGTTCTGATCTAAGAGACAACTGTTGCAACAGGAAAATAATCAGTTGCTAAAAAAATTGTATATTTTCAAACCATTAAAAATGTAAATTTGGCAATATTCCCATTTCAGATTAGAAGAAAAATATGATTGGTAAAAGCTTTTAATGTTAAATGTTTTATTGACATACACGAAAATATTATTTTAAAATCAATGTTTGAAAGATGTTATATAGTTTTTATACCTTTTCCGTTCAACTTAGTAGTATCTTACTTTTCAATTTGAATGTCTGCGTTTGTATCCAAGAAGAGGGCTTATTTGTTGATCATTATTCAACAAAATCTTATATTGTTTAAGAAAATTACCTTAGGTACTTTTAAAACTTTTCACCCAAAATTAATTCAATGACACAAAATGGAATATTTAAGGATTTGATGTATGAATTATAGTTGCAATTTTAACTATGATTAGAGAAGCCAATCGATTAAGGTGGCTTAAAATTTTGAATTAGATCACGGTTTATTTGTTGGTTAAATTTCAAAGCCATTAAACTGAAATAAGATTAAAAACATAAATGGAAAAATATTTGCTAATTACAGTGTTCTTATGAGTGAAAAAGTTTAGAGTGAAACGTTTGCCAGTTCTAGTTATAGAAAACTTTCAAATAAAAAATTTCATTTCAGTAAACATAAAGAACTTTTTAAGTAGCAAATATATTAGGAAAATTCGATCATCAGCGGCAAATATATTAGGAGAACTTAATTATGAAATGGATTTCAAAATATCATGGCTTATTGCCATTAAAACAGTTGGGTTGTTTACTGACTCTATGACAAAATAAGTAAAAGATTGGGAAACAAATCTTTGTCAGGTTCTGCGTTAGAAAGGAACTTATTTAAAGAAATGCTGTTTAAAGAAAATCATCTACTCTCTATTTATTAAATCTAAGAAACATAATTTGCTCGCCAATGGCACTAAATAGCCAAATATTGGCGACGTAAAAAGAAATGATTCCAAACACGATCTCAGGGAGACCACACCAATTATCTAGGATGGAAAGAGGAAAAAAATCTCCCTCCACCCATCTTATAATCGCAATATAATTAGATTGGCTAGAACTAACGAGGTCAGTTATTTAAACACGGTAACAACTGTAGCCAACAAAGGATTATACTTAGCTCGTTTTCGCACACAGCCATCGTTATTCTTTCTTCCGTTCATTTCTCCATTACGATGTAATAGATTTTTCTACTTTTTTTACTTTTTATGTTATTAAAAGTATTAGATCTCGATGATATTAAAATCTTGATATCTTTTCAACGAATGACGTGCAGTCATAATAAGGAAACATTATCCTGAGAAAATGGATAGGGATTATTTCTGTTGGTAGTTATTTGCATATTTTGTAATATGCTGTAATCATAAACATGGCCCTTATAACAAGGGCAAAATGAGCAATCTTCAAAATGGCGGAGGCCAAAAGTTTAATCACACTATTTATTCAAATTGCTTTTATATAATATTTCACAATGTATATATTTTTAATGTATACATAGAAAAATAAATGCACTTATTTACAAATATAGGGGTTAAGTTTATTGTATGAAAATATAAAATGTTTATTTGACCAATAAAATGTTTTTTCATAGAAAAATTTTTAAATTAAGAAATTAATTTCACAGTATTTGAAATCGAAGTATGCTAAATATCAAAAAAAATTTTTATTTTGTCTGTAAATTGCAGGAACTTAAATAAAATCACACTTTATTAAGAAAATGTTAATATTATACTCCATGAATAAGAAAAAAATACAACAAATAATCTGTTTGAAAATATTAGTATTGACATTATTCACAAAGAAAGCATGTACTTATGTATTTTTGTGTCAGTGATTATTTACAAATAAATTTTTTATGAAATTATTATTTTTTTATGAAACTTACTATTTATAAATACTTAAAAGCAGTAAGAACAGCTTAGCAAAATTATATATATATATATATATATATATATATATATATATATATATATATATATATATATATACAGGGTGACAACTTTATCCTGTTGACAAAAAATATTGTATTAAACAAAAAGATTGGATTTTATTTTCCAAAAACTAACCTTACTTTAGTCATTTGTTACTTAGATACAACATATTTAAGTATTTTCAAAATGGCCTCCTTGGGCATCGATACAGAGTCTTAAACCTCGCGTAAAATTTTCTGCAATGGGCCGCAGTTCATCAGGCGTTAATTTAGCCCATTTCTTCTTAAGAGTAGCCTTTAGGCAATCCAAACTTTGATGTGGCTGAGAGCAGGGCTTCCCAATCTTTTTAACTGGCGGACCCCAGTCAGTCAAGCGCACAGTAACTAGTAAAATTCAGCTCGAAGCCTATCGGAATTGAAAACTTCATAATGCAAGTGCCATTTTTTTCAATAATCCCACGACGAATCAAAAGTCTTTGATTTAATGGTGAATGAAAACAACTTTAAACTATGTTTCCATTAGTCTGAATTCCCACATTGTATATTTATATATTTGCTGTTGGATTTACTCACATCGTTCAACACACTAGGCATGCCATGTTTTTAATTGAGTGGAGGGGAATATATTGCAAAGAAAAGTAACATTCGTTGGATAACATTTTAATTTTCAGAACAAAAATATCAATACAAACAAGAATCCAATCAATTACTAATTTATAGAAAATACAAACAAATGCCCACAAAGATTATAGTCCGGGAACATTCACTGATCATCGACAAAACACAATGCGTTTTTCTTTACTAGAGATGAGTCTGTAAGAATATTGGAATCTTAATGTGAAGATTGAGGTTGCTTCTCATGACACAATTTTGAAAAGTCGGGCTTAATACTTGACAACTGGAGACGGAAGTCAGGTTCAGCATCTGGACAGCATCGGTACTTAGTTTTGATGCCGGCATAGATCGAGAATCTGGATTCGCACATGTATGTAGTCGCAAATGGAAGTAGAACAAGTTTTGCTTTTTCAACAAGGGGATAGAATTTTTTGTTTTCCAAACGTATCCAAAGGTGTGAGTAAATATCACTATCGAAAGTAAATTTCAAGGTTGAGTCTGTGGAAATTTCTATCAACAACTCGTATTCATTCGATGATAGAATGTTCGGCTCTTTGAATACAGCGAATGGGTTGACCATCCATTCGTATTCTTGCAGCTTCTTATCTTGAGCTGTTGGGAAATAAAGCTCAAATGATGAGGTCGAGCTTCGGAGGAGTTCGAGGATTTCATGAAACAATTTGTTCCAAAGCTGCAATGTCTTGTCTTTCAAAAAATCATTGAGAAGAGAAAAACCCTTGACCTCCCCCTCCTCCACACTCTTTTCCCAAAAATTGATTTTCCTCTTGAACGCTTCAACATTGTCGTTTGCTGTGACTGTTGTTATAGTGTTCATTTAGCTCAATTTGGATAAAATATCTTCCAAATAAGAAAGTATACACATTGCCAGTTTTCATCATTAAAAATCTCTGCTAATTTGGTATTATGGTAGTCTAAAAGTAAAGCTAAGACTTCTAAACATAATTCATATAATCAAGAGAATACATTCCCACGTGAAAGCCACCTTACTTCTGAATGGAGAAGCAGAAAATGATGAAGGCTTCCCACATCTTCACACAGTATTTTGAAAAGTCCTGAGTTCACGGCTGTGATTTTATGTAATTAATAATTCGGACGGATTCATGTAAAACTTTCGTGAAGGATGCAGGCATTTTTTTCATAGCTAAAGCATGTCTGTAGAGAACACAATAACTACTACTGCAATCTTTCGAGCTGTCTTTTATTTTTGTTCCCACGCTGAACTTTGGACCCATCACAGCTTTTGCACCATATATGCATACATCGATGCAATTAGACCATGGAATTTCGTTGGTTCTTAAAAAGTCGTCCAACAAACGGAATATTTCAGCAACTGTTGTATGGGCAGGTAGTGACTTGCACTATAAAAGGTTCTCTTCGAATCATCCCGAGTATGTATAACGAACAAAAGTCAATAAAACCTCTAATAACGTCAGTAGATTAATCTATTTGGAGAGAAAATTAATTGTGTTGGATGCGAGAAACCAGAGATTCTTCCCCATCATTTGACATGTTAACTATCCGTCTCTTGACAATATTGATTGATAGTGGAACTGAAGATATAAGTTTTACTGCTTTTTCGTGTAACATACAAGAATCAATATCGCTAACACATGGTTTTATGAAGGTTTCCACAATGGTATGAACTTTGTCTGTCTTTGCCGCTCGATACCAAGATAGGAGCTTGTGAGTTTTCATTGTTTTTGCACGAGTTTTCATGCAGTTCTGAGAAGCAGTAATTCAGTGCTCTTCCCCTTGAAAAAAATCAATCATTTTAGTATGGAGGCCCGGATCAGTACCCTCAAAAGGATGGCGCAATTTAATTGGAACCATCGAGCTGTTCGGAAGGACTCGCGCGCAAATTACACACTGCGCTTTACCCTTAACTGTCTTGATAAAGTCCATGTTTAAATAAATTTTGTTGTACTTACTCTTTTTAGTTATTCCACTTCCGCAGGGCACTACAACTTATCGAGAACTTGCAGAGTTTTCACACAATAAATCCGGCTGTGGCGCTTCATGTGACTGTTCTTCATTTGGCCGTCCTCCTTCATCATTAATTTCAAACTGTAACTTTCCTTGCAGTGAAGGCGATGGTAAAACTGCTAGCTTCTTCAATGATCCCGACTTCAGTCCCCGATCTATGGTGAAAGTAATGAACTGCAAAAAGCAAATAGTGCACTCTCGAAGGAAGTTCAACATTGAAGGATGTCTCGAGAAAATGCGGGTGACCGTCCGCCACACACAAAGCAAGGAGAGCATACAAAGTAGTGAGTACTCTGATTAATCGGCTGAGATCGCGCCATTTCCGAAGATCATGCGTAAAAGGTTTCTACGCATCGAGCACCATAAGTTGGCGCACACGCGACTCCCGTAGATTACAGAAAGTCAAGAAGGCTGGCCACATCCACTTGCGGGTCAAACTTGAATACCGCAGCCACTGTTCAAAGGTGGCCACGGACCCCCAAAAAAGAGTCGGCGGAACCCTAAGGTGTCCCCGGACCACACGTTGGGAAAACCTGGCTTAGAGCATACTCTTGATTACAGAATAGACCAAACACTATAGTTGAGTTTAAGTCAGGTTAATAGTGGGGCCTAATTCCCACAGCTATGAAATCTGGAATATTTGCTTTACACCAGTCTTGCGTTGCTTTTTTTCTATCAAAAGTTTGCAGAATCTTGTTGAAGTGTCCAGATGTTGTTTTTAAAATGTTTTTGGGTCGAAGGAAATAAAACCGACTGTAAAATCTCATTGCAGTACATGGTCTTATTCATTTTGACGTCTTGATCTATGAAAACCAAAGAAGTTTTTCCAGATTCACAAATGCCTCTCCAAACCATAACTGACTGTGATTTTTTCCGACGTCCTACTCTTGTGGAAGTTCTAGGACGATCAGAAGACCAGTAGCAGTCATTTTGTCGATTATAGGTTTGTTCAATTGTTCAATTTTTCATCCGTGAAGATGAAATGCTTCCATGCACCTTCTGCGGACTTTCGAAGAAGAGCTCGACATCTATACAACCGTGTAAGCTTATTTTGCTCAATTGTACTTTTCGAAGTTTATATGGCTTAAGTCAAGTTCTTCTTTTGCAATTTGTCTAATTCTTTATTAACCCCTATTTCTTTAGCTACTTTTCTCATTGAGTTTCTGGGATTTCGGTTAATTCGTTTCTTGATAATTTAAAGAATTTAATTTGTATTAACAATTCTTCTTTTTTTTGCGGTCTATCACCGACACAGCCAAACTCCAAGAATCGTTTTATAGTACGTGATACCGTTTGTCTGTGGATATTCAACTTTCTGGCAATCTGAATTTGCTTTAATCCAGCCTCAAATAAAGCAATTATTTGTCGTCGTTGGTTATACATATTATTTCAAACAAGGAAATAAAAACTACATGCTTGTTTTACTAACATTAAGATCTCTTAAGCAAATGAAATTATTATAAAAAGTGGGGGACATGAATTAAACCAATCAAAAGCAGTACAATTTTGTCAAAGTATAAAGTTGTCACCCTGTATATAGATAGATTAAATTAGCTTATATAAAATATATGAATAGAGATTTTAGGTAATTTTGAAAATTATGCGTTGTAGAATAATTAAAAACTTAGCATTACAATTGCCAAACCACGTTTTTGCTATTAAGTAAAGGCAAAAGAAAATTCTATATATGTGATTTACTTATTCATAAGTAAAGGTAAATAAATTAATTACTCACACAGATTTACATTTTAATTCTTTTGTTTAAGGTAAATCAAGTTTATAAAATAATGTTCAATGAATTAAACTGGAGTTGTTCATAAATGTTTAACGCAGAAATCATTGACCAAATATTAACCATACTTTTTTGCGCAATTGATATCGTAATTATACAGTTTTGATTTTTGTTAAAAAAATAATTCATATTTTCACCAACAGAGAAGAAAATGACATTTTAGTACACTTAATTTTGAAAATATTAAGTTCACAAAATAAAAGTTTCATGTTCTTGAAAACATGTAAAAATCATCATACAAAATTATGCAACTCATACTATTTGATCACGATTGATGTAATTTTTTTATTAAGCGAATTATGACTCTACAGCAATTAAAGTACTTTGGACAGCAAAACTCTATGAAGATATTGAAAATGAACTCATGTCTCTTCAAACAGCTATTCGAATGATTTGGAATTGCATGAAATAAAGAAAACAACCCACTCAAGCATCATCTGCATTTGCTTATTCTCTGGGTCCGATAATACTCTGATAATGTTCAGAATACTCGAGTCCTATACTAAAAGACATAAAAACGTGTTTTTTAGAAATGATTTCTCTGAATTTCTAAATCTCTTTGATTCTCAGTTAAATGCAACCTCTATAAAGTATACAATGATAATTTCTCACGCAACTTTTTTTCTCTTATATTTCTTCGCTTGAACCCATGATAGATTCCATCATAATATACATATTAACGTAATTCTACCTACCTCTGAAATCAATAGTAATCTCAGTAAATTAGATGAGTTTCTGAAAATGTAACATTTTCCTCTGCATGCTTGATTTTTTGAAGTAAGAATATTTTAGAAGAAAGCTTATTTTCTCTTGTTCCTTTTAAATGTGTTATTTTAAAATATAAAAGAAAAAAATAAAGAGTTAAATATATCTAATTAAATAAACTCTTTTTGCTTGCAAAATTAAGTTATATTTGCCATTATTCAAGTATTACAAAATATTTTACATGCAAAATTTAAAGAATTCATTAGTTATGAACTCGATGAACTCTGAGAACTCGAGTAGGTTTGGAATAGTTTTTGAAAGTATAATTGATGTGAAATTTAAACCTCTTATCATACATACTTTTTTCTTTTATGATTCTTATTAAAAAAAATCAACACATTTTACTTTTATAGTTTACAAATTGTAATGTTGATTCATTAATGTCAGCTATTTGACATTAATTCTAATAACATTTTGAAGCAAAATATTCTTCATTCACTGAAATCTTCTAAAGTCGGTGAGAATAACATGGAACCAATTCTAATTTTTAATTAAAAAAAAAAAAACTCAAAATGTTTCAATATATCAAACATATTTTACGTCTTCATATTAAAATGGCAGTTTGTTTAATTTGGTTTGTTTTAACTAATCTTAGTTCAAAAATATTGGAATAGGAAAAGTGAGTTTTTAAAATTTATGAAAATAATGAGGAATAGCTTAAAGTGAAAAAGAAAATATGAAATGTCAACTTCAGATGGAGTAGCAATGAATAGCAGAAATTCACGGTTATTTTTTTATTTCTATATATATCTAGGACCAAAGTAATCTTAAGTATTTATTATACTATTCGGAATTACTTAGAACATAGATGAAGATAGAGATATGATCTACATAATTTTGAAGGAAATTTCAACTAATATTTTGTGAAATATTATTTTAAATTCACATAAGTTTATAAGAAGCTTGTTTAAGGATGAAACGATAGAATACTCGAGGAACTACAGTGTTCCTGGAGTATCAAGGATTGTTGTCAGGAAAAATAATTATAAATAAAATTACTTGGAACAAATATTAGCGGACTGATTTTGAATTAAATTTTTGACCATTAATGTTGCTACATTAGTAAGAAATGCAAAAATCAAAATGATATTTATTATATAACTATGTTATGCTGGAAATAACATGAGAACAAATTTTGAACAAATTTAAAAGCATTGATTTTAAGAAATCGGAATACCTTAGGCAGCATTCACTGTATTGAATCACCGTATATACACAAGTACCGTACGTAATAAATATGTAATATTTTTATGTGTATTGAGTCGAGTTGAGATTGGATGAGGTGATGAGATACAGCTGAACATAAAGCTACAGTATGAGAATGTAATTCATCAACCATAATATCTGGTGTAAGGTGACGAATCAGTCATTTGGCAAGCAATTGACCAAATGTTTCCTGTTGGCAAGAGATTAAGAGAAGAATATGCTGATTGAAAGCAACAATCGACCATTTTCTGTATTAAAAAAGCTCGTACAATACGAGCAATATGCATTTGTGCATTAAATACTGAAAAGTTCAAATAAACGTTACATACGAGCTTCAATTCTCACAGTTCAAATAAACGGTACATACAAGCTTCAACAAAAAATGTAACGGCTATTGTTCAAAAGGTTTTCAAGTATGAGCAACATATAACTGAGATATGAATCCAATGTATGATCCTCATTCTATTTCTCCAAATAATTAGCATAGTATAAATCACGCTTGCAAAGGGAGTTTTAAACGATGCCATTCAACACAGATGCGAATTATCCTGATAGTGTAAAAAGAATAGCAGAATTCTTCTAAAAACATGGCATCATACCATAACTGTGTATCATAAGTTTATACTATCATACCATAAGTTCGTCACTGATACCACCATTAGAATAGTTCCTACCTGTAATGCAGTATTTAACAATAGATTAGACGAGATGGTTATTGAGTTGACAACTCATGCTGCAGCAAATATCATTTAACTGTTTCTGCTGATAACATTTTTTGCAAATGAACCCATTTCTTGTGTATGTACGATCCACTGAAGGCAAATGGGCAACATGCTTGTTTCCTCGGTTGCTATGGAGATACTGTAAGGCGTCCCTTATGATCTTTAAATCCCTTGAAACTAGTCATGTGAATTTGTCCATGGCAATATTGCGATTACAATGCCAGTAGGCTACAATTTGATTTCTATTAAAGTCAGAAAAGCGCTGGTAAGCTAATACTTTCTTTAGACAAGTAATATACTTTTCTATAAATTGAATGATTTAAGGTGTTGGTGCAATCGTATTTTTTACATGAATAGGTTGAAAAGCTAGTCATATGCATATTATTGCATCTTCTTGACGCATAAATTTCACGTGTGTGGTGTGTCTCCTAGGTATTGCAGTTTTAATGACCAGAAGTGTAAATGAATTGAAATACTGATCATGTAATCCTTTGAATATGCCTTAACAAAAGAATATAGTTTGTGATTTGAATGTTTCATGCAATTAGTTTTAAATATCTATTAATTTCTTGAAGTTCACTTAATTCCTTTGGAGAATATATTGAAGACTTATACTTCGAACAACTTGTTGATTGCTCTATTCTCAGACAATTTTTCAAAAGCAAATTAGGATTTCTGTAATCGTTGGACTTTCATGTTGTGATCACTTCCTGCTGTTGTCTTTATATCATATACTTTATTTTATTTTACTTTTCATATATGACATAGCATCATGGTGAAAAGATAGGATTTCAAATAACATTTTTGATTAGTAAAAATATAATTGCTTAAGTAGAATCAATTTAGAGCAATTAGAGTAAAAAACTATTCTAATAGTTTTAAGATGATTTTATTAAAGTGTAAAAATCCTTATCATTATTATTAATTGATATAAATATACATATAACGCTTAAAACTCTTCCTGAAATTTTCGCTACAGTAAATTTTGTTTGATTTAATTTTGAAGTATTAACTCTCCAGACTACTGATTTGCTGAAGTTATGCAGTTGAAACATCTGATTAATAGTTATCATTTTTACAGCCTTTATAATTTTTATTTCTTACATATATAATATTCCTCGATTTTTTTATATCTTATTAATCTTCAGGCCTTTATTAAATAACTTTGACAAAAAATGTGTATTATATTCCCAAACTTTACAATTAAAAATGTAAACATCTTATATATTTATAACTAGTAACTTTTTTAATAATTTTGCATCCGATAATTTTGTCAAAATATATGATTGTGTTATTATTTCCCAATAAACTTAAAAAATTCTTTTTGTTTTAATTACATTCTTAAATTTTTTCTTAGTGCATATACAACATTTTAAACAAATAAAAACTAATTTAGGATGATCACTGTTACAAAAGCAAATTTATTAGTTTCAATCAGAACTACAGAACGGACAATTCACATGCATTAATTTTTAATAAAAGCCCAAAGTAATTTACTCCTTTAAAATGTATGTGCACATTACATATGTTGTTGCTGCACCAGCATGCTTTCATTTACCTAGACATGAGTCGGGCTCTACCACTTAGATGGAAACAGCCAGATGGAGTCTTGAAGATTTTGAACTAAGGACCAAACAGAAGATCTCAAATACTTTGACTGCCAACCCCAGAGATTTTGCACATTTCACTTGGGGGACATTGTGACCATGACCTATTTAATATACGTCAGCCGCTTTAGCAAACGATCGATTAAGCCAGGAATCGAACTCACTACATTCCGGTAATAAGAACGACGCCCTAACAAACTAGGACACCACATCCTCATTATATTTGTAACAACTGCTTATTTTTTGCCAATTTAAACATAGCGAATGAACTTATAATTTTGAACCACGTGGGAGGCGACAAGATTGACTGAATTGGCAGACATCTACATAGATTTTGACGTGTATATGTATTCTTACCATCATTGGTTATAAAGGTTGTACATGACTTTGGCTGTCATACTCATCAATGCATCTACTGGATTAGTATGGAGCTTGCAACCAACCAGAACGATACCTATTCACAAGAGTATTTATGTAGCTCCATATAATGCAACAATAATATGCTGTAAATAGTGTTTTGTAGTACTATGACACGCAATATAGCTTATATATTCTACAGTTTGTTCAACATGGATATAATTAAAGATTTTTTTTAACTTTAATATATTTTTCCATTGATATATATATATATATATATATATATATATATATATATATATATATATATATATATATATATATATATATATATATATATATATATATAAAAGAAGCATCGCTTATTGAAATGTCTACCTTAATTTGTCTGTTTTCTCGATGATATGAATCTGGATAATAGTGGCTAGTATCCCTGTCCATTAAAGCAAGCATTTTACGAACAATAAAGAAGTCACTTTGTTTAAAAAACGTCCCATGAAAACCCTTTGATCAAGGTATTTTGGTTACCCGCAGTGAGAGCTAGTGTTCAAGTGCGTGGTTCCGCGGGCAGTGGTCATTGGAGAGCGGTGGTCCAGAACTGGCCCTCGCCCTTTCCGTTTCCGTAGATACAAAGACGGAAAGAGCCTTGTTCCTCTCATTTAAGCACCTTTTCCTTCTCCAGTCATTTAGTCTTCGCCGCAGGAGACCCTTCCCTTAATTGATTTCCACCAGAAGATGCATTTATCTCACTATTGCCTCATCTAATTGGTAACTTAAGGCGATGGTTTCCAAGCGAAAATTCTCTGCTAATGCTAATAATTTATGAAAAATCATAAAACAAATTGGAAATGTAATAATCGAGATGAAAAGTAGAGCTGCTTTCATTTGAAATAAATAGCAGTCATTTAAAATTATCGAATAATTATTTCAAAACAATTAATAACTTTCCTTTTATCATCTTTCAGCGAAAAGGTTTTCATCCAAGAGTTATTTCCAGGAATGACTGTGACTATTGTAGATAATCTAAAAAATAGAAGGCTGTTGTAAAAGAAAGTTATTGTTTGACATCTACCTCGTCTTATGATGGCAAGCTATATTTCTTTGCCGTTAGCAGAGAAACTCGAAAAAATCCCTCATATTCACTTTGTCAGATATGCATATAAAAAGCAGAAACAATACATCCTTCTCGATATTCAACAGTGGCTGCTATGGAATCCATGATTATTTTAATCCCGAAGCGCGTAAACCAACCATTAAATCACAAAACGAATTGAATTAATACTCATCCCTTCATATCATTGTAAAAATCATCATTTTTAGAAATGATAGTTTCCTTTTAATTTGAAGTTGTTCTTTCAAATTATATTCATTACCGACTTACTAATAACATGAATCACAAGGCCTGCCTTTCCAATATACATATTTCTTAAACTCTAACAGTTTATAGTATATTAATCATTGACATTCGTATTAGGGATGGTTTGAGAAAACTATAAATGCATGATGTTTGTTACTTATTTCTTTCTTATGTTATACATACAAAAGGTTATCTTAGAATAAGTAGGCTACATTTAAAAGTGAGCGTAAAATTACTCTATTTTATTCTTCATTTTTAATTTGAACATTTTATACACCTTCAACAGATTAAAGGCATTTTTTAACAGTTTAGTTGACAATCATAATCCCATTATCACACATGTTAGTAAAAAAACCACTTTAGAATTAGCGTTAGTGTTAAAATTATAGATATCTTTACATCGTTCAATTGAGTCACTAGCCTCAAAGCAACTTGACGTCGATTCTCACGTCAACGACAAAAAATATTACTTCTGACTTTGACCTATATTTTGAACAGCTTTTTACATTATTACTCATGGCTTTGAGTTGAGGAAATCTAATTTATTCTAATTGATTTTTATTGACTGAGAATTCTGTATAAAATGTCTTTCCATATTAAATATTTGTAGTATTCAATACTTTATAATTGGTACCTTTTTAATGATTTTTCAGGGATTAAAGTGCCGGTCAAGTAACTTGAAGAAAATTTTGCTTAATTTAAGTTCAGAATTGCGAATCAATGCAGTATGGGTGATTTAATTGCTAAATATATGAAACAGTCCACATTTTATGGCAATGCCCACTTTGTAACATTTTAAGTAAATATTAATTTATTTTTGAAAAAAATATTCATGTTTAAAACAATTCTGAAACAATTATTAATATAATCATGGGCTTTTAAAAAGAATTTTAAGACAATTATTTCTCCAAAAGTCCATCAGCACTTAATTGGGATCTGTATTCAGCAGTTATTCAATAATATATCTCTCCAGATTGCTGAAAAGCTTAGAGTTTAGAAATGATACTATTTATTCCCAATAATTAGACTTTAGTGACAAATTATCAACCAAGGTGTACAGTTGAATTGAAAGTTGCTGCAACCATGTGCGTTTATTATGCTTTTTCTTTCCATAAATAAATAATATGGACTATTATTTTTCTGACATGCTGCCAAGAAAATTTCTTTTCTCAGAAGCAATATATAATTCAGAGTTTTTGTGTTTAATATGGTCTTCGAAATAGATTAGGTTAATATGATAATCAATTAAGAGAGTTTCTGAAAATACTGCCTCACTATAATTATATTTTTCTTTATAATTCATCTCAAACTGCCACCTCATGAGACGGGGTTGATTATTTAAGTTGGTGAGTGGAAGTGTCGAAGTTAAAGAACAGAACAGAATGTCAATGAGAAACTTCACAGGATCAGTAAGTGAAGGGGATGTCTGATGGCAACAGCAAATTATGTTTGGTGACAGCTGCATATTAGCAAATGACAGCTGACAACAGGGCTAAAAATAACTAATGCATTTTTTTCTACTGTTGTCATCATTTTGTTTCTCTTTATGTATCTAATATCCAATAAAATTTTTTGTCTGAATTTCTAAGGAATAGAGCTACAAAATTCAGAATCATTTTATTCTAAAGGAACTGGGGAAGATATTCGTTGTTTGAATGATATTAGTTCAAGATCTAAAATATATATATTATTAATTCCATCAAAAATATAAAAATTATATCAATTAGATAAGATTACAAATTTTAAAATATTTTTTTAAAAATATGTGTGGCCGTGAAAAGTGTTGTTAAACGAAAAATCTCGCAAGTTGAATAGATCTTCTGCGCTCATGAATTATTTTTGGTAAAATTAAGTTAACCAAAGGTTCCAATAGTAACAAAAATAATTGAATAAAGAAAATGTGTGAGACTATTTTTTTAATTAAGACAAATTTCTAATTCTAATTTGCAAAAGAATACTGAGTTCACAAATTCATTTATTAGGTGTCTTTATTAACAAATGAATTTTTAAATTTAAATGATTATGTTATTAAGTACTTAAAAATTACTTATTTAGGCAGTTATAAAAAATTTCTAGAACAGCATGTCGTATATAGTAGTCTTTTCTGTTACTAGAAAAATAGTAAATTAAAAATTAGTTACCACATGTTTCCTTTTAAGTAACATTTAAATAATTTATAGTATAAAAATTCTTTTTATTATTATTATTATATTTTAACATATTGCAAAGTATTATAATAAAAAAGTATGTTCTTATTATTATAAATTGGTAATATCAATGAATAATTCAAAAGTATTGAAATATTAGGCAGTATTTCAATATAGAATTTTTATAATGATTTTACCTTTTAGATATGAAAACTAATCTAGTTAAAAAAAGAGAGATTTTGGAAAAATTCGTAGATCTTTATCCATCCATCATAACTGATTATTTCTTCTGCTTCAAAAATAGATCATCTCCATTTCTTTCATAAAACATAGATATTATAGACTAACATTAATAAATGTGTTATAAACATTGAAAAACTAAAACCAAATGTAATACTTTTTTTAAACAATTTAAAACTCCATCTAAAGTTATCTAAAAAAATTAATAATCATATCGTATTCTATAATTCTGATTTAGTGTATCAACAAGTAACAAGTTATTAGTGCCTAGTGATGAAATAAATTTACTTCAATTGAGATAAACCCTTAACACATATTTTTAATTTATTATACATATTCATTCACTTTTTAAATAGCATCTAGACTTAGAGATTTTTGAGGTTCACACTTCATTAATAGATATTATATATTTTAGAAAGTAATAAACATGAAAAACATATCAGTTAAAAGTAGATTCTTAATATTGTGCTAAAAATTTTTGTACTAATTTTATATTCATTGTTTATAAAATATGTCTTTTTTTTCAATAAGAAGCATATAAATAATAAAATTGTAGATGAAAATATATGAATTTGTATTCTTATTTTGTGATTTGTGAAGTTAAGCTTATAAAAGTAATTTAATATCTTTAATAAGATATTTATATAATCTGCACATATCGATTTCCTACATTTATTGATTTTATTTTAAATAGTATTACAAAAGAAAATTAAAAAGTCTTTTTCTTACATAGTATTTTCAAAAACATAAGATTAAATTCAAGAAAATAATTTAGAAATATTGAAAAAAATTACTTAGAAATAGAGTTTATATATAATTCAGTATTTATATCCTACAACTGAGATCTGTTGAAAATGGTATGGGATGCAATCCTAACAACTGACAAAAATCATAGTGGTGCCACCTGTCGGCTAAAATTAAGACTGTCTTTTTTTAAATTCTAACAAGACATATATGAAAATAACTTTCAAAATAGTTAAAAAAATTTACTTTTACAACAATATTTATTTTAAAATAAAAATTTTATTCATGGAGAAAATGTAAAGGGGATGTAAGAATTAATATGAAGTTTTTATAAAAGGAATATTTTATTTTCAGTTTCTGACATAGGAGAATTGTATAACTTTTCATGAACTTATTATTTTAAATATTTTCCTTGAGTTAAATGACGATGTGCGTAGAAAAGTCTTTTCACATATATAACGTAATTTAAACTTTACAGTTGTTAAATCATTTAGAAATGAGTCATACATCATTGCAACTTTCTAACAAAATACGGAATATTAATTCTTAAGTCGAAAACTCAGCATTTATTTCATTCCTTGCGATTTAGTTATTTTGTATATCTTAAAATCCTACATGATAAACTTCCTAATGATGTTCGAGCGGTCTGCCGTCAAACGAGGTACTTTCTTTTCGACAACTGTGACTGCAGAAGAAGTTGAATCAAATAAAAAAGATGCAAAGATGAAAAAAACCGTGACCGTACCTCACATTCGGAGGCTACTTATCTTCCGAGTTCTATTGAGAAAAGCCCTTTAACCATTTCAAAGGGTTGACCTCATTGATACACATGAATTCGCCTTTTCTATAGAGAGATCTTTCTTTTAACTTTAATTACGGGTTTTGCGGCCGCGTAGTAGTGACGGCGATGGTGACAGATAGTGAGACGGCTTATCTCACGGTCCATGGGAGTGGAGAGCCTTCCGAAATAGCAAAAAAATGAAAACGCACAATTTCGGTACAATCAAAGAGGTTCTGCATTTATTAGTCTCGTGTTAAAATGTTTCCATCTAGTTTTGTGCGTCAGATTTGAACGTCAAAGTTACTTAGCTAAAGCTGAGTTGTGTACGAGAAATTCCTCGTGTTAATCTAAATCATACAAATCTTATCTATTGTATTATTAAAGTTTATATCTATTATCTAATTGTTATACAATCATAAAATATTAATATACATGAGTGATGAAAAGTAATGATGCGAGAGTTTTATATCTTTGTGCAGTAAATAAACATTGAAAACTGTCTTTACTTGAGCCAATTGACGCAGCATCGAAATAGGATATAATAATTCAAACTTATTTTTACCTTCTTTTTTAATAAATTCTTTTCATAGAAATTTATGTAATACACCTTAGATAAAACGCTAGCAACATCAAAGCTGACTATATGGTTCATTTTGCATGTTATTACTAACATGAAATATTTGTTTTTCCAATATTTTATGTTTGATAATTTAAGTTCAACTAATATCGAAATAATTTATTTTATTTATTCACAAGAATTTTTATGAAAAAAATTCCCGAGGTATAAATGTCAATTTATACTAATTTATAATACATGGAAAGGAAATTTTTCACAAAAAAAAGAAATAAATTAAGTTTATTAAAATTTTACAAATATTTCTACCATGAAATATAGTTAATTTTCTTCATTTATAGATATTTGATATCTCTAACTTTTTGTTTGTTGTTGAGATATTCTGAAAATAAGCTGGAAATTTAATTAGTGATGGGAAATTAAGCAGAATGTAAAGTTAAAGAAAGGGTCTGACATTAACACATCTTGCTTAGAACTTTTGAATCAAAATAAATTTTTTTATTAAAGAAGTTAATTTTTATAAAACCAATAAAAACACTTATTTTGGTATTTAGTGCGATGCATTTGAATTACTATACACTGTTTCAAGTGTATTTTTAAGAATAACAATATTGACATTTCTAATACTCCAGAGTGCAATACCTTTTTAATTAAAATTTTGTATAATATTTTTATTATTTCGAAAGGAAAGGTATGTCAATCCTTTCATATGATTCCATTGAGTTTTTATTAAGTCAAAAAAGTAATTTCTGATCCAAAATCCTGAAATCATAATATTTAAGACTAATTTCTACTGTATTATAAAACAATACTGGAATATATTACACATGTACATTGTTGATATATATTGCACATATAGATTTGGTTGATATGCATTGTATATTTATAGTAAAACAATGGTCAATAAATAGAATTATACATGGTGAGAGAACAACTCTTCCTGAAGCTTTAAATGCTTTGTAATGAGCTTTCCGCTGTCTTCTCATTTCTTGAATTTACACATTTATCTAAAATGGTATGAAATTATAGAATACAGAAACGTTTCCCTCTAGACTTATTTTAATTGATTTAGTGAGACAAAACGGAGAAATTCGAGTATCGATAGAGAAGAATTTTGCGATAAAAAATTCATTTGTTATTGAAGTTGAAAATCATTTTTACGAAATAGTATGTGAATGGTTATGGGAAAATTACTAGTTTGTCTGTGTATACAGTTGAAGACAACTTTACAGACAAAGAAATAAGTATTAATTAATATTTACAAAATCAAGGATGCAAATTTAAACTTATATGTAGTTATATTCTTTTTAATAGTTGAGTGGTAGTGCATCGAAATGTATCTTGAAATAATTTGAGGTAAGCTATGTAATTTTGACCATTTGTGCTGAATAATACTTATGTCTACAGAAACAGCCTTTTCATACATCCGCATAATATTAATTTAAGAAATGGGGTGCGAGCGTAAAAAAAACTTATTCCTTATTATAATATTTCATTGAGACCTGCGATTTATCTAAGATTTCTATTTGGTTTCATAAACTAAACTACATTTCTTTAGATTTCTTCAAAAACTTTTATCTCAGGTTACCAACGTTATTCTAGTAATATATTTTTCTTATTTTGAAACAGAGTACCATAATTGGCTATTTATAGAAAAATCTGAGATATAATCGACTTATTTGTTCAATGAGGATTAACTTTATGCATATTTTTTAAAACTAGAATCTAGAAAATTGACAATTTAAGCATTGACTATCATTCTGAAGAAAAATTATCCGTTATTTATAAAATATTTGTTATGTTGTAATTATGCACTACTAATATTTTCTCTTTTTCCTTTTTTTAAAATTAGGGACTGCATTAAAAAATGGTGTTAAGATATCCTTCAGAATTCATTTTATCATTTTAGTGTTAAATTAGCCGACCAACTTGTCAAGTGATAAGCGTGCCCGAGAGCGGATAAGGAGGTCCTGGGTTCGAATCCCGGTTAAGATGGATGTACTTTCTCTCTATATCTATCCTCTCTTTGTCCTTTCCTTGTATGAATGAGGTGTGAATGGTTGCCTACCCTAAAAACGGGTCCCTATGGCATGTATGTATTGAGAAAGTCGGACTCCACACCAAAATATGGTTCAGTTGAAAAAGTGGGGCAGCGCACCCCATATTGCCAGCCTGGCTGGCACACGACAATGAATGAATAGATGTGTTAAATTAAAAAAATATCACCACAAATGTTATTAAGTGTTAAATCTCAATTGAGTGCATTCGAACCAGTAACCCCAGTGCAAAAGTTCAAGGTGATTGTTAGAGTTAAGTTTATTAGAATGTCCGATTCGCCTATTTTTATAGATCGAAAGCATTAAACACAGGTTATACGCTTCGTAATTTAAAGCCACGATCAAGAGACGAGGTAAGCATCAGTGCTTGAACAATCTTCTTTATCAAGTGCTTTATTAGTAACTTTCACTGTGTAAAGAAGAACTGAACAAAGAGACAGGTTAAAATATCTGAACTGATAATTCGAATGAATTATAACTTGTGTGAAATAAACAACAAATCGTATATTTTCAAATATTTTTTGTATAAATGAAATCATAATATTTCTAAAAAGAAAGCAAATTCTTACAGCTTCTGCATTTAAATAATTTCCATTTCTTTTCTAATTTTGGCATACAGTTTAAAAATTATTTGCTTATAAATCTGTTCGTAATATTCTATCGGAACATTTCATTTGGGATACCATTTCTAATTCTGATCCAGTCCCGTGTTCTAACCCAATGATGAATTGTTCCAAATCCCCAAAGTCTCGTAATGGCGGCGATTTGCAGAAGTTTATCCGCTAAGTGGAGATGATCTGCTCTATGATGGGTCATAAGGAAACATGGGGAAGAATCGCTCCCCGAGGACTTCATTACTAGGTTATTTCTCTCCTCCCACGCCGCAAATGGTCATTTATAAAAGTCATATTAGCCAACGCCTTAATAGTGCAGGATCAAACTTTTCCCTCGCGTCTCCACAATACAAGTGTTCGGGGTAAAATTCGACATTAGCAAAATAAAGATATTTAGATCGACTGCAAAGAATAATTGGTGATATAATTAGATAGATGCCATGATTTATTACTTATCACTAATGTATATATTGGAAAAACAAAATATAAAATAAAAAGTGGTAAGACATGTTATTTCGAAATCATGTTTTAGCAAGTTTTATTTTGTAATTTAAGCTAACTTTTTGTCATTAATATATAGATTAGACAAGATACAAAATAAAGCTCGAAAAGTCATTATAACATCGCCTTTCTCATCTTTATTTTATATCTTAGTTTATTAGCCCAATATATGCATTAATGACTAGAGAAATCTACTTCAAAGAGCTTGGTAATTTATTTTTCTTTGACAGAGCTGAAGATCACTTTGCTTAATATTTTAGCTATAATATTTTACTATAGTTATCTTTTTAGTGCTAACCAAAGAATATTAGAGTATTTGTTTAAAGTTTATATATATGAAACTTTATTGTCACTTTAGGATTTATCTGTTAAAATCAAATCTTGAGTAAAAATGCATGAATATTTTTATTGCTTCAAAATATTCATGAAATTTTTAAAAAACTACATCATGAAAAATTTACTCTACAATTAAGGAATTGCATATAAGATATTAAATATATTCTCAGGTGTACTATGAAATATACGTAAATCAAATTGAATAATGTAACATTTATTGCACGTAAATTATATTCACTTGAAGTTGAAAAATATCTTCAAAATAGAAAAACGTGCTTTTAGTTCACGCACACACATTTTTATTATTTATATTTAATCATAAAAATGCATTATTTAGAAAAACATCGCATAGAAAAACACCATGCTTTTAATACACACATAAGTTACTTTTATTATTTAAGTATTTAATTACAAAAATGCATTATTTAAGAAATTAACAAACCCTTAGCTAAATATCTACTATTAATACATTTTTATATACTATAACATCATTTCTTACTATAAATTTTACTAATGAGAAATTTTAACCATTATATTTTTATCATGAATCTCAGTTTGAAAAGCTATATAATTGTAAAATAAATCTCATTCCATAAAAATGGAGCTGCTTGCACAAAGACGAAATACAATTTCATATCATGTTGTTTAACTATAATCATTATTAAACAAGAAAAATTTCACTTCAAACAAGTATCTCCGCTATGATATGGTGAATTCCCTATACACTTAAATATATATATATATATATATATATATATATATATATATATATATATATATATATATATATATATATATATAGTTTTTTTCAATAAATTTTATTTGATTAACAGGTTTTTTCATTAGATATAAATTAGCAAGAATGTAAAATAAAGTATTCTGTTAACTTCAAAACTATTCTATACTTTTAAATTTTTTCTGTTAAATGGTTTATACTATATCTAAAAACCTTCACAGTCGATTTCTTTGTATTCCAAATTGGGAATTAAGTTCATTAAAATTATTTTTGACTTTTATTAATCACTGTTATATATTGTGAATTCTATAATGTCATAGCAGTCGTAAATTTTCTAATACAACAACAATTTAGATTTTCATATTGTTAGCTATTTCATTAATTAATTTCGTTATCTAATTAATTTTGATATTATATGGTACATGTAATTTGGAAATCATTCAATTCCTTTTAAAAATAAATTTTCGAAAAAATTAAATTTTCCTTAATAATTTAAAGTATAGAATGTGAACAAAGCTAAAAGAGCTTTATGATTTTTGAAAATCAAAATATGAGAATCAAGTATTGAAATTTTTTTGAAGATCAAATTTTTTTATGTTGTTGTCAGATTTCACGCCAATTTAATTATCTTTATTAATAATTTAACTAACTATTTTAATTAAATAGACATAAAGAAACAAAAATTTAATGAATTTTTAATTAAAAAATGAATAAGATTTTATAAGAAATTTACATTATCAAATAAACTTCATATGTTTGAATTAAATTTACGTGCTACAACACATTTTCAAAAAAAATATTTTTTAAGGGCATATGAGGTGATAGTTTTATTATTTCTGTACATTTTTTTTAATCCATTATATTTAGCGTTTACATTCAATGCATTAACAATGAACAAAATATTTTTTATTTGATTTTATTAAATTTATCCTTTAATTCAATGAGGGAATTTTAACGAAGCACTTTCTTACCTGTAAATTTATATAATTCCATTTTTTACTTGATGTTAAATGCGAATTAATTTATGACTGAAATGAAATTTTTACAAAGAGTTGGATTCTTCTACAACAAATAACTGATACTTTACTTTTTTATTAAATTCTAAAATTATAGAAATTTTTAAGGGCATAATGTTGAGTATAAAAGAGCTAATAAGAAAATATAAAATTAATAAACCAATAAAATATTGATAAAAATGATTCAAAAATGTTTATTAATGTATAATATTTAAAATTACTTAATTTGTAAATTTTGTTCAAAATTTTATAAAAAAATTCCTTTAAAATTGTAATAGGTCAATACTTAAAAATAACAATGCATGTATTAATTTTTATTCAATAATACTTTATTTTAAATAAAGTTATAACTATTTATTATCCTTCATATAATATAATTTTATAACTGTTATTGAAAAAAGATGATAAGTATTTTTATAATTGATAAATGTTTTTAAAACATAAATCAAGTTTAAATTTTACAGTTTAAAGTTAATTTGAATATTTCAAAAGAAATATACTAAGAACTATTTCTCCGAAATCAGATTTACATTTAAAAGAAAAAATAATAGTTGTGATGTAGTAACTTATTATAACATCATTTACATTTGCATAAAATCTTTAACATATTAGTTTTACAAGCTTTCCAACAACCGGTGCACAAATATATGAAATGGTATAAAAAATATTAACAAAATATCGCGCATTAAAAAAAACAAGATTTTTTAGAGCTCTCTTTATAGTGGACGCGTAAAAGCTGGAAGGTCATTTAGTGCGGACAAGGGCATCCAAAATGGACACGTATTTTTTTCGAGCATATTTGTTGCAGAGGAAAAACAAACACTATAGGGGGAAGAGGAGGATGGAGGGAGATGACTGGGGAGGAGGAGAGAGATATTAGCCATGCAGATAGGAAGGAGCAAAGCAGAGAAGAATGGACTGGTGATGGGGTTTTTTCGCTTCCGCTGCATTGTGTGATCACTTCCGGTGAGAGTGAGTATCACAGGAAGGGCATGGCTACCCTTTTTCCTCGCACCCCCCTCTTTTCAACTTTTTTTTTTATTTTTGTATTTTTATTTTTATTTTTCGTTGCGTCATCCTCGTGTATGCTCTTCAATGCGTGTCGAGTTTCCGCAGTGAAACATTCTTTCTTTATAACCCCCCCCACAACGTATCCCTGATTCTGTCTCCTAGTCATCCCGGAGAGATCCGGAGATGCGGGGAATAAATAATACATTTATTAAAATCCCGTATACAGAGATGGCAACACAAAGTTTAGGACGATACTGTAGGAACTTAGTGGAAATTTGCACTGTGACGAGAAATTCATTAGAATCATAGGAATTTTGATTATGAGACACCTGAGTTCTCGAGTTTTAGAATCTCATCATTTCTAACATATCTAAAATTAAATTTAAAAAAACAATTGAAGTTTACTTGAATTTTTTCTCAATTTGAATCCTACCAGCACCTTGTTAATTATTAATTATAACTGAGTATTTTAACTCAAATTGTTTATAAGGGTGGCTTTAATGGTCTATAAATGAAATTTAATTATTAAAAGTATAATTTAATATTTAATTACTATCATTAAAATATCATTTGAAGCACTTTTTAGCTAATACCATTAATTGTAAATTTAAATTAATTAAACATTAAATTTATAGGGATAATTTACAGCATATTCTTTTAACAAGAAATACTTTTCAACTGCATTGCATAAATGTAACAAAACTCTTGCATACAAATCTGTCAATTATTCCTGTGTGTTTTTCTAGAGAAGGCACTGAGTGAAAACTTAAGCATTTTAAATAAATATTAGTTTACATGTTTTGTCAAAAAATTTACATAAAACTTTTGTTACATATTTACATTATTTTTAATTTTGCATATTGGTGCCAGAACAAAAATAGGAATAAGTTCATCTTTCATTAAATTATATAAGGAAATTCACGTGAGAAATGAAAATATCAAATCTATCTTTAAAACGTAATAAACCACATTTTTGATTTATTGATTGTGATTTTTACTGGGCATTAAGTTCTTCTAAAGTAAAATCAAGATCAGGAATAGTACGATAGGTTTGTGTGATAACATTTGTTTTACCATTTCCAATTAAGACAATTTCTTAATGATATGACATAAAATTCTTTTCCGAACATTTCCGAATCCTACATTGCGAATCTAACGTTGCACTTATTCGTTATCAAAACTGTTGCCAATCAAAGAAGAAATTATATTCTTAACACTAGATTCGATTGATGAAATCAGTGGTTGATTGGTTTCACGTTAAAATTGACAATATTAGGCACTTTATATTTCGTTCATTTTTAGCTCCCATGCCGATGAGATTTTATATAACTTAAGCATTGATGGGAATATTTTTATTTACATCAGGTAATGTTAAAATTATATATTTGGCATAACTTATTTCTTTGGCTTATTTTTCAAGTTTTTTATGCATTTACTCAAGAATTTAATTTTCTTTTATCTTTACTGTGTTGTTTTGTTGCTAATCATGAATTTTAAGTGGCATAATTTCATTAACCATTACACTTAATGTCAATTAAAACTGAAAATAATATATTAAACTCAGATATTTTTGGCAGTTGTTTTTCATTTATATACTGCTTCTTCGAGATTGAAAACTACATGATCCGAAAAAAATATCTATATTTCTTATTTATTTTTTATCATCTATATTTCAGTACCATTATATCATCTCACAATTTTTTTAGATTATCTATAATTTTTTCATCTTCTATTTTTCTAGGTATAAAATGTATTCATGTTTATTAAGTTTGATTGATTTTTCTCCAGTTGTATCACAACTATAAAATATTGAAACCCAGAAATGTATAAAAAGCTGAAGTGGTTTTCGGATGACATATTGCATACCTCTATCCCACGATTTTAATTTCATTTAAAAAGAAAATAACAAAGTTTAATATTTGCATAAATTTTCCCTTCATATTTAATTTCCTTTAATTATTTATTTAAACATGCAGATATCAATATCTGCATATTTCATATCAGTATATCTTTTTCCAGTGAAACAAAATTCAAGATGGATAAATTATGAAAAAAATAATAGAATAGTAAATATATTTTAAAAGCTTCTTAAAAAATGCTTTAAGCTTTTATTTCTATCCGTTATTTGCTCATAAAGACAAGATTGATAAGTATAGTAATCATATCTATTTAGTCCATTTTAAATACAAACTATTCATTTAAAGTTCTGAAAATGTAATTATGTATATGGAGAAAATGATATGATGAGAAATAGCCTAATCCACTAATTAATCCTTATGATTTCTTACTTGAAAAGTTTGTTACAGATAGTTTCGTATATTTATCAGAAAAAAGTTAAGCAAATTAGAAATATACACAGAAGCTAGGTGGTGTAGTAGTAGCGTTTTGCGCTCCCAAGGCGCAGTCAGAGGTTCGATCCTCAGGTTGGGCAAGGTCAATTCAGTCTTCCACCCGTTCAATGGATCAATTAAATTGAATACTAGGCATGCTTAGAAACTAAACGTTTGATGTTCCACGTTAGACTGACCGCCTAACAGGGACATATGATTCGCAGCCCTCAGGTGAGGAATCAAGTGCACACACTATAAAATATGGCCTTGGCCCCTGCCGTCCCACCAAGTTTGGTTTATAAGTATATATTTAGAAACAATTCAAAGCAAAATAATGCCTGCAAATAATCGAATGTCATCTGTAAATAAAATTTCCTATGTACGAGTTCCACTTTTAGACAAATCATATAAATATATAAGTCCAATATTCCAATAATTATTAAAATATTTTAATTTTTTTATTTTGAATGTCGCTGATGCATGAAGAAAACAAGTTTAAATAAGGAGACTTTTATTTATTTTATTTTGCAGGCCTTAAAAATTTGGCAGGAACGAATAGTGATAGCTAATGTGAGATAAATATATAGTAAAAATATACAAAATATATAATACTATGTATGCAAAAATAATATATAAATATAAATAAAACTTCAATAATCATTCAGTTATGTTTGTTTTAGAATAGAAAATTTAGTTTTTCAACTTTTTATCCATAATATATATATATATATATATATATATATATATATATATATATATATATATATATATATATATATATATATATATATATATATATATATATATATAATGATACAGGGGGCAATATTAGTCTAATCATTTTCCCTATATGTGTTCGCAGTTTTATAGGTACTTAATTTATACTTTCTTAAGCAATATTCTTGTTTCTGTAATCATAAGTGACTATGATAAAAAATGTGTATGGTTTGTATACTTAGTATTTGAATGAATTATGGACAGTGTTTATGTATTTAGAAAAATATATAAATTCGGCTGAAAATGGTTTTTAATGATTATTATTAGTTTAAATTTCCACACGTGTATATAAGATATTGTTTCTAATTAAAATATTTATTATCATATCGCATTTTGATTAATTTTATTCCATTCATTACTTAAATATTAGAAGTAGAACTGTTTTCACTTTAACCAACATATATTTCTTAATTAATGAATAATTATGTTAACTTCAGAGAGGATTTGTTTTCATTAAATATTTAAATTAAATTTTGATACAAACAGAAGAGAATTTAAATTGGCTATTTTCGCGACGTTTGACTTCATAAAATCTGCTGGAAGCAATAAAATTATTTCTATTGTTATTCTAGTCTGAATTTTACAATGAATTTGAGGCCAAATTAATAGCGGGAAATGCAAACAATCACGTTATCATCAAAATAATTGCCTTCATTAAATAATAATGTTCTACAGGAATATAAATATTCCTATTAATATTATTATTTACTCGTTATATTTTTGTGTATATCACTTAAAATACAATAAATAGAATACTAAAGTCATAAACTTTTATTTATATTATATAATATTGTATTCAATAAAAAGTTTTTGATAGCACATTTTTATACATTTGTATCAGTTTCCTAGATATAAAAACGCGAAAGGATTAGCTTTTGTAAAATATTTCTTTGTTTACATCTTATTTTCATTTATTATTTTATGCACTCTTTTTTTATTTTCAAGGATAAATTAATTATAAGAACACATGTTTATTATATCTAATAAAGAAAAAATACATAGAAGAAAGAAAAAATATGTAGTTTATAATATTTTTTAATATAAGAATGGTATATAATAGTAATATCTCTTAAGTAATGTGCTCACAAATGAACATTTAAAAAGTTTTGTTGGAATATATCGGAAAAAAAGCAACAGTATTTTTTAAATTTTTATTAAAACCTATTTGCGACACTCATTTTTTTTACTTAAAAATTTTATTTTAACTTTTTTCTTTTTTCTCCTTTTTTCCAGCCTCTAACTTATTAATTATAGAAGTCCAAATATGTAAAATGCAGTGAAATATTTATCAGTTCTTAATATTATCCGCTTTTATAATGCGATAATACATTACAATGTCAAAATGTTAAAATCATACTGGCTAAATAATATATTATTCAATTAAAAGCAATTATCTTGCATTTATCTGATATCAGATTTTTTAAAATTTATTATCGAATAAAATTATAAGGAATTTAAAATATACAATGTTTAAAAATTATATAATGTACATTAATTCCTGTCCCAAACGTTTTTCATGTTACAGTCTGTAAAATTAATGTATTTTCCGATTGCAATATTATTTTATATTTTTCAAATTATTTAAATAATATGTAGACGACAAATCAAAATGCTACAATAAGCTAATTCGGTAATTACGTCAGGATTAATTGTTCAAAACTCAACTTGTATTTTATAAAAAAAGATATTTGAAAAAATACACTGAACATAAAGGACATTTATGCAAGCATCTAAAACTGTGACCTTTTTTCTTTACATATTAACCGTAATTATCCTTTTTCATGTATCGATTGTACGAGATGCAAAGGGTCAAATAAGCATTTAGGGCCTCCATTGATGGTAACACAATGGCAATCTAATGCAACTAATGACAGGAGAAGTAGTCTTTTCCATGCGTAATTGAGGAGGGCTTGAATAAGGGCTCTGTGATGAAAGACGGGGCTGGCGAGAGCAGTAAACACCCTTTCAACAAGTGGTGTAGGGGGGAAAAGGAGACCTCGATCTAGATGTGCTTTACTATGTGTAAAATGGACCATTTTATCATCACATGTGTTTTTTTATACATCCTACTGAGGGAAAAATCTCTCCAAAAACTCAATGAAGTAAATTGTGGGGGAGGTGGCAGTCCACATTGAAAAGGATGCGGTTTACGGTTGGCGAAATTTTAACACATGGATTGATGAAAGGAGTGTTACAGCACAGATTAGCTATTGAAAATAATGAAATAGAGGGAGTAAAATCGTTCATTTAATTTATTTATAATAAAATTTATTAAGCAGAGTTACATATTTGAATCAAAATTTAATATGAAAAGATTTTTTTTGACTTTAAATAAGGCAAATAATTATATTTCTTACATTAATTAATAATTAATATTTTTCCCCAAGAAACTTACAGCAGTATTGAATTTTAAAAATGAGAAAAAAATATAACTGTGGAACACAAAATAATAAAATTTTATAAAAGTTTTGTTTAATCATTTTCACAAAGGATAAAAGTGTATTATATTTAAATATTTTAGTTAAAAACACATAACACTTTCTTTTATGTAAGAAAAGTTTAATTTGAAAATTGAACAGTTTTGTTTGTAAACGTGTTTATTTTAAGTATTAGGTTAACTTTATAGTGCAATTAATTCGTCATCAAAAAGTCTTTTTTTTTACTATCAATTAAAATTACATTTATCTAAAGTTGAGACAAATATTTGAATTCCTATGTGAGTGCTAACTGAATGAGTTGATTTTCTGTTAGAACCTTAAATATGTTTGGGCTACTTATAGCTTGATGAGCATTTTTTTAAAAAATAAAAGTTAATCGGACCAAGATTTATTATTTAAAGTTAATTTCTATCCACTACTGATATTGGAGCGTAATATGGGATTCAAATCCACAAAATGTCTTACAATAAATCGAAATTGTATTATTCTTCACTTCGGAAAGCATTATCCACGCACGATCACGTCTATGGTTCGATCCCAGCCACTGAGAGATGGTTGTATTTATCCTTTCTGCACACACACACGCATGTAGGGATGAGTATTTGTGCGTTTTCTGGGCAAGTTCCTTAGCAACATACTGTGGTGAACGAATGTGCAGTATTCGATTCGCACTACAGAACTGCATGTGCGTAACTCTCCTTCTAGAACGAACTTTTCTTTCCGCACATGATTCTTGTGCTTATTATAATTTTATGTAAATATTTATTGTCACCAACCAATCAGAAGATATTTTTACCTGTATATATAGCCTGTTGGTTTTCACTCGCCAGACAGGCAGAGTGAGATGGCAAGTGTGTTGCTTGTCTGATTTTAGTTCGCAATAAAAGCATATTGATTTTAATTATTGTATTTACTTGAGAACGCTAGTTATTCACTTCAATATAAATATAATCCTCTGCTTACGAGAAATTCTCCCTGAAGGCAAAAATATACAGTGAAAATTAACAAAAAATCTTGCAATAGCCTTCAGCCGCTAGATTATTTTGTATGATTTTTCAAAGCTATTTTTTCGCTACATTTAAATAAAAACCATTATTGATGAAAAATCCACTTGAAAATCATATACTGAGAATTTCTCAAGAAACATGCCATAAAATGGTTTTGTTAGGATGTTCTCTACATGTGAAAGAAAAATGTAACTGATCCATTGATTTATCAAGTCAAATTGCAAAGAGCAATTTTTTTTTTTGTAAACGCGTTTTAGAGGTTCAAAACAAAATTTAAAAAGTTCTGTCATAGCTTCGTTAAATAAAAAAAAGAGAGATGTATATTTTCTGGTGGCTTATCGATTAAAATAAATACCCCAGTATTCTAATTTACCGTTGACAGTAAAGAAATATTCAAATTTTTAAACTTTTTCATGAAGAAGAAAAAGTTATATTGTAGGATAATCTGATTAGAGGCGTAGCGAATAAAAGTTTAATTAATTAACTCAAAAATAAATAAATAAATTGTCATTGGTCAAAAGAATTTCCGAAGTTTGGTCAACTGACCATTATTTGCTTTACTCTTGTCCTTTCATCATTTCCTTCTGATAATTTATATATGAGCATATTTTTATAGTGTGGGACACGATGCATGTCCAAAACAGTGACGCTCCTCTGTTTCTGTTGAGGGAGGAGATTTGGTTGGGAAGAGGGGGGTGCAGAAGCAGGAAATCAAGTCCAGGGTATTAGACCTTGTGTTTGCTCACCACTTGTGCACAGCACTTGAGAGCCGTGAACGAGGTATTCGCACCCTCAGATCTCTTCCACCACCCGCATGTACACTCGATAAAAGTTTGCTTTCAACTTGTAATTCTGTTTCATTTGTGTCCGAAATGAGATTGTAACGTTACGCCCCAGGACGTCTCTAGGGTGTCCAGGGCGGAATTAGGTTTTGAGACGGGAAATTCGATTGGCGTTGATAGGGGAAGGGAGGGGGAGGTAAGTGTTATGCAAACGATCCAGAATACTCTTCTCTACACTATAACTAGCCGTATATAGACTTTTACATTTTTAGCATATTTTTTGCATGAATTTTTTTTTAATAAAAGTAAACCAAATGAGAACCAGAACTTTCAAATAAATTTAAATTATATAGTCCATGACTAATTTGCTATTTGTAGTAAAAGGAATGTGTACCCAGTTGAAGAAACCTTCAAAATATTTGAAGGGGTTATTTGTGAGCAATAATAAAATTTAAATGCATTTTTTTCAAATTTAACACATTGTAGACATGTTCTTGCAAAGAAAGCAAGTGTGTCGCAGTTAGAAGGCAGCAAGTTCAATCTTGACTTACAAGAGGGTCATCAGGCTGAGATATGTTAAGCTTCTATTCCTAATCGTCACTCAGGGAGATATGGAACAAAATTTGAAGAAAATGATTTCTCAGGTGTTTATCCTGGCATTTAACCACGGGACAACTTTACGAAGCATTGGCTCCAGATACTGTATTTAAAGAAATACACTGGATCACCTTTAATAACTATGTAACTATGGTACGATGGATGAGTCCAGAAATATAAATATCACTAAAAGTAAACCGAAAAATTAAGGGAAATTTCAGCATACATAAAATCAATTTTAAAAAGTATTTTCTCTTATTACTTTTGCTAAATTCTATTATCTTCGTATTTCCTTAAATTATTCATAAATTAACGCTTGAGTTATTGAGCGAGATTTTTCTGACTGCATCTTCTTTGAACCATTGGTTAGAAGCTGTGTCATTATCGTACTGCTTCATTCCGCAACAATTTTAAAAGTTCCATTAACCACCCCCATTTTTATGATTTCTCTCAAAGTCATGAAACAACTCGGAATGTTCATTCGAGTTTATTCATAAAACATGTTTTGAAGAATCTTTGCTCTGAAGAATCTCTTACTTATTTTTATTAATGTATTTTGAAATTGCTATAATGAGCATTCATAGACAATTTATCTTTATATTTTTTTATGTTAATTTTCATATTTGCCTTTTATAATACATTCTTAAACGTAAAGCTGGTACTTTCATTCTTATTGTTCAATAATTTGTTTTTCTTAAGATTTAATTTATAGCCACGTTTTTCTTAATTTGAGTATTTCAAATCCTTAGCAAAAAATAACTTGATAACTTGACATAGAATAATTTAACAGATAATGGAGAAATGTGTTTTTTTAAACAAAAGCTTTATTTTAAGACAGATAATTTTATTTATAATAGTTTATTAAGGGACAATTTAAGAAAATCTGATGTTTCATCCCACATGAATTTAATGTGCCACAATTGTTTTCCTGTTAATCTTTTCTTTTAATAGTAATTATTTATATATTTTTTGAGATATTATTAAAGCTAATTTCTTAAGTCTATAGTCATTCCAATTGTTTTAACGTAAATAATAATGTAATTTTGTAATTATTAAATCTAATGTAGCAATATTTTTCCTAAAATGAAGTCAATAATTTTTTTAAAGAAAAAAGGAATCAGTAACATTAATTACATTTACTTTTTAAAATACATTAATAATTTTTTAATAAATTTATAAAATACAAGAAAAAAAGTTTATGACCAAAAAGAGCATAATCCACAGAGTGTGTAGCCTATTGTTTCTCCTCGAAGTAATCACCATCGGAATCCAGCACCTTCTGCCAATGTATCTTCAGTTGTGCAATCCTTCTGTCGGCGGTATTACTCAGGGATTTTCTACAAAAAAGAAGTCAATGAATGTTTGGTGTAAGTCTGATTCATTAGTGAAGGATTTTTCAAGAAGACAAATGTTCACGAAATGGCAGAGGTGGTATCTGATGTTGCAATGTCAGATGAGTAAGGAGGATGGCAGAAAATCTCCCAACCAAGTCCTGTATGATATTCCTGGACAACCACATGATATGCGACTTCGCGTTATCGGCATGAAAAGGACACCCTTCCGATTAATTAGTGCTGGGTTTTTTTGCTGCAATGCCGGTTGCACACGTTCCAATACAAGTTTAGATCTGCAGTGACCGTTTGGCCCATTAGTAGCAGCTTCAACTAGTACACCAGACACAAACCCCAGCACAGAGGGACAATCTCCCGACCTGAATTTGTGAAACCAATGCCTTGCCGTACGTTCACCGAATTATCCCCAATAATTGATATATTCGTTAATTTGTTTCAGCAGCTAATAAGCCCATTTTAAAATTGTAAATCAAACAAAACCGAACGAGCTTCTTTGATACGTCCATTTTTCTTCTGTATTGTACAATTTACGTTTGATGAATGTGCGTGGTGGACCTGCTTTTATAAAGATTGATATTCCTACTCTCAACTGAGTGGTATCTGAACCACGTTATACACTAATTTGCATACTTTTACTCACTTCATTCAATACCAACGTGAAAATGGCAAGAGCTTTCTTGTTTGTTTACCTTACATATTTAAGAACTTTTTTTTATTTACAACGTAGTTTAAAAATATCTACAAAAGAAAAATAATGAAGCAGATTTGCAAACAAAAGATAAAAGTGACATGACTTTTTATTCGCATGCAGATAGAATTTAAGATGCTTTCTTGGAAATTACGCGAAGCTTATAGATATATATAACCGAGAAGGTTAGAGATAAGTAGAGTAGAGACATACTTGTAAGTGTATATCTTTCATAACATGTTGAACGACACATTTTTAGATAAAGAGAGTATAGTGATGTTTTAAATGTATAATCATTTTGTTTTTATCTTACAATTTTCTGTATAGGGTTTTATTTTTACAAACCTCTCAGATTAAAATATTTTCGGGAATAAAAACATATATATTGATATTTGAGAAATTCTATACTTGGAAAATACGATATAAATTATTATAGTATTTCATAATTTCTTCTTTTAAAAGGTATTTGGCTAATACTTTCCAAAACTATGAGATAAATGCTAAATTAATAATATTTAGAATAGATTTCAATCGCGATTTTTTTTCAAAATCAAAGCAATTAGAAATTTTTTTTAAATTTTTTTATTTGGTTATCTTAACAAATAAGAATGTTCGTATTATATTCATATAATATGCTACAATGTGCTTTTAAAAAAGAAAATATAAAAAATTATTTTTTTACATTTGGCATAAACCATTTAACATTCAAAACATAAGCAGTGAGCATCACATATCATCATAATTACTATTAGAAATTCTAAATTATAATTTATTAGCTCAAATAATCAATATGCGTACATATATTTCATATTAAAAAAATCTAATACCATCACTTAAACCACTCAATATAAGCGCCAATAATTTTCAAGTGCTAATGATATATTTTTCTAATAGATTTTTACAAAATTTATGGAATTTTCAACTATTCTAGTTTATTAATGTGCCTAATGTTATAGAATGGAATCTATATTGGGCCTAATATACTAGAACTCTATGACCTATTTTTATTCTAGACACAAATCACACAGAGATAAATGAGGATTATTATTTGTGCTTACTTATAGACAATTTTCAAAAATTCTCACGTTGATTTCATCGGTGGCAATGTAAATTGACTGAATTTAAAAGATAAAAGACTTCAGTGACAATTCTAGATTTAATAATACAAGACTTATTACGCAAAATATGTGCGAGAACTTAAAATTCAATTTGGATTAGATTCTGTCATTAATCAATCAAAAGTTACATTTTCTCTGACAACTCCCATCTGGTTTATAAATTAACCAATAATAGGAATTAAAAATATATTTCTTTTTTTCCATAGATTTTCGTGCAATATTTCCTTAAAAATACAGCTTTCTTTAAGAAGGCCTCAGTATGCACAGCAGAAGAAAAAAAACCCAACTGCCTCTGAACAGGAGATAAGAAGAAACGGTTAAAGTTTTTAGCTTGATTCCTCTTTAAACACTAGGACCAAGACAATGCTTCCAAAGAGATTAAAGGGAAAAAAAAGGAAAAGAACTTTCCCATTTTTAAATTTCTCATCACGAAACTAAATCTCAAAGAAATAATATTCAGACCCTCTATTGTTTTCCTCCCACACTGCCTTTCTCATAAAAAAATTCCCCAATTTTTTCCCTCTTCTTTGCGATCCAGGCGTGTACGTGGATTTGATGGTGACAGATTTATCTGCGGGTAGACAGAAGAGGGAAAAAAAGAGTACGAAGGAGGGAAAAAAGTAAAAAAAGAGGCTTCTGAGATAGCTTTTCTTTTGTTCAATGTGGAAATGGAAGGAAGCTGTACAGTACAGAAGGACCCGGGGGAGGACCCATTCCAGTAATTATCTATTTCTTAAGGTGCTGCTTTTTTAATTATTATTCGAAGAAGGCCCAAGCTAAAGTGAATGCCTCTCATTAGCGGGAAAACTCGGAGGTCGGTCGTAAAGGGGCACTTTTTTATTATTATTTTTCCCTTTTTTTTTTGCCCATCTTTTTGTAGTTTGCTTCTCTGCAGGACTGCAGCTGTTTGGTAAAGATGGTTTCCCTGCTCGGTGAGCGGGAGGGAGGACCGAGATTTCTTGTCCCTCCTCCACCACGGAGGTGCTCCTTTCTTTATTTAATTTGCCTCTCGTCTTACCTTTTTAATTTGGTTGCGCTTCAGAAATTACTTTTTTTTTATTCTGCATTGTGTGTGGAGAACCATCTTGGGATTTCCTTTGCCCTTAGAATCTTCGGGCACTTAACTACTACCTTAAAAGCAATTTGAGAAGAATTATTTGTGTCTCGTCATAAAAACACACACATTGTATGCAAGTCTTCTGAAAGAAATGCTTTTTGTCTTCCTCTTGGCAGAGGAATCATTTCTCTAAATTTTTCGAAAATCAAAACAATTTTAAATTGACCTTCATTTCACACCACCTAGCATAACATCAATTCAAATAAATTTCTGGTTATTTAACCAGACGTTTTGACTTATTTACAAGTAAAACAACCTTGTTCTGAAATTCCTTAGATAAATATTTCATTAAGCACAAAATGATACTATTGTGTATCAGCAAACTATATATATATATATATATATATATATATATATATATATATATATATATATATATATATATATATATATATATATATATATATATATATATATATATATATATATATATATATATATATATATATATATATATATATATATATATATATTTGAGCCATAATTCTTATAGCAAAACAAATTCATTTGTAATTTATAGGGAAAAACTTTGCTTATAAAAAAATAAGTATCGTTTATTTTAGTAATTTATAATACTCCAACATTTTTTATTAATATATTTCTCCTTATAACAAGTAGAGATAAGTCTCATAATTTGAAAAACGACAACTAATTTAAATTTTTGACTAAAAATGTCAAACATTGTATAAAATTAAATATTTTGTACTCTTACAAAATAGGAAAATTATATCAAGATTTTAATCTTTACCCTCTGAAGAATTACATTTTATATCTACCATTTCAAAAGTGTTACACATAATATAATAATAAACCTGATGTAATTAGTGAGTAATGTTTAATTTCTTACATTTTTGAGATACGAAACATAAAATAAAACAAGTTTTTTCATTTTTTTATATTTTGTAATAAAAACTACTTTTTTTCAAATTTTTTCTTAATCACACAAATGTATATATACATATATGACAAAAAAAAGATATTTGAAATTTTAACAAATGTTTTACTGCACACAACAAGAGCTATTAAAAATAGTCATATAAATTATTTATGAAAGGATTTTTTCATAATTATAATCAAAGAAGTTAACAGAAAATAAAACTAATTTAAACTTTAAGCAAACAAATTGATATTATAGCCATCTAAATTTTCATATTGATAGTAATGTCAGTATATATTTCTGAATAACATTGATTAACAAATAGTTATTTATTTATGCTAAATTTATTTTTTGTAAGTATGTGATGAATAAATATTTTCTTATTATAAATTTTAAAAAATAAGATAAATAAATAAATAACTTATTATTAACTTATTAAATAAATAATTAGCTCATTATTTATTTATAGACTGTAAAATGCAGAATTTTATTTTCAATAAACTTTTCCGCAAAGAAATTTTCGTATACTTTAAATTTAGAAATGAAAGATATCATTGCAATTTATCTAAAAACAAATTTTAGTGTTAATTATTTCAATAAACAAATTAGAAGTAAAAATTTTTGATATTTATGTCTATTTAAATGTATTCAATATATATAAACTAACAATATATTTTAACAATTATTGTATATCAATGAAAACTACATTTGAGCTCATCAATATAAATGAAAATCATAGAAAATTATTTATTATTTTATATTAATTCTTAATTATTTTATTTTTAAATGCCTTTTTAACTTTCTGTATACTAGATAAATAAATGAATTTACTGATATCAGATAATTATTAATAATAGTTTTTAATTGATAAAAATTATGTATACATGATATTAGACATATGTAGAATAAATAACGTGCATAAAAAGGAACGATTCCAAACAAATATGAGCAGATAAGAATTAATTTGGTGAGCAAAAAGTATATATCATATATCTTTCTTAAGGAAATAAGTATCTTAAATTATCCATTTCTGTAATCCAAACAGAGCTACAGAGCTATCAGAGCTACAAATGTCTCCTATTTAAATATATTGCGTAAAAAAAATTGTATTATATATGTCATTATATGTCAGAAATTTTTTTAAAGACAAGTGAATTCTCAAAGTTAAATTTTTCATAAATAATGAATGTTTTTCTGAATGAAAACAAATTTATGAAGGAAATATTTTTTGAATAATTGTATCAAACTAATTTTGATAGTCAATTTTAAAAATCTTGCTCAAATCTTTTTATAATAAAATCCAATTGAAAATAAGAAAAATTTAATGGTTTTTGTTTCTAAGCTCAAAATTAATTACAAATTATATTATTCAAAACGATTTTTGTTCCTTACAAAAGTGGTTAATTCATCGCATTCTTACGAAGGAATAAGTATACTCCAAAAGATAATCCATATTTTGATAATTCACTCATTAAGCGTAAAATGGATAATCTTGGGACATAACGAATTCAACATCTGATTCACGAATTCCAACGTGTCGACACATGAGATGAAATGATGTAGTTGGGGAAAAAAAGTAGGTACACAATCTACGAAAACAAGGAAAAGAAATGGGGATAAAATTAAACGACGATGAAAGGACCACAATAGAGGAGAAGAAAAGGTAAAAAAAAGTCCAAAACGTGCTTCATTCAGTTTCTGAGGGAAGCGTGAAAAACGCACGGTTTGCGGCCCACTCCACAATAGTGGCACGAAGTTTCCACTGCGCGGCCGGCCATGCGGTAAAACTTCCCTTTTCTGACGAAGACAATCCCCACCTTTTCGGGATTTTTTTCCGCTCTGAAAAGCCTAAAAAGAATTATTCCCTCTAAATGTCCGGTAAAGAAATCTCAATAAATAGAAAATAAATGAAACGTAAATCACTTTATTACGCCCCCTGCATTTAACACTTTATTTTTATCCCGTTTTTTTTCCCTACTCAAATTTAAATGTGTTTTGAATTACATATGTTCATCTTCTGATAAGATTAAATTTTACTCATGTTAAAATTATTTTTTTAACATCACAAATAACAACCATATTAACGATATTTGGATTTTTTTTTTCAATTTCTGAAAATTTATGATATTTTTGCAAGAGTAATAAAATATAAAATTGTAACAAAGAACAACATATAAAAAGCCTTAAAATTGAAAATTTTATGTATTGCTTCACAATCATTTATGATTATTTTGGAATATTAAAAGTTTTCAATATGCAGAGAATATATCAAATGTGTCTTCCTTCAAATGATATTTATGTAAGAATAAAATTATTGAAATCATTGCCATGAAATTAGGATTTGGTGAATCTTTACCAAACAGAACAGAAAAGAATATTTCTACAGCTTTCTTAAAATGAGAGCATTAATTTTACCCATCTCTGTATTGCAACACTAAAAAGATTAAATTTAGATACGTTGTTTGACAGTGGTTACCAAAATAAGCAAATATATATTTACTTTCGTATATTACCGTTATCTCTAATTTTTTAAAGTGAAAGTATGGCAATATTCAATATCATATAAAAGAACTTTGAGAAACAAAATTTCAAATTATTCCTAAGATTAAAGAAATTTCATATATTCTATGAATTTACTTGTTCTAAAACGTACTTTCTATTATTATTGACTACTGAATCTGAAGGATATGCTAATAGCGTCACATTTAATAATAGATAAATGTACCACAGTTGCTTTCGAAGCCTATCGCTCAAACAGTATAGCTAGAAATCTGAAAATTTACAAAAGTTGCATAAAATTTAGGCAATTCTCATACAATTTTGATTAATTTTTCTAACTATTGCATCGTTTTCAATTTTTCCATGGTTTCTTTAATTTTATTATACATTTGAAATTTATATAAGCATTTTTAATGATATTAAGATTATAATATCATTACCAATAAAATACATATTTTTAATGCTAAAGGTAATATGATAAAACCATATGCTTTTAAGTGTTCTAATATTCATTTTCCTTTTTTTCTTTCTTTTTTCCTCATTAATCTATATATTTATTAATGTATTTATTATTTCTTATTTTGTAAATGTAAAATATTTCAAATATCTTTACAAAAATAATGCATAGTTTTTATTTCAATATGGCTAGTTGAGTTAGTTAAATTATTATCAAATGACTAATTTTATTATTTTTGAAATAGAAATGATTATTAGAATTATATATTGATGGTCATAGTAATATGCAATAACACTAAATTTTCTGTATAAGTTCTTTCCTCCAATGAAATGTAACTAAAGAAATTTATAGTCACGGTAATTTTTTTCCGTTAAAAAAATGAATTAAAAACGAAACAAAATATATGACTACAGTTTGCTTTGACATCAAAATTTAAATATTGTCAGCATAACTGTGAAACATACTTTTTCTATATAATTTTTTAATATAATTGTAGGATTTATTTTATAATAAAATATTCAAGGCATAGAATGGTTTATACCTTGCCCTTACTTAAAATATTTATATAAGTCTCTGAAAGAAATTAAAATAAGTGTTATTTTCTGAAGGAATAAAAAAGCGGGTGTTATACTAAAAAACGTTAAAAGTAGAAATAATTGTTCAGTGAATATGGTTTACATAACCATTAAAAGAGAATTGAATAGAATATGATTTATATAAAAAATACTTTTACAATTTAATGGGCAAATGGCTTTAAAAAACTAAACAAAATTAAGTATTTCATGTTAACACGGTAAAAACCAGTAGTTAATTTTATCAAAATTAAATGTTACAACAAATTTTATAATATATATATATATATATATATATATATATATATATATATATATATATATATATATATATATATATATATATATAATACTTTTTTATTTTCTCAGCATTCCTCCACAAGCTACTAATAAAATATGTTACATTTTTGAGCAAAAATGATTTATTTTTTTATAATTATAATAATTTATATCAAAATTAATTACTGAACAATTATTATACTTCATAAACCAAATAAAAGTATTATTGTACATTCATTAATAAATATAGATATAGATTTAAATGATAAATTACACACGTAATGTTTTAATCTCAAACTCTGAAATATTGTACATGTCTTTAAAAAAATCAAATTTTTAAAAATGAAGATATCACATCAATAAATTGATTGATTATTTTTGAAACACACACAAAACTTGAGAATGCTTTTTCTGAAATTCACGTTTCAACTATTTAAGGTTTCGTATTTCAGTATTTTAATAATACTCTTATTAAAACAAATAATAAAGCATGGTATAAGGTTGTTGTAATAAAATGGGAGCTATTTTTTACAAGAAAAATTTAAATAATAAATTTAGAAAATGCATAAATTCAAAAAAAAATGTATTCAGCTTTTCGAAGAGCTTATCAATTAAATAACTTAAAATATAATTAAGTTCTGTTCAGTTTAAATTTAATATAAAAAATTAGATGAAAAAATCAATATCACTTTCTGGAGAAAATATTTGATTTAGTCTCTATATCATTATATTTACTTCCCGCATTTTTTAGTGTTTATGTATTTTAAGCACTTATAGTTTTGAGACTTTATTGTATTTTAAAAGTTTAGTTTTTTAATGTTAAGTTTCTAAAACATTTTATGACTTAAAAAAAAGAATTTTCAAATATAAATTAAAAATTAAGTACGTTTTTAAATAAATTGCTTTCAAAAATTTTTCTGAGGCTCATTATTTAGAAAATAATTTTACCAAACTTAATTTCTAAGCTTTAGAATTAATTAGGAATAAAAGATATTCAACACATGATAATCAGTGTGTTCAGAAAACAAAATTTTTACTAGATATTGTATAATTTTTAGAGTTATCATAGCAAACTTAAATTCAATAACAAAAATTTGATAAACTAGTTGTCTTGTTAAAATATTCTTTTTGAAATTTAATTATATTTTATTAAATTTTTCATTGAATCCTTCATTTCATGAATCGTATTTTGTACTATGATAGTTATTAAAATTACATTTGCAATGTGCTTCATTTTTGACTATTTACAAAAATTGACTTTTTACTCTGATTAGTTCAATTCAATTGAAGAAAATCATTGGTGAGATAATAGAATTCAAATGAAATATATAATTTTAATTGAAGAAATCTAATAAATAATTCCCTTAATATATTTTAAATAAATTGGGGGTTAAATTATTTTCATATATATATATATATATATATATATATATATATATATATATATATATATATATATATATATATATAACTTTATAAACCTAATAAATAAAAAGAAAAGAAAAACTAATATTTAAAAAGTAAATCAGACAGGCTGAATCCTTAATTAAAAAAAAATGTATTATACGATACATTAATTTAAAATGTTCCACGCCCCATTCTGCAATTAATACCATTCTAAGTACAATGTATGATATGCACCCAACAGGTAAGAACATCAGGCGATGAAGCCTTTCAGTCTTTGCATCTGTATTTTACTTATTCCAGACTCAACCCTTCCTATCTAAGGGAATAAAATACGGACTACGACAATTAGGGGGAGACCCTATTGTGTGTACTCTTATGTTCCATCAGTGGCTATTGGTTACTCATCTGGCACCGGAAACGAGTTCGGATACTATCCGGCAGCAATCGGACTAAAAGGCTTAATGGACGAGGGTCATCCGCTGACCGCTAGGAAATGTTCCCGCCAGAAAGCAAGATCACTCCATCAGAAGCAACAGGAGATCTGATCCCTCCCTTTAGGGATTTATTTCCTCTTCTGTCCTTCATCTTTCAGGAAAATCCCTTTCGGTATTATTGTTTCCAGAATGAATTACTTTGAATTTATGGGTATTGATTTGTTTGAATTTTTTATATTGTGATTGCCTTAAGATATGTCTGTAAATAATTATGTGAAATGTCCATAAAATGTCTTTGTGGGTGTGAAAATGATGTGAAATATTTTCATTTGGAAAATATACTGTCATTTTCGAAAAGTATTTAGAAAATTGTTCCTTAAAAGTGTACGACTAGATACATATGTAGTGATGGAGTACTTATTATTCATTTCTTAGATTAATTATATTTTAACTAAATGCTATATTTTCCCTCAAATACTAAACTTAACACACTTTTGATTAACAGGAATTTCAAAATCAAAAAAATTTTGAAGTTAAAAGTATATAATTAATCAAATTTTTGATATTATTTTATTATACTGTTTCGACAGATTTTTGTATGTATTATTGAAATAAATTAATTTTTCTTCATACTGTCTTAAAAATGTTTTTTATTTAATAAATTTCGTAATTTTCTTTATTTTACTCAATTAAATCAAGACAAACAGAAGATGGAATTGCAAATTGAAGCAAATATTTGATTTTGTTAAATAATTTTATTAAAATTACGATTACAAATGTTCATCTTCTTGCGAATATATAAATATTTGTTCAAAGGATGCTAAGAGAGACGGGAACAGAAAAAAGAGACAAAAAAAAATCCCTTAAAATACTTTTGACTTGTGATATTTCAGAAATCATTGGCCTTTGAATCTTCAAATTGACTCTAAACCTTAAAAGGAATTTTTGTTTCCTCATGATGGTTAAATGATGGGTCACATGTTTTGATTAGATTTTTATATAGTCTTATCTCCTCTTGTGATTTAATATTATGTAAAATTAATCGAAGATGAAAAATTTGTGTATTACGAGTACTTTAAACAACACAATGATAATCTTAATATCTTAGTCAGAAATTTAATTCTGTTTGAAGATAGATAAGTACATGATTTGAACTATTTATTTATTTAAATTTGACATAGGATTCATATTGGGCTAAGAATTGTACTAATTTTAATACGAATTTAGCCCAATATTCACCCAATGTATAAATAATTACGCTATGTTATTTCTCACTAAAAATGAATTTAAAATATCTTTCTAGAATAATATATTGGTTAACAAATAATGATTAATCAGCAATATTCTAAAATCCAAAACCTTACAGAAACACACAGTAGCTTAAGAATTAGATAAACTGAATATGATCACACACAAAGTTCATCATTTTTTCTAATTATTGAAACTCAAAGGCAAACTTGTGAAGAATTAAATAAGATGCTTATAAAAAATGACTTCAATTATTATTTTATAAATGTTTTTATTGCACAGCTATTTTAAAATTGTTCCAATTTAAAATAATTTGAGAATAAGGAAAGATACAAATTTTAAAAGTAAATGAACTATTTTCTTTTGAAAACATTATCTGTGACAATGTCTCGATCGAAAATAAAAAGTGATTGATTGATAAATCGTCATTTTTTACACACAAGGGCTAAAAGCAGAGTGAACTTAAACACAATTTTTGCGTGAATAGTGCAAATATTACACATTAAAATAGGAAGCAAAAATAACAATTTAAGTTTCATTAAATTAATATATATCTTGCCTAAGTACGACTGCAATTTATTCTTATAAAATTCGATGAAAATTGTTACTAAATAAGAAAAATACCTTCAATATATTTTTTATTCATATCAATTTCTATCTGTTTTAAAAATTAATTTTTTGTAATTTAGTTACAATTTGAAGTAAACCTTAAAAATTGAAACTGTTAGTCAAAACAAAATATATTCTTAGAAAAATAAATATAATAAAAGTAAATATTTCAAAATTAAAAATGAATTTTTGATTCAGTAAATATAAATCAGTCAAAAAAAACAAATCTAACTTTTCTAGAAACTCTTATCAAGAATTCTTATTCAATATATGTTCAAACTATGTATGGATATATATATAATAATCGTTGAAGATTACAATTCTTAGAAATCAAATAATTTTATATTATTTATTTGAAATTTCTAAATAGTTCCTAAAATATTTACTTCTCCAAAATATTTTATACCATTCTAATTTTTTTTGCTAAGTTTAAAATTATTTATAAATTTATCAATGATAAAAATTTAAAATTTAATCATCGAAATTTAAAAGCAATACAGTCATAGCTTTGCCTAAACATTTTTAATAAGGGTAAAATGAAATACATCTCTGAATTACTAAGACATCATAAGAATTTTAGTGCCACTTGTGATTAAAAAAACTATTTCTTAGAGGTAAAATTTATTAATCTAATCGATAAAATGTTCAACAGTTCATGGTTTTGGCTTTCTTCTTGATCATGATGCTTCTAATGATTAGGTCTCTACTTTAAAATTTAACTCCAGCTTTCAAGTTGAAAAAGCGCTGGTAGAGTATTAAGCCAACTATTTTCGATATTTGGCATTGTAGGAAATATTTTACTTTTTTACTACAAGCATTTTAATTAAATTAACATAAATCAAAATAAATTTATATTTATTAAAATATGTGCATTTATCACAGCCGAATATATACATCAACATTAGATTTCCTTGCAACTCAAAATTAAAGCCTAGTTTACTGTTGAACATCAATGATACTATATGCAAAATTAAATTTTAAAAAGCAAAAATTTTTTTAAAAATAACCAATGTGAATATTTTAATAAATCAATTAAACAAACTGAATAATTATTCAGTATCAAAAATGAATTTACTTTTAAGAATATTAATCAGTAGACTTTGAAAATATTTATTATCACTACACAAAAATTACATATTTTAATTCTAGAAATTTTAATCGAAAGTAAAATTCAATATTTACATATTAAATAAAGTTGCATAATGTTTTCTAAAGTAAATCATTTAAAGATCATTCGGAATTAAATTTCCTTAAAATTTACTAATTGAAATCTTCAGTCTTTTTTTAAATGAACTTCTTTGTAAAATAAAGAAATAAAAAACATTAACTATAATTTACACATTAATTAAAACAAGAGCAGAGTTCAATCGAAATGAAATTTAATTAAAAAAAACTGAGAGTTTCATTTGGAAAATCAAAATACCGAGAATAGTTAAATTTTTACGTTAAAATGAGAATAATTTAACGAGCTTTCTTCAAAAGAGTTTTTTATAAGCTTATTTCTACTAAATACATTTATAATTTATTTCAAATTAAAATGTGCACTCATTTATTCTTAACACTACTCTTAGAAAAATTACAGTTATTTTAAGGCTTCATAGAACATATTAAAAGAGTTTTCATTAGAGAGCTGGAATTAACAAAATTTTTTTAAAAAGATAATTTTTTCTTATCAGTTATTACGACTAAATTTAATCAAAAGATGAGATAATATTGCTGATCGAAAAGGCGTTTTTTTCCCACCGCGAAAATTAATACTTTTTCCCGGCCATAATGAAAATTCACTAAATTAACTCGAGAAATATTCCTTTATAATATTGATTTAATTAAAATTGGAGACTTGATAATTTGCATTTTGATTAGTGATACTTTGCAATGTTGGATTTTTAATTTACGAATATTTCTAACTCTTTTTTTCATTATAATTTTCCAGTCTGCCATCAGAACGTTGAAAATCAAAGTGCTCTTAAACAATAATAAAGAAAAAAAATGTTACAAAACTTTTCATAGAAAGTTTTTTTCATCTATATTAATTTTTTCCTCTTTAGAAATAATTTCAGCTTTTTTTTAATAATTTTTCTTCCACTACAGCTGAGGCAGAAGTTATAGAAAAATCTTCTGCAAAACAAAGCCTAAAATGAAGAAGGAAAAAAATTAAATCATAACTGTTTTTTAATGCGTTTTCAAAAAAAAAATTTTTTTTTTCATTCTCTTCAAACCACCAGCATTATTTCTTAATTTTTTTTTTCACTTTTTCATCTCAACGTATGAAGAAAACGAATTTTTTTCTTTCCATTTTTCGTCATTCACATCTTACTTTTTGTCTCTTCCCAACTTATTAATGTGGTGATTTTCTCCACTTTTTTTTGCACCCTCTGCATTTATTCGCATTTTTTTTCCGCTCATCCCTTCCTACCCCACGCGTTGGTAGTTTTCTTCACTTCTAGTTTCCATCTCGGCAACTTCTTAATTTCACTCTGATGAAGAGAAGTGAAGCAATGGGATGGATGAAGATCGGGACGGAGAGCCACTGCAGGGGTGTGCTGGGGGTGGAAGGGGAATTTATAAACCTCCAACCCGCACTCTTATAACTTTGATGTTAATTACGGCCCATAAATTAACACGCTCGGATAGCTCCTGTCCGCTGCTGCCGTCATCCAATGAAAGAAAAGCGAATGGGTAAAACTGCAAAAATTGAAGAAAAAAAAGTGGTGGGGAAAAAATCTGAAAAGTTAAAATGGTAAATAATAAAAATGAAATCCTCCTGATCAATTTTCTGGCCCGCGTATACAAGACAAAAGCCACAAAGGAGGAGAGAAGATATCGAGTAAGAAAAGTTACAGAGGGGATAATATATCTATTAAATGTTATTTAAATGTAGATCTTTTTTTTGCTCTAAAATAATGTATATATAAATATAATATTTATTTTAATTGTGTGTGTATATATATATATATATATATATATATATATATATATATATATATATATATATATATATATATATATATATATATATATATATATATATATATATATATATATATATACAATTAAGCCGACCAACTTGTCTAGTGGTAAGCGAGCCAGACTGCGGGTAAGGAGGTCCTGGGTTCGAATCCCGGTTCGGGCATGGATGTACTTTCTCTCTCGATCTATCCTGTCTTTGTCCTTTCCTTGTATGAATGAGGTGTGAATGGTTACCTACCCTATAAACGGGTCCGTATGGCATGTGTGTAGAGCAAAGTCGTACTTTCACTTACATGGTGCTCTAATTAAAACGAAAGACGCTCCCCTTCGACTTAAATTCGCATAGCCAAAGGCATAGCGAGCTTGGCATGTCCAAGTGTCATTAGAAACAACACACAATTAAAATAAATATTCTTTGAAACCAAACATTTGTTTACATAAAATAAACCAATATTGTTCAACATAAGCTTAAGGAATAGTTTGAGTGTATAATTTTTCCATTTGATTACAATAAGATGACATCGCAAAATTTAAAATTGATTTTTTTTCACACAGTATAGTATGACAATTAATTCAAATTTATTCAACGATGAAATATATAGGTTATAATTTGTTATGTATATAAGTACTTTAAAAACATTTTCTTTGGAATAATATTTCTATAATTACGTGAACATACATTTTTTAAAAAATTTAAAATGTGAAATTAGTCAAAAAATTAAATAAATGAAATCATATTTTAGTATTTTTATAAATTACAAATCATCCTCAAAATATTAAAATATCTGTGAAAGTCCTCTGACAAATCCAATAGTTATAAAACTTTACTTCCACTTTGAATACGAAAAATTCTTTAAAAGGTTTCATTCTGTAATTTATATTTAGTCCTTTAAAGAAATCGTTAAATTCAATAATCGAAGTTTATTCTTTTTTATTTTATGTATTCTTCATAGATTTGCACACTTTTTAAAAAGATGTAGGTTAACATAGGATTTAGAAGAACAATTAATTAATGTGCTTTTTAGTGTACAATGTAGAAATATTTTTGTTTATTTTTTGATTAAATTACTAATTAGATACCTAAAATGCAAATGATTTATTAACATAACATTGTGCAATATTCATAATTTCAATTGCTTTAATATGTATATATACAGGGTGATTACAAAAAAAAACTATTCCATTAACCCCTAACTATCATACCATTCACAATGAATGAAATTTTGGCATAAGGTATTTTGAGGTATGCGCTCAAGAATGATATGGAAAACAACAGTGTCACTCAAACAGGTTCGGTTACAATGAGAAAATTTCAAAATTTCAAATGGTAGGACCCAGTTTTTTGTATTGGAATGTGATCTCCATACTGAAAAACACTAAATAGCGTTGGAATGGCAGCTGTAGCTCGAAAATCCCCGAAGCTAGGCAAGGAAAATTAAAAAGGACTTTGCTGTACACCATTAATGTTCGTTTTATTTACGTCACACCATTTCATCAGCTGAGATCCCAGCCTGATTAGTCCTTCACAAAACGAGAAGAAGAAACCAAGAAATGCAAATTTCGGGCTCTACGTAAGACACAGTCATGACTAACGTCGTCACACTAAATGAAAGAAAATGCATTGTGAAATGCCAACCGCGTATGCTGTTTTCTGCCATTCCGAACAAGATGCTGCTTTCAGGGAAAGAACATTGAGAAATGGTAAAGATTTATTACCTGAATGAATAAAATTACGGTGAAGCCCGTGCACTGTCAAAGCTGTACATAAATTTTATTCATAAATTTGAAGAAACTGGTTGCACATGCTATCAGCCTCGGTCAGGACGACCTTCCCTTTCTGAGGAAGCTGTTGCAGAACTTCATCAGACGATAAGCACAGTTCGTCCCACAACTGCACATGGTGTTTCACGTGTTCTGAATCTGCCGAATTCAACAGTCCACAAGATTCTGAGCTCTGTTCTAAACATGTTTCCGTATCGATTTCAGCGTATCTAGATGTTGGAAGTGGGAGACTATCAATTACTCATGGATTTTGCTAATCAATTCTTTATCATGCATATGAAGATTGCAGCTGGCCTTAATGCATTCAGTGGAAATATAAGGCGCATTTCTTGTAACTGGTTACATGAATGCGATAAATTGGGAGCACTGGGCAGAAAATAATTCACATGGTTTGCTTGCACGTCCATTACATGAAAAAAACGACTGTGTGGTGTGATATAATGAGTACGTTCGTCCTCGGCACTTACTTTTTGAAGAGGTTACTGCCGGTGATCTGCAAACGTGTACAGTAACAAATGCTCGCTATCTCGACATATTAAACCGTTACGCGATTCCAACATTGCAACGGCAAAATGCTCTATTTGAAGTTATGTGGATACAAGATGGTGCTCCTCCATGTGTAGGGTCTTCAGTCAAACGTGTTTTAAGTTAACAGTTTGGTGAGAGATATATTCCGTCCTTTCCCGTGGCCATCAAAATCTTATGGATTTCTGGTTGTGGGGACCACTGAAATCCAAAATGTAGCAGTTTCGTCCACAAATTGCATCTGATTCGAAAGATGCCATCAGAATTGTCATGGTACGTGCAGCAGTACTATCCACCATTTTCCGCATGCAAAGTCTAATCGTGTGTGAAGGAGGTCATGTGGAGAATTTGTGAAATACAATAAAATGTTCTATTTTATGCAGCTTCCTTGTCCTTATTGGTTGTCTTCACTTTAAGCCTATCTATCGACTGTAGTTTTAATGCCACAGTTGCCATTCGAACGCTATTTAGGGTTTTTCGCAATGGAGATCACATACCAATACAAAACTTTAGTGTTGCCATTTGATATTTTCGAAATATTCTCACTGTAACCGTAACTGTTAAAGTGACAATGTTGTTTTCCATATCATTCTTGAACGCGAATACCTCGAAATACCTTATGACAAAATTTCATTAACTTTCTGTGAATGGTATCATAGTTAGGAGCCCATATGTCAAAATACTTTTTTTATAATCATCCTGCATATATTCCTATATATGATAAAATGAGAAAAGTTTTCAAACACATTATTATAGTGTTACTATCTATAGTTATCTCTAATATTATCTATAATAATATACTATTATAGTATATTTGAGATAATAATATCAAATATATTTTATAGTAAATTAAAAAAAGTTATATTCAGATTTACAGAAAGTTTTCTCATGGTTTTATCAAAGATAATTATTAGATCTAATACAGAAAGTTTTTCTTTTTATTTTAAATAAATGTATGACTTGTTCTAGACATATGAATTTAAATTTATATATTGTTCACTATTAAGAGAAATATTTAATGAGTACCTAAGAAACTAATAACATTTAATGCATAAAAGTTTTCCATTTAAAAAATTAATAATTGTTCCAATTCATACACTTATACAAATTTTTATATAGATATATTGCTTGATTCAAATATTATTTCTAATATAGATTACTCAAATTTATATTTGAATCAAATACAGAACAAGATCATAAGAATTAATTTAGCAAATGAGATTTTAAGATGTAGAATCACAATGAAGTTGCAGTCTGAAAATAATTTTATTCACGCATTTTACTTAGATGGCTTTGTCCAGAACTGTATTAATATTGCAATACAGCATATAATTATAAAAGCAACTAATTATCCAACTGTTGAGAAGGAGAATATGAATGTTTCGAACTGTTCAGCTATACGTAAATTTCAATAATGTTTCAATCATGTGAATAGATTTAAACTATGCAAAATTGAACAACTGGTTTTATTCCGTGTTTCAATTAGAAGTTAATTGCGAATTTTAATCAGTGTAAATATAATATTATAAATAAAATATATCGATTTTTACAATGATTTAAATTTTGAGAGATTATACTTTGATATCAAGCAAGATTTTAAAGTACGTTTTCTGAAACTTATAACCATGTTAAAATGGAATATCCATTGCATCAGATATTACAAATATCTTTGCAGATTAATTTTCCCAATGCTATTGGTTTATTAACTTCATTACGGGTACTGCAGCTAGAATTATCAATTCATTACTTTCATATTATAACAGCTTTAAGTTTGAGTGAAAGTAATATATGAATGTGGGAAGCTCTCTCAAATAACAATGACAATATGGGTACAATTAAATATATATTTTGTAAAAGAATAAATGTCTTTCGTATTCCATGATGGCCGAAAAACTTGACTTAAATAGAATATTTCTTGAGAAATAGGATATTTCTTGTATAAAAAATATTTAAGTAAATAAGAAACACGTTCACTTAAACTGTATTATATAAGACTATTTTTCTCTAAAGCAATTCAATTTTTTATAAGAAATTCTTAAAAAGTAGTTTTTGTAGGATACTCAAATAGTTTTATAGAGCAAATTAATTTGTATACTCCAATAAACTAAGCCCTCAGTGGTAAGTCTTAAGAATCTATCAGAACTAGAGTAAAAAAAAAGGATTGCTTTAAAGTTTATTTAAAGTGCGCATTTTCTCCTTCGAATTATATTATATGACTAACAATCATGATGGACTATAACGGTTAAACTTACGTACAACAAATAAGCTATTTTCCAGTATTTCCTATTTTGTTCCTGTTTCCTTTGTTATTATATATTCCTCTTGCGCGCCAGATTTCTGCTGACAACCTGTTAAAGTATCACCCACATACCAAATGTCAATAAATGGAAATTCCCCAATGAAGACTCCAACCAAGGAAAAGCGAGATAGAAAAGGAAAAAAAAAATTCAGGAATGCGTCCATGTGGAAGCGTCAGTTTTGTCTTCAGAAAGAAAACTCCAAAGACGGAGAAGGGGGGGAGAGAAAAATAAGATAATGGGCAGATTCTCGACTCCCCTTCTCTGGGTTCGGCCCACCCTCGCAATCCACCCACTTCGAACTTAACGAGGAACCCCAACCAAATTAATCATTTTGTTGGAAAAGAGACTTTTTAATTAATGACTTCAGTCCACCAATTTGCGGCAACGACGCAACCAGATTGCAGATCAATTACTGTGGACTAAATAAAAATAAATTATGAGGAAATAAAAACAAAAAATAGTATCTTCCACAATAAGCTGGGGGAAGAGTTTTACTCAGGTCCAACAATATCATTACCTGCATCATTCATTCTAGAAAGTGTTTTTTCCACGTATATTTCTATCATACTTCCTTTCCCACCACCCCTTTTTCTGCCTTTCCCTTCTTTCTACCCACCCCATCCCCCGATTCATCTTGTCCGTCCTCCCCCATGCCAGTTCTTTTTATTCTCCGGCAATCGTTTTATTATTTATTGTTGGAAACCCCTTTTCCAACGCTATTGTTTTGCGTTAAACTCTGGGGCAAATTGCTGGAGACTTTATGACGTGCTTAATGAAGGGTGAGTCCTAATCTTCTGCTATTCTTTTACGAACCCTTGATTCGGTTGGGGGTGGCGCGGGCGGTATCATTGGAGGGGGGGGTTGCAGAATGCGCTAACGAGGCTGTCGTGTTATGTGTGTGTGTCATACGAAAAAATATCACCGCGCACAGTTGCCTTTTACGGTTGAAAGATTTTTAGAGACAATTGCACATGCGCGCTCTGGGAAAGACAGAGTAGACACGTCCGTCGGTCTTGTGAGGCTTGAAATTAGCATCCAAGAACTATCGCTCTCACTGGTGACTAATTAATCGTTATCGTTATTTTTTCTCCCACATTCGTACATCTAGTTTTCTCTCCACATTTTTTTTCAATTCTTCGAGAGAGTTTCTTTATTACACTCGGCACATCCATTGTTCTGGTATGGAGATTAGATTTTTATTCCATCCTTTGATTAACTTGATCTTTTTTTTTATGTATATATCCGCTTTAATTTCTGTGAAAAATAAAAGGACTTTTAATTTGTATTTTTTTAATTCTTGCAAATAGATTATATGTAGTGATCTTGGTTAAGAAATAAAATATCATTTAATGAAAACTCGCGATGTCTTGTAAGGAAATTTTGGGATGATTCACTATCTCCCTAATTTAATTAAAATTATTAATTTTCTAACATTAAAATATTATGAATTCCCTATAAATTGTACTAAATGTACACGAAATGTCAATGAAAATTAATTCTGTTTCATTTTATTTTAAAAATACCAACAATAATTACTTAATTTTCCTATTAAAATCCATAAATTATGGATGATTCTTCAATGTATAAAGATTGAATTTGAATTAAACTTTACTGTAATTTTTGCGCAGAAAAAAAGATATATATAAAAGATTTAATATAAAAGAAATTTATTTAACTTTATTAAATTTTATCATTGAATTTATAATTTTTGTTCATAAACTTAACCGAAAGGCGTGCATTTCTTGTTTTCTAAGTACTAAATATTTTTATAACACTAAAATTTTCGTTCCATAAATTAAATACTCATTCTTTGAATCGTATTACACTACAAAAATTTAGTTTATCATAAATAAATATTTTTTAATCATCATATTTAATCTTTCAAAAGAGAAATAATTCTCGGAAAAAATAAATTTATACATAGCCACTGAGATTTGTACATTGAAAACATTGTGTAAATGTTCAAAATTTGGCACTTATTCATAATTAGGATCACATTTGAGCATTGAAATATAAGATTTTACTCTTATATTGACAAAATTATTTAGATGTCTTTCTTTATATATTCAAATATAAGCCCTCTGATTACTATTAACGAATTAGCATTTCGATTTTTAAAATATTCTATAGGTTGTTAAGACATAAATGCAATTTTACTAAGAAATTACTGCTGATGCAAAAGTATAGAAAGGAAACTGAAAATTGAGTTATATTGTATCTGTTCTGCTCAATGTGCGAGGGTCTGAACCCAATGTTTCGAATGCATGAGTTATCAAAAGCAAAAGAAACTTTCATGCCAATGCAAGTACTATTCTGATAAAATGTATATTATATTAGCAGAAGGTATGCTAAAATATCTAAGAATAAAAGTTGAATATAATGACATCAAAGGGCAATTTTAGCACCATAAATCTACCATGATATATCTGTTTTTAATTTATTTATACAAATGTACCATGGAATATTATTATAAGTCAAAGTATCAGATATTTTTATAGACTACATCACAACTCCTAAATTAATGTCTTAATTCTGTGAATCACAATTTAAAATAACGTACATCTTAAATATATTTTGTATAGTTTATTTAGTTCATGAAATTACATTTGTTGATTATGAATAATGCCTCAATTATTCTTCTAAATTTAGTATGATCTATAGCAAAATGCAAAGATTTTCATTCATGCCCATGTAAAAAGCTACATAAGAAATCAGTGACTGGTCCTCTATAAAGGATGAAACAAGTCTATCTATTCTCCTGAAATTGAAAATGATCTCCCAAGAACATGTTGTACATCTCCAATGAATTCCATCCCATGTAAATATTAGTGCCAATGAGACTGCAGATCGATTGGCCAAAGAGGGCAGTGAGGAAGATACGCCCACTGGTTCATCACGTAACATATCAGGAACTTTACTCTAATGAAAAATCTAGACTTCATTCAATCTGGCAAATTCCACCAACACACCAATGGTACTCTGGAACATCTCCTGGAACTCTTCTGGAAACAAAATGTGACCGAAAATCTCAGACTGCCTTGGCCAGATTCTCAAGTGGACATCTAAAGTGTTTATCGTTTGAACGTGGTACAAAAATGTATCCCACTTGTAAAAAATGCTGTGAACATCCAGCCTCACTGAAACATATTCTGGATTGCGTCGGACTTTCCCGGGAGGATTTATCCTCAAATCCCTTGCTAGTCATTGACTTTCTTACTGTCAACAATTTAATGGAGTTGATATGACAAATGTCAGATCTTTAAAGACGATAAGCCAACAACAACAACATAAGAGTATTAAATACAACTGATTAACATTTTTATAGTTTTATATTTTTGAGATATATTTATAATGAACACATTTAAAAATGAGAGATTAATGTAAAAATAAATTTAGCATTCAAATTATTATTTGAGCTCTATGAAATCCACTTAAAATGCTTCAAAATGCACTAAATTTATATTTTTATAGACAAATTTTGTGTGTACCTGTAAACATTCCTAAATGAAAACACACGGTATGCTACTTGGGAAACGGATTTCTTTGAACAGTTTTGAGAAAAATTTTCGCAAAATAGAAGAACGAAAGCCAATTGGTGTGTTCATTTCTTGTCGTCGAAATATTATGTTTTCATAAAATATTTTTTTATTTTAGCATTGATGAATCGAAAGGTCGAAGGCTTAGACGGGCTTAGACGAGAGAATCGAAGGCTTAGACGGGAACTAATTTTTTAAGCATAAATTCTACCAAAGAAATTTCAGACCAAAGACTAAGTCAAGTTTAATTTTTAACCTCTATCATGAATGTTAATCCAACTTTCAGTTACAAGACCCAAGTGGGCATAAATAGTTTAAAAATTAGAAAGATTTCTATACAAGTGCATTAAGAGGCATGAAACCAAAACTGGCTTCAGATCCATGGTTTACCGATCAAGCTCTAGCTAACTATTACATTATTGGAATATGTATGAACTAATCATATTGCGGTGAAAATTATTAAGCTTAATTTTATATTACAGGCTTCTGATCTAATAAACAACAGTGAATAAAAGGTTTCGCTAACACAATCAGTTCAATCGGGGAAAGAATTATTGCTGTACGTACAAAACTAAAATACGATTTTTAACTGTCTAAAATTTGGATTTTTATAATCGCCTAGAAATTGAAAATAAATTGAATAAAAAATCTTTCACAACAGTTTTAATTCATCAAAACCAATTCGCTTTTCACACGAATTATACATAAGAAATTAAATTTTTTCTTGTCTAATACAGTAAAATTTTTTAAATAAACAGCTTGTCTTGAAAGTAAATGGTGAAAATGCAGTAGGAATTTTTTTTAATTTTAATGTCTTTTTTCCACTTTTTTCGCAAAATTGGCAAAAAAATTGACTTCAGTTATAAACTGTGCTATTTTATAATTTAGTAAAATTTGATCATACAGATAATTTACTGGGAAGTTAGTTGCTGAGGGATTCTTCATTATTTAGACGCAAGGAACAAGCAGAAGATTCTCATTCTCTATGGCATAATTTCACTTGAAAGACATTACAACCACGACCAATATTGTACTCTAGCCCCTTTTATAGAAACGGATTTTCAGTTAAAGTAGGATTCGAATTCACAATTTTCCGATAGCGAGAACGACGCTCAAACGAACCAGCCTGATCGTTCTAGCTTCTGTAGTAATACATGAAACCTTTTAGTATACAATATATATATATATATATATATATATATATATACTATATATATATATATATATATATATACATATATATATTGTATAAATATATATATATATTGATTTCAACAACTATGCATTATCGAAATACAATATAAAAAGTTAAATTTTCAAATTTTCATAGGAATGTATTTAAAAATTTCAGCAATTTTTAAAGTAATGTCAGAACTTAGTTTAAGCTTTTTTGCGAATGAAGCAATATACCTAGAAATGATGGTAAGGAAAATATTCACAGTAACTTAATACATCAGAGTGAATAATAAAAAGGTAAGTAAAAATTACTCAGAATAAAATAAAGTTTGTTATACAGTAGGCAAAATGATTATTTGTACACTACTTTTTTTAAAGTTTAGAAACATATAATTAGTTATTTTATTCCTTGTGATGTGTGAGCTTGAGTTTGTTGTTTATTTCTAAGTAAACGAAAAAAATATTTTTAAATAATTGAAAATAAAATCTGAGCCTTACAAAATTGGAAAATTTCTTGCAAAAAGTATATTTGTACACCTATATCTATTACTATCATTTCATGTAATTTTTCACATGATAGTTAATTTTTTGTGTAATTTGTCTTTTTTTAAATATCGAAGGTTATCTTTTTTAACAATAAAGATCACTTTTAGAGAAAATTTTAGAAATGACCACGAAACCAAAAGAAGTTTCTTCAGACATAACTCATATTGTTAACCTTAAAAAAATAGAAAATCTTATCGCGAAATTCAAAAGATGGTTAAGTAACCCTTTGCACAACTATTGGTTACATCGTAAGAAAATATAAAAATACTGGAAGCGTTGAAAATGAACGCAGGCCAGGTGGCCCGAGTAAATTAACTTCAAGAAATAAACGAAGTATTTTTAAAGTAGCTATTATAGAAAACCACAAATTTCTGCTCAGAAAATTGCAGATGACCTTCTCGTATTTTCTAACATTAGAGTGACCACTGAAACGATAAGAAATGTTTTACATAGTGCTGATTTAAAGGCCAGAACTCAGAGAAAAAACCAATGATCTCATAAGTTAATAGAAAGAAGCGTCTAAAATTTGCTATGAAATACAAAGACAAACCGATGGACTTTTGGAAAAAGGTTATTTTTTCAGATGAGAATAAGCTTGAAATTTTTTCACCCTCTAGTATCCGAAAAAGCTGGCGAAAAAATAAAACAGCCCTTGATAGTAAAAATGTACTTCAGACCCTGAAACATAGTGGTGGAAATGTGATGGTTTGGGGCTGTGTAGCTCTACGGCGGGGTTGGAAAATTGCACTTTATTGACACAAAAATGACAGATTTAGGTTACATTGATATGTTGCGGCATAACTTATTAGACAGTTCTTGAAAACTGGGCACTGGAGACACTTTCTTATTCCAACAAGATAAAGATCCAAAACACACTGCGATAGTTACTAAAACATGGTTGCTTTATAATCCGCCGTAAGACGCCTTGAAACTCCACCATAATCTCCGGATATAAATCCAATTGAAAATTCGTGGATGCATTGGATGCTCAAGTCTGAAAAAAATATTACAAGTAAAAATAGTTTGAAAGAAGTACTCATGGAAACTCGGAAAGAAATAGATCAAGAAACCACCAAACAGTTAATAGAATCAATGCCAAGACGTCTTGAAGCAATTGTAAAAGCTAATGGAATGCATACAAAGTATTAAATACTATAAAATAATTATAATTATGTTTAAAATTTGTCACTAAGTGTACAAATACTCTGTTTGTATAGTTTTTATAAAGTTTTATTCATTAATCAACTAAAGTTTATGTGATTGTTTTTTTGTTGATATTTTATTATTATTTTACCTCACAAGAATATATTTCTGCAATTTTAACTTATTTACCATATTTTATTTTGCTATAAAATTCCAAAATTGAAGTGTACAAATAAACATTTTGTCAACTGTATATTTATTGTCATATACACATATTCCATAATTATGAACTAAAAGCAATATTGCCTATTTTTTTTGTGAACAGAAGGCAGAGAGTGAATGTATACTTTTGCGATCGGAAGTGGATTTTGATCGGTTTGGCAGGTGCTACTGCTGATTAATTTAAACCGACTTTTTATTACAGTCCGATTTGTAACGGCTGCTTAGAGTGAAAACGGAAACATCGTAATTTGCAAGCCTGAAAGTAGTTCCGGTTGAAAAATTTCGGAAATAAATTTCAAAGAATTAATGAGACCTGATCACTGTAATTACAATGAATATAAGTTTACATGATCGTGATTTTGAATTAGAAAGAAAACGAGATGTTTTATTTACATTTCCGGGATACAAAAAGAACTGTTTTAAATTTTAATAATTGTTTCCGGTTTTACTTTATCAATATTCGTAAGTTACGTTATTTTTTTTTAAATGTATCGAAAATTACAGATATTGAACTACGTCACAAAGTATTAAACAGTATATTTTTGATAGTCAAAAAATATGAACATGTGTCAAAATAGATTTAACTCAAAGTATTACAGATAAATACGTTACTATTTCTTTCTTATACCTATAGACTTAACATAGATCACATTTGAACAAAATCAAACTTGTTTACTGTCGGAATATTTTAAGTTCTGAGTGCTAATAAAATTAAGGTTTTTAATGATGATTTCGATTAAAGAATTTGATGGTAAAAGTTAATTTTTTTAATTTAACAAGTTAATTTAAAAAAGTTAATATTTTTTTTAACCAATTTACTCTATATTACTATATTTCTAGTGCTCGTTGTGTAAAAAGTTATTAATAGTAATGAAATATCCATAAGTTTTATTTAAAAATATCGTAAAATAGTTTTTAGTTTGGATGCTTAAAACACTATTTCACTCATCCTGCACTAAATATAAAACTTGCATCACTTTAACATTAATCTCAGTATTCCAATAAATGCTTCTCTGCTATACGTAAATTTATCTAGTTCAGAAATATTTTATAAAAGTCCTTTTTTTATTAGAGTTAAATAAAAATAATATATTATCCAAAATGAAACCAAGAATTCAAGAGCAAAAGTAAAAATGGAAGCGTTTATATAACTAAATATTTTAAATGTGCATTAATAATTGAAACAAGGTTAACCCATGAAATTTCTAATTGAAATAAGTAAGAAAAAAGAAACTTTTTCCTAATATCTCAAAAATTTTGCTACTACTAAAGTCAATAAAAGTATGAAATATTAATTACTCTTGGAAAATATTAATGTTTTAATAATATTTCATATTACTATAAGATAGAATTATGTTTTATAACATTGGAAAATGTAATAAGGATTTCTATTCATAGCGTTCATTCAGATTTTAATGAAATAGTTTCATATTTAATGCAGAAAAGTATTTCTAGAGAGTTTCCGACAAAACGTGTTACAATATTTTTATTGTAGTAGATAAATAATCAAAAGTATAAAAATTTTTCTTCAACATTGAGCTTATTTATGCCTTAACTATTTCTGTCTTAAGTTTTGCATAATATTAAAGATCATATATGCTTTCTTAATATGTAAAAATTAATAAATTTTTCATATATTTAGGAATGCATCAGATATTGAGAATAAAATCGCTAAAAAAATTCATAGTTTTCTAAATTGAAATTACTAAGAAAATTTAAAATTTAAACTGTAAAATTGTGTAGAATATATATATATATATATATATATATATATATATATATATATATATATATATATATATATATATATAGCACTCATGTATATATATATATATATATATATATGTATTCAGTAAAAATAATATATTTAGTACTATATTACTTAAAAAAATTTTTTCATCTTGCGTTAATATACCATCTAATGTGATTAAAAATATTTTTTGGGTAAATCTTGATGCAGAAAGATGCAGTTTCAAAAAGAAAAATGCAGTTGAATATTTTCTTTTTTTATAAAATTTAATTTTGGTAATTTCGTTTTTAGAAAGTGATTATTTTGTTTCTGTTTGTTTTTTAAAGCTAATTTTTTCTAAATTGAAAGCATAAGAATTTGCTGACAATTAAAGGAAAAAAGGGGGAAAATAGGTAATATTTTTCATTGTAACTACTTAATAAACTTCGTTTGAATCAGAAAGAATTCCTTGTTTTAATAAATATCGACTAAATTAAATCGTAAGACATTAAATATTAGGACAATAAGAAGCTCAAGAATGCTTAATAAAAATAGAACACTCATTCTTAACTTTCATTGATATGAATAATGCCGTTTTTTGCACATATTTTTTCTTTTGATTTTAACAAGCAATTGATAAATGAAAATAAGATATAATTTCTCAATTTTATATTTGCTAGAAATTCAAATATTAAAGTGACTTTTTAATATTTGTTTATTTGAAATCTCCTGAAATTTATTGAAAGGGAGTAATACCAGGATGAAAACATTCTTCACATGAAATTTTGGTAAGTGCTTCTCAAAAATATTTTAGTTTCAAAATATTTTTTTAAAATATTTATTCATTTTTTTATGCCCTTTTTTGTATTTTCTACATATTATTTAAATTTTTCCACTCTGTGAAAAAAAGGAACCAAATGACGGTCGGTGAATATCTTTCAATTTATGGTTGAAAAGATCTTTTATTACTACCAACTCCTTTAAGGTAATATCCCTCTCGGAGACTTGCATTAAAAATCCTAAAGTTCCTGTCGACATATGATGAAGCCCCTTTGGAAAGAAATATAAAACACATATAAGGATTAATCTGATATTCAGATAGTGTGGTTTAGCCATTGAAAAGGATTATCCGAAGGTACGGAGGAAGGTAAATCGATCGGATCAACAAATTCGTTGGTATTCAAATCGAGAATTGGAGGCAACCCTTTCTGTGAGAATATGGGCCATTTCCTATGCTATGGAACAAGACCATTTTCAATGTCTGCTCTATATTATAATCAGGTCATTTCCATTCCCGCTTGCATGGCATACGACCCGTGTTAATGCTGATCTATGCAAAGCCATTAGGCTCCTTAATCCACTTCAATCCTTTCCTGGAATCGTCTGCTAAGTGCTTTAGCTTTCTCTCACCAACCCCTGCCTCCTTCGATTCCTTTTCCTTTTACTCGCCATCCATTCGCAATTGAAAGATGAGATATGCTTTCAATGCATGGGGGTGGGGGTCTGCTGTCTCCTTTTCATCCGAGAAGGAAAAGTACTTATTCAAAAGGGAGCATTGAGACGAGTAAGCGATATTGAATCCTGTGCTCTCTCTCTGAGTTGCTGAGCTTTCCTACTTCAATGCAATGTCCACTTGTGTTTGCTTTAAAGAAGCCCACTTCACCTACAACCTTGACCTGGATGCATCCACATCAAACGAACGCTCTTGGACATTTTAAAACTCATTTTAAAACGGGAGTAGAAACGGACATTTTTCACTTTCAATTAGGAGAACATATTGCTCGTTGTAACGGAAAGAAAGTAATAGTCAAATGTTCGAGAAGATGCTTGAAAATTTTGCATTCAATTTTTTCTTTCTCGTAGAAATGTAAGATATTATCAAATGGCTTATTATCTTAAATTCTTTAAATATAAAGAAGAAGAATATCTTACATATAAAGAAAAGAGAGAAACAACGTAATATAGTTCTTTCAATATTTAAGAATGTGATCTATATTTCAAATAACATTCAAAGTTTTCACTATATATATATATATATATATATATATATATATATATATATATATATATATATATATATATATATATATTATAATCCTTAATTAATTATCTGGTACTCATCAAATCCCGTGTTAAAATAAGATAAAAATCATATTATTTTTAAATTATTGAAAAAATTAAATACTGAAAATGTGTACATAACCATGAAGAAACATAAAATTTATCATGCTGTTCATAATTAACGTTTTTATTATTTCATTACAATACATTAGTAAAAATTATATATAAATCAACACTTACAATTTAAAAATAAAACTTCAGAAATGAAAATATTTTATTCAAGTTTTCATGAAAATTGTACCTTGAAACTTGTTTTCTTAATATATATGGATTTCCCACAATTATGTTGAAATGATATGCACTAAATTAGACTTTAATAAAATAATACTATTAATGAAATGATAACTACATGTTTTACAAAACCCTTAAACAACTATTTTACATATTCTATATGAATAAAATTGAATTAACTATTTAGCAATTATTGTCATTTTTTATGTGAGTGGAAGTTCTAAATCTCAGCCTTTCATCCCTTTATTGGATCGATAAACTGAGTACCAAGCATGCTTGGGGACTAAACACTAGGGATTTTGCGTTAGACGGACCACCTAATCGGACATATGCTTCACACCCCAGGGCCCCTCGGTCAGGAAAACAGAGATAGGCATTGTAGGCCTTGGCCCACATGGGTTATCATGCCACAGATGGAGGAAAGTTCTAAATAGCATCAATAAAATTCTAAGAATATTGAATTTTCGTTTTATATACTACAATAAATCTTCTCATTATATTTCCCAATATGACATTGAAAATATAATGTTTTGAACTTAACAGATGAGCAATGTCAATTATTAGATTTATTTATCAGTTAAACAAACTTATTTTATGACTTATACCTCAAAAAATATATTTGAATCCAATATTTCATTTCGGTAATAAAAGCTCAAAAATTTTTAAATTTTAAGAAAATTAACATAAAATATTTCGATTTCTTAATAACTATGTAAGATGCAGTAACAATGCAATACTCTTAATAAAAATATTTTTTTATCTGGCTTAATGTTATTAGTCAAAGCAAATTCTATAATTTCTTGATGGGAATCAGGTTTCCAGATTTGTCATATAACTAATTTAGAATGCGGCTAAATATATACTAGCTGCCACTCTATGTGCAGTTATTATTACTTAAAGAAAACTTTACAGAGCTCAGTAAGCTATAAACATTGAAAACAGTTATTCCAATTTAAAAATCGAATCCTTTTCTGCCGACAATAAGCTAAGAGGTCTGATTTCTCTTGCGGTGTCTGATCACCTGAAGAAGTACTCAAAGAAGTACAGACAACGATTGGGAGGTGGAGTATAGCATCCCCACTGAAAAACCTCTCTCTCAGGAAATACCCTCTCTCCAGTGTATGCGTATCGTTTGCGCATTGCTTTTGAAGAAGATAAGTGGAGGGGAGAGGAAAGAGTAAAGATCTCTGGAGATGCCGCAGCAGACGATTTCAGTACTTGAAGTCCTAGAGTGCCGCTGTCAGCGAAACGCAAGAGGTGAACACTTCTGCCTCTACTTACTCTATCTACCTCCCGCCAGCCCTGGAGGCCTCTACTTCACGGATGTAAAGGGTTGCCGCTGTTCAATAAATCAGTCTTCAGCAATGTTTTACAGATTAAAAAGTCTCTGACAACTTCTGGTTTTGGAACGCATGGGAAAACGTTATATGTTCATGAGAAAAATAAAAGGATTATTTTCTGAAGCAATGATATTTTGATTACTAAATGTAATCTTGATGTAGTAATCGGCATATAAACTTTCTAGTTGACAGCTTATACGAATGTAAAATTTTAAACCAAAACTTCATGTAACAATTCAAAAATTATTTTAATACAAGGTCATCAGTAGTGCAATAATAATCAGCAATGTCTATTTCATTTCTCCGAGACTTAAAGTGAAAACCATAAGAAAAAACGCTAATAATAACCCTAAATGTGCTGTGATTCCTTTGGTATGGTCAAAATTTTGCATTGCTAAATCGTTTAACTTAAACTTTATTTAATGACTCGAAGACCTAATCAAATAGTAATACATTTCTGCATTACTTTAAATAATAATTAAGATTTCCTGTTTTATTGATTGTATAATGTTTCACCCTGATTCTTGCAAAAATATATATTGAAGAAAATTAATCTATTTTAAAATACTATTTGTTAGAATAATCATTAGAGTAGGAAAATGAAAGATTAATTCAAGTAAAAAAGTAGTTGTCTTATTCCAATATAGATCTGCTGAAAGGAAATAAATAAATATTATTGATACTGATTTTTAGAGCCTTTCATGATACTAATTTTGGTACGATCATTTTTTCCTGTTAGGTCTTTGTTTAATATCCTGAAAATTGTGTATTTTTAAAAAAATAAAAATTTATATACTTTTCTTAATCTCGGGGAATGAATACCTAGTAGGTAGCCAAAGGGTTAACCCTTTTAAGTGAACAATTCGTGGGTTCGAATCACAAATTAGGCTTGGGTGCCTGTAGTAGTTTGGAACCTGCTTTAAACTAGAAGTTCCATTCTTATTAGCCCTTGTGTGTAAACAATGATTGTTAATAAACAAACAAATCAATCTCTTTCAATAAATCTTGAAATACTTTGTTTTCTCAAGAAACTAAACAAAGAAGCCCCCCTTCAGTTTTTATTTAATTCAATAAAAAACAATACTTTGCAATTCTACAAAGGATTTTTAATTTATTTCATCAAATTTATAACTTTAAGAGACATCTCAAACTGATCTAAGTTTATTAAAAGTTCAGCATTTGAAAAATCAATTGCTATTTTAAATATTTAAAAATGTCAGTATATTTATTTTAAAGTAAAATGCATAAAAGTGACATTTATTATGAAATGTTATAATATAATTTTCTGTATGAAATTTCTTGTTCATCATAATTCTTTTCTTAAAAAAGAATATAATTGTAAAAATTTCCTTTTATACTTCTAATAAAAATTTCTAAATAGAATTTTTTGAAATGATTTAGTTTGTTTTCCACGCAACGATCATTTTTTGCACACAAAAGCTAATTAGACCATGACCTTCGGCTTAAAGTGGATTCTGAACTACTACAAAAACTCATGCCCAAGATGGGATTCGAACTCACAAATTGTTGAACAGAAGTTAAGAGCGCTAACCATTCGGCTGAGTTTTTTTGGAATGAAAGAAGTATTTAGAAATATCGAAAAGATTTTTTTACGTGAAATTGAGGCTTGAAATGACAGTATTTTTTTTAACTAATTTTGTTTTCTATATAGAAGAAAAATCACAAATGACTTAATAAATAGAAATATTCAAAAATGGAGATAAGTTATTTTTTGGTAATAAATGTGGGTCTAATTTATACCTCAGAAGAATTTTGAGGTTTTCCGTAATTTATCACTTTTGAATAAAATATTAACAAAATTTTTGCGTATTGTTTACAATTTTATTTCAATTTTAGAACTTAATATTCACATTTAAGTCTTTGTGTTCACTTCATTAATATTTAAATTTAGTAATTCAAATTTACCTTATTTATTTCATTTTTATATAATAATTGAGTTTTTATCTTCTCTATATTTTCTCTTTCTCTCTCTCTCTCTCTCTCTCTCTCTCTCTCTCTCTTATATATATATATATATATATATATATATATATATATATATATATATATATATATATATATATATATATATACATATATTCTTCTCTATATTGAGTCTTTATCTTCTCTAATTATTGAATCTAATTCTTAGTGAATATAGTTTCATCCTTAAAATATATATGACGATTTTTAACAAGATAATTACTCTGAAAGATTTGGAAGAAAACAATGAATTTGTAAACATGAGTTTTTCTAGCAAATAATTTTTTCATTGGCCATATCCAAGTAGTTTGTTTACGAACAAATTTTAGACAAATGGAAAAGGGAATTGACGCAGGAACATTTTCAAACATTTCTAATCTTCAATTCCAAGGTTTGATTTTTTACACCTTAAGTATGAATCTTTTTACTAATTTTCAATCGGCTTAAATGATAAGTGTTCGCTGAATCAGCTTTTCGTTGAGCATGGAGAGACTGACCAATCAAATAAATCACTTATTCAGCTTAGAAATGTTGATTAATGGTAAAGAAGAAACTTGAAAAATATTTGAAAAGATATAGCTAACAGTTATTGTAGTAACTAATGATCATTGAAATTTGTAAGTAACAACTAAAATACGTATGTAAAGCCAGTTACAAAAATAAAGATTTTAAACATCTTGTTATATTTTTCTAATCAAATTCCAATTTTTGCTAAATAAAATTCCAATTTCTGCTAAATAAATTCCAATTTTTGCTAATCATGTTTATCAATTCATCTTAATAATAAATTCAAATTCTAAATAAGCTTACCTTGAGCAGGTTTTTAATTTCTTTATTAACATGGGACATACTTAAACAGGACAAGACATGGAACAAATAACAAGACATGGAAAAATAACAAGACATGGAACAAAATAACATCTACCTAGCTGGGCGCAGAATCTTATTCTGTTTGTAACAAATATTCGTGCAGTGCGCCCTCTATAGACATATAGTTGCAACATCCTCCCCCCCGATGAACTTCAAAAGTTCATCAAGAGTAGAGTCTAAATTAATACTAAGTTAATTCACAGATTTTCAAAACAATAAGACCAATACTTAATAATAATCATATAATAATACTATGTTCTAGTGATAATAACATATGTCTTTGTAACAATATAATAATGTAAAAATTAATATATATATTAGCTTTACATATTAATTTCTAAAGTTAATTTCAATATCAAAAATCAAACCTAAATAAAGATACATACATACATATACTGCTTACAGTAATGTATGTATCTTTATTTAGGTTTGGAACGGAAACGTTACGGTGAAAAAATACTTTATTACTAGTAAAAATGTTGAATGAATTTTTTCTCCTCTCTGACGAGACTCAGACATTCGATGGTAAACTTCGCCTTGTTTGCTGCCGCTCGAAGAATGTGATTTGAAGACAAGCAGTCGACAAGTCAGATTCACGACACCGTCTCATTATGATGTGTGATGTAGATGAAACGTTATCTGACGTAATAGATATTTTAAACCAATGAAATTTGTAATAAAATGTGGCGCAATCATAATCTCAACTGGAACGAAAGAAACAACCACCTTATAGTTAATAAAAAGATATCTGTGTAAACACGAAATCATGAAATCTCTCTCGTTTATAGTCTACTAATTATTAGAATTATTCCTAAAATGTTCTACAGAGTTTTCTAGTGTTGATGCCAGTAATTGCTGAACATATGGAAATTTATAAAAATATTTTTTTCCTGAGTAATGTGTGTGTGTGAGAGAAATTATTATTTCTCAACTAAATTTCTTTAATTTCTCATTAAAAATATTATTTTTACCACCATCGAATTATTACCCACTACCTTTTTTGTATGCAAATACTTCAAACATTGAATCGTTACCTTTATAAAATCTGCAAACTAAAGTAAAATAATTAGAAAATTAATAAACCTATCACACAATTCCATGCAAAATGTTCAATTTTATATGAATTTGGGTTTATATATAACCACATTTTATAAAATTATATCCAATTACTCTTAGCAGGCAAAATTTACAGGAAATAAAAAATTTTACAGAACAATGAAATGAAATAAAAGTATTTTTTATCGCAAATAGTCGAAATTTTGTGAATAATCCTACCAAACATACTTGTCATCAATACGAAATTAGAACAGTCAGAGAAGAAAATATAAAAAAATCAATTTGCTATTAAACGTACATAATACAATAAAATATAAAATTGATAACAATGTGTCTAAGCATGAATATAAAGAAATATATAAAACTATCGGTTTTGTAGAGAGTAAGTATTTCAACAATCTACCCATCTCGCAGAACTTCAAACACTTTCCAATACCTTTACACCCCCTGGAAACAGTAATGAAAAGAAATTCAGCGGGGCGCTTGTTCACAGGTGAGTGCCAAAGCTCCCCGACAAGAAAATCGTAGAAATTTAAAGATAGCGAATTCTAATGAAAAGCCCACACGCCCTCTTAAGCCCAACACCCCCTCACCAAATCCTAATAACACCCTCATGCTCCAAGCTTGTTGTCACATCCCCCCAACACCCACCGCCGCTATTCTTTAAGCCGATAAACCGACTAAATCTGGCAAGTTTTTAAAAAGGGTCCGAACTTTCCACGGAAACTCGTGTTTAATCTAGAAGTACGCCCCCTTCCCTAACCCACTCTTTCATCCCTCTTCAGAGAGTAGAATGAGTTTTAATTCGGCGAATACGTTTTCGCCTGATGTGACGAGAGAAAACCGATTGTTGTGCCTAGTAAAGAGACACTTTTAAAATTGGATTTTCTCTCGCATAAAATATCATGGTGAGATACGTATGCGTTGCATTGCCCTGGTCCTCTAGTACGTACTGCAAGGTTCTTTGGTTCGAAAGAGCTCTGGGAAAGAAATGCATTTTTGTACTTTTAACTTGAGAACAAGTGGTTGTTTTCGTTTCCAGCAACATTCCATGGTTGTGGTGTCTTGTCTTTAATGACTCCAATTTATCAGCGGGAGAATAACCTCAAAAGCTACTAATATAGTAAATAAAATGGAAAATCTAATATGGTTCTTGAATAAAAGCTCATAAGACATTTTTAAAGATTGAATAATAATTTTATGCGTAAAAATAAGCTAAATACATGTATTTAATTCATGCAAACCTCATAAAAGTTTGGATATGCTCATTGAAAGTATTTTTAGAAATGAATGCTTAGTATGGCACATAGGAAAACGACATAAAAGAGATAAAATTTGACAAAAATATCCATTTTCAATACCTTAATTTTTACAGAATAAAGGAATGTGTAATATTTCTTTTTTTTATTAAATGTTAAAAAAATATTTTGAATATTTGTCAAGTTATGTCTTTTCAAATGCCATATATGGTCATGATAAAATCATGTTGCAAAATTAAGTTTATTAACTGGTTTAGGAAACGATTTAATATACTTAATGAATATATAAATATATGAAATGATTTCCAGAAGTAATATCACAGCAAAATTAAAATACAGTGTGGTATAAGGAACTGCCGAGAAATAGATTACTATTTCAAAATATTTTTAGATGTAAATGACATAAGTAATTCAAGATTGTTTTTTTAAACAGAAATATATATAGTATGCAAATTCCCGTGTTCCAGATACAGTAATAAATTCGAATTGATTTTATTTCCTCTCTCTGTCCACAATTATCTCTGTTAAAAACACATTTTGAAGTGTGTCTTTTAAGTCTCTTAAGAAACATTTTTGAGCTAAGCCACAAAAATTAATAAATAGAAAAACAACTGTCCTCTCTCATAGTAATTTAATTTCATTGGATTAAAAAAAAAACTAATCTAAGAACGCATTTGTATTGTATGTATTAATCTGACCAAGTAAATATACTTGATCATTCGTAAGTTTGATGTCAGATACTACTTTTTAAATGATTCTTGAACTTGAATATCTAATAATCTTATTTTCCTTTTAAATTTAGCAGTCAGCGGCGATTGAGATGAATCGAAGTAGAGGGTAAAATCAAATGCAATCATACTTTTTGTTCCCTTAATTAAAGTTCGCGCATGTTCCGCACAGGTATAATCGTTCCCTTGACGCGACACCATTCTCCGAGTCGCCGAAGAAACCTGACAAGCCAACAAGTCTGAAGAGACACGTGCTTATCTCATTTACACGTCAATGCGGTTCTTGTTTACACGTTCACTCTTCAATTATTCATCTCGCAGGTAAGACGTCAAGTCGAAACAAATTATAAAAGATGAAAGCTAGAGGAGATCGTTTCCTGATCAGTCAGTCTCATTTTGCAGAAAAGGCTTTCTTTTTTGTTTTCCCTATTTCATTTTTCATGTTTCGGAGATTGACAAGTATTTCGGAGAGGTCAGTCTGCTGCCAACTTATCTTTTCCTTAAGGAAATATCCTTGTTTATGAACTTGACTGATCTAGTTGCCAATCATGATAACAAAATTCATTTGGATAATCGCTGCTTTAAAAGAATGATACAGTGCATACTCTTTTCTTAATCTGAATTATAATCACTACAGTCTTACATATTTTCTTTATTTATATCAAAATAAATCTAAGTTAAATTTCTTTATTATATTTATAAAAGCAGCTACCGTAGTATAAAATAAGTTCACCCTCAAAAATGTTTAAATTAATCATCTCTATAAAATATAATTGCAAACACATATTTGTTTCATTAATTGTAAACGTAATGTACAAAGAATCTTCATATATTTGAACATATTTTTAGTAACGCAATGGTTTTCTTAATTTCCTTAAAAACTAATTTAGCTCAGATAAAATTTTTATTAGTAATGTCTCTGAAATTTCAAAAAGTATTCTTTCTTCTTGCATGAATATATAAAAAGAAACCATTCACTATTTTTATTATCCTCCTTTAAAGTGCAAATTGTGAAGATTATTTTATAAGGTAGCTTATATTTTCCTTTACAATCATCATTGTATATTTAAACATGATGTTTACAGATATTCTCACCAATTGAATAAGAATAAACTATTTTAAATTTAAGAATATTTGCAGGGTTTTTTTTTTTTTTTTTTTTTTTTTTAAATAAATTATAGAAATGCAATTGGAAAAAAGGTGAGTGGAGTAAAATTTATCAAGATAAAATCTCAAGTTTATATTTTAGTAGAGATGTTGGCAGATCCATTTCTCGAATGATAAGAAGTCCAAACCATTCCTTGAAACATAATTTCATTATTTTTAAATACCTGTTTGTTTTTTTAACTAATTGAACTAATTGAAAAATTCTTTAACTAAATGGAAATTTCGTGTATGGCCATTATCTTATACACATAAATCTATTATAGCTTTTTTAGTCCTTGAAAACGAGTTTAAGGAGCCCTTAATGAATTATAAATTAATTTATTAACAGAGGAAATAAACTTTAAAAGGAAAATTTTCGATTTATATAATTTATTTAATATAGTTTATTTAATCTGCTTAATGGAACTGCATCCAAGGAACATTGCTTATTTTTTTGGCACTGAACTTGGAATAAAGCATAATTTAACATATAATTTCGGTCATGACATATTTAATTGTTCTAAATTTGAAAGTTTGATAGTTGATGTTTTAAAATTAATTCAGAGACTACCTTAAATTAAATTATATTTTATAGAATAAGCTAAATTTGTTAAAAGCATTTCAAAAATTTTATAAATTCTAACAATAAATTCATGAGAAAACTTTGTGTAATGAAAAATTTTGGATGACATAAATGCTTCATTAGAATTTTTCATACAATATGAGAGAACATCGATATTTTAGATATATATTACAGTGGTGGCCAAGGTCCTTTACAGACTGAGCCCCTTTTCAAAATTTGAAATTCTTCGAGAGCCGTAATTAAATAAGTATTTAAAAGGTATGCGAAAAAATTATTAAAATTTTTTACAGAAATTATATTTATTGAAACCATATAAATAAAATTACAAAGTAAGTGAATTTAAATATTAAATCTTTATGATAACTTTTGATAATCCTTAAAAATTTGGCGACAAATTAGTGACAGTACTTCTTAGTAATTCTTTGAAATGCTGGTTAGTTAATACTGAATGGTGTTTGGATTTCACGAATTTTGAAGTTGCATAAAATGTATGATTCATACATACGTACGTTGTTCCGAATATTGAAATAATTTGGCAAGCAGACTACTTTAATTCAGAATACTTCGATTCTGGTACAAATTTTCGAAATTCAATCGGGATTGACTTATATTTTAATTGTAAAACTTGATCTTCTTGCATCTCCATTAATTCTAATTCTCCAGATGCTTTTTGGGTCATAATTAAATTGGAAATGGAAAACTCCCCTTGAACTATGCTAATTTCAAATGGATTAAGAATAAAAATCAAGAGGCGATTTAAAATATTTTAAGTTTTTATATACTCGTTGAGATTTTCTTGTTTAATATTGGAACGAATTTTTAATACGAGGAAAATGACAAAATGTGTTTTTCTTTTAATGTCCTTTTGAAAAAGTTGCAATTTAGTTTGAAATCTAAATATACACTGTGAGAGGTCAAATATTATTTTTACTTTTCCCTTGAAATTGTAAATGCAGTATTTGCAAACGTTCTATGACATCATTCAAAACATAAAGTCTTGTAACCACTCGTCATCGTCTAATTCTGAATAGGTTATTTTTGTTTTCATTTAGAAATGCAGTTATTGGATCCCACAAATCAACAAATCGATTTAATACCTTGTACTAGATAACCATTTAACAATACATATTAAATTACCTTTATCCTTTAATTCCCTAAGTAATTATCCTTTAATTCTTCAAGGAAATTTTCGAATTGTCGATGATTTTTTGCGGTGCGAGAGTAATTTACTATGTGTAACATTGTTTTCATAACATCAGGATGTTTTAAATATTTTGTATCAAAACGTTCTCGGTGAATTAAGCAGAAAATCGATATGAATATTGGAATTTGAGAATCATATTTTAAAAGCCCAAAAAGAATGATTTTTTTTACCCAACATTGCTGAAGCTTCATCAGTTGCATTCCTTACAAGTTTATTAAGAAGCACATTAAAAGTTTTCATTATAGAATCTAATGCATTTTTAGTATCGACACCGCTAGAAATAATTTTTCTTTAATAACGAATTCAGATGAAACAAAATGTATGAAAACTAGCAATATCGGAAGATCTTTGATATCTGTTGATTTATTAAGGGCTAAGCTGAATGCAATACAGTTCTTCAAATCATTTTTTAAATTATATCCAAGAGAAGCATTAATTGCAATTATGCATCATTCTGTAGAGGGTCTCGAGAGGGAAATTTGCGAAACAATTTTGTGCATTGCTGTATTATTTAAATCTGAAACTTTAGGTACATCTTCAAAGTTTTTTTTAAATATACTCTCCTTTCCTTACGGATGTTTTACAAGAGCAATATTTCAAGCGTAACAAAACTGGCTTCAGACATATTATTAGCTTGATTACTAAGAGGCATCAAAATTTGCTGCTAATTATTTAAATTTGATTTTAAAGAAGCAAGTTTATCTGATCTTAATTTGGAATTTAGTGCATACTGATTAAAAAACTGAGGATGATTGGTTTCATAATGTTGACGTAAAATCCTAGCTTTATAATTTTTGACCGTAGAATTACAAATAGTACATACTGTTTTTCCATTATTTTCAATAAAAAAAATTCTTCTCCCATTCATTATTAAAACTCCTATTTTCTTGCTCGTATTTTCTTTTTTTTTTAATTTTCATTCTCGGTCGTCATATTTCTTAAAAACAACTGTAAATAAATAAATAAATTTATAAAATACAAGTTTGTGTCATTAAAACAATAACAGCATGTGTTACATAATACGAAAAAAATTGCTGTTTATTTACCAAAAACTCCAGATTACATATTTTATCCACAGCAAGAGTGATTCAAATTGTTTCTCAGAGTCCGTTGTGTCCGTTGTATTGAAAGTTAACAAACTCAAAAACGATCTGGAGTCGGTTGATTATGGATGATTACGCCACTATTTACATTAGTTCGCGCAATTTTCGATGATTCTTATCATTTTGAATTTGGACAGAAATGAAATTTGTTACAATGTTACATTTATTCTTTCATATTTGTTATCAGTAATTTAAAAGACATTTTAAAACACAGATTGAGCGATGATATTGTTTTTAAAAAATATAATAACACAAAAATGAAAAGTGAATCCGGGTACATTTATCGAGAACTACAAATAATCCTTCAAAGAACCGCATGTGGCTCGCGAGCCACAGGTTGGCCACTCCTGACATATTAGTACAAAAAAAATTAGGTATACAGAAACAAATAAGTCATAACAAATTAACTTGTCACATGTATATTTATTTATTAAAACATTTCATTGAATCGCAGATCCAAAAGTCAATTTCATTACGTTGTATTGCTACAAATGGTAGTTATATAAGGTTATTGTAGAATGTTACCGATATCCTCCTACGATTAAATTCATAACAAACACGGAAAATTACCAAAACTTTTGATAATACTCTATAAGGGCAACATTTTAGTGCGGGAATAAAATGAGATGATCTGACAAATCACGAAAAATCATGCTTTGATTGTTTTGAAAACATTGTTGCGAATGTTGAGCAGCATATAGCTTAGATGACTTGATGAAAAATGATAATTCATAGTAATGGCCGACATAAGATAGTCAGTCACCTGTGTCCCAACAGAATGTCATGCAACATGACTAAAGTCAATTTGCAGTTCCAGACTGTTACATCAGGTATTAAAGCAATATCCATTTAGAAACAAATTTTGGAAGAAATTGTTGGACACCTCTGTTTCAAAACATACATGGGATAACTCTAGATACCCGTGACTCATAACTAAAATTTTATTCCTTCAGTGAAACATTGTTGTTGCACCAGCATACATCCGTGTACCTAGCCATGGATTAAGCTCTTCCAGATGGAAGCAGCCGGATGGGAGTCATTGTAATTTAGAAGCTAGGGACCAAGAAGAAGATCCTTAGAAATTTACATGCCACATCCAGAGTTATCATTTCGCATGGAGGACACTGCGACCACCAACTATTTAACGTTTCCCAGCCGCCATTAGTGAACACGACGGAACTTCGATTAGATTGAAATTCGAACTTACTACCATCTCATAATGAGCCCTAACAAACGAGGTATACACGACACTCTAGTGAAACATTGCTCAGCGATTGACACTAATACAGATGAAAAAAATTTAGAGCATATTTATGTGAGTTTCTTAGAAGATATTGATATTTAAGCGCACCAAGTTATTTATGAAGAGTCTTTGATACTTCAAGAACAAAGTCAGTTGGCGAAAAACGTTAAGTAAATAACAACAATAATCTTAGTGCACATGAGATTGCTTGATAGCCTAGTACTTTTGTGGTCTGGAAAAATTCTGAACTACTGCCGTAGTTAACTAAGCCTTCTTTGATACACTGCAGCTAAGACCATATAGCTACCATTTCTTCTACAGCCACACAGCTGCCTTATTGTTTCCAGCCACATACCAGTTGATATGGGTGTTAAACTATTTGATTTCTTTTCAAGGATTATGATGCCATTTCTTTCGAAATAGGACAAAAAGTCCTAATATCCACGAGTACGTATAAAAATGCATCTTTCATTTATTTTTGAAATTTTGTACATCTAAAACGCTGGTTCATTTTTTGCTGTCAATAAATTTAAGTACGGGTTCCTTTAAATGATTCCTGTATTGTAAATTCAACGGGGTTGTACAACTGATCATTCTTCTATTGAACATCAAAACAGAAATATAATCATTTGCATATTTCTTCAAAATTTATCCACATACTAAATTTTATATTTATGACTAAGTTTGACAGATTTCATATGCTTATTAGGAACAGAATATTTAAATAAACGAAAAATACTTTCACAGAAATTTACCTTCATGTGTTGTATATAGTTTAAGAAAACTTAGGAGGTAAAACTATTAATTATGTCAGTTTAATCATCATTTGATACATAATACTATACATATTTTAATTCTTAATTCTTCACATCAGCTTCCTAGGTTTAAACTAATATATCTAATAATTTTTTTAAAATCATAACAACTTTTTCATAATTATCAGAACATTCTTGGATAAACACTCATAATGGTTATATACATAGTTATCATTTTTCATTATTTTTGAATGAAAACTTTTTTGATGAATGTTAGTTTAATAGTTAGTTAATTTAATTTAATAAATGTAATAATTTTTATAATTTTAAATAATAAAATTATAATTTATAATAATAAAAAATTTAATTTAATAATGAATAATTAATTTAATTAACAGCTTTTATAATTATTCTTACAATTCTTTTAATTTTTTACTTTATTATTCGGCTTTCTTTTGTGATAGAAGTTAAGTTTTAAAAACATTTGAAACTCTTCAAATAAATGTTTCCTTATTTAATAGTAAATAAAGGTTTTTTAAAATTACAAAAAACGCTTTTCTTAATGTTTAATAACAGCTGACTATTTCTGTACATTAATAGTTAAATATGTAATTCGATTATTTGTTTTTTTTAAGTTCAGAAGTATTTGAAACTTGCAAATGTAAAATACAAGAAATTAAGATATTTATTAGTTTATTTGAATAATCATTTACATGTATTATGATTTAACTTAATAAAGTTGCTCTCACCTCGGTATATTTCATTATTTTTTTAATTTTTAGCATATAAATTTGTTTATATGTTATGCAAATTCTACTTTTCCGAAGTTAAAAAAATAAATAAAATTAGTGAGACTTCCTAATTCAACTATTTCAGTAACATGTGATTCAACGTATCAATTGTTCAATTTGTAATAGGTAAAATTAAAAAAGTTTAATGCTAATGAATTAAAAAATGATGGCAACCAATCTACACGTTTGTATTTATAAATGTACAAATGTAAAATATTTTTTCAATAATTCTATAGGAACAGTATTATAGAATTAATAAAGATAACAAAGCAAATGCAAAATACATTTTTCATTTTAAAATATATTGATCTTCTGAAATTAATCAATACTCCAGTATCACAATGAAATTGCTTTACTATGCAATTTTTTATAATATTTAAATACTTTAAATATATAATCTATTATGTTTGAACTTTCTCTTATTTTTAATTATTCATTAATAATACAGAAGTTTTTCTCATGTATTCAAGAGTTGCATAAATATAATAAAAATGAAATAGTAACAAAATTTATGAATGAACGTAAAGGATTATTGATTTTGTTTTTAAATAGCTGTTTGATTGCTTAGAATATTTTAATGAAAAACTAGTTTTTTAATTAATTTATACAGTTATATATACATACAAATCATTAAGTTTTCATGTTTAAGAAAGATTTTTAAAATAAATTTTCGTATACAAATTACACTAAAGTCATTATAAATACTAAGAAGCTAAAACATGTTACGCTTGCTATTTTGAAAGACATAACTTTTTGTTAAAGCTTACAAAAATTTATTTTAGTGCATCTATAAAATATTATAACTTCAAAACAAATAATAAAAGTTTCAGTTTCAGTATACAAAACTTATACGTGATATGTAAGAATTTCTTTCAAAAAACAAAACTTTTAAGTGAAAATCCGAATTTTTCTTTAAATAATAAATAATACAGATAAAGATGTAATACAGAAATAGGTAAACTGTATGTTTATAAAGAATATTGGTTATACAATTTAAATTTAATTTGAATTGAGATTATAAATTGTGGGATTTATAGCTTATTGAAAAATTACAGCAACGTAAACAGCAACAGTAAACAGAAAAGAAAGTTGAAATTTTGAATTTCGGTTACAGTGAAATTTCGATAAAATAACTTTTACTAGTATAATATGTAACAAGACTAGTTTTTAAATTCAGTTTTATATTTTAATGTTTATGAGGTTAATCATGTGAAATATTTTTCTTTAAAACCTTTTTATAATTATTTTTTTAACTACTATTTGAGAATTCACCTTTGAATGAGCGATAAAGAAATAATATTTGTATATTGCATAGTATTTTACAATACATAAAATTACGCAAATAGACAGTAAATAAAATATGTATTCACTTGTATTGGAAGTTACATATATTAGTTTCAATAATAAAGGAGTTGTTTAGAAATGTCAGAAATGAAAATCTTTAATTCTTAATTTTTTTAATATGGAATATCTTAAAATTTGTAGGTAATCTAAATGAAATTTAAATAAACGAATTCAGATAACTCGATTTTAACGATTATTTTGAGTGTGGCTTCTCTGTCTATGAATAAAATAAATACTCTAACTTCATACGACGAAATTATTTCAAAACTTTCCCCTTATCATACTTTTTCAATTTTTTAAAATAAAATTTTTTAAATAAAGGAATATATGTAATTTATATGTTAAAAAAAGAATGTATTCAAATTTTTTCATTAAACCCATTTTTAAAATTCATGCTTTGTTAATCGAATTCTTGCAACTGGATATAATGTCAAAAATAAATTTTTATAACTAATTTTATAGGTTATGATTAAAACAATTTATATAGATTTTATTTAGTTATGCATAGACATAATTTTTGCTTGTGATTTAATAAAATTGTATTCTTTATTTAGCATTTGCTATTAAAATTTATGCTTATACAATGAAAACAACAGAATGCTGAAGAAAGATTAGTTAAATAATGCAATATAATTATTAAAATTTTGAAGACACGTTTTTGCCTTAAAATGTTTCGATTCTATTATTTCCGGGTTGTATTTTTCTTTCTGTACACTTCTGTATTTAGCAATTTAATTCACTTAGACATTCTATTAAGTATGCTTTAATTCCTTATTCTTGATTATAAACGCAAAAAGCAATAACAGCAGATGGAATTTGCTTAAACTCTGTAAAGAAAAATGTGCATAAGTTTTAAAATTGTATAAAATTTAAAGCATTTTTTTAAATTATTGCTTTATAGTTAGAAACATATTATAAAATAACCTAAAAAGTGAAATTTTATAATTTTTCATCGCGTAATTATGCATTTGCATTTAAATTGTATAATATATATATATAATATATATATATATATATATATATATATATATATATATATATATATATATATATATATATATATATATATATATATATATATATTACTTCTTTTAAACGGTGGATAGTTTTTGTCAGTTTGAAATAACTTTAAATGATGCAGGAAAGTGGAATTAATTTTATATTTCTAATTATTGCCAAATATCAGAGAAACACTCTTTCTAAAATAGAAGTGCAAACAAGCAGGAATCATTTGTATTGAAAAACAATTGTCAATGTGTGAACATTTCAAAAGACTTCACAATTGTAAAAGTACTATTTGCATTATCAAACTTAAATAAGAATCAGGAAAACGAAGTGGATTCCTTCTAGAAAATGATGAATTTAACGGAATGAATGGTGTACAAAGCATTTTCCCGGGTATACATAGTGGTACATTGGACACGTTATTATTAAGTAAAAACAATCAAACAATTCATGTTTTAAAAACCATAGTTACCTTGTCATTTAATTCCTGAATGAATAATTGTTTTTATAATTATACCTTTAAATATTAAAGCAATAGGTAATTAAGTTTCTCTAAGAAAAATAAATTAAAAGTGTCAATATTTGATTTGAAATTGTTTCTCTATTTTCAATACTTCACATTCCAAATTCAAGTTTTTTTTTTAACTCTGAGTGCTGTAGTGACAAGTGACAACTTGTGTAAAGAGTTTTTGTAATTAATAATTATAAATAATATAAAATAATCAATTCAACGTTCAAATTACTGGAAAACATGTTTTTTTTTAAAGAAATCTAAATATTATACCAGTAATATAATAGTTAGATTCATAATATATAGAACTAATTTATGAAAATTTTCTATTCTTATTTTTAGATAAGACTTATTATTGCAATAATTTTTATTCTAGTTATTTCTGCTGACTGAAATCACAGAAATCAATCGCCAACTTTATAATTTTGTAACATGATCCTATGGGATTAAAACATTTGCAGACTTTCCTCTATATTCACTTAACAACCAATATAGGTACATTGAACTCATAGAATTTTTCACTTTAATCCCTCCTATCATTTTGTGTGCAGATTAATCAGACATTGAATACATTACCTTCACAACTCCAGAGAGAAATATCTTTTTCAGATGAAAATTAATTTAATAGCAAAACCAGTTCACTATCAGGTACCAAAATAATCTAAGATTCATTTTAATACACAGTACAATAAATTAAGCTAAAAATTATTTTTTACTCCTTTAAAAAACCAGCGATTTCAAAATATTGTACAGAAAGTAACGAAATTTGTTCCGATGAGATTATAAGAATAACCACCCAATTAAAGAAAACAACAAAATTGATATTGTTTATATCTATTAATAAATATGAATTTTAAATTTTAACTTAGAGAAATTAAATTAATCCGTGATCAAATTCTATAACAAAATATTATATTTATAAACAAATATGCTTTGGAAATCTCTTTCTCTAAGTGATTATTTTAAAATACAATAATCTTGTAAAAGGAATTACTTGAAAATTTATTTAACGAAATCCTTATATAAATTTTAAAGATAAATATCGCATTTATTAATTTTAAGAATGTTAAAAGTTTCTGAAAACTAATAAAAAGATATAATCATTTTAGTATACTGTACAGAAAATTATTCAAGCATTAAACTCCTTTCAAATAAATTATTTGCTGGAAGATTAAAGCAGTTATTTTGAATAAAAATCTTTTAAAAAACTTTAATATTAAATCATTTAAAAAATTTTTTTCAATAGTTCAAATTTTTAAAAACTTGTTAAAATCTTCATCTGTTATTTTTTGATATCCGGATCTAAAAAAAAAAGATATAGAAATAAACCAATTAAATTATATTAAAGGAATCTGCCTATTTTAACTTTTGTGAGGGTTGGAAAAAGTATGTATTTAATATTTTAAGATTTTCCCAATTTAAAGAAATAAAATAAATAAATGAATTCATAGTGAGTTATAATTGAATTGTTAAAGTGAAAGAGCTCTTTTCAAAAATGTTAAACAATTTCAATAGAGTGAAAGAAATTTGAATATATACAAGACAAATAGGTGTAATTTAAATATAGGAAATAAAATTACTTTAAATGTATGATATATTATAGAGCTTAAATTAATCAAGTTCAATTTAAATTTAAAATGTTTAACAAATTCCACACTAAGGTTTACAATCTTTAACCAGGTATAAATTAAAAATGGTATGCTTAAAAATGCTTTTATTTTTGGATAATATTGAAAATAAATTACTCGACTGAGCAATTTCAAGTTCTTTTGTTGACAACATATTTTTAAAAATCCTTTTCCATAACATTCATTACAGTAGCATCTAAAATTTTGTAGTGTCAAAATAAACAGAAATCGTAATAGAAATGGTTCAAATATAGAATAAATTTATTATTATGAAATGGTATACTTTGAACTGTGCCCCACATTCAGACAGATAACTTAAATTCTATTGTTTCAGTTTTACGTTTAAATAAGTAAAATCCATTTGAAAGTACAATAAATTAAAAATCATTTTGATTTACTCTCGAAAACTAAATTGTTATTGGCATGAAGAATTTCTATGACTAATTTATCATACCAATTTGAATACTCAGCTTATATTAAAGAATGTACGATATGTTTTAATAACTAATGTATTCAATTTCAAATAAGAAAAAGGAATATTATTTTTCTAGCATGTTTGGTTTAAGAATATAAATATTCTTAATTTTTTTAGATAAGTTTTTTTAGAAATGTAAGAAATTATTTACGTAGAAATTGCTTTATACATCTAGTTCAATATTCCAATCCTAGTGTGTGAGTGAATTTAAACGGATTATTCAAGTTCCTTTAGATTTTTTTTTAATTTAGTTTTTATCTTTCTTTTTTCAGAGAATATTATGAAAATTATATTGTGATTAACATTGCCAGATTTTCTTTTTTTAACATCTATACTTCCTATTATTTATCACGCTGTACACTTTTGTATTGCTTCTTCTTTTTGATCATTTACTTTTTTATATTAGTGTTCACTTTATATTGTTTAATATATTTAGAGAAGATTTAAGTATATAATGTACATGTGTGAGAAATTAACTTGTTTTAACTTTTCAAACTGTGATTATCTTTAAATATTTATTTTTCTTAAGAAAAAATTCATTTACAATAAATATTTCTTTTTTTCACTTTACATATTTCTATTTTGAGAACTGTTTTTAGAAATAATTCAATTTTTTGCTCTGCGCATAACAAAGACCGCTAGGGCTTGATTGGTTCGAGAGTTCATTCTCGACAGCGGAAGGTTTAGAGTTTGAATCCCAACCAAATCAGAGATGCATTATGTTTACTATTGATGGCTAAAGCACATTACATATGATGTAGTTGCAGTGTCTTCCATGTGAAAAGATATCTCTGGAGAGAACAGTCCACAGACACACACACAAACAATTCTCGGTATCTTCTGCTTGATTCCAGCTTCTAAATGATAAAGACCCACTTTTGGGGACTACGATGGCACACTCAATGGTTTCTCCATTATATAATGGGCCACTTTTTCAACCACTATTCTAATAGCCAAGCATTACACAAGAATAACAACACGTAACAAAGAGTAAAGAATTTTAATTAATGATTATAAGATTAATGTTGTCACGAGGATAAAAAATTTATTGATAGAAAATGTATTTAATAAGTTTTTTCTTAAATATATAAAATGTTTTTTATTTTTATTAAATAGCAAGCGAATTTTAATATTTATTACTAAATTTTTAAGTACTACTCGCATAACAATTAAAATTTAATTAATTTGTAGATAAATAAAAATTAAAATCAATGAAAAAATCTCTAAAAATTAAACATAGATTACTTATATGCCTATTAACTTATTACGATAAAATATTAAGCAAATGCGACATTCTTTTGAAATACATATTAGTAATTATGATTCGTCTCAGTTAGATGACAGAGTAGTCACTTATGACTAGCGCATGAGACATGTTTTAAAAATAAATTATATTTGCGTTGATTAATAACAGTTATGGTTCTAGGTCAACTGTTTATTTTCTCAATTAAAAGAAAATTTTCTTCCTTGTTATGTCACTTTAATTATTCAACTTTTCTATGTTATTTTTAAAATAAATCCACCACAAATACAAAACAAACTTTTGAGAGGTAATCATACTTTGCAAGGAATGCAGATTTAGTTTTATGTTTCTTGTTTTAAGCAAATGATAATACTGTTCAATCCTCATTGACGATTTTAGTCTTTAATTCCTTTAATCACCATAATGTTTGGAAGAAAGACTCGCCATAGTAAAGTCACACTTAGGAAAAAATGGCTTGGAAAATTTTAAAACTAAATGGTATCAACATAAACATCAACTAAACTAAATTGCAAATGGTATCATCCTGAACATCACAGTCACAAAATCTTGACTTGTGTATTACATATTAGTCAAAAACTAAGCATTACTTAATAATGTAGGCAAAAAATAAATATAGGAAAGAACCATTGAAAATATATATTCATATTATATATTCCTTAAAAATAGTTAATTTCATTAATACTCATACTATAACTAGTTACGAATATATCACAAGCACCAAAATATTAAATTGAATGGAAAAGAAAATTTTTTAAATTTAATTTTACAAAGAAAAATAATATTACAGAAAATTATCAAGTGAATTGTATCATGTGAATCCTTGAAATTCTGATTCTTCATCACCTGAATTAAATTCAGCAAAACTTAAAATTCAGCACATTCTTTTTGCTTTTTAAACATAAGTAAGGTTGTAGAAACATAATATTAGCAAGACTTCAAAAACATGCAATAAAACACCTACACAGCCTACACAAAAAATGATATTAATTCTACATTTCTTAAGTTAATTACACTTAGTGCTTTGTTCTATGATTTATAAGCTTATAGGATAATATGATTTAAAATTATAACATTTTCTTAATAATGTAAGAATAATTTTTAAGAGGATGTTATAATGTAATGTTATATAACATCTTCTTAATGGGAAAAAATTCAAGTATCTTTTTTAAATGCTAAATAAACATTGAAAGTTTAAATAAAACTATTTTTAACAATAAATGTTTTTGTAATATATGTAAGTAAATTTAACATGACTCTGCAATATAATAATGCAGATTATAACAATATATAGACAAATAGTCCCAACGCAGATTTCCACATGTAGAAAATTCTAATCAGCTTGTACTTACTTCTAAAAGAATGGAAACATATTATTTTTCAGCAGATTAACAAACAGGAAAACACTGTGAGCCAAAAAGTTGATTCTTGTAGTTTATGGCATTTGATATTATCTAAAGTGATGAAGTCATTTTTGGCAAGATTTTGTCATTATCTAAACTACAGAAGCTATTTTTCTTCAGATTTTCAGACGCAGAAAAATTTGAGTCACAGTACATTGACTGATTCTAAAATAAAGTAGCCATTTTTATTTAGTACAAGGACTTGAGAAGCATAAAGCCTCATTATTTCCATCTAGAATGCATAATTTTGGCATTGCATAAGAAATATAATTACTTTAATAAGTATTTTTTATGCTAGAATCTCTTAGTCGATTTAATACTGAAAAAACACGTTTTGTTTTAATTCTTACATTCTTTGAATCATAATTCTTGTATCCTATAATGATAACTTGACCAGTTTTATTCAATATTAAATCGGTCATATTATAAACTGCTTATTAAGTATGGTTTTCCTACGTTATCAAAGAAGAGAAAAAAATTTGAATTAAAAATAGTGATTTTAGTTAAAATTGTTATAAAAAGAAAAAAATCTAAATCTGTTTTAAATATTTAAATACATATTTCCAGGAAATTTTAATGAAATTTTTTGAATCGCACATTTTTCTTGTAAGTTTGACTAAGCACAATTCTTATCATACACTTTCATTTTTATATCTTCTGATATTCTCTCAGCCTCAACATAACCCTAAATTTTCATACAAATTTTTGTTTGATGACTCTCAAATATTATATATATATATATATATATATATATATATATATATATATATATATATATATATATATATATATATATATATATATATATATATAATCTTGTATAATATGATCTTATTCACAATTTTGATAACTATCATAAAATGTTTTTATAACTTTTAAAATTCAATTTTTTTTATTTAGAAATTTTGAAAAACAAATATCTTGTAAAATGTGGTATTTGGTCCTCAAGGAAATTTTTAAACATTTACTTTAACTAGAATATGTAGTACATCAAAAATAAAGAGCATAAATTCTGACAATGTAGCCACAAGTTAAATATTATTAAACGACATAGAGTTTTTAATATTTTAGATAAAATTTAGTTATAAAAAGGGTATCTCTATGTCACGTGCAATTACATTATTAAATTTTCTTGGTGAATCTTTCATGTAGATGGTACACTGAAATAAGCTTAACAAAGTCTGTCTTCTATTATGTTTCAACTAATAATATTTAGTTTTCAAAACATGTATTAAATTAAAAATAATAATAATTGTTGATTATTGAAAAAAATGCACACACACAGAGGAGAAAAAACAGATCAATTTTATAAAATTAATAAATTACTTACGATTGCTCATTAATCACAATAAAAATTATTAAAAACTATAATGTCATTTTGGATCTAAAAATTTTAAGTTTTTAAAATTTTTTATCTTTTTTCATTCATTTTACCTTAAAAAACCATCTTTTAGAAAAAAAACCACATCATAGTTAGTTTCAGAAGTATTTTTTATTTCTAGTTGAGTATATTCAGCATATTTTCTGATACAGAATTAATGCAGAGAAAGCTCTTTTTTTCTATCCCTCCCATTTCAAAGATACAAATTGTCAAAGATATTTGCTGAAGAACATAAGAACAATTTTTAAGTGACTTCCAATGCAACGATTCAAAAATATAGCCTTAATTTTTTTACATAACAGATTTAAGTACAATTTAAATCTTAATATATATATATATATATATATATATATATATATATATATATATATATATATATATATATATATATATATATATATATATATATATATATATATAATCTTACCAATTTTACTGCCGTCATTTTAAGCAAACCCAATGATCCGATTGGATAGTTTAAAATCTTCAATTAACAAAATTTAAAAATTTTCATTAAAAATAGATATTTGAAATTTGCTTAGTATGGGAATGCTTCTAATTTTTCTTGGAGCATCTGTATTAAACCTGCCTTCCTTTCCAAGAGGAAAGTATCATGCTATTTCCCAATAAAATATTTTCGTCAACTATGACATTAAACCGCATTCCATCACCAATTAACCCTTTGAAAATTTTAGTTATAGCCTTGAGATCTATCTCGAAAGTCTGCTCGCGCAATTTTGTTTCACTGCTAGCCCCTCCCCCTGCTTGTCACTGACTCGTGGTCAGACTCAAGTTCTGTCACATACTTCAGCTTGTAGGAGATTGATCTGCAATAATTATTGCTCACAGCGATATAACAGCGTAAATAAGGAAACCACTTGATGACAAAAAAATAAATTACTGAGAAAGAACTAGACAGAGAAAATCAACGAATATTTTTTTTCTTTTTTGACACCGGCTTATCACTGAAGAAATTTTTTTATTCCATTCACTTCCTTAAATCAAAAGTGCCAATCACTTTGCGGCGCTTTTGATTTTCTTATACAGTATATTCGGTTAAGTAATGTTTACTGAAGTCGGCAGAAAAAGATACATGCTTGTATTATGGTACTGTACATCAGATTGTCGACGTCCCGTCGATTATTGATTGATTGAATGATACAACAAAAAGTAATTCGCCTTCAACTTAAAATTGCAAAAAGTAATCTTTGCACAGTAGGAGCATAAGTAATGTAACTGCATCTTTCATTAAGCATTCATTTGCAATACATAATGTAAAAAAAGATTTTTTTAGCACAACAAAAAAATGTTTTTATATTCCAAAACATGATTATAAGATTTAATAAATCTAGTGAATTTTTTTTAAGAAAATTGCAGAAAGGTCATGTGAAAGAAACAAAAAACGCAAAAATAAATATAAATTATTTTTATATAATAATTACAAAACTTTTTAATCTAAGTTTATAATCTTCCAAATTTCTTAACTTTATACTGAGAATTAATGTAGTTGAGGAGTAATAAGTATTAATATCATATTAAAATATACCATAAAATTATTATTTAAATCGATCCATAATGTTACATAGTTATAAACATTAATATACAATATCTATAAATGAAACTGGATAAAAAATTAGTTACTTTTTATAAAAAATGAAGATTTTTGTGTAACTATTATTTACTGAATTCTTTATTCAAAACATTCTTAGCAATTATAACAAAATAATAATTATTTTCCTCTCTCTTCAGCATGAATTTTTCACTTCTTGAAGCTTCCGGCAAATGTTTATTTAGATGTAATTTTAAATTTATTAATAAAAAGTTATCCCATTAAAATCAAAAATATCCAAATGATGATTGTATACAAAAAAGCGATTTTTATTAATGATACGCTGTTAAAGAATAGATATAACTGTTTATAGTTAAGATTTAACTTTACAAATAAAAAATGTACTTAATTACACTGCTGGCCAACCAAATTGCAACACCAAGAAAGACAAGAGATATCACAACAAAATTTATTTTGCAGATAACTTGATGACCATGTATCAAATTATTAAATTCTGTGAAGTGTGGTTCCTGCTAAAATCAGTAGTTGGAGTGGCCGCCATTGTTAGAGATCAACGCTGCCACACGCCCGACATTGATTTCAAGAGAGTCTGGATGTGCTCCTGGGGTACAGCAAACCAAGCAGCTACCACGCGTTGCCAAAGTTGGTCTGGTGTGGCTACTAAAGATGTAATCTGGGTCAATCGTTGAGCAACTGTGGATCACATGTTTTGTATCGGTGAAAGATCCGGAGAGCAAGCCGGCCAGGGAAGTAATTCAATCTGGCGATTGATAAAGAACCCTTGGCCAATGCGTGCTACGTGTGGTAGCGCATTATCCTGTTGAAATATGGCTGTAAGCAAGCCCTGAAGGTAAAAAGGACAACTAGCACCAACACCTCGGAAATGGAGCGCTAGATGTTTAAAGTACCGGCAATGCGTACTAGAGGAGTGCGAGAGGGATATCCAATACCCTTCCATACCTATAATATCCAGTGCAGAACTAGTGTGGCGGTGCATAAAGCAGCTCTGTTAAGCATCCTCTCTCCACAGTGTCTCCAGACTTGAAACCGACCATCGTGGTATTGCAGACAGTTGCGTGACTCGTCAGTAAAGACAATTTCATTCCATTCTGCCGTCCACATCCTTGTTTCATCGTACCATTGGCGGCGGAGACGTCAGTGGTTCTGCGTTTTCCTACGGACTAGTTTCCAAATTTAAGAAAAAATGTTTGACGATGCATACAATTGCATATCCCAAAGGTTTTACTAAATAAAGAATCGTCAAATACACCAGGCATTCCATGAGCACAATCTTCTAACTCTTTAAGCAGTCATTTACAGTGACAACTGTAAAAGGATATGCAATATCTTCTATTAAAACAAAAGCCGGACAACTGCTGTAGAATCAACTTTCAGTGGGTTTAAGGATTTAATCTCGAGACTATTTAGTCCTTACAAAATTCTGTCTGTTGAGGAGCTGGTCAGTGGGACACCCCAACGAAATCATAACTCAGATCATGATGTTTTCACCACAGAATGCGGAAAGTTCAAGATAGATTGTATATCTTGTACTTTCCAGAATCTTACATGCTTGTCATGGCCATTCAGAATGAATCTTGATTCATATCATAATTATTTGAGTTTATTTTAACACATATATGTAACTCAGATTGATTAAATATAATTCCTATACTGTCTATCTTACATATGTTGCACCACTTTATTGGACAGATAAAAGAACACAAATTTGTGGTACCCAAGCTTAAATTTATATATTCTTCTTTATATTACAGTATTGGCAAATATCATCTTACCAGTATTGGTATATGTCATCTTACCAATACCAATTTAAATTACATATGCCATATATTTAGGAGTGTGACTCCATTTGACTACAACGCCAATATATCAATATTCTTCAAAGATTGCAATTCTTGGACAACGAGACATAAGTTTTTCAACAACTAACCTGGAGTTGGAGTTTATTTTTCTAATCATGAAATTTTGAAGTGATGAATGTCTAAATATAAAATTTCAAATCAAATAATATCTGTATTACATTGGCTTGTCTTAATATATACGACAGTATATTCCATTTGTCATTTAAACGCCATAAGCACATGTTTGTTTTTGAAAAACAAATCTTACTATATTTCAAAACTTCAGCTATTCGCATTTGCATATATGCAATTCCAGTATGCATGCACAAAATTGGATTTGTGACTTCCCTGTTTCGTGTATTCTTCAACTTAAAATTGACTATTAGGTATCATATTTGTATACTTCTACCTATCTTTTCATCAAATTCACATCTTTTCAATTCAGACTTTAGAAAATTAATATTTTCTCGGCAGGTTTAACTTTTAGATAAGCGAATGTCATTTTTATCAAATTTTCCATTTTTACATGATTACTTTAGAATGACAGCACATTTATACGATGTGATAAGACTATCAGAACGCATAAATAAGAATTCATGGTTATGGTGAAAGCAACCATCAAAAGAAATAATTTATAATTTTGATTGATAGACAGCAGAATTAAGTTTAGAAGAATTTGATTGGTAATAATTACTTCGTATCGTATAGCATATGAAATCGCTATTAGAATTCATTACAATATAATATATATTATGTCATTACTAATTTCAAGATATTATGGGAACATTAGGGGGAAGGTTTCTTCGGCATTTTAAACTTGATTAAAGAGGATTTTTTTATTACTTATTATCAAAAAAGTATCATCTTTATACTATCTTGGAACATAATATTTAATCTTTTTGATCAAATATGAATAAAAAAACAACAAATCTTGCGTAATCACTGAATGCGTATGCCCCATTGAATTAATTCATGAAAAGGAGAATCATATATATATATATATATATATATATATATATACTATATATATATATATATATATATATATAATGACACTTAAACAGGGTTGTAATTATTTTGAGAAATATCCATATATTAATGCAGAAAATAAAAAGACTTATAATTTTCATTTGCAAATGGAACAAGCACAATAGTTATTATTTTTCTTTACTGAAATGTTCGAGTACTCGATTTCAAAATTAATTAATGCATCGAGTGGAGTGCCTATACGCAGGGAATGTAAGGGCGTCTTGCCCATCCGCTCGGCCTTGGGAGCCAGTCCACTAATTGCGAGACCAATTGTCTTAGGGCGGCCGACCCTGAGCCAGAGGTAGGCCCTATTCGTGGCCCGTGAAGCGAACCGCCGCCTTTGTCCCCGGGCCCCATTAATATGGAGGCCCCATTACGGATTTCTTAGCAGGAGGATGGGTTAATAAGGCACTCTCGGCGCGGGGATCGCGCCTAACGAGCCTTATGTGGTCAGTTGGGCGTGAAATGGGGTCGAGAGTCTTGCGCCAAGGGGTGGCCGGAACGTGGGAGTTTCGGTGATAAGATTATCTGGCTAGTTGCAGAGAGAGAGAGAGAGAAATAAGAGAGCTGGATTACATTCATTTAGAAGGAAAAGATATCTAACAGAAATCAAGAAGTGGATGATAATGCTTATAGAAAATTATAATTGACAACGATTTCATTAAAAATAAATATATTAACCTCACTCAATAAGATAATAAAATTATACATCCTATAATTTGCTTATAATAGTTTTGATTATTTGATGTACAGAATTCACTTTAAAAAATATTTTCCACAAACTAATATTTTTATTATTTCTTGATTTTATATTTAAAAATTTATTTTCTAATTATTAAAATAACTCTTTCTTTAAAAAAATACATTTGTAAACCTTCTTATGGAAAAAATTTCAAAAATTTGCCATATTAAAATTTAAATATTATAAGGTCGGTTGTGTAAGTAAAAAAATGAATTTGAATTAAAAACAGAATTCAGAATAAAAATATATTAATACCTGAACTTTGACTAAAATTATTTCCTTGTATGTGAATGTATTTTATTAAACAGTTCTTAAGTACCGTCTCAATTTTTTATATATATATATATATATATACATATATATATATACTGAGAGGGAAATATGGGTTAGTTATATAGACTTACAATTTTACTATTTTCTGCATAATTTTGTAAGACTAGTTCTCTGATTCCTAAGGGAATTAATAGCCAAATTCCACTGCACAGATTGTGGGGCGCTTTGAAGATTTTACTAAATAAATTGTTTGCTTTATTGAGATCTTAAACTGAAAAAAATAACAAAATAATAAGCTCGAAATATGAAAAATTTGCTAACATTTTTCTTTTAAAAATTAATTTTATTTATGTGGGTTGAATACTTTTGTATATTATTTTCAGCCAAAACACTACTGATTTTTCCATTGAAAAATTATGTGGCTTCATAATTAGTTAATCTTAATCATCTTCCTACATTTGAGATTTAGTTAACTCTCTGCAAAACGTTTCAGATTACGTTCGTTTTGACCATTAGAAGTCAATAAACTGAGCAAGTTGGCTCCTTGCTTTAAACCACATTCGCCTAGCATAAAGATATTCATCAAGTTCATCAAAACATTTAGTTCTTTACTTGAGAACGTTGCTTTTCTCCTCTAGACTATCACAGATCCAGTTGCATACCATTAATATAGCACTAAAATAGTGAAAATCATTAAGTTATTCATGATTAATTTTCTTCATTTTTTATAAACGACAGCAATTAATATCTTAAACTTGAGCAAACTCTTTTACTCATTCATGTGTAATCGACCTAAATAATTGAACAATAAACATTCCGGCTTTCAATTTTAAAATTTGTAGGCTTCACTTATTTTTTATGTCGATATTAGAAGTTGTTTTTATTAGTAATCTTTATCATTTGAAAATAACAAGTCGTGAAATATCCAATATAAATGTTCTTACATTTTTATTGGAATTAGTATTTTTGACTGTACTTTTACATAAAAAGAAAATTGATGAAATGCAGCAAATCAGCTATTTATCAAATGGCTTTAAGTAAACTTAATCACATCATTCAGTAATAGAGCTTCTTAAAATATAATGAAAAATTTATGTTTATGAAGTTTTTGCTTTAGTAACAAGTTATGCAATGACAAAATTGCATTAATTTCAACACTAAAATTGAGAAGAAATTGGTTTTCTTCGTATTCGATGCTAAATGCGTTGATTTTGGTCACATAGTTTACAAAGGAAATAGATTATAGAAAAATTAAATAATGAGAACACCCAAAAATAAAGAAATTTTGATCACCTTATTATCACAAAATAGATTTATGTTATTTAATTTATTTATTTCATTTGAAAAGTAAATCCTGCTTCTTTTTCAGCAAATTTTTCAAAGTTAATAAAATTTGTGGCGCTTAACAAAAAATAGCTATGATGTATTATGAAAGTATGCTTAAGTTAACATCAAAAACTATTCTAAGATTTAGAAAAAAATATTTTTGAAGGAAAGTAATGCCAAAAACCAAATTATTATTTCCTTAGAAGATCGTTTGAAAAAATTCTTAATAATGAACATAATTTGAGGAGGTGTGTTATTGTGTTATTAGAGGGTGTGTTATTGAATGTAAAAGACATACAGTTTTTAACGTGTAAAAATACTTAAATTTGTAAATACTGAAAAAACGAAATGAAATAAGTGAATAAGAATGGTAAGCTAAATTACTGCTATTTGAGCTAGTAAACATGCTCCATGAATTAATAATATCGAAACTTGGTATGAAGTTTGTAGTATTACAAACATGAAACTAATTTCTTATAAACCATATAAAAAAATAGATCATTTACAGACGATATTAGTTAGAGAGTACACATTAGAATAAGCTCAATATTATTTCATTCACTCTTTTTTCATAAGCAAGTTACATAAATATTTATCAATAAAACTATACAATATATTGATTAGCGTATTTAAATACGAAGAATAGTTTGCAGCAACTATATAAAGAATAAAATGTGTCTATTGAAATAAAAATGATTTAATCAAGTAAAATATTTGCGCCATATTATATAAAATCTGTAGTTTTTTTAATAAGTCATTTCTTCTCAAATCATTTATTTATAAATTAAACAAATTCTATTAGAATAAGAGAAATATTTCTGTAAATGTCTCAATTAATAATAAGATTAGACCTAGAAACAAAAATATTGGAGAAACATCGTGTAAGCAGTCATCACGGATATTGCAAGAATACTTATAGTGGTCTCGCTTTGAAAATCAGCTTCAGGCTTCATTCATAGCAATGCATACAGATATTTTAAGTACCTACATCACATCAAACTGAATTTCTAAATTGTTTTGTCAGCACTCAATAACCAATGTCGTCAACTATCAAACTGGTGATTTTTTTCCTTGTTTTCGAAGTTCATCGCCAAGTTGTTTAATTTATACAGGAGTGATATAATGAGAGCTATTTCAATCACTGGAGCTCCCAGATCGATCAACCAGACATGAGAACCTTAATTATCGCCAAGATGAAAACGTGCCAAAGAGTTTCCAGCTGTTCACTAAGATCATGGAATCTAATTAAGTTGTCAATGAAGCCAGTAAAGAAGAATGAATGAAGATTTGAAAGATTTAGGTTAATGTGAGAGAAGTAGACAGATATTTATGCATTTCTTTATTTATATCTAATAAACCCGAGTCACTTGCTCCTTCGAACAAATAGAAAAGACTTATTTACATGATCTAAATGAGTCAGAAGTCAGTCATATAAATTATTCTAAATAAACACAAGCTATCTTCTAAAATATTCTCAGAAAAATGACTTATCATTCAACGCGTTAATTACGAAAAACAGTCAACTTTTAATATTATATACATACCGCATAAATTATTTTTTACATTCAGTTTCAGCTACAATTTAGGAATTAGTAATTAACTTCTCACTCCATATTTTCATTGAAATATATATCAAACATAATAAGCAAGCTTTATTCCCTTCCTTTTATCACAACTCATAATAAAACATTTGCATTTCTTCAGTCAGATGTGTTTATTATTAACATTTATTTGTAAAATATTATTCCTTTGCAAGAAAAATTTTACTAGATTTTCTCCGAATACAATATCGGAATATATTAATGAAAGGTTATTAGCGAAGCGTATTGTATGCCAAGCACTTTATCTTTATTTAAAACAAATCATTAGCAATCTTATCTTACAAGAGGAACTTTGAAGATATATGCACTAATAATAATGATATTTAGTCGATATTTGTTACCAAAGTTTGTACGTAATGAAAAATTCAAATGCTTATAGATATAGAAATTCATAAAATCCAAAAGTATAGGAATTCTCGGGTGTTTTTTAGAAATGTTATATAAACTTTAATAAAGACTAACAAAAACAGTTGTTTTTATTATGCATTATCTATAGTATGATTTGTATACCTTGCTTTTTGAATTACTTTAAACTATTCATTTTTTAAACTTTAACAATATTTAAAAATGCTTTTGATTCTGCAAATTAAAATAACAAGTGCTAATATAAGGATAAAAATATGTTTTAAAATTTAGTGGATTTTGAAAGAAATTTGAGCACGCGAAAAAAATTTTCTTTAAGTTTTTAATTATTTAATTTCAATTTTATTATTGAATTATTTATCTAAAAATAAATTAGCTATTCTCTCAATCTTTTAAGCAAGTATATTAATTGGCATCGCAATTAAAGAAAAATATATATTAAAAATCAAAATTTATATTGCTAATTTAGCAAATTATATCCAAATTATTACTTATTTAACTATATTAGAATGTTGTGAAATTTGTTTTTATGCTATAAATCAAAAAAATACATACATACATATATTTTGAAATTCCATAATATTGTTAAAGAGAAGATGCGTACGCTAAGTGCCAATATCAGGGCAGTATCTAACAATATTTTTGTCTAAAATTGAATTAATTGGCTTTGATATAAATAAAAACAGTTCGAGTATATAGTAGAAATATACTCAATGAAATTTCTCTCTTTACCTGGAGTGTCATTCAATAAAATGAATAACTTGGTTAAGTTAAATCCTTTGATATGATTTATGTCTCTTTAATAAGTTTATTATATATTCTTAAGAACTTTGTAATGATTCATGTACAAAACATATATGGAACGACAATATTTAGCAAGAAAGTTAAATATTTCTCAGGAAAATAAATATTTTGAATGAATTCTCAAAATTTATTTCCTATCTTTTCACTACATTTATTAGGTGTTTTTAAGTGATGCAGTGTTATACTTTTGTTATACCATATATATATATATACATATATATATATATATATATATATATATATATATATATATATATATATATATATATATATATATATATATATATATATATATATATAAATTCAACCTGACCTATAAATGAGAATTTTGATTATTAATCTGTGAATGTACTAAATTAATTTTATACATAGGGAAGTAATTGAAATATTAGACTCTTTCTGGTTTCTTGTTCATGATTATAAGTCTTGATAAAAATTAGATTTGAATTCCAGAGGGTTTAAAGTTCATTCCTCATAGTTTTATTTTTCCACAGAAAAGATATAAGAATAAATTTTATAATCTTTAAATCATGGTAAAGGCAATGCAATACAGTTATTTTGTATACACCTCTTCGAAAAACACCTATTAATGTTATTTTTAAAGATCTCCCGACTCTAAAAGCTTCAATCCTATTTGCGTTAGAATTTATGAATTGCAGATCCTTGAACGATATCGGAATAAACATTCACTCAAAGGAAATGATAGTTAGTTCTACAATAACAACCATTAGCGGAATTAAATTTACTGTTTGGGGACCCTTATAGTTTGGGCACCGAATAAATCATAACGAATCGTAAACTTTCCTCTGAAAAATAACAGAGATCCGAAACCAACCAATATGGTTTCCCACGCTCCGCAGTTACCCCATCGTATAGGAATTGGGTCGTAAACCATCGCCTTCATAGCCAAGGCAGGCATCGGTTGTTTGTGAAACTTGACCCAAAATTTGGTCGCACCTGAGAATTTTCGCGCCTTTCTTGACCCTGAGATAAATGGAGGGCTGTCGTAGATGACGTATACGATGTCATTTATCAGTCGTTTGTGGGGTGCGGCGTCCTTCGAAGTTGGGGGGAGAATCTGTGAACGAACTATTGTTACTTGCATTGGGAGATTTTAAAAAAGCGCACCCTGCAAAATCCCAGCAAAATTTTATAGGACTTATCCTAGCGAATACTGCTAAAATAAACGAGCAACAGAAAAATATGGGAGTTTTATGGGTTTTATATTCCTCTATTAAAATTGATGCATTGCATAAAAGATGAAGAAAACAAGGAATAAATAAAGGAAACACATAGGGATAAAATGATAAAATGCGAGTAAATAAAAGTTATTTTACAAAACTCATCTTATCATACAGTATATTTTAGAAAAAGATCCATTGTATTAACTCCTTTGAAAATTATTTTATCAAATCAGTAAGATTATCAACTTTAGAGTTAAATCGTTAAAAGTAAAATCTAATTCAGAGCTTATTAATTAGATTTCATTATTGTCAATCAAATTTAAAGTCGAATGTTTCATTATGCAAGTGAAAGAGCGATTCTGTTTGATCATTTTTAATTAGTATATTTATCTCAACATTTAATTTTATATTAAAGTAAATTATGCTAAATTTTAAGAGGTTGGGATTGATATCATAAACTAACACCAGAAGGAGTTACCTATTCATATTTTTATGATAGATCTATAGATTATATTTCCCTTCAAATGAAAAATTGAGTTGTATGAATACCATTAAAAGTGAAGAAGAAATTTCGTAAGCTTTATATGATATTTATATATACACTGGCCAATGAATTAGAAACCCATGATTCATACTTTATTGGATAAGCTTTGAAAGTATGATAGCTCGTTTTTTCCCTTCGGCATCACGTCTACATGTTTCTGGAATGCATTTAAGTCCAGAGAATATCATGCACTAGTTATTCAACATTTTATATATCGTAAATTAGATTTCAAAGTGGAAGTGCTGCAGAATGCATCTTTCCACCGTATCCCACACATTTTCTATAAGTTAACGATGCCGGCTCTGCAATGGCCAGAAAAATTGTTGGGATTCAGAGTGACGTTCAAGGAACCAATTTTGAACATTTTTTGCACAATGCATAGACAACTATGCATTCTTAACTATGCTTGTTTTATTGATCCGTCCCAACCTGAGTACAGATGGAAGATTAGATATCGTAAATTAGAGGTTGCACTAAATATCAAGTTTATCTTGGTATCACATGGCTATTTGTTTATCCTCAAGGTAGAACTGGTCACCTTTCCATAGCAAGAGAACATGCCCATATCACATAATGCGTAAAGCAAGATAAATTCAATGCTCCGTAGGATTCACGCCAAGTTCCAACAACTTCAGTCAGTATTAATTAAGATGTAGTAGGAGTCATCCGATCACATTATCCGTTTCCAATTCTCAGATGCTTCATATCTTCTTCCCCAAAACCACTGCAAACGAACTTTTATATGTCAGGCAGATGTGAGTATTAACTATCAACTGTGCTTTCTTCTGCGATTCCCTGCGCATGGTTCGATCTAAGATCTGTTCGGAACAGCCTTGGTTGATGATTTTGCCATTTGAAGCACCTTAGAGTTACTGCTTTTCGTCTGGGATGATATCGATTTCGTTTTTGGAAAATTGTACTCTAATCAAGATTACACTGCCTAGACAAAAGCAGTGGATACCTATTTAAACTTTTCAAAACTTTTGATATGATTGTTTTAGAGAACCCAGAGAGGTTTGCTGTATTCAAATTCCTGGACCCTACTAAACCGGTAACAGTAGTAATTGCTTTTTCAAACGGTGAAACGATCATTTTCCCCGTTTGTTTCATTTATTGTGGAATGCACTCTTGTACCTTTATACTTACGATATTCTCTTTTCAGCCTTCTAACGATGTGTTACCAATTTCATAAAAATTTGCATACACGCATACTTCACCCTTGGCAAGAATTTAAAATAATATCTTAAAGTTTTCCAATTCACTGATCAATATATATATATATATATATATATATATATATATATATATATATATATATATATATATATATTCTACATAATTTACAAACAATATTATTCTATACATATGTATAGAAATATATTCACACATATACATGAGAAGCAAAATAGTTAATTTTAATATAGATCATTCTTCCTTTTTCTAAAAATGTGAAATTCATTATGCTAGAAACTAAGTTATGATGTGTATAAAGTTGAATAAAAATATACTTTATACATTTTCGGAGCATTTACCACGTTTATACTTTGCTAAATAAATTATAATATTATTTATTTATTTTATTTATTTGTTTTGATTTTAATATTCATTTATCTGATAAATTATTTTGCTATATTTTTCTTTATTCCTGACATTTTAAATAGTGATTAAGGCATAGATTCATGTCTTTCCCTCAATGAAACATCGTCAAAAGTTTAGTGAAGTAAAAAAAAATTCTTTTTTTTTTTCTTTTCCAAATTCTAGTGCATAAATACATTCAACGAGATTAACAAACTTAATCCTCTGTGCAATAATAAGTACAATGAGCATCATGTGGAATCTTATACTCAAAAAATATTAAGATTATAAATTTTAGCATTTTATGAACCTAATGTACCCTGGTGAAATCATTTTAAAGGTTCATTTCTAATATTGAAACTTTCCGTTGGCTTGGGCGTAATAAATGTTTCCTATTGCGAACGATGTAGGAAAGATTCATTCACAAAGATGTGAAATATAAGAGAAAAAAAGTTAAAATGGATAATTTCAATTATAAAAATAAGAAAAAATTGTGTTAAAATAGTAAATCTGATATAATGTTTAAAAAAGTATTATATATTGAAATGAACATTTTTCGATTTGAAAAATTGTGTAAATATGTGAATTTGAAATCAAGTTACAGTAATTTCAAAATTGAAATTCAGTGGCCATTTTTGGCATTTCATTTAATTTTATTAAAATATAGTTGATATGAGAAAAAATTATCAAATTTTTTTCATTTATATTCATCAAATTTTAATAATCTTATATGTGCCATATCCTAATGAAATATAAATTATAGCATTTAACACATTTTTGAAAAAGATTTTAAATTATACAGACTTCGATCCATAAACAGAAGTAACAAGTACACATATATTCTCCTATAACTGTGATATTTAGTTTAAAGTTTAATTTATATAATAATAAAATGTCGTAAGTATCGAATATTAAAAAGAATTTAAAAAATAGGCAGGATAACTTTTCCTGATACAACAGTAACCATCTCGTCACAATTTTATCAGAATCTATAAATTTACTTAGATTTAATTTTAATGGCAAATATTTTTTTTAAACCATGAGTTTTATCAGAGTAATCTTAAAAATACTAAAAACATCTGCTAAAATAAAATTCTCGTAAAGAAATATATTTAAAATTAATTAAATAATTTAAAAATATTTATCTTGTTCTCCCTCACGGAAATAAAATTGCAATGATACTTAAAAATACTTTTTAGTTGCGTATTAATTAATTTATTTATTTATTTACAAGAACACAAAATTTGGTAATATCTGCATTTAACAACACGATATTCGTAAAGTTTTTCTCAACAGTTTAACCACTATGAAGATATGAAATTGTCCTTATTATCAGAGATGATAATTTATATACCAAAAAATATTTATAAGTAAAATAAATTTTTCAATATAAGTAAATATGGTCCTAGCAGTATAGGAATCGAAAATGTTTGTAAGCTATAGAGTACTAAAAAATATTTTTCGTATGTTTTTTGTATGTATGTTTAATTTTTCTTATGTTTGGTCGTTTCTTATGATCTTGACTTATCTATTAATTGATACATTGATTTTAATATTTTTTTGAACATATTTGTCTGATATGTAAATTGTTATATCATTTTTGAGTAATAGATTAACAAAATTACCAGGTCAACATTGTATCTATACAAATTCTTTAAATTAAAATGCTATTGTTTCAAAAAGTTTTAAAAAGGTATTTAGCATTATTTATTAAACTCTTTAATATCATGATTCAAAAGCAATTTTATAAAATGAATCTAATTAATGTTCATCAGCAAGAAATTCTCTATAATACTGATCTGATTGTAGCTCAAATCAATAATAGATGGCAGCACCATAGTTTGCTAAGGAGAGTATTGGTTTTAAATTTAAATTCTCGCTTATAATTAGAACTCGAGGTATTTGAAAGAAAAAAAATCACCTTCCTGGACATTTAAATATTTATATTCTTGTTCTATTATAATTTTTCCGAACTTCAAATGTAAATGATTTTTGTCGTTCACATATTCAGTAAATGGCACACCCCATTCTGTTAATGAAAATACTGGTTTTAAATTTAAATTCTTTCATTTTCAACGTGGAGATTGAGAAACATTTTAAATGAAAAATTCATTACATAAAAAGTGTTTTAAAATAATTATATTCATTAAATTAAGTTACGAATTAATGCAGGTAGTTAGCTAGAATTTAATAATGTAGGAAATATATTATGTTTACATTTTCTAAGTAATGAACTGTAACATTAAGTTAAGATAAATAATTTTTCTTTGTGAAGTTTATGAACAAATTATAAATGACACTGCTCTATAACGTTCAGACTGTCACTTATAACTAATGTTGATAAAAATAATAATCAATACTACTGGTTCGTAATAATTACATTGTATTCTTCGCTTACGACGTAATTGATGTATCAATATCAATTCTGTTTCAATTTTATCGTATTCAATCAATACTGCAAATCCATCAAGTGAGACAGTTGCAATGTTACGCACACCCCTCAGCTCAACAGAGTCCACCCTCAAAACAAACACAAAGCCTCGAAATATTTGGCTTGTCTTAATGAACCTAGCTCACCCATTAGCGAGCACTCTGTAAACTATTGGCCGATCTAAAATGAACGACCTCTGTCCACTTTACCCAGCTTCATTTATTTACTTGTTTTTTTGTCCTTTTTAATCTGCCTTACTCTCTCTTCTAGAGAGAAAAAAACGCAATTAACGCCGCATCGTGTTTCGAACGCCGCTCCCCACGATGGCTATCTGATATTCCATTTCCCATTACTCCCCTCTTTAATGGTCAGTTGGATAGAAGGGTGGGAGGAGAATGATCTGGAGAGGGGGGGGGGAAGAGTGGACTTGATCTCCCGTCTGTGGAATGGATTGGAAACGGAAAATCAAACGGTTGCTTTTCGTCGGTTGATTACCCTTCTCGTCGGTCATTGGGTTTCTTAACCCCCAACACGGTCAGAAATAGATTTGTTTTGCTTTCGATTAGGAGGCCCATTGACATTTCGTTTAGTAATGGTTAAAAACAGCAGGGACTGTTTTTTAACGTGATATTTATACGGCTAGAAACAGAGGAAGTAATAATTTAACCTTATTTGAGACATGTTTTTAAAAATAAATATAAAAATACTAAAGAAATTTCTTCTTGAATATTTAATGTCAAACTCGTAAGAAAATATTTTTTAGAGACTATTTTGATTAAAGTAAAAAGAATGATCCTACTGATGCAATAAATAGATTAAAATATATCATATATATTTCGTAAAAATTGACATATAAATATTATTTCATGGGTTTCTAAAAGTATTGGTAACTGACTTGGGTGAAATATTAAAAAGAGTACAGATAATATTTGATGTGATAAGAAACGTACACAATATTGTGTGGTTAACACACAAACACACACACACATATACATACATACATATATATATATATATATATATATATATATATATATATATATATATATATATATATATATATATATTACGATTATAACCCTAGACTGTCTTCTTGCCAATGATATTGTAATAAAATAATAAAACATAGAATTAAGGATATATCGTCGGCAATACTGTAGTTATATTGCATATTTAAGCCTAAAATATCTTCAAAGTAAACAAAAATAAATTTTAGTCGGAAGTACTTAAGAAATTTTGAAAATCTTAAAACATTCATTGAATAAACTTTAATTATTTCAGATTTAAAAAAAAGGTTTTTAAGTTTAGAGAGAGAATGATTAATGATTGTAAGAGAATTCGGATTTTAATAAGAATTACTCTGATCTTTTACTAAGCTTTTCTCATTGCTTCATTTCTCTTGTCAAACGTTTTAATTGTAACAAAATTAAATAAAGTTTTAAATATTAGTAATGTTTTTGATTCTCTAATGCTCTCTGTTTCCGAAAAAACTACTTCAATATAGCGTCATACTGATGAATTAACTTTTAAGATATTTTCCCTGTTTTTAAAAATCAATTAAATGATATTCAAAAATTATCTGATAGAAAATAAAAAAAATTAGAGAAAAATAATAACCAATCTAAAACAAATCCTTATGCAATAAATGTTAGATTCATAAAAAAATGTATGTAAATATTAACTGTTCCCCTTCCCCCACAGAGATTATATATATATATATATATATATATATATATATATATATATATATATATATATATATATATATATATATATATATATATATTAAATAAATACAGCAAGAACTATATGATTAATGTAGAGCCTTTCACTTCTAAAGGTTTGTAAAACTTTATAGAAATACATTGAGTATAAAATTGAGTTTTGCTACATCATCATAGTGGCCTATCACGTCTAATTATAGTATGGAGTACCCCTGGATACACATTTCAACCATCTCTTGTTCTCATTAACGGCTATTTGAACAGTTAAGTATCTGTTGTTGAAAGGCCGATGGCACCATCTTTCATACGAACCCTGCAAAATGATGCATTTCAGCAGAATAATATTTAATCGCATGTTGATAGTACAGGGTGATCTTTTTTAAAGTGACAGTGTTTGGAGTGCCCTATAGCACGATCAAATAGCCGAAATGACACCAAACTTGGTATTTAGACTAATCAAGATATGGAAAAAAGGATTCCGTGAAAAAAAAATTTAGTTCAAAAAGTCGCCGCTAGGATGGCACTGCGTTTAGTTTAAAATAATGAGAATAAGCATAAAACACGGGTTTCAAAGAAAATGCAAATGTTGTGCAATAACAGTGCTATAAGGGCTATAAAAGCAAATAGTAGATAGCACCGACAAATAATCTCAGCTGAAGTAAATGAGCTCCAGTGGCCATACCTCTCATGTTACCGGAACGTGCGTTTATGTTGGTGGAGCATCAAATTTGTCTATTCTAAAGGAAAATATAAGGAAGATAGTGCGGGATATTCCTCGTGATATGTTACGTACGGCTGTGGAGAACGTTGTGCACAGAATGCACGGTGTTATTTCTGAGAACGGTGCTCACATTGAATGTGGTCTAATTCCTAATCGGAGAAGTTAATATCGTAAACACACTAATAATTTAACTGTGTGATTGTGTATGTATCAATATTTTAATTTTCTCACATTTTATACATTGTAAAGCACCACAAAATGCCCTAGCGGTGATTTTTAAAACTAACTTTTTTACGGAATCCTTTTTTTCGTGTTTTGATTAGTCTAAATACCAAGTTTGGCACCATTTCGGCTATTAGATCGCGCTACAAGGCGCTCCAAACATTGTCACTTTAAAAAAGATCACCCTGTATTATACTGACCTTCTTCGATACAGAAAATGTTCGACCGCTACTTTGGTGAGCATATTCTCAAATTCTCCTAAATAAATTTTTGTCTGGTCGATGGTTGTTGAGTGATAGTCTCATCACAAGTCACTATTAGCTCTAAAACAATTTGAAATTATTGAGTTGATCAATCGATGCAACAAATGATGATCTGCGATATCCATTTAAAGCAGCAAGGACTGTTATGTCTATGCATGACAGCCAATTTCTCTTTGATCTAATATCTAAGAGGTTATACAGGTATTTTTGATCCCAATGATTGTTGTTCTGAATAATTATTTTTAAGAATGTATGTTTATAAATGTATTTGAAAAAAAATCAATTATTTCCAGTATAATATGTTTGTCAAATAAACGTAATTTTGTTATTTGTTTTTATTCTTGGTGTAGAAATTATGAGACATAACAATATACATAAATATTCTTACATTATTGGAATATTTACTGAGACATATCTCTCAAATATGATTTTAAATTACAAAGCAAAATTAAAAGCAGAATGCACTAGGAATTTGTTTTCAAACTGAATCAAACTTTAAATAATAAATATCTTATTTTTATATTATATATATATATATATATATATATATATATATATATATATATATATATATATATATATATATATATATATATATATATCTTATATTTCACTACTTATTTTCATTGCAATTTATTGTATATAGATTGCTGATTATATAAATTAAAAACTTTTACGGAATTTTTTCATTTGTTTGAAGCACAGCTTAATATGTTCATTTATAACTTCAATAATTTATTTTATTAAATTAGGTTATAAATATGATTGTTATTTTATTCACCTATATCTGATTCCGTATAATTATGAGTCACTAGTAATTTAGTAAGAAGTGATTTTAAAATGTCTTTTTTCTTTTTCAATGTACAAAAAAATCATAGGTAAATCAATATTTAACGTCAATTTTTAGTTTCATATTTCGGAACCGCATAGTAGAGAGCTTAACATCTGAAAGCTGTTATACTGTTTTTAACAACAATGATATATTGTTTTTAGGGAATACCTTTAAAAGTGGGTCTGATTCTCAAATAATGAAGGAGATCATTTGGAAAACTTATTAGTACCCATCCAGATAGACATATGTGGGAAAAAATTTGCCACATATGTGATCTCCGTGCCCTAGTGGCAGTACAGCTCTTTTCGAAGGATCAAGTCCTCATAACCGTTAAACAATGACAGCTGAATATAGCGCTTCTACCTTCTGTAAACTCACCCTTCTGTGAATTGCTTGGGATCTCTTGCAATTTTCGGAACCCGGAAACAATTAAAATCCTAAAAGCAGAAGTTTGCGTTTAATATTCTCATCATGTTTTTCGAGTTTACTCCCTTGCGACCAGTGAATACAGCCCACTATCTATACAAAATCTTCTCGCTATAGATATTAAAATGCCTTACAATGGTTTTCAGCCGTTAGGTTATGCACTTTGTGGTATCAAACAATCGGCGAAACCGTGTGCGCTTTAGGAAATAAAACTCCGGATTCAATCCCAACCACTGTCGATCATATGTCCTTCATTTTTATAAATCTGCAAATAGAAATTGTATTTCTATTTGCGCTTTTCTTGGAAAGAGTGCTTGGTAGTTTCGATCATTTCCTCCCAGTTACTCGTCAATAAGTTCAATTATCAATGAAAACGTCAGTAGAAAAGCCATATCTTTCAATACATGTGAAAGACAATACTTTGCGATAATGTTTGAATCAGCATAGCTCTCTGTACCTAGACTTATAATGGATATTAAAAACACTCATAATGACTAACAGGTGTTACACTTCCTCTACCAATGGAATTAAAATTGTTATCTTCTGTTGTTATAAAAAATGTTTGGATCAAACCTATAAACCACCACACCGAAATTCTGTGGTCTTACCATTAGACTTAACAACATATTAACAACTGTGTGTGATAATGAAACTGTGTAAAACTACGTTATATATTGAAACCACCAAATAAGCTATTCGATATTGCTGTCGCTTTACGATGAATTTCATATTGACTGCGGGTCGGCTCTCAGTAAAGATGATGGAGTTAGAATCTTAAAAACCTTAAGAGAGTCCATACTCTTTGTTTAAATTATAAATAATATACGTTTTTATGACTCACTTTTCAACAGCCAAGCAGTCTAATTTGTAAAACACTGATACTCCATAGCATTTATCATTAACAAACATTGCAGGCATAAATAATATGTGAAATTTAAACTGACCTCGATCAAGAGAGATTGCTGTAAAAGTTCTGTTTTTATTACTTGGAAGTGCATAAGGTGAAGTTCTTAAGCTTGAAAGCACTGAAGGCGTCCACATACCAAACTTTAGTACTTAGATTTGAACTCCATGGCTTAAGATATTGATGTGAATTTATTTTCTAAATACAATGAAATTTATGTGTATGGAAAAGCGATGGATTTATAGAATATATCTTCATTAAATGCAATCGGTTATTCCCTTGATGAATTTAAGTAGAAGTTATTATTTCTTTTCTGTAAAATTCTTGAATTTTGAGAAAGATAAACCATGAAAATCATTTATCATTGAAATTGCTAGATTATTTATTGGAAATAAAGCAAAATATTTCCTTTTAAGCAAAAATTCAGAAAATTTTTGACAGAAGATCAATTCAAATATTTCATATCAAGTATATAGTGCATATATAGTGCGATCATATGTGTGTAATCACATTAATAAATGATTAATAAATAATTAATGAAATCTAAATCATATAATACGATCTCAAAGTGAAATATTTGACATTCGAGTCTTTTTTATGTTCTTAACATTAATTAATTTTTATCTTATCTAAATCATACAATTCGATCTTTCAGCAAAATATTTGACATTTGAATCTATTGATACTCTTAACACAATAAATAATTTTTATCTAAATCACACAATACGATCATAAAGCAAAATATAATGCATTTGAGTCTATATTTACTTTCTTCACAGTAACATAGTTTTCATTTTCTTTACTTCGCTTTGATTCTTTTTTTATACAATTATAAAATTATTATAAATATTAATTTTTTGTTTTTGTTAACGTCTTTCATATGAATTTACTTTTAGGGCATTTAAAATTCATATATTTATCTTGCGCTAAAAGGTAGGCATATTATCCCATACTAGGGAACATCTGCTTGTTGTTCTTCCGGTAGAACAGATAATAGAATGACTTCTAGTAGGAAAAATGAAGTAGTGTACACTGATGTTCAAAACTTATGGAACAGGTGTTTTTTGTCATCCGAAAGACATGAAATTTAGAAATAAAAGACAGCATTTTGTTTTAAGCAATGAAGTTGTTGCGCGAAATGAATATAATTCATACAGATATATGTTTTCTTCACACATTTTGCTTCAAAGTTTTTGCTTTATTTGTAATGCAACATTTTACTTTCTATTTTTCTAATAACAGGTGTTTTGACGTAAGTAGGAAACATTTTCAGTTGTAAATTAAACACATTTTCTCAATTTTGTATTTTTTATTCCAGGTTAAAATGAACATCAGTTCAAGAAATAAATAAAAATAAAATGCAATTATGTTTTGTAAAATACTACTTTTCAATAAATGCAAGCAGATAAGTAGGTTTATGTGTTTTAGTTACTAACGCAATTTACTTAAATTATAATAATAGCGAGTATGTTTTTCGGCACAAATGCCGCATAATCCATGATTCCGAATTCTGAATTTTTTTGGCGATGAAGAAATGTTGCCAAGACGTAACGTGACGTGCGCGATAACGTAAATACTAGGGTCACCAAAATAGAATTTTCGGCATAATTCTTTTAGGTCTCCATATGTATGACGTAATAAAAACGAGGTTGCCAGATACATAAGAATATCCGCCAAAAAAATCACCAATCTCAGAATTTGGCATCATGGATTATACGGCACCTGTGCCTGTTTTTCAAGATTTGGAGCAATTAAACTCAACTTTTGGGCATGACAGTACATATGGGGGCCAAGGCCTACAATGCCTAAATATCTATTTTAAAGGCCGAGGTACTTTTGGGTGTGAAGCATATGTCTCGGTTAGGTGGTCAGCCTAGCGCATAACCTCAGTTTTGTAGTTTAAATCATGTTAATTACTTAATTTTACAGACACACTGAAGGGATGAAAGACTGAATCTACCTTACCCAGCTCGTGGATCAAATAACATTCTATGTAAAAATACAAGTTATGAAATTTTATCTATCTCAAAGTATGTCTCATAAATATGCAAATGATATTAGAAGAATAGTAATCCAATTTTCGTAAAAATTATTAATATAAAATTCAGTTGTTTCCTTAGTTTTTTTTTTTCCTCGGGTTCCAATACAAACAAATTGATGACATCAAAATTCATATAGGGCAAAAAATTTTTAAATTTTTTGCCTTGCTGATTAACAAAACAATAAAAAAATCTAATAATATAGACCACCTTTATATTTACTGGAAATAAAGCTTTATTGTACAAGAAAACGGCAATAAAGGTGAAATGTTTGTGGTCATTATATGTAAGGTACGATCAAAAATATTCCTCTTATGGTCATTGACGAATTGTTTACGCAAATTAACACGTTGCTGAATTTTTTTAAATAACCCCCGATGTCTAGACATGGCATTATTGTGGCATTCACTTATTTCAAAGGAACAGATAGAAAATACTGAAATTTAATAATGGCGACTTTATTTACAAATGCAGCCAAACAACGTCAACATTTTTTATCAAAAAATAGACTGCTGTTACGTTTGTTTCGCTGTTGAAAAATAATTTTTTGTTGTTTATAAAAGGACAAAAACTAATAGACATTTTAGTATACTTGTACATCTACCTTGTAAATCCGGTCTCTGCTCATGCAATGCCTATTTTAGTTAACTAAGAAACCTCTGAAATTTTGATAGCTTAAGTCAGACAAAGAAGTCTAGCACTTCTCGACTTCTTCAAGTTGAAGAAAAAAGAGTTTTACTAAATGGAAATATTCAACTTGGTAAAGCAGTGTGATGTTCGCCTAGATGCTTTAACAATTTTTTATGACTTGCATACTATTGCACAGCCGTCTGCCGAAATATTTTTTGATTTGTTCTGATAAAATAATATTTACAAAATAATATATTACATCCATTTTATAGCTACTTCATTGACGTTTGTACAAACGTACACCAATGCTATAAGCCCTTTTCATAGGAAAGTCAGATAAAATAATCAAAACTTTCTTATGGATTCAAGTTTTCCATTCAAAGAGTGTCTCAAATGAGCTAATGATACATTTAATATATTACCAGTTGCAGTCTAAAATAAATTCCGGCTAGTTTAAACTATGAAAAAGAGTTTATGTATCTTTTGTATAATGATTTGAATATTCAAAAATGATAGTATTTTTTGTGAATTTTTCCTTAAAACTTTAGCAAATCTCTCCATAATGAACACATGTATCGTGAGTTATAGACAGTTGTTGAATAAGGCATGCAGTAGTAGTTTATAAACATGATATTAAATATGAATTATCGTAGACATTGAATAATAGAGATAGAATTCTATAAAGCAATATCTGGATGTGAGTGTACTGCAGTTTTATAATAAATATTATCCAGTTCCCTTAATCACAAAAATTCCTTAAATTATTTTCAAATGTTAATCAAATTTCTTTGAAAGAATAGAAGTACGTAATTTTGTTATTTATTATCGAAAAATAATTATAATTATAATGTAATTGATTTCTTATAAAAATATTTAAATTATAGATTGAATAATTAAATAAAGAGTAAATATGATTTTCAATAAATACTCTTTGCAGATGAAATAAATGTGAATTTATAATAACGAATATGAAAAGTGTAATTTAAGATATAGTTTCTTGCATATTCCTTAAAAAAATAATAAAACATGTGTAATCAATGTACTTTTTAAAAATATTTATTTTTTGGTTGTGACATTTTTTTTTATTATTTTGACTTTGTAAAATAAATTCAACAAAAATATTATGTAAAAACACAATGTATTTTCAATCAAAATAAAAATAATAATCCTCAAATTAATTATAAAGCAAAATATTTTTTAAAAAAATTTGTAGCAAATAAATTTTAATTCAAAAAAATAAGTAATTAAATAGCGAAGAAGAGTTTTAATAATTTGTCTTTATAAATGGTATAATGAAAATAAATAATTTATTTTTAATCCTTTAAGCAAATTTAAGTAAATAAAAGTATTATCGATTTCAGTTACAAACAACAAGTATTGAAAATGAACAATTTAAAGTAACAAAATATTTACGTAAATATAAGTACCGTTGATTTCAGTGAGGAAACATCAATATATAATATGTACTTAGCCCAGAACTGGACAGTTAAAAATAACTGTTCTGAGAATCTTCGTAGTTAAGAAGTAGAGATCAAACAAAAGATCCCCAAATCTTAACTTGCTACCCCATAGTTACCATTTAACTTGAAAATTTTCACGAGTATGACGTATTCAAAGCGTACTCCAACTGGCTTCAGGGAGCATAACAAATTTCGACTGAGCGTCTGTGGATTCGAACTCCTTATCACTTGACAATGAGAACGACACCCTTAACAATCAGGCTACCACAGTCGCCCATTGGACCCATTTATAAATAGCAAATAATAACCATGAATAATTTAAAGTAACGACATATTTACGTAAATAAAAATGCCATTGATTTCAGTTATAAATGGCAAGTATTAAATATGAATAACTTAAAGTAACGATATATTTACGTAAATAAAAGTACCGTTGGTTTCAGTAATAAATGGCAAATATTAACCATGGATAATTTAAAATAACGACGTATTGCGTAAATAAAAGTACCGTTGATTTCAGTTATAAATGGTAAGTATTAAACATGAATAATTCAAAATATCTCGCTGATGCAATCGTCGTTTTGCTTAAAACTGAATTTTACAGAATAATTATTGGTTCACTTTGATTTCTGATTCATAATTATTAGATATTCGAGAATATGATATCTTTCCAAAACAAATTATTGCTTGAAATCTTTCTTTATGTTTCTGCGTGTATGTAAAATGATAAAATTTTTTGTAAAAAAACGAATTGATTTATAATTAAAATATACAAAGAAATGTATTTTGTGTTTAAAATGTCCGCATTATCAATTGAAATCGAGAAAGGCAAAATAATTTTTCTCTGATGGTTAAAATCTACAAATTATTGATGAAAACAACCCCATTTACAATAATTTCAAATCTTATAATTTTCATTTATACAACATTCGAGACAGATCATAATACAAGTTAAACCTAAGAACAATACCAGCTGATACATGAAAAAGCTCTAAAGATAATAAGGATGAGACAATGATTTCAACTTCTTTACTCTTGCGTATATTCAGTTCTGATATTTATAATTTATGCTCTTGATTTAAGAAAAGATCAGTTCTCTAATTCCTTCCATGATATTCGAAATGCAGAAAAAGAAACGTCTACTTCTTATTCAGGCGCTGCCTTCTAATTCAATCATTGCAAAAAGGCGAAGTGATCGCTGACAAAATGCAGCATACCCAGCCGCCTTCCGGGCAAAACCGCGTTAAAAGAATCCTTCATCTAACTATTGAAATTAAAGGTAATCATTGCACTCACATTTACGAAGTCATTCGGCTCATCCATCACATTGAATAGGAGAAAACCCCTTTAGAAGACTAATTCATTTCTCCTTTTTTTGTTGCCAAATGCCGCCAATGGAGGCGAAATAAAAACAAGCAAGCACAAACACGCCTCATAAAATGTTGCACTATTCTTTTGATGATCAAATACCAGAGCAGTTGTTTAAGTTTTCGAAAAGGGAGGATTAACATACCTCTTTTATTATAAACTCAAATCAAGCCTCCAGGCTTGGAACCGATTTCTTAACAACTCAATTCTTGGCGTAAATGGCAAGTTTGTGGAGGGGAGAAGGGGGAGAAATTTCACTCGAAAGACGCCCGTTTGGCGCGATTTATTTTTTTATTATTTACTTTTCTCGTCCTTCTTTGTAAATTACAGCTCGAAGTAGTTTCAGACGTCAGCTTATCGCGTTATCTGACAGACAGGACTGAGAAAAATTCAATTAACCATTAAAAAAAAATAATAAAAAAAATTTCGGAGCGTTTTTCTTTAAAATAAATCTAATGATGATAATCAAAACAAGAATATAAAAAAAAGAACTCGAAGGCTTATAAGTGGAAATTTTTTTCCCTCTAGGTTTACAAGATCAAATGGAACTCATTTTTTCTCTGAATTTTGACTTGATGTGAAGTTGGAGCTCATATGAGATCTCATACCATAAGAATGAGCTTTAATTTCTAGCTCACCGCCGACATAAAGAACTGAAGATGAAGTGTCAGTCAATGTCTTTTAAAGTCTGCTAATAGATTTGTCCTTCCACACGTAAATTTTACCATAATTGAGTAAATCATATATGAAGTTGACGAATGACTTTCTCTGTTGAAAACAATTCATTTTAAGGAACAAGTTTAAAATAATACATATTTTCAAACATTTTAGCCTGTCTTTTTAGTCATTGTAAATAATTATCACTTTTGATGAGGAAAAGCACAATTTTATTAGTCTTATTTAAGTTACGAATACTTTTTGTATAAACCCCTAGAATGAGTATTACTATCTTTCTTATGTATTTCATATTAATCATAACATCCTATTATTTAGTCATATTGCTGTTACTCCATCCCATGAATGTAAATAAATATTAAAATTTTTTCATTTAAAACTTCATAACCATTATTAGCTCGTATATATGGGTATAAATTCGCAATATATATTTAATATTTAAAAAAACTGCCATTCAAACACAAAATTTTCATTTCATCTTCATTTTATGCACTAAAGTTTACCTTTTATTTTGTAAATTAATAAATAACTAGCCCCAAAGGGAATCAAATATACTATGCATAGCACATAAGTAACGGGTGATATTTCCTATCAATTTATTTCATTGAATATGTAATGTTGTTCTACGCTGTTAACAAAAAAATGTAAGCGAGATGTATATTTTACGATGAGGTTTTTTAAGATGATTTTGTTTCCAAATTATTATTATTCAACTTTTCTCCTTTAACATTAAACGAAATAAAATGTATAAAATGGAGTAAAATTATATATTTCTTAATTACAAAATCGATTAGATCAAAACATGATAAGAATAAGAGAAATGTATGTGAACTATACTATGCATCCTTAAAATGAAGATTTCTTTCCAAAATATTTTTAAGCGAAAAAAATTAACATTGCAGTGCATTTACCAAAGGAGTTAACAAGAAATAAATGCTGATTAATTAGACTAATTTATAATAGCTCTTGTAATTTAATTTAATTAATATAATTTACTTTACATATTAAATTATTCTTTTTTTAAAAAAAGATAGGTACAAAATACCTCAAAATTTGACATTTGCTTCATGGTTTAATACACCATTTACATTACTTTACAAATAATTACCTTTTACGATAATATAATAATACTTACGTAATTTCTATATTATGACGAAAAATTTTGTTTATAAAAGTCAGATAAAAACATATCTATCCTGGCTTAGCAAATTGATTTCCCTCATGTAATTGACATTGAATATATTTTTCTAAACATTAACTTTATTAATGTCACATTAAGTAGCATCAAAATACATCGCATAAAATAAAGCTCAAATGTAGTTAATATATATATATATATATATATATATATATATATATATATATATATATATATATATATATATATATATATATATATATAAAATTTGATAAAACGGATAATTTTAAAATGGAAAACTTTTTCAATTGATAACTTGTGAAATAACTTTAAAATTAATGGCATAAATATAATAATATTTCAAAATAAATTTATAGGCTAACAAAGCCCACATATGATCTTGTTTAACTCTATTAATATTATAATTAATTAGTTCAATTTATTAGCTCAATAAGTTTTAGTAATTCTAATAATTAAGTTAAGTAAGAAAATACGTCTTATTATAATATTAAATCTCTTAACAATAATAAAAGGAAGAACGAAAATAATTTACAAGCATTAACATCACAATTAGTAATTTTTTAATTAAAAAATTTGTTTTTTGTTTATAATGAAACAAAACACATATTTTACTGTGCATTTTAAGGAAAATATATAAAAGCTTCAGCTTGGAATATGACAGTTTAATAATACGTGATAAATTTTACATTTTGCTCTAATATTTATTAGATAATACGTTAGCAAAAACATTTGATTTTCATAAACCTTCAAGTTGTTGTCATTGATTTAATTTGTATCTTGATATACGTATAAGGAATACTTGTCGTTTTTATTTAAGTTTTTCATGGAAATAAATTTGAGTTTAAAAATGAAATGCATACATATATCGCTCCAATTAATAAAATTAGTACTTGTTAAAATAAATTATTTATGTAGGATTTTTTCTAGCTATTTTAAAGAGGTCAATTTAGATACAAAAAATTATCAGTTTTCAGCAAGATGCTATGGATTTAACAGATTTTTATTTTCTTTTTTTAAAAGTAATTTTGTATAAATGCAACTTTGTTCAACGGAATAAGAGAAATTCATTACCATTCTAGATCGAATAACTAAAAGAATGAAACAAATTTGTGGAAGAAAGATAACAAGAGTATATTGTCTATTATCCGCAGATTTTTTCATACTATTCTATAAATCTTTAAATTTCACATTTTAAAATTCTATAAACTACATTACCGAAATTTTTTAAAAAAATAAGAAAAATGGGAGTGAAGATACAAATCATAGCTGAAGACATTTTAGAAACTTTGTTTTTTTTAATATATAATACAGTAATAAATAGATATTTTCAAAAAGATAATGCAATTTTCTCCAGATAACGAATACTTCTTTACGAAAAATTTATATAATAGTTAATTTTTCCATTAATAAAAAAATATGGCAATAAAATGACAGTTTGATATACTGGAAAGCAGTTTTTGACGAGTTGAAGAAGGAACATATGAATTATCTAGCCAAAGTCTGGAATGCTAACTTTTTAGGTGTTAGATTAGCATATTCTAAGACAAAAGTAAACACATTCCTTATGGTAAATGTACCTTACACGATTATAAAATTTTGATATAATTTTTTAAAAAATAAATTATTAATGCGAAGATGTTATTAGTCATTTATATAAAACAACACGAAGTAAATAATAGATTTATTATAATAAATTGAATAAGTTGTAACAATCATTAACCTTGATTCAATATATTCATTATTATTCCAAGCGAAAATAGATTAGTGCGTGATTAGGAGATAAACCGAAAATACTCGTCTATTTATTGGATATCAAAATATGGAGGCATCAAATGGATCAGTCGATTTATTTCCAAGCATTGGAGGAGTTTTTTACAACATAATTTATGAACAAAATTATGAACCGTCTGACCAATTTTTAAGAGTGATAATGGACCAATATAGCAATTACAAACACATTGTTTACGAACATCATGGCTTCGTTCCAAAATTTTGAGAGGGGAAACGCAATTTAATCATGAAAACAATTCCTACTTCAGTTAATTTAAGTAATTAACACCTTTAAGAGCGAGAGTAACAAATCGCAACTTTAAATGAAAATATCATAAATATTGTCAACAACAAATGTTCTCTGTATGTTAATCATATTATGTCATATGCATTAATTAGAAATAAAACACTTGAAAAGTACTATCATCTTAAAAAAGTTGGGAACATTTTCTGTCTTTAAAATTATGAAATCATCGTCTATGAGAAATTGAAGTGATAATTTATTTATAAATTATTCTTCATTAAACATATTAAGTGTTTATTATATATATATATATATATATATATATATATATATATACATTAATTATATATATAATATATTGAAAATTCACATGTATGATTTTCACATGGAAGAAAAAAATTCGAATAAAGAAGTGAAAAACAAGCAACAAATTTATTATAACTCTGAAATTAATTATAAGGTCATTATGACAAGTATAAAATCTTCTCTTCCATGTAATAATAAAAACCTTCGTTAAAATCAATACCTTTAACATTTATAAGAATTAAATCCAATATAATGATGCTTATACTTTTGCAGTTATCCACAGCTACTGAGCGTTTTATTTTGTATATGATCAAAATTAAATGTAATTTATCCTAGCTTTAATTATTTTATTGATTGACTTTGAATTCTAATAGAAGATCTTTATATTTAAGTATAAAATAATGTAAGTTGTCCTTTTGTGTTTATATATATATATAATTTTATTCATGACAGAAACCTCAATTTTTGGCAAAAACTATTGCATTTTTAGATTTTATGGAATACTTGGTAATAAACAAAATACCGTAATAGCAAAAGTTCCTATTTCCCTTAAAAGTGTTTCCGAGAGTCCGGTCATCGGTTCTCTTTCGAAATTAAAAGCGCTTCATCCGGGACCTCTGAGAACTCGAAACTTGCTCGGTGCCGATCAACCTCAGATGCAAATGCGGACAGAGGACTTAATTAAACGCCCTCCCGCTTGCTCTGCCCCCATTCCCTCGGACCCCTTTCCACCAGCAGGTAGTTAATCCCGCCATTGTTGTCGCGGTCCCTCACCACACACCCCCGATGCAAGGCCTCCGTTCTTTTCTTCTTTTCTCTTCTTTGGAAGATTAGGCTTTATCAGAGTGGCAACACCTCGTATCTTGCGCTGCCAGGAGTTGACAGGGGGGAAGGGGGTTGGCTGGTGTCTTAATTGAGGGAAGCTTTTCCCTCTACCTCCACACGTGGAAGGATGAAGGGGTGGGGGAGTGATATCACGTGGAAAGGAGGAGGAGGGAGAGAATGGTTTTCTGGGGATTAAGTGGCGCATGAATGTGGGAGATATGGAAAATGTGAGACTAAAGCCTTTTCGGCTTGACCTCCCGGAGTCAAAGAGAAGTATATAAATATATACAGCTCCCATTAGATTAGAAAAACTATTTCTTACAGGTGTTATCCCACAGAAATTTTTAATGTGTTTCATATGTTATAATAATATTTGCTTGGTATGAATTATAAACCAAATAAAGAAAAACAGAATTGCTGTCGATATATAATTCCAACAAAACCTATTAAATAAATTGGAAGTGTGAATTAAAATCTTTCATGGACCAATTTTCACTTCATTTTCATTGTATATTTTTCATTATATCAATTTTCAAAGTGAAGATAATGCATTATATAATAATACAGGAAATCATATTGGATAACATTATTAATTATCCCAGACCACCATTATTATTGTTTAATATCTTATTTGCAAGATTTACAGTACTCCATCAATATAAGAAACTAAATTAAGAATATTTTCTTCTTTATTTTCAAATTATTCCACTGTTTTCCAAAATATGCGAAAAAATATACCTTAGTTATATCTAAATGAGAAATAATTATCGGAGTTTCCACATTAATCACAGCGAATTTCAAAAAAAATTTTAAGATTGTAGAGCTTCCCAATTCAGACAGCAAAACAGCTTTGTTTAAAATAAAAAGAATTTTCCTAAATTTGAATATTATGCATCATATTTGGGAATGTTATAATAAAATGGCGGTGAACTTAAAAACAAACAACATAAATGAGTTTCTAATCATTATAAGCTGTACTTACTCATTCACTTTCCAGTCTTGTTGGAAACTTAATCCTTATTGGATGAAAAGAAATCACAATAAGGTAAATGATTTTATTTCTTTTTTTTTTTTTTTTTTTTTTTTTTTTTTTTTTTTTTTTTCCTTCTTCTAAAAATATTACGGAGTTAGCAGAGCACTACTTGTCAATCATAAAATATTTATGTTTGTTGAGCTAAAATGAAATAAAAATCATAATATTACAAATCAGTAATAGAAAATTAAAAATGTGCATAGAGTAAATTAAATAAAAAATATTATTAGCTAACAATAGAAAATTATATTATTTTTCTCATTTTAAATCAATTATTTTCAAATTTAAATAAATTTAAAAATGAAGTCCGATATCAGAGTAACTGAAAGTATGTAAACTTGCACTTTGATTTTATAGTTATAATAGTAAATTATTAAAACTATTTTGCTCTTACTACACATGTTTGGAGACAAATATATATTTAGTTATGCTTCTTCTATTGAAAGGTTTTTAATTTAATTCTATCCCTAAATTCATATTTCTATCACGAACTAATTTAACATATGTTAGGGATAGAAATATGAAACACTTTTTCCTTGAATAAGTCAAAGAGTTTCAATTTAATATCAATCAACAAAACTGTTTGTATTGAAATACTGTTAGTATGTAAATTAAACGATACTGTTTAGCATGTTAATAGTAACCGTAATGAGAATTCTTACTTTTTTATATTATTTACTTATATTCTTAAAAACTGCTATCATTTTTAAGAGTAAATATGGAGTTCCTTCAAAAGTCATATTTTGAGTAAAAAGTTGTGATTAAAAAATAAATAAAAAAGTGAATTTGTTTATTATTTACAAGTCATTAGAGTCAACTCGTGATTTAAAAATAATGTTAAATTTTTATGAAGTTTTGTATGAAAATTTTTTAATTAAATTCCAATTGAATTTTTACATTAAATATTATTAATTGGATTATAAAACTATATAACATAAATATTCATTTAATCCGATTCAAATGCTTAACAATGCTACGAAATTAAGCAATATATTTAAAAAAAAAACTCCTGTTTAATTTTTTTAATATACTGTATTTTCTTGTGTGTGTGTGTGTGTGTGTGTGTGTGTGTGTGTGTGTTTGTGTTGTGTGTGTGTGTTCTTATGAAACACACACACACAATGTGCAATACATAATTCTATAATAGGGAGCTTTTTTAAGCTTAAATCTAAGATTCGAATTAGTTGGTAGTTTTAACAGTTTTCAATCTGTATCAAATTTTAACATAGAATTATTTTACAATGCCTTCACTAGAGGTTTTCTAATAATGTTTGCTAGCATATTTTACAGAAAATTTTTAATTTTCTTATATAAACATTAATGATTATTTTTCAAGTGAACTTAACTTAAGCTTAGAAAAATAATTCTAAATAAATCTATTTTTGTTGGTGTTAATTATGATACTTGGACAATCCAAACTCCTTCTGCCGATGGCTATGCAAATTTAAGTTAGAAAGGTGCGTCTTTCAATTTAAACAGAGCTCATAAAGCTGAAAGTAGGACTTTGCTCTAAGACTCCCCCGACAGATGGCACTACCAGAAGACCCACTTTCTCAATTTTAACATTGACCTGGAGAAAGAGATTTCCTCCAGACCATTACAGCTATCATAACAATAAATTTTCGATGGGTATAATGTTAGTAATATTTATTTTAGTTTTTTAAAAAATATTTTTGATATTTTTGTAAAACTTTTTTTTTCTGATATCAAGTAATTTCGTTATAAATTGAACTCATTCCTTGTAAGTATATACAAAAAATTAAAAATGTTCATGTACATATTTTAAGAAGAAATTTCTTTGCCCAGCAAGTCTTGAAACTTTGAATTAAGGGAATATGCAACAAAAAGGAAACTTATAGTAAAATATAAACCATCTTTATCCTGTAAGTAGATTTATATTATTTTTTACACGTAGGTATGTGAAACGATGTTTAATTTTTAAAAGATGTTTGTAAGTACCACTGAAGCAATGTAATTATTTGCAGCGCTTGAGATGAGTAAATTCATAAATATTAGAAAAATCGATATCAATTTAGTAAGTATAGTTTCTAATAATATTTAAATATTACAGAAACGATAGCAAGTAATATATTTTGTCTTACAATAATAATAACTTATTTGTCTTTTGCCGCTGTTAGTACCACTACATGAAAATTATGTTATCTTGAGGTTAGTAGCTTCACAATTGCAGTTTAACAATGTATGAATTTCATTTCAGTATTAACCATGGATATAAAGAATATATTTTTAAATGTTGGTAATAGAGTTGAATTAGCTCTGATGTTCAAAAAGTGATAGTGTAGAAACAATCCATTGTTACAACTCTTTGATTTAGTCCACTACATCTTGAATCTCCCATTTGTACTGAAAATTATATTTCGATAATGACTGTTAAATATCGTCTCAATTATTCACCAATACTTTTTCATTTCATGACAGGACTGAACTGCAATAAAGGAGAATTAAATTTCTCTCAAAAGGGAACACACAGTTTAGTCGGCGAGGATAAACAAATACGTAAATAATAAACAAGTATATTTTACAACAATTTTATTTCTGTATATGAAGGTTTAAGATATTTTTGTATATGAAGGTCTGTATAGAATTCTTTTATTTTTTAGGAAAGTTTAACTAACGCATATTTTCCAAAACTAAATTCTAATATTACAATTCTTTATTTTTAAAATTTTTCCTTAATTTTAATTTTCGTAAAAATCATTCGAACTTTTATCTTGAATCATTTATTAATTTATCACAAGATATTTAAGAGTACTACACTTCGAGATTATTTTTAAAAAGATTAATAATAGGTAAAACACAAGTTTAACATTTTTAAATTCTTACAAAAGATTTAAATTTTAATTTAATAAACTAAAATTTAATTAATATTTGTTAAAAGTAATTCATTTTTATTCTCAATTTTTTAATCCAATAAATCTTTCTTTTTTTCATAAAAATAATGAACAATAACTGCTTAAAAACTATATGTATCGTTAAATTTGTTCGAAAGGCAACAGTTCTTTTTTCTTCTTATTTTTTCACTTTTTTTTAATTAAATACAAAAAATGATGCAACAACCGGTGCCCGCAAAAATATATTTCAATTTACGGAAATGGATAAACCGATAAATGCATCGAAAATTTCCTGTTCTGCCCCTGCGTATTTTCCAACCCCTCGTGAAATAAAATATTAATATTGAAAAGCAAGGAAATAAAACGCGATCTTGGCGAACGGCGCCTTTACAAAAACCATTCATTGTGACAAGCATTCAGGACCTCCAATGGAAGATGAGTCTTTTTTTTTAAAAAAAAAGAAAAAAATAATAATAAGTAAATAAAAATAAAGAAAAAAACGAGGTAAAATGGTTTGTAGATGGAAAGGGGTGAACGAGGTTCATTTTCCAGAGAAGGGGTTTTTTTGAGTTCTTAGTATGACGTCCTTGCAAATGTTCGAAATGTCGTTCGTTTTGGTAATAGATGACTACTTTTGCGCAGACGATTATTTGTAAAGCCGAGGAAAAATTCAGATTTTTTTTCTAAGAAAAAGAAATTACTGTTTTATATTTTCATTTCGTGTGGAAAAGGGTTGTAAAACTTCATTGCTTTTCGAAGAGTTTGTACTTTTTTCGTTTTCTTTTTTAGAATACTTTTTTACTGTGGTTTGTATGAACAAGTTTGGCAAGATGAATTATCGTCTGTCTTTTCCTTTTGTATTTACTGAAGTAGAATAAGCCTTTTTATTGTGGAATACGTTTTGTAAGCGAAAGTGAAAAATGATACAAGGTGTATTTCTGCCGATTGTTGTTATTAATTGAATTTATATAATATCTTGTTTTTAAAAACTTTGCATGATTTTGTATATTAAAATCACGGAATTCACAATATGTACTACAATTTCTATATCAAACGAATTATATTGAAGTGGGATATAGAAATAAATGCTTGATTATTATTTTATTCATTTTAGTTTTTTTATAGATGAGTATTTCTTATAAAAGTAAAAAAGCATTTAATAATATACGTTGAAGCATATTAAACAAATTATATTAAAAATGTTAAAAAAACGATTAATTTTTTTTATAAATTTTCTCTTGCTCTGTAAATAAAGAAACTGTATCTAACCACCGTTTTGATGCACTTGTATATTTCAAAAACATTATTTAAAAAAACATAAAAACCATTATTGCATATAGATTGTGTTTTTAAAATGGTTGAGAAAAAGTTTGGATTTTAAATTTTTTATAGCTATTTTAAATATTAAATTATTATTTAGTTTGAAGACTGCGCATTTTTTATTCCATAAGTAGCTGATAATCAGAGCAGAGCTAAGATCTATTTAAAATTTCAAATGAATAGTTTTAAAATTTTATTTTGCATTAATTTATATTATAGGCATTTATTTTAACATTTACTATACTTATAAATAGGTATTTTAGATTATTATTTGGAATGTTTCCAAGTTGTAGTAAATACAACTATTAAAATTTTGGAAACTAATAATTACAAATAGTATTTCAGGGAAAAATATTTCTAAAGTAATAATAATAACAATAATAGGAAAATTAATGTAAAATAATTTGACATTATATAATTTCAATAATTTTCCCTCAGAAATGTTTTGCAAAGTTTGAATATATGAATATCTTTTAAATTCTAAAACATCATTAAATAATAAACAGTTTTTAAAGAAAGAAAATATATCATTTATACATAATGAAATTTATTTAAAATTTAAACTTCCTCATCTAAATAGTATAAATATCACTTATAGAGGATTTTTATACACTTTATTTTGCTTTGTGGTATGTAGTGATAACTTTAGTCTGTATAACATCACCTAAATTTGATTATAAATGTTTTAAAATTTTAAAATGTTCTCAAATAAATAGAAATATTTAAAAAATATGCAACAGTGAAATTCAAAAGCATACAAAAACTAATAACAGCGACTTATTTTTATAAGACTACGTTTGAAAGAAGGATTGTATACTAAATGTGTGAAAATTAGTAGTATAATAATTTTAGTAACAGTTTTATTTATAACACAATTTTCAACAATTAACCTAAGTTTGATTAATTAAATATAAAATTGATGACCATTCCTAACATACAAACTTCAATAAATTTTTAAATTTTATTATCAGATATAAGACTAAAATTTATAGGAAGTTTTTATATACATGGTTGTATATAAAAACAATAAAACAATAAAAATAAAACAATAAAAACAATAAAAATCGTTGACACTATTGATGAGTTACAAATGCAGCTAAAAAGTGTAATAATTAAATAAAATCTCTTAAAAAATATAACCAAAGTTGATCGGAGTAGTTTAAATAAATTTAAGCCCAATACATCAATACACAACACATACAAGCAATGTAATATTTCAGATGCACATAACCAGCTATTTTCATCAGAAACAATGTAGTCCAATTTTATGCAAAGTTTTAAGCAAATTCTCTGGGTAAATTTTTCTGTTACTTCATTCTTCACCAAACTTCCCTGTTTAGGTCTTGTAGTGACATAAAAATGCAACTGTCCAGTTCTGCATTGGAAATTGAGTCACGTGAAATATCTTAAATAAACGTTTCAAAGTAATTGAAAAATGTAAGAGACACTAAAGTATAACTATTTAAAGTATACAATTTTAACTAGCATGTGTGTTTGTAATTGGTAAAACATGGTAAATTTCAATATACCTTATTTTTTTGGGTCTATATTTAGTTAAAGAAGAATTTTCGAGCCAGATGTCATGAACACATGTATACTGATGCCAACAATATCAATGAAGATAGTGAAGACAATTCTATATTATCTAATTAATACTTACGATTTTCCTTTTCGTTTCTTAACCCTTCTTAACTTGTCCCTTAAGAAACTTCTAATACTTTTGATTTTTTTCCAACTTTTCTTTTCCTATGCCTCCCTAACTTATCCATTAAAACATCATCCTTTTTCAAGGAATGTAACTAAATGAACTCAAGACTTAGGTGAGACAGCAGGTCCAGTAAAATATTTTTGAAATAAGTCATAAATATTTACAATATTTTCAAAAAGCCTTTACCACTTCGCTCTTGGAGAATAAAAATGAAAATGCCTTTTAACAAAAATCATCACAAAGTCTGTCTCAAGGCAGGGCGGAGAACTAATGTCAGAAAATTATAAATTTATCGGTAAGATTAAATTTACCATTAATTTACTGTTAAGAATCAATATCAGCAAATGTACCAGAATCAACAAAACTAGCCAATAAATGGATCAATATCATCAAAATTCTTCAAAGACCAATATCAGTAAATTTTAAACTGAATCAGAATAATTAAATTTACCATTAAAAGCTGGTGATTTTGCTAAGTTACTTGGCACAAAAAATGATGTAACTTCTTCAAAATTAAATCTTACATTACTCAGTAGCTTTACCATTCGTAAGTGAATCAAATATTCTTATAAATAGCAATATGTTTTAACTAAATTTTCTAATTTTCCCGTTTTGTGTAAATCATGTTATCAAACAGATGATTATTTGCGAAGTGACATTATTAACCGCTTTTCAAATAGTTAGTTTATGAAAATTTATGAAATATTTTGCCTGATTTCTTTACTTCAAATTCTTTGCGTAAAATGTAATATACATAGATTTACATATTTATTGGATTAGATTCCACATCTGGATCGAAAATATGCTTCAGTTCATAAAATTTAAGCCGTCTAGTAAATAGATAATGCTCTTAAAACTCATTTTTAGTTATATGAATTCTAAATTCATTAGTTATTTACTAAAAATTGACACTTTTATAATAATCAAATGCATCAATATAAAAATGTTATAATCATTTTGATTAAATAAGAATATTACAATAGTTTTGATTGACAGAATTAAAAAATTTATTTGCTTATTTCTAAGTGATTCAGTGACAGTTTTCAATATCATTTAGTAAGAAGTAAATCATAATTCAAAAGAAATAAAAAAATATATAGTTACTTATTTCAGTTTTTTTTTTAAATTTTAATTGTTACTAATGACTCTTGGGCAAGCCAAGCTCGCTATGCCTTGGCTATGCGAATTTAAGTCAATTGAGAGCGTCTTTCATTTAATCAGAGTACCATGAAGGTGAAAGTACGACTGTTTGCTCTTCAAATCCTCCTATAGACGGCAGCACCAGAGGTGCTACTCCCTCAATTTTGGCATTGATCTGAAGGGGGAGTAAATTTCTCCAGACCATTGCACCCATGGTAACTGCTCAACGACCGACCACAGGACTTTCGATTCCACATATTTAACGCGCACTTATATCACATGTACTCGGTGGGTCTTTGGCGGCATTGGGAATCGAACCCCACCCTTCCGGATGGAAGACCGATACCCTAACCACTAGGCTACCACGGCCCTATTTTTAATTTTAAAAACTACGAATCAAAATTATGTTGTTTTTAAAAATCGAAACTATTAAAATTGGTCATCAGAGTTAAGCTCAGCACAATTTTAGACGATATAAACATTCAACAGATGTTTAACTTTTAGATATTTTTTTTCATTCATTTAGTAAGATGTTTTATTCAATTTAAATCTTTACAAAATTTAAAATGAAGAAAACAAACATTTTATTTTAACAATTTAAATATATTTTTACTTATTTAGTTACATAAAATATTTACCATGAATACATTCATTCTAATTTTATATAAAAAATTTAAAAGTATAATTTTAATTACTATTTATAATAAACTAAGAAAAATTTATTAAAATTATCAGTAAAAATAACTTATTTAAACGCTACAGTTAATTTTTCTTATTTAATTACTGTCAGTTGCAAAACATTGTAAATAAATAAGAATTTACTGTAACAAACTTAATAACATAAAAAACTGATAAACAAGATTTTTAGAGAATAATAATTTGCAAAATAATTAACTGTTTGTAAATAAATGATATGGTTTTTTTTATACGCAGTCACACCGTTGTGTTATTATATAAGAAATAAAATATGCTAAGTCGAGAAAATTTTCTGTGGGATATTATAAGGACCTGTTATTAAGATTTTATAGTTATTACAAAGGCGTTTATAATTATAACAATACAGTTACTTTTCTTAAAAACAAATTTCTAATACTTTTCCCCTTTAAATCTCCTTGAAAAATAATATAACGCTTTCCAAATTTAATCCAATTCATTTCTCACTTTGGAGATGTGCCCTCTGGAACAGAAGACAGATATGAATATGGCCCCTTACGTTGTTACTTTTACATCCTACTAAAGAGTTGCTAGGAAAGCAAAATCCCGGTCTTCTTTTCAATGAGAAAAGCATCTCTCTCTTCTGTGCGATAAAAGCATATTGACGTACTTCCATACATACATATTCTCGTATACAGCGCATTTCAAATCGGGGGAGGATGAAAGGATGGGGAAGGAGAATATAAGAAGTACCACAATTCGCATAGTGAAGACGAAGAAGACTCTCTCGGGTGGGAGAGGGGGAGGTGGGAAGAGTTGATGCTGGAGGGAAAGAGAGATAATTTAACTGGCGATGAATTAAAGCCAAAGCTATAGAAGCCTTCTTCAAGGTATGTTATACCATAGAAAGAGCAAGGCGTACGTGAATGGATGGTATGTTCAGCTTTTTTAAAAAGCGTGGTAACAGAGGATGGGGGTAATTGGGAAGAGAAGGGTTATCTTCGGGGTATGAAATTAGAGCACCCTTGCTCGAGGATATGTAGTTATAGACAAAACAAACAAGGAAAAAAATTTTAATCGTGTTTATTAAATGGAAAAGTTTCTGAATAGAATAAAATTAGCTGTTATGGCTGAGGAAACTCTATTTTATTCGTTTAAAGCTTCATTTTGGGTTCTAATTATTTAATATAAGTATTGTGAATGACACATACTTTTGATCAAATATGAAAAGAAGATCTTTTGAATGCCCCCAATTCTAAATATATTTTCTATACATTGTTTCTGTGTTTAACGTCAACTTATAAATTTAATTCTTTTCCAAATCAAAAATACGTAAATTCGGCTTTAGAATTCTCATATCATAATTTAGATAACATATTTGGTATTTGAAATTGAGCTATTTTGTAGGTTATGAGAAATAAATATAAATAATAGAACAATTCAATCATAACATTTGTATTTAACAAAGAGTGCATTTCATCAGTAATAAAGTAAAAAGCCATATTAGGCTTAACATAAAATATCTTAAGAAATTACTTTTATAATTTCAATTTCGAATACTGAAATAAAAATAGCTCAAATTTAATTTAAAGCAAAAACTTTAAGCATAAGTTAAATAAAAAAAAGTATTAAGAACCATAACCAAAGTTTAGACAAATTCAAGCAAAAACATTAAGCATAAGTTAAATAAAAAAAATCGTAAGAAAACCGTAAGCATAATTTAGACAAATTCTGTTTTTCTTTTTTTCCCACAAGATTTTTTAGGTAAAATCGTTTCATTTTTTCCATGTAAAGATATATACAGAAATGAAATTTCACAATTTTACTTTCCATTTCTAATAATTACTGACAAATTTAAATATAAAATAATTTATACAGATTTTACAAGTGAATTAGTGAATAAGTATTTCGTTATTATTCATTTTATTTACAATTTAAAATAATTTATATTTAACTTTATCATAATAAACAGGTAAATATTTGAAAACTCTTTTTCCAATTTTTTATATACGTGCGTTGTGAAAAAAATATGAAATAAAAATGCAAAAATAATAATTAATAAAAATCTCTAAGGCAGCATAAAACGTATAAAAAGTTTTCATTTGAAATTAGTTGTTTTGTAAACGTATACTTTTCATTTCATTGATTTTTAAAGTATTTTTATTTTAAATTTAAAATCATGTAACTAAATTACGATGAAAATTTAGTGGTTTTATTATTTGTATATGTGTTTTGTATTGTACAAAAATGATTTCAAGAAACATTTATGCGTACGGTTGTATGTATGTAGTAAATTATAATATAAAGAGTTCGAAAAAAAATTTGTAGCGATGTTATAGCATTAATTAATATAAAATGCTTAATTCTTGTTTTAAAATCTAATAATAATGTTTAATAAACGTTAACGACAGTCGTTATTTTTAAACAATAAATGCTTACTTAGTTTAACTCATTTTATTATTCATTTTAAAACATAGTATGAATCAAAATTTAATTCTCGAAAAAAATCTTTTTGTTCACCTTTGAAGAAAAATGATGCATATAATGAATGATTGTGAATAGAAATAAGATTCCAACTGAAATTAATTATTTATTTATTAGCATTTCACTGTTTTATATTTATAAATTGACTTAATACAATCTTTTGAAGTATATCAAATATTAATAAGTACGTATTGTTAACATAATATACCTATATATTTGCACCATAAAAATTTTATAAAACCTTAGAAAATTGGGTTCTTTTTTGAGAAAACAGTAAACTGGAAACTAAATTTTCACAAATGAATAGTAAAAAATGAATTATAACAAAAAGCCCGGCAAAAATAATAAAAGTTCAAAAATGCATATAAAAACTTAAACAAAATTCAAGTTAAAGAATTCATGAAACGAATTTTTTTTTTTGAAATATACTTTATTTCTGAAATAAAATTTTTTATGAAATTTAATTAAATAAGTTTATATATATATATATATATATATATATATATATATATATATATATATATATATATATATATATATATATCATGAAAATGTTTCTTCACTTCTTTATAAAGTTTGAATCTCAAAATTATAAACTAACAATTAAACACTATTATTTAATAAATACATTTAATTACTTTTCTGTATAAGAAATAATGGCAACATATCAACGTCTAACTACGCATTTTTTATTTAAAATAAATATGACGTGACAGTTTTTGCAAATTAAGCAATAAATTTTTCAATAGTTATGATGCCCAAATTGATAATAACTATAGATATGATCTAATAAGTAATACTAAAGTAAAAGGCAATGGAAATGATTCAGATTATTCACACTCATATTATGAAATTAAATTCTTAAATTTTATGTGCATTCCAACGAAATTATATATGAAAGCGTACTGTCATCTCTATAAAAGGTTTAAAAATGTATTATTACAATTTATTTCGTCAGATTATATGGGAGATTTTATACAACAACAATAATGAAATGGAAAAAAATTTTATTCTGATGTACTCAAAATGACATTAATGGCTTATATAGAAATTGTTGTAACGAATCAAATGCTAAATGAAATATCGATTGACTTAAGCGAGAAAGATTTTATATTATGTGTATTTAGCGTGGAATTTTTAGCTTGCGAAAATAATGTACATTTTTTTATTAATTTATTAACTATTATGAAATATTAATAAAGCAATTAGCTTACTTTAAATTTCTTTCTTGAGTGATTTTAAGAAATTGTTGAATATTCAATCTACCATTTGGAAGCAGCCTAAAAATTAATGTATATATATATATATATATATATATATATATATATATATATATATATATATATATATATATATATATATATATATATATATATATATATATATATGCCTTATTTCTTGTATTGTACAGCTAAATTATTAATAAAAAATGTCTTATTTATAAGAAATGTATGTCACAATCTACTTTGATTTCAAGCCGTCTGCGAAGAAAAATTTCCTTACTGGGTAACGAATTACATTCAAGCAAAAAAAAAATTACGTTCCATTTTTCTAACAAAATAGAGAAAACACCAACAATGTTTGATATATATATGGTATGTACATCGAAATTTCCGAAAAAGAATTGAGGAGACGAAAAGACAGTTCAGAGATTCGAGCCACCCCCACTTCCCTACTCGGGCCTTGTATAGGTGGGATCTATTTCCGGCAGACGATATCGGAAGGAAACCGGGGTCCTGTCAATCTGGCAGGCGAGGGGGTCTTCCCCAGGGATTAGCCCCCTTCCCACACACAAAACGGAGGACGAAAATTGAAAATTCCTTCGAAATGAGATGCCATTCTTCTCGACCAAAAGGAGGGTGGTAGGCGAGGGTGGGGTGGACCACCGACGCCCATATTTGATGCTCTCTCTCACCTTCCCTCCATCCCTGGGCGCGCGCTCACTGTCTCTAATCCGCATCCGAGGTGTCATGGGCGGAGGCGGAGGAAGGGATGAACGGAGAAAAGAAGATCTCTCCCTACGAGTCAGAATCTGAATGGGTTTACTATTTTTGGCAAATTTATCGCCAAGATTGAATGGACTGCCAACTTTTATAATTCAATGTGTTACCGAAATCCTTTATTTAAATCTTTTAAATTTGTTTTTAAGAACAGTTCTCGTTTTCAGAAAATGCATACCACTGTATAATTTCATGTCAATTTCAATATAAATCGTAAAACATATTACAGCGAGAACACATTTCATAAGGATCTGCTTAGGTTTGCTAAACGTTCATATTTTTACTCAATATTTAACTAAAATGCAACGTTTTTATACTAAGATTTATGATTTTAGAAATGTTTTACGAGCTTATTTGATTAAGAATTATTTTTAAAAAATATAGATATAAAATTTACGCTACCATTTCCTCCGCAAAAAATTTTCGGACGTTCTTACAGTTTTTATCATTTACTTAATAGCAATAAACAGGTAAAATTTACTGCACAGGGGTATCATAAATTAACGTAAGTTGCTCCTATCCTCTAATAAATAACGCACTGATGAAAATGTGACAAGATTTATGGGAATAGGCATTTAAGATTTCAACTCAATATATAATGTCGTAATTAACATTATTATTCACAATACTATTTCCGTATCTTCGGCTCAATAATATTTCGTGGAAACGATACTTTAAACTAAGCTTTCTAGAGCTTAAAATCCCATATTTTACCGAGTTCAATAAAAAAAGTTTCGTCAAATATTTTGAGTACCTAATGTTTCTATTGTTCATCTTGTATGACAAGTATAATATATATAATTAATTTTTGTAACAAGACTTTGAGTAAAATTCATTTGAATTTTTTTATTTCTAATGACCAGCTACTACAAGGATATTCCACTTTTCAGCACTACAAAGAGCAGAAGTGAGGGTATCTTGTACAGTACAGTACCTTGTGGGTGAGCCATTATTACAACGAAAGTAGTGGGCCTTCATAATTTAGCAGCCGGAACAAAACAGAATAACCCCAGATCTGGCCTGGGATTCTCAGAATATCATCTCACATATAGGAGATTGCAACCATGAAATATTTCTCGAGCCCCAACTATTATTAATGAACACGAAAGATATTCGGTTGGGATACGAACTCACTACCTTCCTAAGCGAACGCACCAACCAACCAGGCAACCATGGTCTTAGCTCATTCAAAATAAAAATATAAATATTATACACTTTTTAATACATTAAATTTCAATTTTTTTCAAATTTATCTGGATTATATTTATTTTTACCTCATAGATATAATATTTCCAAGTACTTTTGATAACTTTAATGAGGAACTTGTTTACTGATATTGTACTTTGAAATAAAATAACATTTTGAAGTGGGGTTATGTGATTAAAACTTAGTTCAAGTTCATTTAATAAATTCTATATCTTATAGATAAACATATATTCACAAATTGAAAAAAATGATGATATGATATTATAAATTTTGTTGAATATTACTTTGATTTCAAGTCATATACGATATCACATTTAAGAATACAAAATATCATTAATTTAGATCCTAATATTGAATATTTAATGGATGATTAGTCTATAATTATTATGCATCATTGTTAATTTATCAGAATTGTGTGTTAAGAAAAACATTACATCTAAATTACACACTAAAAGTTAACATCTAATCAGTCAATATTATTTACAAATCAGAAGTTGTAAGTTAAGATGCATTTAAAAAAAATAAAATTTTAGGGGAAAAAGTTTACTTAGGATTTTTAGAGTTGGCAAAATTCTACACTACCATTAAGAATTCGCATATTTCTTCAGTAAACTTCAATATAATTATAATTATAGTAAATAACAAAATGTATTGGGAAGGCGTAACTAATATAGTCAAGAATAAATTAATAGTTTCTAACCTTGTGTCAATAATAGACCACACCTTTCTCACTATGACAATGGCGTACATTATTCGGCCTTCAATAAAGATATCACAGAAAGAATATCAAATATAAAACTTCTATCGTTCATCAATCTATCCCTTATTATTTTCTTCCTCATTAATTACAACCTCAAAAGTAATTGTTTATATTATCTTTATATTATTCATTAAAATAAGAGAATAAATGGTTATATAGCATATATAATTGTTAATGAGGAAACATTAATTAGAATTTCCTTTGTGTGATTTTCATCAACAAATTTATATCAAATCTGGGCATAAGCATTTTTATACCAATAACTTATTTCAACAGTTGCTTTTCATGCTTATTTTTGTATGTTAAGTACACATATATTTCTCAAATAGGAAAATTTTGTGGACATGTTATGATTAATTTTAATGATATTAAACAATAAATTTTTCAAATTATAAAACGCGGGAAATTATTTTCAAAATGTTTGAATATACATATTACATTTTAAGTTATCAAAACAAATATTCTAAGTTAAATTAATGACTTCATGAAATTCTTTCAAGAAAATTGTGTAACGGTGAAATTATTATTTAAAGGTAAATATTAATTTGACATCTTGAATATATACCGAAAAATTTCGTTTGGAAACATATAAAATTTAAAAAACAAATTACTCTGTATAAGCCAAATGCATTTTTGTGAACAAAAATGGATTGTTTTAATAAGGATTATTTACGCTAAAAATGCCAAGCGATATAAAGTATAAATTTATAATTTTTATTTTTCATGACTTAATTAACCAATTTAAACTAAATTGGAAAAATTTATTAAACTAATAAATTTTTGGTGGTTAACAAGCTCGTCTTCGTAATTTGGATCGCCAAAATTTATTTAACACCAAACAATGAATTGCTAAGAGCTGAACATTTTACATTACTTAAGAGAATCTGAGAAATTTCCAATCAATTTCCTGACAAATGCGATAGCTGAAAACAGTGAAAAGATCACCTTGCGTTCTTCAACAATGACTGAAATAGAATCTGTGTGTGACACCTACAATACAAAGAATATAATGATCATACTACAGTGAGTCTTCAATTTGCCAAGATTCATTTCATAATAAAAAAGACATCTTCTTTGATCCGCAACCAGATGATCTAAGTGTTGGGGTTTGAAACCTTATTATATCCCAAAATTCTTCTAAAGTTTACAATACTTTTTAGGTCTTTAGATTTTAGTATGCAAAAGTCTGAAGAATAGAATTTAACATGCTTTAAACACAGTCTCTAAAGTCCTTATTTCAATTATCTTTATTACTTTTAATACTCTTAGAAGTATTTATCATTCAAGATATTTTGCCTGGGATTCAGGGAAAGCTCAAAATTATAATTATTTCTGTTTATAATTCAAAAATGCATTTATAATTATAATTATATTTATATTTAGATTACTTTGATTTGGTTTACATGAATCACTAAAAGCGTACCAAAAATATAGACAAGAGATTTACCTTAAAACCGAAAGTTCTTTTTAAATGTGAATATATAACGGCATTAATTTCATTTCTAAAATAAAACACTTTTGAATTAGTTACTTTGTTTTTCTGTGTTATCAAACATATACTGAATTTAAGGAAATATTTATAAGCAAGTAAATGTCAAATTCTACAGTGTTTTTAATCAAAATTTAAAAGCTATGAATATTTTAGTCATGAAACTTAATATGCAGTCTTTTGATTAAAACTAAACGATCTTAACAAATGAAATAAAAATATTATAATTTTAGCAAATTAAATTTGAAAATTCCAAATACAGAAAATAAAAGTACACTTATCAAAAAAATTCTTAGTGTGGAAGACTCATTAATATTTTTTAAAATTCTTTTCAGTAAAAATGCGGATTGAAAATTTTAATGAAACTTCAATGTCCATTCCCTACTGTCAACAGATTGCACTGAGGTTTAGTGTATTAGTAGTGACACACTGATAATGTTCTTTCTCCAGTTGCTATACGACAAAAACTAAACATTTCACTATTTGCATATCTGAAATAAGGAACATGAATAATGGGTTATTCATAAGGTTACAATTATTTGCACTACAATGTCGTTCATTACGATTTTTAATGAATAAAAAGCTGTCATTTATGAAAACAATTCCCTAAAATTCGAAGTTATTATACTTCAGCATCGTTTTTTACATGAAAATCTCTATAAGTCTTTTATATCAATTTAGAGATAATCAATACTTTTACATAAATAATTGCTTATCATTTGTGCTCTAGCATTTTGACATGATATATATATATATATATATATATATATATATATATATATAGCTTACTTTTTTAATTTCAGATTCCATCAATATTTTTGTTGTAATTGGAAATCCCCAATGTTTTTCGTGAAAAGAAGCAATTTATTCACTATCACATCAAAATATATGGGCGTTAGATTATAATGTGATTTTTTTCTTAAACAGAGATAAATATAATCGATATTTAATGTATATAGATTTAAAATTCTGGTTTGAAATAGAACATTTGTTAAAAATAAAAATTATATTTAGAATACAGACAAAAATGTTTTTAAAAATAGCTAATACTGTACTTTTTAAAACATTTCTTGATATTGAATGGTGTCACTATTTTCTGTCTTAAAATGCATATTACTTGCAAAGACACGGAATATCTGGTTACCTGTCTCCAATATTTTCAAAAAGTTGTTCTTAAAGTTAAATAGTTAGCTTATTCACATTTTCTTAAATATGGAAAAAGATTATAAACGAAATATCACTTGTTTTGTGATTCTACCGCAGACATCCGATATTTTTCTCAGTGAAGCAGATTCAGTAAACTTTAAATCTAATTTGTCAGTCAACATCTATCCAAGAAAAGAAAGTTACGCTATTTTAAGCTAAAGAAAGTTACACTTTTTTACGCTATTTATATGTATGCATAGTATGAACTCAGTATTTTTGAATTTCCACAAAAATATGTCTTATTGTCACATAAAATAGTATAAAATTACTAGAAATTTTTGAAGTCCATTTGAGTCATTGGAAGATGACAAGTCTAAGAAAATGGTAATTTAAATAGTTTAATTAAAAAAGCAAAAAATTTCAGCCTTTGTTTTCAACAATTTCGACGAAATCCGTTTTTTCAAAGAATGTTTCTGTAACAGACAAAGTAGTTATGAAGCAATACGCATTTTTAGTAGTCAATTTCACTTTTCCTAGCAAGGGAACATGTGTATTCCCATCTTTGCTTTAAATTTTTTAATATGTTTCATCATATATATTTATTATTATTCGCTACAACATTTTACTGCCTCACATTTATTACTTCCACGTATTACACATAAAAAATATCATAGATAGATTCTTGCAAATAACTTACGGTATTGTGACTGAAGTTTATTGAGCTTTTTTTAAATGAATAATATGTTTATACATTAATTTAGTTTCTAACAAAATGTTATTTTCATAGTTATTTTCAAAATTTTTTGTATCAATAATGTAAATATCAAGTCCATAATAATAACTGCATTGTGTGTGTTTTTAATATGAAATGTGAAATTCATAAATATTAAAGGGAATAAAGAATTCCTGCGAAATGAAATAAAGGTAAATTAACAAATGTATAAATAAAGGATTTGAATAAAATGTAAAAAGAAACTACTCAATCCAGGACTTCCTATTTCTTTATTGAAAATTTATACAACTCAATATTTTAAAGATAAAATGTACATATTAAAACAACAGTAAATAGGCATACGAGTTTTTCACAAATTCCAGTCCATAAATGTTTTTCACAATATTTTTAACAGCAGTATAAACGCATGAATTTTTTTTCCTTGTGTCGAAACTACGATACACAAAAAAAGAAGAGCTATTTATAATAAATCACATCTCTCTCTCTCTCTCTCTGTTCCTGATAAATTATAAATATAACAAATAAGTTTAATCTCCAGTTAGAATGAAATATATTGAATGAAACACCTAAAATTGGTTAGAAGGCATAAAGGTTTCTCAGATGTGTTAAACTATTATAGTTCTTAACAAAACTATAGTTAATGTATAAAAACTACATTTAGAAAATAATTTAAGAATAATGAACGCGTGATAAAAGAAATAGAAGAGAACAAATTTGTATTTTTGTAAACAAATCAGTGTAGTTAAACTGAAATTCTGTCAAGTATTTCTGAGGGTAATTTTTGTTGTGTTCTCTCAATAATCTTTATAATTGCTAAAATATATTTAACAACAAAACAAAAAATATTTCTATTAAAATTTACTGAAATAAATAGAAAATTGTTTCAAAAATCATGTGCAAGTTGTGTGCTTAAATTGTTCAATTGTAAAATTAAAATCATGAGTAAATTGTTTTAGAAAAGATAGCAAACTTTTATTTTGCAAAAAAAAATTTACTTATTAAAGTTTTAGAGGTATATTAAATATTTTAAGTCAATTTTTCTTATTATTTTTATTGCAAAATACTCGGTGAATATCGGGAATTATATTTAATGATTATTCGTTCTTAAAATAATAGATGAACAATGCTTAGTTGAAATTGATTTTTCACACAGTTAAAATAAAAAATAAATCCCTTTAATTTTTGGAAATATTTATGCGTAAAAAGGCTGAAAAACGTGATATTAACAAAGCAAAAAGCGTGAGAAAAGCAAATTAAAACGGTTAACAGAAGTCACACTAAACAAACAAACATTATGAAAAATAATATTCTAAACTAGGTTAATTTTATCATGCAAAATCATTTGGCTACATATTATAGAACCAAAAGACTATTATGTAATAACGCCATCCATTTGTAAACATTGTTGATTTAAGAAGCGCATTAAAAAATGCTCTCTTTTTTCAAAAACATTTTTCCATTTATAATTAAATTGGCGGCATTTTTCTGATCTTGTTGGCGGAAAGTAAAAGCAAAGAATAGAATTTAGAGAACTTTTCTGAAGGTTTCGGCAACCCTTTATACGATTCGCTGTTCACACTGACCGCATCAATAGAACTGTTTATGCCGAAATCCCGGAGCGAACGCATTGCACATACTGACGTAAGACAAGCCCGACAGGCCGAACCCACCCTCACCTCCTCAAAACTCCATCAGGGAATCGGCGTGGAAATCTAGGTCTCCGCAAATATTTATTTTAAATTTTCCTGCACACTCCGCACCCCCAATCTCTTCTCTCTCTTCTCTCCTCCGCGATAGAGCGAAGGGTAAAATTATCCGCTCCGTTTCTTTCGCAGGGAGCTGCCTTGTTGACACACTCCACAAGCCGACCACCCCTGTCCTCGAAGAGACGGAATATTCGCACCGATATCCTCTGTCACGTATATTCCTTCATCCCTAAGGGAATTTTTTGCCAGGCCGATTGTCTCGGAACGTGTGATGATAATGGGAAGGAAAGGTTTGTTTCAAGATTAGTGGGAGTCATATAACGCCTCTAAAGTTTCCATCCCGCAAGCTTTCTGTGCAGATAAACCTATGAAATGTCAATTATTTACATACGCAATCAGCAAGAATTAAACTAACCAATGGCAAATGATAGAAACAAACTGAAAAACCAATGAAAAATCTTAAATTATTCTTCTATCAATAAGGTAAAATATAAGCTACTTATGACTTATTAATAAAAATAAATTGGAAATGAATCATAACTGTCATCTGTAGTCTTCCTTCTAACTTTCATAAAAAGTTGGCTTTAAGTGTATAAGTTTCATGGCATACAATACAATGAATTCCGTATATTAAAATAAATTTGCTTAAATTTATATAACATGATACATTTTAACAATATATAAATTAAGTATTAAAGTAAAATGAATTACAATCATAACTTAATGAGTTGTAAATTTGATTATGAAATAATATGAGGTTTATTATTTTATAAACTTTTTATTGGATAACCATATACCTAATATAGAATATCCTCATTGCCAATGTTTAAATAAATATTTTTTATCAAGTTTGAATCTATTCAAACTGTTCTTATATCGATAAAAATTGGCAGTAAGAATTTCATCCAAATAGAAATAGTAATTGCATTTTAATGTATTTTTGAACTTATCTGTTATTATCACTAATTATAAGTATGATAAATATTCACGTTAATAATTCTGAAAATGTATGATGGCAAATTTTCACCACGATTTATGGCAATATCTTTCCCGGCATTTCGATGGATGGATTTTCTGTTGTTCCGCAGGCCTGTTCCCATCGATGTAAAATTATCCAACAGACAAGTAATATTCTCTACATCAGAATTTCTTTGTCAATGTAAAGTATAGTAAGCGCAAAAATATCTTAATAATTCCTACTATCGTTATCAATGCCTGAAACAAAGATAATGATAAGGCACTAGAAAAATGAAATATTCTTCTTTCATGTAATTTCATCCCCATTCAGTTTTCCTTTATTTTAAAAATAAAGAAAATTTGCATGCTTTCTGTGATTCAATGATCAAAAGATAATTACAAAAACTCACAAAAGCAGTTCTAGTATAATTCGTGTATACTTGAATACTGAAAGTCTTTGTATTTATATTTGATTTTAAGGTTATATGAGATCTGCTTTTTTTATAAACTATGTTCACAATATGATTCAGGACTTAAATAAATTAAGTATATTTGTAACTCATATATACGGTGATTTTAGTTCTCGTTGCTATCGATAATAATATTAATCCAACAACATGAATAGGTTATTTGAATCTTGGAGTTAATATTTGTAAGTCTAGTGAGAATAGACTAGAATGCATTACTTAAATTATTTTTTATGAATCCATCACTAAAAATCACTCAAACCAGGAAGAAACATTTTAATCGATTTTCAGACTCTAAATTATTACAAATATGTCTCCAGATCAAGATTATATCAGAAAAAAAACAAAGAATTAGAAAAAATGCAAGAGAGATATTCCTAAATATCGAATGAGAAAGGAAACTGAACGATATTATACTGTGAATTAAAAAAAATCGTTAATGAATTGCGATAATAAAAAATAGTGAAATGATTAGCAATGCATTTTGAAGAATCAGTGATTTCGAATAATTTAAACTCAAAAATAACTGAAAACTGAAGGATCACAACGAAATTTAAGCTTTTATTACCCGACTCTTAAGAATGGCATGGCCTTAATTGAGATCAAATTATTTATCTTTTCAGATACTGTCGAAGAAAGGATATAAAATTGAAAATTATCCTTCCCACTCCAGGCATTAAGGCTCTGTCTTGCCTTCCATCGTCCAAACAAGAAATCCATATGACATCCATAGGATTCCAGATCCCTTGCAGACCATGGCGTGTACTGGCATCCTTCCAGGGACGTTTGCGGGAAAAAAAGTAACTAATAGGTGGGTGTGAACGGCTTCCGCCCTGTCTCTGGCACCTTGAAATACTGCCAAATATTTATCAACACCTGCAACGCACGGGCAACCATGTAACCATTACCAGTTTTCTGTCGTTACCCACACCCTTCTCCTTAGATTTCCGCTCGCAAATTTCATGGGTCTTTTTTTTCTGCCTTTAATCCATGTGTGCGAGGGAGGAAATCACTCAGGGTTAAATGCTGAAGGTAAAAACGAAAATAATGACAATGCATTTCCTGGTGCGTGTAATAACCGTGGCATTTGTTGCCTGATCTGTGCGACGATGCTGTTCGACACTGACGGCGGAGAGATAGCATCTCTCGAGATACTGATGCCATCAAAAATTGTGAAGAATTAAATGTAAACAAATAAGAGATTTTATGCTTAAATAACTGCTAAATTTCAGACATTATTCTGCAGATTTATTTTGATTTGATATTAAAATTCGTACAGTATCTAATCCTTGTTTTGCAATGATTTTGCAGATAGTTTTGATGTTGAGTGTAATGAATTAGAATGTTCACATAACATATACTTTCTTTTTTGCAAAAATATCACTAGAAATTATCATTTTAATAATTTTGAATTAACTGTCATTTCTTTACTTTCCAGGAATAAAATATATTGATGCTCTTTGTGGTGAATAAAAACGATAAAACGTATGGTTTTTCTAAATAAAATGTTATGTATGTAATAAAATGAAAAATAAAATGTACTTCAAAGATTTATTTAAAAAAATAACATTACGAAGCTGAAAATTGTTGAAGAGTTACATAAAAATCATATTTTTTAACATTCTTTTTCAGTAAAAATTGAATTGACTCATTATTACTGTATCACAATCAACTCTGTAAATCTTAAAATTTCAAGCTATGTTTGCTCCATTTTTTTATTTATTGATTCTGAAAAATCATTACTTTTGTAAAGAGTTGTTGATATTGTTTAAGATTTAATGCATATTGATTTTTAAACTAAACATGAATTTATGGAGTGTAGAAAGAAATATCTTCATTTCACTGAATATTTTATTTTCCTAAGCAAAATACAAGTTAAAAAATGTTTTAGTTTATACTATATTTTTGCCTTAATATATAAATTTTTAATTCAAGGCTAAAAAATAGAGTCATAAAATTCGATCAATTTACCGTTTGGAATAAATTAATTTGTTTCGTTATTTCAAGTTTATTGAATATAATCATAATATTCAAGCACTGCATCCAAAGAATTATTTTATATGGTATATTTTAATTTAGTTCAAGTTTCCTTAGTTCTGAAAATCGAAATTTATAAACTCTATATATTGATCAACTCACAATAGTCAAACTCAATTAACTGACAAAATTTGAATCTAAACAGGTACTTTCTTCTCCACTCTTTCACGCTAGTGAGTCACTATAAAAGTTGACAGAATACATCAAATATCAGCACAACTGTCTTTGATCAGGTTATAAACCGAATTCATCATTTTCTTATAATTAGAGAACGATATTTTTCTCCAGTAAACTATCCCAGCGCATTACAATAAGTGTTTTTGAAAGGTAAAAATTAATTTTTACGATCTATGAAAAATTTGATGGAAATTTAATTTTTAAAAAAGTAAAAGCTTACTATGTATTTCATCTGAAGATTCAATTAATCAAGTGTCGTGCAGTCTTATAAATGTCATATTTTATACAAGGCAAGCAAGAAAGTTCTTGCTATTTTTAAAGATTTAGAAGAACATGACCTACAGAAAATGTAGCCTATTGTTTTAGTCTCCGAAGTAATCCCCATCGGCATCCAGTACCTTCTGCCAACTTGTCTCCAGTTGTGCAGTCCCATTGCGGTAAAATTCGGGGGTTTTGGACGCAAAGAAATTCGTGAGAACTTGGCGCAAATCTGTGCCATTTGTGAAGGATTTTCTAAGATGATTGTCCAAATAATGAAAAAGGTGGTAATCTAGTGGTGCAAGCTCATGTGAGTAAGGAGGATGGCACAAAATCTCCTATCCAAGTAGCTGTATGATATTCTTGGCTACCCATGCGACATGCGGCCTCACACTATCGGCCATGAATTGTACACTCTTGTGATTAACCATTGCTGACTTCTTCTATTGCAATGCCTGTTGCACACGTTCCAACTGCTGCGAAAACAACTCCCCAGTGACCGTTTGGTCCATTGGTAGCAGCTTATAATAAACCACTTTATGATTAGTCTACCAGACACAAAATATTATCTTGTGTGGGTGCATAGGTGGTCTAGCGCAGCGCAGGGGTAACAACCAATGTTTGAAACGCTTGGGAGTGTCATACAGAACCATTTTTGTCAGTGGTCAGCACTCAGATATGAATGCGCTACGGTAACAAGAAGGCAATGATAAGCAGGCTATCCCTCGTTGTTGCTTATGATATTCCAACAGCGTGTGTGAATCCACTTAATCAGCCGGTACGTCCTATCTAAGAAATCTATAAATGTTTCAAGTGATTAATAAACACATTGATATTCCGAGACGATTAGACCCTCTGAGTTGCCTTCCTAGCATATTCAGCTGTGGACAACTGTGATCCACTGTCTCATTAGCCTACTGGATTTCTGCGTCATATGTATCATAAGCTACTGAATTTCTGTTATACAAATATGGTGGTCATCAGTACCGAGAAAGAATTCTAGATTCATTTCTGAAAATAACATTCTTTTAATCAAAAACTTTCCAGTTTACCTGAGCTCGATATAACCTATATTAAAGGAAATAGATTTTTAATGTCACGACCTAGACTCAAACTCATCAAGCAGTCTAGAGATGGTACGCCTTGAAAACACTGATCCAGGTCAGTTGCAAAATGACGTTGAATAGATGGCAAGCACCACTGCAGTCCTAATTACTCTATCTTCTCTTTCATTTGTAGCCGGAAATATTTTGCGAATCAGAGATGATTAATGGAGTATTTTCTGGTCCTTCAATTCCATGATCACGAGCTATGATATCGTTTTGAAAAATATGCGGAATGTGGTATGTCTGTTCAGTTAATCTGCTTCCTAATATCTGTGATGTGATTTTTCAAAGCTAAAATTTTGTTCGCATAATCATCGACAACATCAGAAAGACATCTTTTTGCAAAATTCCGCACACCTTAAGAAGCAATTCAGTTCTAATCACTTGATAGTTCAAGTTCCGTTTGATTTTTAATAATAACTTCGGAAAAAGTTTATTATCTATTGCAAAAATACAGGTGGTTATTATAGCTGAAATGTAAGAATTTATAATTATTATAGTTCATTAAAACTCATTTGACTTCTTAGATTTTCTTTTCTTACATCACAAAGTTCTTTGAATGTAATTTAAAATGTTTGAGTGCATATGTAAATTTTTTACAACAAAGTCACTACCTAGACTCAAAATTCATGAAATTTTTTGTATAAAATCTAAAATGACCATTAACAAAATAAATATGGAGTAACTTCTGATGGCAGAATTTTAAATATAACTTGCTGTATTATTTTGTAACTTATAATGCAATACTAGACATTAAAATTACAACATTATGAAAATAAGCAAATAAAAAAATATTTATTGTACGTAAACTGTATGACATGAAGACAAAGTGCAAGCAGTTTGGAAATTTATCGAAGTGCGAAATTAGTAAGAACAATTGCCACCCTTAGCAACTGAAACGGCTTTTATTTGGTGAAGTATGTAGTCGAACTATATTTGGATGATATAAATGGGATGCTTATTCCACGCTGTTTCAAGTCTATACCACATTTAATCAACATCTGGTAGATGGAGAAGAGTAGCGGTTCAATTTCTCAGCAACTCATGAACAGATGTTTCCAAACATTGAGAGATCTGGAGAATATGAAAGCCAGGGTAATAATTAAATACTGCGTATTTAAAAAGATCAGAACACGACATGCAACACATGTGTCCTTAGATTATCTTATTGAAATATGACTTTTAGCATGCCTACAAGATAGGACACAATCATTTGCATTAAGATGTCAGAAATGAGTTGATCATCGTACAAATTACCATACATCCGAATTAGAAATGCACATGTCATATACCCAATACCATCAAACCATGTGCTGATTCTGAAAGTAGAGCAGGGACCCTTCTGAAAAGATGACATTGTGCAACTCCTGTTTTTTGTTTTAACGTTATGCACATCAGAATCTTCAGATTTCTTTATGCATTGTAGTCAAAGGAAGTCGAAATAATGGTTGCCGAACTTACAATGCATGCTGCTCCCGGACTGACAATACATACCCTAATGATATTCTTCGAAACATAAGATCCCGGTTTCGATACCAACCCCTGTTATAGAACGGTCAGGGAGTTTTCCGGATTTCCTATTTTGCAACACGTGAATGATGCCCACAATCTATGAAAAATCCTCTTGGAAGGCAAAATGTGAGTTGGAAATTAAATGCCTTATAACAACATTCAGCCGTTAGGATGTCCAATATGCAGTGTCAAAATGTAGCTCTGGTATTCATCATGGCCTAGCAGCAGACAGCGCCTTTTAGAACATAAGGTCCCAAATTCGATGGTAGAAATAGAATGCGCTTCTGTATGCACGCGTAGGAATAAGTGCTTGGGAATTTTTAGGGTTCTACTATCCTTGCGATATTTGAATACGATCCACAATCTATGAAAGCAACTATGGGATGGCAATTTGCTCATGGACTTTAAAATGCCTTACAACAGCATTATGCCAATAGGCTGTCTATTGCGCAGTCTCAAAGATCCAAACTGATGATACCATCGGATATTCGACGTGCTGGAGAGACATGCCCACTTTCCCATTAATGATTCGTGATTTACTTGTACAGTTTTGCAAGGGTGACCTCACAATATGCCTGTCCCCTAAGGCTTTAGGCATGACATGGCGAACAGGTCCTGCATGCTGTTGAGTATGATTCTCAGTGAACCATCGATTCCATATTCCCATGATATAGTTGGATTTCGACCAATGAGTGAGCGAATATCACAACGATAATTTCCATTTTCGACAGGCAACAATCCTACTTCTATCGGATTCTGACACTTGCAAGTAAGCAGTCCTATTATTCTAAGAATAAGTATCATTTAAGGAATAACCCGATATTCTGAGAAAACTCCGATTTTATACAATGATTTCCATAGCAAAATTTTTCTTTTATGTAATGCTTCAGATGTTGTTTGTCCCTTATGAGTTTTCCAAACGCTCTGAAATATTAGTCATTTGCATATTCCAACCTTTTCCTTCTTTCATGCTATTTTAAAGCACGTAAACTCATCTCTTACTATTATAATAAATAGTCAGCAATGTAGTGCGTGCATGTAAGAAGATGCTAATAGTTTGCATTCTCAAAATATTTTATATCAGGCATAAATTTTTTGTGTGAGCCTCTTTATAAGTCTTTATATTTTAATTTTATACACAATGCAGCACAAAGTATTCAAAAATTGCAACATTGTGCCTATTTATGTACAATATTGAACATTTATGAATATATATGTCCCGATTTGTAAGTTCATTTATGTTAATTTTAATTGTGTAAAAAAGTTTAAAAATTTTTTAACTATTATATATAATGTGATAATTTTGTGATTTCAAGAAGTTATGTTGCTACTTATAATTCATAGAATGAGCTTTGGTTGAATGTACAGGCATAGAATATTTCGAATTTATTTCTTGGGTTACGAATGAAAGAACCTAGTTGTGTAAAAATTCCATAAAATGATAAATTTGGAAAGAAATTTATGCTTATTAATCCCTAGCGAATTAAATTTGAATATTAAATTTTTCTATGCCCTTTCGTAAGTAGTGGTTTGCCATGAAGACTTTTTTAAAATGTACAATTCTGTAGGCTTAAAAAATTACAGGATGATTTGATTTATATAAATATTTAAATATTTACTTAGTTATATATATATATATATATATATATATATATATATATATATATATATATATATATATATATATATATATATATATATATATATATATATCGTGAACAATGTTAACAAAGCATTATTGGTTCTCTGGGCCTTTCATATAAGTGATAACGTTTGATTTGAAAATGCAGTTATCACAAGCTGTGTCTAAGCACACGCCAAAACACTAAATTAGTGACATGCGACAGGATTTTAATCAGCCCAGCCACAACAGCCAATGACATTCGTTAAATATAATTATCGTCGCGGCATCAAACGCTTGAATTCGAGCGTTCTACTTCAGTTCCAAAATGCACTCACATAATAGTAAATTTCAGTTCCTTTTCGGGGATAACATTCTTTTTAAATTTACAACGAATTAATTTGTAGCAATAACAATATACAGAAAGATTTTAATTCTTCAAATGAAAATATTTAAATTCTAAACTTTCTGTCAGTTAACTACCAACATAATTGCAAATTTCATTTTTTATTATATATCATTCTTTCCATGGGAATATAATAAAGTTCTTTGTGACTTATAAAAATAAGCAGAGTATTTTATCTAATCGATTAAAGAGGCCGTAATAGTGGAAAAGGTTCAATAAGAAGTTCGATGCTTTACAACTCCCTTCATCCATTCGACAGGCCTCTACGCAGTATCAACGAATGCATATTCACCTCAACACATTAACTTCCTTAAGTTAACATTAGGAAAGTCAACAGGAGAAAATTTAATACCGCACTTATGCCCTAAATTTCTGCTGATGAAAAGAAGCTGTGCCTTTTGTTCTCTGCATCCCTCTTTATCTAGGTAGGTGAGTGAGAGTTTTCCTGATTTCTTCCTTTGTGACATCTGAATACGACCAGTTGTGCTTACAAAATTCTCTCGTACGTAAGGTAATTATACAGGATGGATATTAAGCTTGCAGTCGAGTGGTTAGCACCCATGCCTCACGTTCAGCAGCTGGTGGGTACGGATTCCACCTTGGATAATAGTTGCAAAACCACTTTAAACTGTAGGCTATGGTCTAATTAGTCTTCTTATGCAAAAGATTACCGATGAGTGACAAAGAAATCAAACCGATTCTACGATTCTTACTTAAATACCATTATTTTTAATGAATGAAAAATTGACACATTTCTTGATCAAATAAAAATTAAAAAGTATTGTTTCAACTTACTTATCATAGAAATATAGCTTATGTTTGAATTGACTTTTTTAATAAAATTCCGAATTATAATTTATTATGGGAACAAACTGATTATATTCCTTTTAAAGTAGCCTTACATTGATTATTCTGCTTGGTAACCTATACATAATGATCAATAACCAATTATAGATAAATTCACTCCAAGTTCAAAATTTTCAATCAATGCCTCTCATTAAAAAAAACTGTCTAATATAACAATCGGGAAAGGGGATTCAATTGTGTGACGCTTTTATTATCTGTCTGAAACATTTTATATGTTCTTTATCAGAATCTAATTTAAAAGCACCGAAAATGCTTCTCTAACAAGACGGTAAAGGAAGGGGCTGCTCACGAGATAAACCAACTACGATGGGTGACGTTGAAGGGGCTGTGTCGGCAAAAGACAAGAGGGCTGACACGAAACCACTAACAAGCGTCGAACGCCCTAACGAGGGGTCGTGGCGGGGAGAAGATCTGTGGTCGTTAGTGGATGGAAGTACCGAGGACCCTCCAGAAAGACGCAGTCTATCTCGAGGACCCGTGGCTTCTGTAGTCATTACCTGCGTCCTCCACTTTCGCTCCGGTGGCGCGCGCGGGGATTGGCGAACCCAAGGCCTTATTGGCGACTCACGACTAAAAATAATCTTTTCCTTTGGTAGATGTTGCAGTTATCCATTTGCATGTGTCTTTCAGTGAAAGTGAAACAGAATTAAATGCTACATTTTTAAACTTGAATAAAGATACTATGTATATAATTTATTTAGACCACTTTGCCTCCTATTCCTTGTTAAATGAAATAAGCAATTCAAATGACGGGTAAAATATTTACGTTTGGAAAATATAGATGTTTAATATTTTTTCATTGATGATTGAATACTTTTATTCTTTCTACAGATTTAGAATTTCCCCAGTAACTACAATAACAAATTTCAAAAATATTTTGTTTAAAGTTTGTATCATTGTCTCAAATAAAATTAAATTTGTGCGATTCCTAAACATATAATCAACTGTCAATGTAGTTTAGAAAAATATTATATTTAAATACATTGATGACTCATAATATCCTAATATTTTATATTAATTGTAATGTAAGTTAGTGTAGCCGGGTAATATTCATTTAATTTTTATATAGAACTTAATATTTAAAGATAGAAAGATAAAAAAAATGAAGTAGAAAATTTAAAATCTCTCCATTTTAATTAGCATTGAGAAGCGTAATATTTAATATTGGTTACAAATTTATTATTTATTTTCAAATAATATATTAAATTTTTAGACTATCGTCTGTTATATGAAACTGGATTCGCATATTTAAGTAGGACTTCTTTCATTTCGTCTTCTTTTTCTAGCAAAATGTTTTTTACAGCAGACTCCTAGATTTTTAAAAAATCTAAAATTGCTGACTTTTTCGGAACTTAAATTCGAATATCGTGTAAATTAGCGATTAAAAATGTATAGTAGCATTAATGTAAACATTGTTTAAATATATATTTTTTAATATCTTTAAAAAAAAGATCATATAAATACAAGGCGTCAATTTAACTTGTGTATTTTGTTCTTGTAAATTTTTTATCATTTTTATTCTCATTAATCACTTACATTCAATTCATATTGTTTTATTAACATTAAATTTCAATTTTGTCACTACAGAGCAAACAACCAAACAGTCGAATGCCGTTATTTGAATATCAACACATATAGGTTTTCAGGAGAAGCCTCCATGGATATTTGGAATTATTCCCAATTTGCAAAGGAGGAAACTTGGAAAACTCTGAAACCAATACCCTGATACGTATAAATGTAATTAAAAAATAGAAAAAGCACCGCTCATCTCTCATTCCTCAATAATACCGGGATTGAGCTTGATGCTTTCAATTCCGAAGAACATTATATTTACTTGTACAGGATGTTCGACAAATCTAATTTTCAACTATAACATACGAGGAGGAAATGCTGTAATATATATGTAATACACACAAGAAATAAATCTATTTTTTATACATTTTATGCTGATATTATACTTGATTAACTCTAAATAACATTGTCCTATTATTAAAATGAAAGTTAGCATAAAACTGAACTCATTTTGTGTCTTCATTTCTTGCGAAATGAATTTTTTAATATAATTCTCGTATCTATATAAACTTCCTACTTTACTATTATCTAACAATTATTGAACATATTTTTTTATTACACTGCGATAGTTCTTCCAATATTTAATCAGATAATCTTTTGTTATCTTAAAATTACTTTTCCAGTTTTTTTATTATTTTGTGAGATTTTATATTTTTTTTCTACCATTATTAGTCTGGTTTCTGGAGTGAATTACTCTCCGCACACAACTTCAAAAACTTTGGGAAAATTTTTTTCAATTTTTTAACCTTGCATTAATTTTTTTCTAAAATTTTAGAAAATTTAGTCTTGTTTATTTGACATTTACCATTTACTTAATATATCTTTCTCAGTAACCCATCAATTTTTTTCTCTGTTTTCCTTGATTTATTATAATTTACAAACTCTCTTTATGTTAAAAAACAAAATAATTAATTGCAATCACATAAATATAGAATACATCTCTTGCTTTAAATATAATAGCTGCATCCAATTCTAATAAAATAATGAAGTGAAATTAAGACTGTAGCAGTAAATTTATCTAGAATGAATCTATTGAGGGATGTCAAAGAATAAAATTTGTACAAAAGTGTTGTTCTATCAACATTAGTATTTATGACACATATTGAGGAAAGTATTGAAAAGATGTAAAATAAAAGTAAAATATACGCTCATTGATTCCTTGAAAGCTATTTTACGAAAAATGCGATTTCAAGATCTTGAGATTTACTATTCTGTGTTATCGCATAGAATAGTAAAACTCAAGATCGGTCAACACTTTAAAGAGATTTTATCTTAATGAATTTATTCAAAATCACTTCTTCAGAATTTAAAAGAAGATTAAACCATGATCAACATAGACAAAAAGATTTTTCTAACTATCATTCTTTCATTAATATAAAAAGCATTTCATAAGAAAGTAAAAGTTGTTTAGCTGTACACACAGCAGTAGTTGTTTACCCATCATAAATATTATATTGTTCTCCAAGCGAGAATAAATAAGCGGCATAAAAAGAAAAATCATAAAAGATTCTATTAGAATACAAAATAACATTTAGCGTGGTCAAAAGTCAGTATATAAGTAATTTATATTGACAATGACAGTTTTTTGTATGCCTGTTTACCAGAAATAGTTTTCATGTGATACCAAGAATATGTAAATAGGATTAAACATAGTGGTTACGAAAACTCTTTGCAGATACGAGTTGGTTAAGTTTGTACAACCAATGCTTCAAACCTATAGAAATGAATAATTTTCGAAGCGATGGTATAATTGTTTGATGTTGAACCATACATGTACTGATTTTTATAACTCCAAAGAATTTTTAGCCATTAATACCAGAAGTTCTCCTATTATGCAATCTCATGTTGTACAAATGTCTGTTTAAAGGTTCCGTGTATTCGGATTTCCTCTTTAGAAATCCTAATATTGCACATTTATTTAAATTGCACATAATTAATTTATTTAAACCAATAATACTTGGTTGTTGTATTTACGTAAATGGTAACATTAATCGAAATATAGCTACACATCGTTAATATTATATTTTAAATCTATTTTTACTCCCTTTTAGTTCTTTATTCAAAGTAATATAATAGCTCACTTGCATTTTAATTTAAGTCATACTTTGGATCATTTAATAAATTAAAGTTTATGAACAAATCAGCAAACATTAATTTATTCTTCGAAGATTGCATGTTTCCTTCAAATTTCGATAGCTTTTGAAATTATTTATAAACTTATACTGTGATCAAATCATCCACAATCGAATTGATTTATTTCCTTGGTTATTAAATGTAGATTGAGCAAAATTGTAGTTTAATCACTTGTATTCCTATAAATGAAACCACCAAGTAATTTTTGTTTTTTCTTTTGAAAACTTCATGGCTACAAGATAATTTTAATTTGTTTGACTTTATAAACTTCTACTGTGAAAGGTGTTTCCAGCAAAATTTCAAATTAAGTGACATTCTTATAAACAGCTAATTGTTTAAATTAATAAAGAAAATATTAAGATAAGTCTATGTGGTACTTTATATAATGTATATAATTGCTTTTCTACTGCACCCGATTATTTTGTTACTACATTTCATAAAACAGTTTTAATATACATTCTAACAATAATAGTAAAATCTCCAAATAAATAAATTGATTTTTTTAGGGACTGACTAGAGAAAATACCTCAAAAAAAGCCTTCAATGTTAATCAAGAAGAAACCCCTGAAATGAATATACCTTAATAGAAAAAAGCTTGACTTGAAAGGATTCTGTTTCTACTCTAGATGGTAAATTTGGGAAAGTCCCTTGAGTAATGGGACTTCCTAGACAAAGGGTTTTATTGTAATAAAAATACTCCAGATCATATGAGTATTTAAACACTCTTTAATGATTCAGCAGTAAAATAGTTACTGATTTTTCTCACTTCTTACACAATTTAACTTTTTCAGAATGTTCATTTTTTGATGTTTGATTAAGGAATATCATTACATTTTATTTATTTCTATAATAATAAAATGTATAAATATTTTTTCCTAGCTCACAAATACACATCTGAATTTGTCATCGGTGCATAATTTTGATCAAACAGTTAAAATATTCTGTTCAAATATAATATCATATTCTTTTAGTGAGATTTCTGTGAATGCTTCTCATGTATTATTAACTATATACAAATACCATTAAGGCTGAAACTCTAAAAGAATAATACTACCCACTCTGTTCATACGCCTTCACAAGACAAGCTGATATCAGTCCTTCAATATGAAAGAACAACCCATTATTATCCAATCAATTTTTGCAATTAAGGAAAAAAGTTCATAGTAGCCTGGTCAATTAGGGCGTTATTCTCATTATCGGAAGGTAGTGGGTTCGAATATCGACTTAACCAAAGATCTGTCATGTTCACTAAAGGTGGATGGAGCACATTAAGTATGTCATGCAGTAATGTCCTCCAAGTGAAGTGATACCTCTGAGGGGGGCAAGTCAAGTATTGGAGGTCTTCTACTTAGTCCTTGCATCAAATTCACAAAGACTACATCCGACTGCCTTTATCCAACTCAAGGCCAGATAGAGGAAAGAATACTGGTGTAACAACAGCAAAATTTGAAGAAAATGACCTAATGCTTTGATTGTAGTATAATGAAGAAAATTAATTTGAATGCTTGATTCCAGGGCAGTTATTCTTTTGTACAAATTTGCAGGATCTAAACATTTGGAAAACAGCAGAACTTCTCATCAATTTAGCTTAATGAGGATAGTTTGAACCTTTAATCACTATTTTCTTAGAATTGTCATTTTGCATGTACTCTACCATTTCTTTTTAAACTCTTTTGTAACTCCATTACTTTAGTTTCTAACAGAAAATAAATAATTAAAAGACTTTAATTTTTCTTAGTCTTTATATTAAAATGATTTTTAAATAACTCAGTTATAATTCTGATCATAATAATCATTTGTATTATAAAATATGAGTCCTAAACCTAAAATTTAAATCAGATTTCTTGTGTGCTTTAAATATGATTTTCTTATGCGTTAAAATCATACAGAAAGCTATTACAATCCTCAACACTGAATTTGAAAAATTTATGTTCTTTATCCTAATAATAACAAAAAAAGAAATATGACTTCTATTTGGAATCAGTAATGAAATATAAATTGTTACAGCAAAAACACGAAAGCTATCATCAAAAAAATTACCAAGACAAAGGGAAATAAGGAGAAAAAAAAGGATAAATATCAAAACCAGTATAAATTGAAAAAGCTTCGCGGATGTCTTATATAATCATAAAAAAAACTCCTTAGTTTAATGGTTAGTCTAACCAAATTCAGGATATCACAAACTGCAAAATAGTTAGCTTTAATCAATAATTAAATATTCTTATTGTATATCGTTAAAGACTGTTGAAGATATGTGAAAGTCTACGCATAGCTGACAATTTTTAATTGAATAGTGTTTCAGTGATAACGTGATTGTTTGTACGAGAATTATTAGTAATAGTTCACAAAAGTTCGCGTTTAAGCAAAGGGGTAATAAGTATTGGAATCAGTGGTTCAGAAAAATTTAGTAAAGCAATACAATAAACAAATTCAGAACAACTGAAAATACCAATATAGACAAGGCTTTTTTACACTTTGGTGCAAATATCAATTACACATACTCCATTGTTTTCCATCCAAACATTGATAAGACTAGTATTAAAATCTACGCTTATTGGAATACCTCGAGACTTTTACTAGTCAATATTTAGTCTCTTGGCACTAATTCAAGCATTTTCATGAACAGTTGGTCACTATTCGCTGTGTTTCAAAAATGTCATACCAGACAAAATTGGACAGAATCAAGTTGTTCTTTGCAAAGTAATGCAAGCTATTTTTGAAAAACTGAATATTACTGTACTCAAGCTTGAATTTTTTTAATCATTGTCAGTAAATATGCCTTATCCCCTTTCATAATGATTTAACATATAGATATATTGCAAGAAATATGTATAATTATCCTTTAATTAAAATTACTGCATCAGGTTTATGATCCTCCATGGATTTATATTGCAAATCTTGCGACAGAGCTCTTTGTCTTATCATGAATGAAATGATATTCCGTAACATATATCAAAGATAGAATAGTCATTTCATCAACAGGTTCTCAAGCTTCGTTATTCATTATTCTCATAACCATTTAACTTTCCACTAACGGTAGAAATTCACATGAATCACATGCTTATTTAAAAAGCATATCTATTATATGTATATGGCCAAAGCCCGAAGTTCGGCCAGTTCTTGACTTGGCCGGCAAAATCGCGGAACAGTCAAAATCACGTCACAATGACTAGCCAGTGTCCGATCTTTCCTTATTTCGGGATTTGGGCAGCTAGTTTTCGAAATGGCATGGGGTGATCGATCAAAGTCAGAAGAAAAATGTCATATGCAAATTTTGGGTGTTTGTATACCGTAATGCTAATGATTATCATATTATAGTTGCCACAGAGGAGTTTTTCGACGAATCCGCCCCTCTTAGGTGCCTAGAAGCGTCCTTCGGAACAAAGGCCAAGGAGATACGGTGGCCCTAGGTGGACTGTAGTCAGAAAGAAGAAGATTTAGTGAGTAAGGATATCATATTACCAGAAACCTCTTGATCTCTTATAAAAATTTCCTCTCCCTTGGAGAAAACAAACAAAAAAACAAAAAGATAATCACATTATTTTCTGTGAATTAGTTTACTACAGAAAATTATCCGTATCAACGCTTGTTACAACAAGATGAACTTTTATGACATTTCGCATTGCACAGCAGTTTATTATTTTTACATCTGCTGCAATCTGTTGAACACTTGGTAGTGCAATTGCATCGAGTGTAACCTTGCCCACCGGTTAGCGATTGTGAAGAGGTAACGGTTCGTAATGATTTTTCCTCTGTGCCCACGGATACCAATATAAGTAGTTTCTCTTACAAAATGGAAAACTCACTTCTGGAGTACTGTTGTTTCTGAAAACCATGTTCTGTTCTTAGCTTGTAGAAAATGCCCTCGATGTTCATGACAACTGCAAGGATGCTTCATGGATCACTGCGACCTCTGTCAACATCTGGAATGTGGATGCATACATTATCTCCAAATTTCGCTGGTGGAAATTTTGCATCTGAATTTTTTAACATCTTGAGTTAGTAAGCTAGCATGGGTAGCTGACCTCTTATTCAAGATTTCTAGTTTATTATGACACAGTCTACAGGTAATTTTTTCTCCTTCGTCTGCTTCGTTACTTATTTCACAAATTGCGTGCACAACCTTTCCACAGGATCCACAAGAATGGGCTGAACCACACTCGTGTGGACATACTACACAAAATTTGTTCGAATTTTTATTGTCAGACTACTGATCTGGACTTTCCGATGTTTCCGTCACCACTGCAGCTGGTTCGTTTGCGAAGAAAGTCGCTGTATTTACAGCAACATCCGTGCTCGATATCTTCGTCTATAACTAAATTATCAATAACCTCTATGGGCAGGTTTGAGGTGCTCAGTCTCACTTTCGCTTTGCAGCCAAACATAGCTTCATAAGATGACTGCTGAATTCCTTGCTGAAAAGAACAGTTTTTCATGAATTGAATGATTCTGAGACTCTCGGCACAATGTGTAGATTTATTTGTCTGTGTCTATGTCATCATCATATTCTAAACATCTTGGTTGGCACGATCTACTGAACCTTGGTTTTGGCTATGCCTCCGTTTTCCATAAACTAGTTTAAATTCAGGTCACATGTTCTTGAGTTCCTTAATAGCTTGATTCGCAAGTTCTCTTCCATTTTCTGATTGAAACACGCTTGGAGCACCTATGGTGGTAAAGACATCTAGTGGCTGGTAAGCAGCTTCTTCTGCTCTTTTGCTTTTCTCGCAATAATATGAACTTTGTTAAATTATCCTGGTAATTGAGTATAAACTTGAATTCGCCGTTTTGGTTACTTTGTGTGTCGATAAGATCTACCTGATATCTTGAGTTAAATTCTTTAAATATCAAAGGTTTAGAAACTAGACCTTTTTTTAGGATTAGATAATTTGGTCTGACATGGTTTGCATAAGTGGAGGTACAATGTAATGATTTCCTTGGTGACATTTTTGTAATTAGTTTGCAGCTCCTTCTCCATCCGTGTGCGACCAATTTTCAAGTGAGTATCATGTAGCAAGTTGAATAACTCTTCTGTGTGCACAAAGTACAAAATAATGCTATTGTCTTCTGTTGCTGGCACAATAAGTTTCTCTTTTCCGTCAACCTCAATAATATCTTATGCTCTTAGTGGACGATAGTCAACACTTTCTTTTTTCTGCTTTGCTTTAGCCTTCTAAACGTTCTCTATTAAAGTATAGTACTTGTCTCTGCTGAGAATCCAGCTATTATCTGCTTTTTCTTGCAGCAATATATTAAATTTACTTAAGAACATGGTTCTCATATCAAAAGTTAGTTCCGCATTAGCATGTGAGTCATCTTCGCCCAGCATAACAGTTTCGTTAGGAGAAGATATGGGGAAAAAACCTATAGAAAAACAATACGATGCTCTCAAATCACGCGGCAATTCCTTTCGTGGTTCAACAGTTCATGTTAAATTTTAGGTGAAACTAAAGAATCTAACATAAATAAGAAGCACCTATTCAATCAACACTTTAAGTAGCAAAACTTTTTTCAGGTGTAAAGAAAGATTTTCACTATATATTGCTTGAAATTAGCTCATGAAACAATATTATAGTGCTTGCATTTAAGAAAAAAATTTAATAGATTTATAAGATGTTTCCAAATGGGAATAATGGTCCTTCCCATGAATATTTGAGGCATGTGTTTAAAGATTGAGAAATTATTTTTTCAGCACAAAATATTTAATTAGTTATTAATTTCTTTAGAAAATACGCATTTTAAATTTAGATATCTATTCTTTTTCACAGAAAATTTTCCTGAACAATTAAAATTTACTTGTTAATTAAAAAATTACACGACATAACACATCTATTACAGCGGAAAATATTTTTTTGCATGTTTTGTGAATAAACAAAGTAAGATCTGCACTCCAATTTTATTTCAAAAAAATCATTTGATATGCTTAAATATTTTAGTTAAGTTCAATTAATAAATTTAAAATTTCGATATTTTTTTAAACATAATGATCCCATTTGGGAACAATTGCCCTTCATGCGTTTAGGAGCATCTGAGAGCAAGATTTTTTGTTTGCTTTTAGTTGCTATTATATCAAAAAAATTTCCAATCTTTTATATTTAAATGACTTTTTATAGAATCGAAATATTCAAATGACTGAAGTAAAATTGGATTTACAGCGGTTGAACAGTACTTTGGCACTGAATCACCTTTTAATGGTACTGAGTGGTGCTCAGTGCCATTAGAATTTTGAATTAGGAGAAATTATTCGGAAAATTATAGTTTCCGTGCTTTGAAAGCATATAGTATAACAAAAAAAAACGAATAGTGAAAGGGCTTATCTATCCGGGGAAAGCACACTAGCCCACAATCGAAACTGTTCTGTTGGCGGGCCCCTAAACAATAACGTGTTTCCAGATTCGTGATTCGATACATGGATGCCAGATACACTGAAAATATAACACACTGTCCTTCCTACCATGTACATGCCATTATCCCACCTGAATCGGCAGCTGCGCCCCCTACTGAATACTCTTGCTTCAGCACATCAAACAATTTGCCAGGGAGTTAAGTACACTTCGTGAAGAGGCCGGCCAAAGTCGCATATACGTTATTCATTTCCAGTACATCGGGCATTGGCCATACACCCTGGCCAATGTGCGATTTGGCCGTCAAATTCGGGAACTGGCCAAACTTCGGGCTATGGCCGTAACATATATGCTGTTCTCCAGATAAATGCATTATCTGGGGAACAGCAACTGTGAATATAAATGTCTCTTGTCAAGTCGTATGATGTATTTAATCCAGCTATGACGTAATTCTTTAATAAATTATATTATTCATTCCAATATTACTACCAGCTGCGATTATACAGTAGCCATGTTTACCAATTTTTATTTATTTATGTCAATTTGTTGGTGTGTCACTTGCTAATAGAAAAGTGTTATCTTAATTTTAAAAGTTGTTCACAAATTATCTTAAAAACTTGTTCATTTAATTAAAATATTTAAAATTATGAAGGAAATCTAAATTAAAAAATTTACTTAAAGAAATATGGTATAAGAAATAAAATCATGTTAAATCATATTATTGATAAGTAAATGAGATTCATTGATGCATTTTGAAAAGAGATGCTTCAGTTTCCTTTAATTTCAAACACCATCTTTAGCAGCTTCAAGCAAAACACTTTCAGAGCCCACAGGCAATTAAGTTATACAAATAATATCTGATTCGCAATTATTGGAACTTTGCATTGCAATCAAGCACTTCTGTTTGGGAATAATTCAAAGAATACCAGCAATGAAACCATACACGATGCGACAAATGATTTCATTTTTAACGATTTTTTCCATTTCCCGCCGTCTTGACGAGTGAATTATATAGCGAGAGGAGGGAGTGTAGGAAGAGATTCTGGAAATTGAAAAGAATAGAAAGAGAGGGTCGGAAGTGCTCGAATAAATAGCCCCATCGGAAACCAACCGAGTCCTTTCCTGCAGTCTCCTTAAACCCCATTAGTTCGATTAGACTGTCGAGTTGTGGAACATTCCCGAAGATTGATTCTTCTAAGATTATGTGAGGATCTGCTCCATCACCGCAAACACCGAAATCGGTATGAGTGGGAGGGGGTCTGCAGACGTCCCCGCTTTTCGTATAAATATACAAACCCCCTTCAATCCGTCACCAGCTCATTGTTTAAAGCTTCTTGGAGTCATAAACGCGAGACTGCCTATTTATTATACGGTTGCTAATGGTCGCCAGCGGACTCCCCCAACCACCCTCCTTCCACTCACACAGCATCTCTTCTTCCTCCTCCACCCCTACCGTTTCGGAAGATATTGAATATACTAAAGCGAACGCAAGGAAGAGAGAAAATTTTAGAAATTCAAACTTGACTGAAAAGATTATTGCCAACAGCCTTGGGCGTCCGAGTTGGTGGAATTTTTGCACTCACCGCAGTGTGGCGTGCTCGCGCGCGCGACTAATCTAATCGCGAGGGGAATGGCGGGGAAAAGTTGTGGGAGTGGGGTGCAAAAGAGTGAGAGAGCTGAAGATAAGTCGGGATATATGTATATAAATATATGATTTAATAATGGGCTGTTTATTGATTTTTACACGTCGCGCTTGCTTGGCGGTGGTTTTCGGGGTGGAAGCAGCTTTAATTTGCTTCGTAGCTTTCAGCAATGAACCCCCCTTCGTCTCTCTCTGTCCCTCACTTGGGTAACGAATTTACTCGTACAGTGGTGTAGGTCATTTATTTTATCACCCGCCTGTCATCGAGCTCCGCTGTCGTTTTGGGGATGAGATTTGATTAGGGACCTCCGCAAGGAGAGATTTTACCGCATACAGAGCTAAAAATAAAAGAGACGGTAATTAAGTTATTCTAAAATGTTAACTGTATGTTTTGCGGAATAAATATGCTACACACGCTCAATTAAATAATCCTGTGGTAACATTAATAGAGAGATAATTCGTTTTAAAGTATTTTAATCGATAATTCATTTTGAAAGTAAAATATGCAGCTCGATATTTAAACTACAAAGCACGGGGGTTACTCAATAGTGAATTTTTAATCTTTAATAAACATGTTGTTCATTTGCATTTTGTTTGAAAAATGTTCCTTCAAGAAATAAGTATTTGAACTACATACATCATCAAAATTGATAACTATCATCGTCCCTTGCGATTATTGACTGTTGATGCCCTAAATGCAAAAAAAAAAAATGTATAGATATACTGCGGGCCATGTAAAGTGTTAATGCTACACAGACAGTTTGACACCTCCAAGAGGAAACAGCCTAACAGCAATTCATTTCTGCATACATTCCATTTTTATCTTCCATGAGCCTTTTCTTAGATGGTAAGTTATATTTATGTGTCAGAAAACAGAAAATCCATAAAATATCCAAAGACTCACTTCGACAGATGTGCATATGGAAAATAAAAATGCCCGTCGTTTAACAATGGCTAGGAACAAGTTCGAGACTTTATACTCCAAAAAGAAAAAAAAAGCAGTCCTATCTTTATTGTAGTGTGAGGACTTAACACACAGTTTGTTTAATACTGAGAAACAATCAGCACTGTGTTCTCCATTAGTAAAATATTTCCCCTGATACCTTAAAAGAATGGTTGAACAATTAACTATTCAACTCTGTCACGTCAATGTTAAGTTGTCGATGTACTAAAAAATAAAATTAAGAGCTTTGCCCTAAAAACGTAGTGCCACTTAACACTTATATTATCTGGTAATATGATGGTATGGCATCCTAACCAGAAAACTTAGTACTATTAATCAAGATGTCTCCAAACCGATCTTTTACTGTCAGTTATTCCAATATAATGACATGAAATTCTTTCTTTAAATAAAAAAAATGTGTTTCACTATTCTATTATTTCAGTATGGTGATTAGGATTTAAATTCAATCATTTTTAATAAAGCAAAATCCTAATATCATGCATGAGCATTTTTATAAATTGTGTAATCATTTTAAACCTCTTAATCTTGTTATATATAAGCGAATTTTCAATGCAGTAAATTTGGTTTGGTTTGTGACTCAATGGTTATTTTTTGAACATAAGGACTAATCAGACAAGGAGCTGCATTTTAAAGTGGATTTTGAACTTTACAGACATTCATATCTAAAGTAGAAACATGAACAGTTTAAACAAAAGGTAATCATTCGGCAATCATCTCGGCGCAGTACGGTTATGATTTACAACCTCTGATTTAACTATTCCACTAGACAAATATCCATTTCTCTGACCACCTTCTTTAACTTAATCAAGTTTATTTTTCGTTCTGATAACCACCAGGATAAACAATTTTGTTTATCCTGGTGGTTATCTGGAGAAAAAGGAACATAATAGTTTAAATGTTCCTTCATTTGAATGCGTATTGAAATGATAAACTTCGCTCTATTATAAGATTCAGTTCTGTACCACTCGCAATAGAAGGAGGAAATTGCAACATCACAGAACAAGATATATCATTTAATCCTACAAATTATTATATTCCAAATAATCTTACAGCAAAATAGAAGTGCAATGGCACATGCGCTTACACCATTTAAATGCTTTCCATAAACTGCAAGTAAAAATAAATCGTCAGTAAATTTGTGCATTTGCATATCTCAGGTATATCTATTATTCCATTAATTTCCATAACATTTCCATTTTATAAACTTTCCTTTAAGGAGTTGCAATTTTGATGTTGAAGAATACTTTGCTTCCACAACGGATGCAATTCAAAAGTGGACAAAAGTAAACTAAAGAATAAAGCTTTATAGGATATAAGTAGCGAAAAAAAATTCTGTAAAAAGACCTTATTTAATCAGATAGATTTTTGTAAAAGATATGGCATAATAGGTATATGAATTTTATAATTTATATGCTTTGCTGTCTATCTATATATGATATAAATATTACAAATTTAAAACTTCTTCAGTGGCACGACAACTCTTGGCCTTCTCAAAAAGATTCATTAAGGAAAATCTTTTTTTTTTTTTTTTTTGCCATGGTTTTCCAGATTGTTACTCTCAAAGTGGTGAAGTCCCTTTCAAGGCATCTGAGGTTGAGTTGGTCCCTAACTCTTGTTCCTGTAGGTCTGCCTGGCAATAAATATTTTCTACGTTGTACGTTCACTGTTCATCCTGATAGCATGGCCATTCCATTTAATTCCTTGAATTTTAATAAATTTTATGACGTCTGGCCCGACAAAGTTCTAAATTTGAACGTCTGTGTCACACACCATTGACTTCTTTACCTTAAAAAACGGCTCTTAGTATCCACCGCTTAAAGATACCAAAAAGCATTTTCAACTTTTTGAACCATAGTTTAGGTTTCTGGTGCATAAGTAAGTATAGATTTAAGTAAGCATTTATAAATTAAAACGATTAAATTAAAAACGAAAATTATTTGGATCTTTTATTTTAATGTTAATGAGGTTAGATTTTTAAATATTTCTTTAATTCATAAAAGCACATTTTGGCAGCTATGATTCTTCTATATACTTCAAATGTGATGCTGTTGTTGTTGGAGTTAACCACAGATCCTAAATATCTGAAGCTATCAATTTTTTTTCAAATTTGTATGTACCAATTCGCAGAAGAGTTTCAGAGTTTGTACTTTAGTGCACTGCATGTATTTAGTTTTTTCCTGAATGACAGTAAAGTGCACTTTTACCGCCACCTTTTCTAGTGCTAAATAAGTCAACTTTAGATCATGAAATGTTCTTGCAATAATGTCTATATCGTCGGGAAATGCAAACATTTGCACAGATATATGAAATATATTTCCTCTGGTGTTGATTTGAGGGTCACGAATAACTTTCTCTTATGCAATATCTAATGCGTCGCCCTGCCTAACCCGATTTCTTATTTCTATTGGTTACGAAAGATCACCTTGGATTTTGACTCTTTTTCAGTGTATAAATTCGATAAGTGACTATAAAAAATGTAGATTTTAGATGCAATAAAGAAATGAATAACACAGTTTAGTATGAATTTTATATATGTATACATCGTTAATCTGTCTCATTTATCTGATCTTTTTCGAACCAAAAGAACGTAATCTACAGAAAAAGTACCTGATAAGTATCCTCAAAATAATCACCATCGGCATCTTGCAACTTCTGCCAATCTGTCTCCATTTGTGTAATCCTTTTGCGCCAAAATTCGTGTTTTTTTGAAAGCCCGCCAGTGCTTAGCACAAGTCTGCTTCATAGGTGAAGGATTTTCCAAGATGATTGTCCAAATAATGAAAAAGGTGGTAATCTGATGATGCAAAGTCAGGTCAGTAAGGAAAATGGAACAAAATCTCCCAAGTTGCTATATGATATTCTTGGCCACGTGTGCGACATACGGCCTCACATTACCGGCAAAGAACAGTACACCCTTGCGATTAACCACTACTGGCTCCCTCTGTTGCTATGCCTACTGCACACGTTCCAATTGCTACGAGTGCACGCCTACAGTGATCGTTTGCCCTGCTGGTAGCAGCTCATAGTAAACCACTTAACGACTAGAGTCCAACGGACACTAGTTTCATCACAGAGGGTCAAATCTCTCGACCTGAATTTGTGAAACCAATGCCTTTCCATACGTTCATTCACAGCACTATCTCAAAATACTTGATATATTCAGAGACTTGATGCAGCAGCTGATAAGCTCGAGCAAACAACACCGAACGAGTGCCTTCGACACGACCATTTCTTTGACTTTGATAGTATTATTTGAAGTCGGTTCTATGGAACACGTAAAATGTGATATTAGCAAATCAATAATATGATTTTTTTTTACTATTTAATCATTTTGTGCATCAATTTTTTTATTTGAAGAAGAAAAGATAGATTCTCCAATCAGCGGGGAAATAATAATCACCAAGGAAGTTTTCAATACTATTAGAAAGTAAAATCTAATGTTCAGCAAATGGTTAAATATACTTTTGCAAATAATTAGCTAAAATGTTTCTTCATCTCGTTGTTGTCCGATAACTATTCTCTAATATGCCATGAGAGACAAACTGATTTAATTTGTGGTATCTTTTACAATCATCTATCTTTATTTAATTGATAACAAACTGTAACTTTGGCTTTTTAACAATTTTGTTTTCAATAAATTTTTACAGTGTATCTTTGGTTCATAGAATGCTTTGTCCTGAACTTTTAAAAAATTAAGCTTGATTGAGAAGTCATAATGAGACATTATCTTATATTTGTTCTTAGAAAACCAACAGAAGATCTAAGAAACAACTTTTAAAAATTCAAAATGGGGAATTTTCCTTTTGTTTGCTTTATGTGGTATATATATAATCAAACTAATAATTTTTCGTTGTCAATAATTATTCTTCTAATTATTTCAAGTCTATTAAAACACCTTATAATTGTTAGTTTAGGAATACAAAAGTACATTTATAGAAAAAATTACACAACAATCACAAAAACGATGTCGACAAGATTACCTTGAATTAATTTTTCTCGGCAACAGAAATTCTTTGCTTTCTTATAATAGAATTTCTTTAATTAAAAAATAATGAAATTAAACCTAAATAGGAATTTTTTTTTTTTTTTTAGCTTTTGCTGAAACTTTCAGTTTTTTTTCATTACTTTATATATATATATATATATATATATATATATATATATATATATATATATATATATATATATATATATGAAATATATATACATATTTGTGAAAAAATAGTGTAACTTGTGTTGACGTCAAAAGCAGTAAGAATCCAATGAATCAAATAACTGAAAATATTTTTGAACAGCTCTGAGAAACCGATTTACTTCTATTTAACGTAGAATACGGAGCCCTTTCACGTCATTATTACGAATGAAGGAATATTTTATATAACAGTAAAATCTAAGAATAAAGTTCACGAGGAAGAATTTTATATTATAAATTTCGGCAAAATAAAAATGAACATACTATCAATACATGTTAATTATTAAGAATCTAATTATCTCACATCATACTGAAAAATTTAATAAAGTGTGCTTTGTGTTTTTGTTAGTATTATTGTCCCAGCAAATGTAATTTAATCTATTTTTATATGTTTTTCATAAAAGTGGAATAATCTATTACCAATAAAGTTATATTAATTTCAGCAATTTTATCAAAAAGGTCATGAACTCCTTTAATTTGATTTGATTAATTTATTTTTAAGATTTATTAAAATATAAATTCAATTGCATTTTTAATTTTTTAATCATGATCTTTTGTCATTTTAAGAAAAATATTTTAGTTAAATGAATGAAAAACAATTAAAAAATTGCAAAATTGAATATAATTTAAAATATTCCTAAGAATTCCTTTTTTAAATTGATGTTCCCTTCTTTTTTTTTAGCAGATATTAATTAGCTTACAGAAATGAATATGTGTTTTAAATATTTCTAGATTATTTTCGTTCCCTTCTACAATTCAATTACTAGTACAATTGTTAAAGTAATTCTGTTAATACCACAAAGCAATATTTCTAATGAAATAATTTTTTATTAATTATTTTCTGAATTATTTAAAGAAAATTTTAAAATATTAAATTTTTTTTAAACATTATTACTCAATTTTATAAAATTCTACCCACAGTATATAATTTGAAAAATAAACAAAAGAAGTTAATTTACTTCATATTATTAATGCCTTTTTTCTGTGAATTGTCAGTTATGGAAGAAATACTCTGTGTTAAATTGAAGTGTAAAAATGTTTTCAATTGAATGAAACAATAAAAACATTTCATTAAAATATCAAATCTGAACTTATTTTTTATTTATTTATTCTTAAAATAGTTTGAATTTGTATATTCTAAGCAAAATAAAAAATACATATAATTTTTTGCAGTTTGGCCAATAGCTTTAATTCTTCAATCAAATATAAATTGAAAACATACTGTGGTTAATTTAATTTTTTTCATAAAAACTGAGTTTATGTACTAATGAAACAATAAAGACAAAGTTTTTATTGAAAAACTGATTTTATTCATTTCAAAAATTAAATACGATTTGAACACATAAAATAATTATCATACATTTTTTAATCAAGAAACAACAATCTATCTATTATTTGAATGCACGAATCTAAAAAACTGAAAATATATTTAAGAAATAAAAAAAGAAAAAGAAAGCGACCATTATTAGTCTTTATTATTTTTACAAACAGGAACGAAAAATAAAAGGCGAATCTTTTCAGGATATTGAGAATTCCATCTCTCGTCCCACCCAACCGCAAACTCAGTAGACTCGCCCTCCCCCTTTTTCTCCCATCCAACCAGAAACGTCAATTAGCGGGCTTTGTTTTTGTCTGGTCGAGAACAATGGCCCCTTCGACCAATCATCAGCCAACTGACGCTCAGATACGAACAAGTGCTATGTTCCAAGGCGGTTTACTAAAGTGAGTAGACGAAAAACCGAAAACCGCCAGTAGGAAAAGGAAATAAAGGTGAACGGATTCAATAAAACAAAAATCAAAATCAAATAAATGTAATAAAATTAAAAATACTTCCGATTTCTTCGTCTTTTTATTTTTATTTCTTTTAAAGAACTTTTATTAAATAAAGAATTTGTTGTTGAAAAGGTGGCCTTAAAAATAGCGTATAAAAGACACAAAACCACACTTATATGGAATTTTATTTTTCATTGTATTTTAAAAATACTTAAGAATGAGACTTTTTTATATCGTAAAATCTATTATATATAAGGCTTGTAATTTAAACATACTTTATTTTAGCAGCTTCTGGACAAAAGCCATATGTAAATATTTTATTTTCGTTAAAATAAAATTATTTTATACATATAAATACTTTTTTAAATAATATGTGGCTATACTAAGAAAAGTGATTAAAAATTATTGTTTAGAAAGGGGGGAAATTTTTACATTTTAAATTTAAATAAAAATTACCTTCGATGAGTTGATTCAATTTTTTGTTTCGATTTTAATATAACTTCTATAAGAAAATAATGTGTGTAGGTTGATGATTTCCATTTAGATACCAAGAGTGTTTCATTATTTTTTTGGATATAATAAAAAACATTTTTTGAATGAATGGATTATTTCCTTTAATAAGAAATACGAAAACTATTTTTTTACAGGATTGTTTCCCACCAGTACATGTTCGTGGGTGCGAATCCCACTTCGGGCATGGATGCTTTAGTAGTTCGGAATCCAATCTTTAAACTGTAATTCCCACTTTAAATAGCTTTCACGTGCAATAAATAACTGTTGAGAAAAAAAAAAACCCCACTATAATTTAGCGATTACAACTAATGTTGTTGTCGTGTGCCAGCCACATGGGGTGCGCTGCTCCACTTTTCAAATTGAACCATATTTTGATGTGGAGTCCGACTTCCTCAGTACACACATGCCATAGGTACTGGTTTATAGAGTAGGCATCCATTCACACATCATTCATACAAGGAAAGGACAAAGACGAGTTCCAGTGGTCAGTAGCTTCACGCTGCTTGCCGTAAGCTCAGCTAAGTGAAGCATCATTTGCCGCAGGCAGTGGTTGGGAGGGTGACCACGGTGTACACTCCTTCACTGGGTTGCTGGAACTCCGTGGGTTGCGGACGTGTCCACGTTAATATGTGACGTCCAAAGTCTTTCCGCTGGTGTGGCGTGGATGTGGAGAGGAGGGTGCCAGCTCAGGTGTGACCTCGTCACCTGACCGTGGTTGAAAATCACGAGGCACCTTAAAAAGAGCAAAGTCGTACTTTCACCTTCGTAGTGCTCTGATCAAAAACGAAAAACGCTCCCTATTGACTTAATTCGCACTGCCAAAGGCAAAAGCGAGCTTGGCTTGTCCAAGTGTCATAGGAAAACAACAACAACAAAAGGACAAAGACAGGATAGATAGAGAAAGTACATCCATCCCCTAACCGGGATTCGAACTCAGGACCTCCTTTCCCACAGTCAGGCATGCTGACCACTAGACAAGTTGGGCGGCTAATCACAACTAATAACAAAAAGATAAACATAATATCAATAAGCACTGTATTTCCGGAAGAAAGAACTCATTTCCTGAACGTGACGCCAAAATTGAGGAAATAATTTTAAAAAATTCAAAGCTGTTGAGAAACGTTTCATAACCTCATACACAACCCACTTAGTTATATTTTATAATTTAATTTTATACATCAATAAAATTAGAGTGCAAAAGAAAAAATAAATTATAGATAAGAAAAGTTAATGCACTAATATTTGCTTATAAAAAGAATCTGTACTCATGAAAAGAATTTATTTTAAGTCAATATCCAACAAATAATTAAACTGAATGAAATTTTGCCTTTTGTCAACAAAACGTTAGATTTTGTTTGTTGTTGTTTACTAATGACACTTGGACTAGCCAAGCTCGCTATGCTATCCGAATTAAGTCGATTGGGAGCGTCTTTCGTTTTAATTAGAGCACTATGAAGGTGAAAGTACGACTTTGCTCTACACAAAGGCCATAGGTACCCGTTTATAGGGTAGGCAACCATTCACACCTCATTCATACATGGAAAGGACAAAGACAGGATAGATAGAGAGAGAAAGTACATCCATGCCAGGGCCGGGATTCGAACCCAGGACCTCCTTATCCGTAGTCAGGCACGCTGACCACTAGACAAGTTGGTCGGCTGATTTAGATATTAAGCTATTTAAAGGCTTGCATACTTGACTCTTCGCAACCCGAAATTAAAAGTTATGTTGCCGTAAAACAGAATCTACATAATCTTGAGTTTATTAAGAGATTTTTATACCAAGAAAATGTACTAGGCGTATACATCTTATTATAGTCTATATTTGGCGATGCAATTTTCATCATCATCTTCGAATTTTGGCGAATTTCGATATATTTCTACGCACGAAGTCCCATTCTACGAATTTCGGAAGGATATTTTTAAAAAAAAAAAAAAAAAAAAAAAAAAACAGAATATTAGCTGTTTTTAAATGTACCTAAGTATTTCAGTCACAAATTGTTTCGGAATTAATTTTGTCATACCTTTTCCTTTCCTCATATAGTTTATTCTCAGTGTGACGATTCTTTTATATCATGAGCAAAATAACTAAATTTTATAAAATAATAACTTTTTCAATTAGCAAGTTAAATAAATAGTTTGATGCATTTTGTGACAAAATTAGACTTAATAATATAGCAATCTAAATTATTTAGATAAAAAAATAAGGGTATTTCCTTTTTAATATTGTATAAAAATTGTAATTTAAAATATTGTAAAAAAAATCACATAAATTATAAGTTTATAGATGACACGAAAATAGATTTTATTATTTTAAAATGTATAAAAACAATTTTTATTATATGAAGTATCAGAATATTCAATTTTAAAATCACCCAAATTTATCATCCGTGCATATTTTAATTTTTCTCTCATATTAAAGGAAATACTTAAAAAATTCTACCATAAAACATTTTTATAAAGAAAGCTGTAATGTTTAGTAATAATGGTTTATTTATTAAAATAATTTTTAAATAAAGTATATTTGAAATATGTAGCAAAGATTTTAAAAATGGATATTAATAAAATATTTAATGTTTTTATAACTAATCAAATATATATTTTAATATATGAATTATTATTTAATATGATTTTAATGTTTGATATAAATCTTCTATTTTATGGTTTATTATGCATGATGAAAGATTTATAAATTATTCTTTACAGCATCTCTTCCATATTATTTTATTTTTTATTAAAAAATTTTCCATAAAAATATAAAATAGAATATTTTGTATCAATTTCTGAGATCATAAAATAACTCAAGATCGATTACATAAAAAGAAATAGAAACATTTAAATGAGCAAGAATATTTTATTTCAGAAAAATAATAAAATTCAAATATAGCAAAAATTATTCACATTTCCATTTTTTCTCGTCCCGTTGCTTACATTCGTTGGAATACGGAGAAAGAAATAATAATCAAATATTTTCCACCCTAACTTTTTTTTCTGTTTTAAGTTTATACGTTTTCTATTACGGAGAAGTATTAATTCTCCAGCATTTTTCTAAAACAAAAAATTTCAAATGCTTGTTGCACTTTTTCTTCTGTATACTTTCCCCTCTCCTTGGACTAACTCCGCCTTACAGCCGTGACGTTCTTAGATAGGGGCGTCCACTTCACCTCATTCCTTCGCTTCATTGGTTACTTTCAAAGACGATTGACATTGCGAGCTAAATTAATTTTCTCCTCTCAGAATGGACGCAGAAAAAATTTCTTATTGAAATTCACTCTTCTGCCAAGAATTGAAATGTACATTTCACGAGCCAGTCAATTCTTTGCTCCCAGCTGAATGGGGGAAAAATGAATCGAATGTTTATATTTGGGGTTGTATATGGGGTATTCTGTCAATATTGATATGATATCACTTGTTGTGGGAACAGTTTGAAGGTCAAGGTCAATGATCAGGATCAGACTGATAGCACAGAGAGATATTTTGATAGAAATTTAATATAAGCCATTCTTTATTTTATATATATAAATATATATATATATATATATAATATATATATATATATATATATATATATATATATATATATATATATATATATATATATATATATATATATATATATATTACCTACATTAATTAAGGTAAAAAAGAATAATTATCCTCTTTGAGTTGTGTTTCAGAATGCATTTCAAAACACGTTACTTAATTTCCAATACTAGATAGGGGTGTCCACCTTATCTAGTATTGGAAGAATGGTTTTATTTTTTTATACGCTAAAATTATTATTAAATACGCTAAAATGCTAAAACTATACACCTAGAAAGTATAGTTTTAGCATTTTAGCGTATTTTTGAAAGTAGCTTTAGCATTTCAGTGCATTTTTGAATGTAATTTTAGCTTTTTTAGTGCATTTTTTTAAGTGTAGCTTAAGCATTTTAACATTAAAATACTGTCCATTTTAATAGCAACATTTTCACATTTTAAAAGAAATAAATATTAACAATGGAATCCGTTTTTCATTGCCAATTTAATTAAAAAATACGACATCTAAAAGTGATGTAACTATTTCAGGACAACTGTCATTATCACCCAATTAAGAAGTTCGACATTGATACATCATTCTAATAGAAAAATATACTGAAATAAGCAAGCTAGGTTATTTCTATTCTAACATCAAAGTATGATCTGTTAAGATAGAAGTTTATATTTATATATATATATATATATATATATATATATATATATATATATATATATATATATATATATATATATATATATATATATATATATATATATATATATATATTACCGTTGCAACATTTATATCATTTTACAATCTATGTAATGTTCTTCCAAGGACAATACGCTATGGATGTTTCAGAAAAAATTTTAAACATCATAGTTATGTATTTCACAATGAGAGAGATAAAATTTTAATTTTTAGAAATATATAACCTGAGAATATATAAATATTCAAATCGTATCACGCCTTTAATAAGCAATTAATAAAATACATCAGGAACAACAATAGCTTGTTAATTATCAACTATTATCACTTTTAGAAGCTGTATTACATGATAATTTTAATATTCTTCGAAGTATAAAATCCTTGAACCAGAATTTAACTGTCCCAGTAGACATAAAGAATTCGAATTCTTTAATATTCAAGTTTCTCTTAAAAATGGGTCGAAATTTTCCAGTTTTTCCACCGGGAAGTTTCAATAAAAGATGCATATAGCAAAGATAAAACTCGTGCATCTTGGTTTTTTGTTCTAAAATATATCAAGCCCTCAAATTTTAATGATAAAAAGTGAATTGTTGAAATTGATCCAAAAAAAGCAAATAACAATTATGAAAGAAGGATTTAATCAACAGGAAATATTCATAAACGATCATATGGTATAAAAATACCCTGTTATATTGAGATAACAGTTGATGAAATTATTAACTCGGATGTCGATCTCATCCACTTGACTGATATTTAAGATCACGAAATGCTTGTTGGTGGTGAATTCTAACTGTTGACAGCTTAACATATTTCAATTTTAATCCATTTTGTTACATAAATGGATATTCGTCATTTAAATAACGTTTTTGTTTAACAATGGGTATGAATTCATTTTTAATTAAATAAATCAATAGTAAAAAATCTAATTCCTCACTTGTTGATGAAAAAAGAAGGTTTCGCATACTTGATATTAGGAGGAAATCATTTACAAGTTCTTGAGATTATGCTTGTCATCTGGAATTAACTAAATAAATATATTAGGTGCTTATATGATTGTCAGCTATATTCTGGTTAAGAGTGATGATAGTTATGAAACGCTTGCAGGATTACACAAAAAGTTACGCTGAATGCTAAAGTTCTGAAACAAAAACCTATTGAGTCATATAGGCAATTCCGAATTTTCACAATAACTGCTAATTATTCAAAATTGACAAACGGTATTGCTATAGAAATATTATGAACACAAGAAATATGCGCTCCATCCTTGAATGTACTTGCGTCCTTTGTGCTACATTAAAATCAGAGAGTCCATACAGATTAATGCCACTCGACAGCTATTCTTCCCTTCTGCATGAAACTGCTTTTGAAAGTGGACCGGCAATTGAAGGACCGGCCAACAATGAACGGGCGGCTGAAAGTTTCCGAAGTCCGAAAATCCCCCGATCTCTTCATTAAAATATCTGCTTATGAACAAAACAGACGAGAGGCCGTCACTATAAGTTGTCGGCAGCAAGCCTTTGAATGGGTCTCGTTCGTCTGAATACAAAATTGAAATGGTCAGTTCGGAAACATTCCATACACCCGAAGCAACATAACAGCAGAGTAAAATTTTGCAGCAAAGTTTCGAGTTTTGGACCATTATTAGTCAAGATACATTCCCCTTAAAGGACTCGCTTCAATGGACATTGTCCACTGTTTTAGAGGCCCTTTCGAGATCAGTTGACCCACGCATTCATTAATTCACAAGTTCTACCTCTTCCCCCTCCACAGTGAGCCGCCGTAGGCCAAATAATATTCTAATTCCCTAATAAATTCTCCGTTTTCCCCATATAAAAGTTTAAAACTCCACACTAACAAACTTCCGCCATCATCGTCCAGCAAGACGCGAGCAGAAGGCCGAGACAATGGGGGCCCCCACCTATTCCTCTTCCCTGCCTCCCTCTGAAAGGGGGTGGAGCAGGACCCTTTTGTGCCGTGCGTCATGTCCAGGCCTCTCCGGGAATGATAAAGCGTGGTCGACAAGTTCCTTAATATCAGAGCACTAGCCGCTCTCTGAAACAGTGGCCCCAGCAATGAAGTGTTCCGCAGACAATACCCCTTTGTTGAATGCACTCCCCCAACTCTGTTTGAGTTGGCTTCTCTGCCCGCACGCTTCTTCGCAATTTCTACTTTTAAAGGCGGCCAGAATTCGTTACAATATTTGTGAAATATCCACATATATATATATATATATATATATATATATATATATATATATATATATATATATATATATATATACACAGAGAGAGAGAGACACATGTGTGTGTGGATAATTGCTTAAAAGCACAAGGGTGATTGTAATGGCGAAACAGAAGTTCAATGAGAATTTCAATTATTGTTTCAACTGTAACTCTTGTCTTGTTTAAAGCCACTGGTAACCACCAGTTTAATCCCTTTAGCGCTTACATCACATTCGAGTATATTTTAAATTGGCCGTAAAAATTAGCCACAGATAAAATAGTGAGAATGTAAGTAATACTTTCGACAAATTATTGAGTTTTATAAATTTACCATAGTCGGAAATGGTTGTTACATTGGAGATTTTTGCATTTTATCTCTAGTATCTTCTCAATTCAAAAAAAGATGATATGTAGCACAAACTCTCCGATCATATTAGACAAAATTAAAAGAATCTCTAAAATTTTTTCATAAAATGATGAAAATATATTTTAAAAACTTTTCTGAAGTAGAAGATAGTAATAGATTCTGAGTTTGATTTACCTCAACAAAAATTAAATCATTTTCGTTGTTAATTGCTCTGCAACGAAATCTGTAATTGTGTTAATCTGCAAAATTTATTAATGTGGAGGAATATTGCAATAAATTTTGAATGAAATCAAAACTTAATTACTTTTAGTGGTAAAAAATTTCAGTGATAAAATGCACGTTTTCAATTATTTCACTGAGCATTGAATTTTTTTCTAATAAGATTTATATGGATCGTTTATTTAAAACTTAATCAGTTTTTATTACAAGTTACCTTTTAGGATTTTTTATTAAGACAAAGCTTATACATATCTATAACATTTCGCCCATCTTAGCATGATAATTTTGTTAAGGTATTAAGCTGCTCGTAATCGTTAGATTTTGAAATAGAATTGAAGTTAAAGCATACATGATAAACAGCATAGTAGCAATTATTCCTACGTTTGATGTCGTAAATAAGACCCAACTAAGCTAAAAACATTTAATTCCTTGAGTATTTGCGATTATATACTGTTTCGAAACTTTAGTTTTTATAAAAAGAGAGTGCATTATTCTATAATGTAATATTAATTACAATAAACATATGAAGTTTGAATTTTAAACTCCATTATTCGACTATTCAGAGCTTATTCCAGTTAGAATTTAATCTGTTTCATTAAGAACATCTGTAACAGACAACAACATTTAAACATATTCAAAAATTAAAAAAAAGTATCAATAACATTATTTTAAAAGAGTTAATTTTTGTATAAACAAATAAATAAAATAATATAAATTTATGTATGTATAAGTGTTTAAATAATTCTAAATGTATGTTTTCTTTTTATGTAATATTAAATTTATGTGGCTAATTAATAAGCGTTTTCTACTTCTAATATTTTTAATTTTGTGAATATTAAATCGCTAAGGAGTATGGAAGTAATTTTTTTCAAATTATGCATTCTTTTGTCTTCAAACATTTAAAAGTTCATGTCGAAGATACAATGAATATGAAAATTATGTGTTCTGAAGAATAAAGTTGTGTGTAAATTTTCTATTTTATTTAAATATTTTGCACTTATTACGTATTTAATATATATATATATATATATATATATATATATATATAAGAAATTGAAAATCTGTTATACTACACTGAAAATTGAAAATAAAGAAATAATTTCAAGTCACATTAAAAGAAATATTACAATACACTTCGTTCTATGTGGCTTTATTTCTTCATTCCTTAATACAAAGAATTATCTATGATGAATTATTTAAGGATAAAATAAAATGCAAGGAATTATTCCATAAATGCTCAGAAAACTGCACTGAATATATAAATATTCATGTGAAAAAGTAGTAGGACTTATGCTAATCTCGAAAATCTTTATTAAATATTCTAATATCTTTATTCGAAAGCAATGTGTTTATTCAATTCATATTCCTTTTTTGAATTATGAAAGCCTTAATCATTAATTTGAAATTAGTTGTATTCTCCTTCCCGAGGTTAACGAAGGAGAATTTTTTTAATTTAATTTTCTCCTTGCTTACGTGTTAGGAGGAGATGGCATAAACGAAATTAATTACAAGTAAAAGGAGAAACACAATTTTTACTCCACACAAAGAATCGGGTTTTAGAGTGAAAATATATTTCTATTAGGAGATCGTCTTGTTAAATACGAATTCGACGATGCCCAGAAAATTCTTCCTCCGAAAAATTGATTAGAGGAAGTTAATAATTACCATATTAGAAAGGAAAAATGTCGAAGAAAAAAGTAATAATCGAAAAGAGGAAAGATAGAAAGAAGGACAGAAATCAGTTAATTACAACTTTGAAGAAGTCACTCCAGAATAACGGAACAATAAGTCTGGGAACAATCATAATTAAGTTCGACGAATTCATATAGGTCAGGAACAATTTTCGAATAATCATTTTTCAGTTCTTTTTCCCATAAAAATCAATTCCTGCTTTCGTAATTGTCACAATGACTTTTCTTACACCGGCAATTAGGCGGCCATTGTGAGCAGTCCAGAAACAATATCATTTTTCGGGCAGACTTCGAAGAACAATGGAACGCCATTGTGAGGCGAACAGAAAAGAGCTTCCTACTAATTACTCCAGTGAAAATGAACTTATTAAAAGGGCGAACCATTTTCCATTAAGGTTTAGTTCCTGAAGTAGAAAGTCAAATAGACGAACGGTTATTTCAAAAGTTAGAACCCTTTGGTAATGCAAACGTCGATAGATAGTTGCTTTGAGATGCCTATCGGACTTGGAAAAGACCGAGGTATCGATTAGTCATTACGACGGCCACTAGATGGAGCGACTGGTCGAAAGGTTTTTCTTTCCACATATTCGCAATAAAAGGGGGACAAATTGCTCCATTTAAATAAAGCACTTGAGATAGGCCGGCATCAAAAATCCGATAATGATTTACAACTTGTAAGCATCGAAGAAAAGATTTCAAATTTCGAGAATGATAATAGAAATATAAAAAGAATTTCTATACTTTAAGCCGTTTGAAGACAAGTGCTGCATCGAATTCAAGAGGCTTATCAAAATAAAAACTTAAATAATACTTAATCTACAGAAGGTATTGTGTTGTGATACTTTTCAGAGGAAAAGAATACTAACCGATGGCATCTTTGATAATCAGTTGTAATAATCGATTATCATTGTACCTAAGTAATCTTGTGATTCTTTGGAATCGATTATAAACAACAAAAATTATATCTTTTGATATTGTCAGCAATAGATATTTATGCAATTTCTATAATAAAGGAAACAATATTTTCTTTGAAATATATATATGAAGAATATGTTAGGCTTAAAAACTTTTCTCCAACAAAAGAATAAAACGTTTAAATTATTTGATTGTATTAAGCTAAAGAATACAAATCACTTCTTAAATTTAAATATGAAAAAAAGCACTGTTAAAGTGGGATAATTTTGTTTAATTCTTGTCAGTGCATATTATGTTTGTCACTATTTCACAAGAGCTCTTCACCAATTGCTTAGCTTAAACACTTTTAAATAATAAATGTAAACATTTTTGTTTGATCATATTTGAATATAACACATTTTTACCGTAATTCTTTTCACAATACTAGAAATCATTTTGTTATTAATTTATGCAAAAAAAAATGTTTCACCACTGAATTTTCACTAAAATTTTTTAAATGGATACTTAATTTAAAACAATAAGTTTAATTTAAAAGAATTCATTCAAAACAAATTCTTAAAAGAAGCTTAGACATACATAATTATAAAACAATTAACTTTAATCAAACAGGCAGAAAATTTAATGGTACATCTAAGCTGGGGAATACAAGAAAATATTTAAGATAGTTATATTTTTTCTATTGTTAAATATGTACTTTTAAATCAGCTTGTATTTTCTTTTACCACAAATCTGCATTCTTATTTAATCTTTTCAAAAGATGCAACCACCCGTTTATTTACAAAATATAAGAAATTCATAACATTTTGACAAAAAAATCAATTTCACTTGCAACTTCAAAAAATAAATTGAAAATTCTTCAGGACATAAAGGTTTTAAATTACTTTTCTTTCAAAATAAACAAACAACTCAAGCCAATAACAATACCCTCAACATTAAAATGGAATCTTTTATCATGAAATGTGGTTTTTTTTTTTAAATATAGTAATAACAACATGTGTACTCAATGACCAAATAAATATATTATACAAAAAATAAAGACTACTCTGGAATCAAAATTTTTTCAAGTTAATGTATTTAAGATAATGACATCATCAGCATATGCTGGAAGATGGGGAAATAATGTGATTTCGCTGAGGCTAAAAAATAAAAAAAAAGTTAGAAAGGAAAATACAAATTTATTCTTAAGTAATAAATAAAAAAATTAGAATATATTTCCAGAAAGGGTAATCATTGGAGTCGGTTATCCTAATGCATTTTGTGAAACTACAAGCCCACTCAATAACGACATTTTCCGAGAGGTCGGAGTAACAAACAGAAAAATATTCGTACACTCAAGCAGATAGGATTATTCTGGTTGCACAAGCATGACGGAACTTTCGTCCCAGCGATCGTTTTTATTACCTATTAAAAGGGGACGCCCCTGCAGGAGGCCAGGGATTCGAGAACGGTCCCCTACGGCGCAAGTGGATGCAGATGCTCAAGCGGAGAGCTGTTTTAAGAAGAGTCCCCTCTTGTTTATTTTCTAAGCGTAGGAAGTACGCAAGCTATTGTTGGAAATTAGAATTGTTGTTGGAAACTCTCCTTACATCGGTTCGAGTCCCTGCTGTGCGTAGTATATATTTAGTACTGGGAAAGAAATGACGAAAGATTCAGAAAGTCTGTAGATGTCATTTACGGGGGCACTGGACTGTCGTCATTGCAGGCAACAGGATATTTCGCAGCTATAAACTGAAAAAAAAAGTAATGCAACAAGTTTCTACATGCTACTAACATGAAAACTCTATTTATGATTTCAAGTGACCAGCTAAAAAATTTTGTTGTTATATAGCAACTTTTTAAAATATATATTTAACACTCTGCCTCCATGCCTAAATTAAATTAACATTTCACCAAAAGCAATAGTTATTTCATAATATGCCGAAAAATTTAGAATACATACATCCAAAAGCCTATTACGTAATTTTGCTTAATTGCTATTAAAGTCAAACTTTAAAAAGTGGTATAATTCAAAGTTCTTTCAACTATATATAATATTCAACTATATCAATATGGTTTACAATTCAAACACACACGTAAAGTTTATTATTATATAATTAATAATAAAACTAATTACTCTTAAAATATATATTTCTGCAGAAAAACTATTTTTAGCAATAATATTATCAATAATTAATCTTCAAACACATTGCTAATAATAATCCTGAAACATATTTCTTAAACATCAAATCAAAGCGAAACTTTAATAAGTTTAAATACGATTGACAAAATACGATTATTTCTATTTAAAATGCAATAAATAACAACTGTCCATGAAATTAACGATAGCTAATAAAGCAAGATATTTTTGCTTAAAATATATAAGTTTAGTTCACGATCAATCGTTTAATACGAGGAATTTTCATTTAATTTAATATGAATTATTTTATGAGATTACAAATGAATTCGAATTTTATCCCCAAACACACACATTGAAGATCCATTTAATTCACTTCTTTAAACCTTGTAAGTATGTCTAAGTAAAGAATTTAATTAAATTTATCTTTGAATGTGAAGCCGAACTTTACTTTTAATTAGCTGATTTACTACTAATTGATTTATCCGACTTATTGATGATTTTGAATTATGGAGCGATTACTTAAAATTGCATCAGCAAAATTAATCAAATGTAATTAATTTTAATGACACTTAACACTGATGCAATTATTATGTTTGGCAAATATACTTAAACTTACTATTTCAAAATATGCTTTATTTAATACTCAAGCTAAGATAATTTTATATTGCACAGTTTGAGTTAATCATGCATTAAAAAAGAATTTAATATCCCTATGTCAATCTTGAAAGGATAATTTAAACGTTAGTATTATTGTTTACTTTATAATTTCTTTGACATTTCATTCTAAAGATAATTAGGCTCAATTATGTGAATAATAGAGGTTTAAGGGTAAGTAAACACTGCATCTAATTAAATTATGAAAGTGCATTTTACTGATTAAATTCATAAATTCTAAATGAATATTTGTAGTTATTCAAATATATTTCAAAAATGTATTTGATTCTAGTAACTAATTTATTTTCATCCTCCATGCTTATTTCCAATCAAATTTCTGTCGAGATTTCAAACTTAAATTAAATTATAAACGGGGCAAATGAAAAGATTTTATGAGATATTTTACAGAGAAATGGATATAAGTGAGCACTTATTCTTCTGGTATATACTTAATATTTAGGGTTTAGTTTAAACTAATTTCCCTTGAAAATATTCTTTAAATATGTTCATAGAAAGTCTTGATAAAAGAGTTATATATTTTTCTTAAAACAGGTTAAAATATTTTAGATATGTCCCATATTCCTTAAACATAAATTAAAGATCACCCTATAAAAATCATAAATTGCGGTATATATATATATATATATATATATATATATATATATATATATATATATACATACATACATATATATATATATATATATATATATATATATATGAAAAGGCACGTTATGCAAAATAAAAGATAAATTATTATCACTCAATTTAAATTAATTTAAACTGCAGAATTTTTATTAGCGATATCTGAGGAATAAAACATGCCTTCTATTGCTATCACTGATAAAAAAAATCAATATTTATTTGTATTAAAATTCCCTGAAAAATTCCTTTGGAAAAGTTTTACTGGCAAATATTTTTTCTTACACAAACTAATGCACATATATAAACAGAAAAAGAAATAAAATAAAAATACTACACAAATTTTTTTTAACTAAAATTGAATTAAGTTAAATATCAGACTTTGCGTTTGTGGAACTTTATTAAAAATTATTGCGAAAATTCTCACATGCAAAAAACATGCAAGAAATAATTTTATGTATGATTAACTTATAAAGAAAATTAGAGCTGAATTTGGTAACATGAAAAATAAAATTTAGTTCTGGTGACTTAAAATAAAGAATAACGAAACTCCAGTGTAAAAAAAAAAAAAAAAAAAAAAAACAATTTGTGCATTTAATAATTAACATAAGTTTGCTTCATGTCTTATAACTCTATATACGCGTAACTCAAAACACAATTCATTTTTGAAGCTTACTAAATAGGTTTTCAGTACCTCTTACACCAATCTATTACAATATCTATACTATTATAGATTGATATAAAGGAAGAAAATAAATATAGAAACGAAATCGAACGTATCGCCAGTGATGTCAAATTCTTTAAAAAAGTAAATAAATAAAATTCTATAGAAGAAGAAGAGGAGAAAAAAATCGGCAAAGAGCGGGAGGAAGATGGACAGGGATGCCGGAGAGGAAGGAAGTTGGAGCGGCAGGAAGGAGCGAGAGAAGGCGGCCGGCGCCTGCCTCTTTCGTCCATTTCACTGGATTTTAAGTTGATGGACAGACGGAGGACACCCCTCCCACGCACCACTCTCCTGGTAGGCGCCAATCCTCCTTCACTCTTCTGTAGATTTGTGTATACATGAGCGGTCACAAATTTTCAATTAAAATAAAATTTTCAAGCAGTAAGTTCAGGAAATTCAGAAAATTCTCGGTTCGGATTGAAACAGCAATTTTACAGCCACATGCTTATAATGTCTATTTGATTTTTTAATATAATTTCGGTCAGGATTTGATGTAATATGTGAAAAAGAAAAAGGTGAAGTGAAAAAAAATATTTTTAAATCTTATTTAATTACAAAAATACTGAAAAACACAGAAAAATATAGTAGTAAATTTAATACAAGCTGAAACGAATTTACATATTCATATTTTCTTAGAAAGAACTATACCAATTATTTTTATTTTCTATTTTACTTTTTATTAATACTCTGATGTTTGTTGTTTTGAAATAAAAAATTGAAAAACTGTCTTATTATAAGGTTTTTGTGATTACGTAACATAGTTCTTTTCTTATCTTACATCTTTAATTTAATTGAAAATGTTTTTCCTAAAACTAAAATGTAACAGTATTTCTACGTATAGGGTTAAATTTACTTTTTTACTTTTCTTTAATTGGTATTGAACTGATGAATAAATTCTTCAAAATTGAAACAACATATCTGCGTTTAATGATATTGAATCTCTTACATGTACATTTAATATAAGTTACATTATTGAAAAGGTTTTATTTACTTTTCACGAAAGTAACTTTTTTATAGCGACTTAAGACGTTTTTATAAAAGCTTAATAAATAAAATAATTAAAAACCCTGATAAAAACAATTGAAAATTCTTTAATGAATACAATTTATACTCTACTGGAAAAAATCAATTTGTTTCCCGTTTCAATTAATAGAATTCCCACTAAGCAAATACATACAATGTTGTTTATTTAGATAAGTTATTTAGCTCAATTACTCAAGAGCAGTTGTGAGAAAGATTAACAATGATTTTCTGTACAACAATTTCAATAAATATTATTCGATTTCAAAATAAGTAATGTCAGATAAAATATTAAGCGATTTTTTAAAAATTTAATTGTTTGTAAATCAACTATTAAGTATTAAAAAATCGTTTTTTATCTATTTAAACTATTTCTTTTTGTGATAAACATAATGTTTTATTGTACGATTTTAATTGTTAAAATTATAAATTATTCTGAATTTTTTCGAAATTTATTTTAAAGCAAATAAATAAATACCACTAAAAACTCATTTTGTAATTTTTTGTTCTAATTAAATGAATAACTTATTATTTTGATGACAAATCAATTATAAGTGTTTATCTGTAAATATTTCAAATATTCCATCCTACATACTCTGGGCAAAATAGTACTCTTACTTATTTTTGTAAGAGTATTTTATATTAGAATTATTTTTAAAAAAATGAAAAACAAATATTTAATCCTAAGCTTAAAAATAAAACTGAGGATTTTAATTTTAGAATAGATCTTAATCTTTTAATTAGAGATTTACATTCTTCTACGAAAAGTAATAATTGCTAGTTCTGGTCTAAACATGCTAACAACATTAAAATATGCTAGAATATTCCTTTTTCCATTAAAAATAACCTTTATTTTTTTCAAGTATAGGAAACTAATATACAAATGAGTGCAAAAAGTTTTAATTTAAATATTAAATTCAAGAATTGTGGTAATACTAAAACTGATGACTAAAACTGAAAACTAAAACTTGATGGCTGTTAGTTCTGTAAATATAGTGAATGATTATCAGAATATATAAGGAAATTTGTTTTGAACGTTAAATTCAAGGATTACTTTCGGCTGACCAAAATAATGACTGTTAATCCTGATCCAAACTAACTGACCAAATATTCTAGAAATTCGCATTGAACTTTCAATTCAAGGTTGGTATTGTACTAATAAAAGCAATGATTATTAATTCTGCGCTATACATACCGAATGAAAACAGAACTACATTAGTACAGCATTCTGTATATTAAATTCAATTGTTCGTCAAAACATTTATTTCTGCTTTAAACATATCGAACAAACGTGTTAAATATGGTAGCTTATTCAGACAACTTCTATCGCCTTTCATACCTCCTTGGGTATAAATAGGAAAGCAGTTCCATCAAAAGAAACAGGAGTCGATTTGCAACAAGTTCCCGTGCTCCGTATTCCCAAAGAGCAATCCCACCTTCTGCATGAAAGAGGCTTATATACAAATAATGGAGCAATGTGATGAGGGAAACGTATTTTGGAAGAAAAAGGAAGTTCCAGCGATTGGGAAAACGCCTTTTCACGAACATTCCAAGAAAAGGCTTACGAGGACAACATCGAGTGACTGAAAGATTAAGCATGAATTTAAAAAAGGTGACATTTCAGAGGAAGTAATCGCTTGAGTATAGCTGTTTTCGAGGAATACAGTATTTTTTTTTATTATATATTTCTCACAATCATTTTCATTCTAATAATATGCCACTAACATATTATGAGAGTTTTACATTTACGATTTCAAAAATTTATTAATTTCTTCAAGATATAAAAAAATTAATATATGTATACGTATTTAATCATTACTACTTCCATTTTTCATTAGGATTACAATACAATAAAAAATAACTCCTAATAGATCTCCAAATATTGAACCAATATTCTGAAATAGAATTATAACAATTCGAGCAATGCAAATAATCCATTCACTATAGAGCGTGAAACTATCCACCCACACTTTTAGCCGCCGTCAATTGCATTCCAAATATGTAGGTTTTTTAATAAACGGATGTCACCCACATTCTGCTACCGCTTAAGAGGGGCAGGGGGATTCTCCTTGAGGGGGGGCTGCTGGGTCATCCTATCAGCGACGAGAACTTGTCATGTGTCGGAAGCTTATCTGAGCCCGACCCCGAGTCCACACCGCTATCGGGATCGAGGTACGGGAGCCACCGGAAATGGTATTTTCTGAACTCCCACTCCATCCCCCTCCTCAATGGACACAGACAGACTGTCCTCAGGGTGTGCAGCTCTGGACAGCCCCTTCCCCGCAAGAAATGAATACAAGACTACATACTGATATTCGCCCGCGCACCGGTACTCCCGGACTTCCAAATGGGAGATATGTATATACGACGAGATAAATATCAATGTCCAGCTTTAATGGCGTGCTCAAGAGCTCAGTTTCTTTGTCCGGCAGTCCGGTTTTATCAGCGTCGGATGTCGATTTGCGTTTTTTCCCCCATCCTTCTGGGCATGCTTGATATTGAGCAGTTCAGAATAAAAGCGGGTTGAAGTTGGGAATAGTTTTATTCCTGAAAAAAAAATTACTTCGAAAATTTTCTTTTTTCTAATCGCCAAAAATTTAAAAAAAAGAATACTTTTAAATCGTATTTAACATTTGTGAGAATATTTTTAACTTATTAATTTGCAAGATAAATAGTCGTAATAAATATTAATCTATTCATTTATTTATCAACAAATTGGTTGGTTTAAAAAATCTTGCGTTAAAATTTAATTATTCTTTAGTAAACAAGTATTGAGAAATCTTGGTAATTATACTTAATCAATAAAATAGATTTCTAGATAAAATTTACTTCAAATGTAACTTTAATATATTTCTACAGTTTTTTTAAATTATAAAAATATGGAACAAAATTTTTATAGATTTTGGCAACACAGTTAGATAGAATTCAAATAAATATGTTGAAAAGATATGTAAATAATAACTGAAGTTTGATCTATAATATCGTAAAGTTAAATCCATTTTCGAAAATCTAATTACCAACAAACCACGAACTAGAAGTAAATACTTATAAAAAGATGTAACATTGCTAATTTAAATTTAAAAAAAACTACTTTAAAAGCACAAATTAAAGTCTTTATCCCCTTTTATTTAATTACTTTATGCACTCTGAAAACACATGCATGCACTTAATATTATATATTCATTTCTGATCACTTATACAATTTTAATGTATATAAAAATCAAAGGAAACGTTTAAGATTGTTTAATATACATCGAAGTTAATTTGAAAAAGCTTAATTAAATTGAATTTCATACACATTAATAAAAAATCTTTTCATTTCTTATTCAAAAAATATTTGAAAGCTTTCTTTTCACTTTTAATTCCTAAATTATTTTCATTAGCAAATTTTTTTCTAAGTTTTATTTTTTAATAAACATTAACTAAGCAGATCTGAAAAAATGCTGATTTTTCACATACTTTTTAATGGCGAAGAAGTTGCCTTTTCTTTTTTTTATGAATCTATTTGTAATACATTAATCGTAATTAATTAAAGATGCATTAATTATCAGATAGTTTTTATGAATCCATAGATTCATTTTTTCTATAAATACATTTTGCTTTTTGAATTTCATCGTGTAATTAAGAAAGACATACTTATTCCAAATTTAAGAATTTATCTCAAAATGAATATAAATAATATTTTTCATTTTAATAACTTAGTTTAATTAATATTTTTTAGCAAGTCTTATTTCTTTACTTAATAGCGTTTTTCTTTACTATAGCAAGTAATGATTTTATAATTATTTTTTAATACAGCTTCATTTTATAAACATTTAAACACAAAAAAGATATTTTTTATAACTGCTATTTTTATAGTATTAATTTTAAATAAAGTTCCGAAAACAATTTCAGCAAGAATCAAAGAATTGATTTATTGATTAACTACATGTATTCAAAATATGTTTTCAACATGTAATAACATTTTGCAAGCGGGATTTTTTATTTTTATGAAAAATGATAAGTATTTTTTGAAATAAAAAGGTTATTTTTATGCCTGTATTTCAATATTAATGAAAAACATTTGTATTTGAAATATTTATTTGACAAAGATTTGTTTTTTCATTTAAATAAAGTTAAATACATTATTTTATTTTCCTTATACAGTCAAACAGACTATGAATAATTCAAAGTGGAATATTTAGTCAGTTTTTCATGAGATAGAAAAGAAAACAGCCCCTTGATTTTAACATAAGTACAAACACACACACACATATATATATATATATATATATTCTATTTTTTCCAATCGTAGATGAAGTTGGATGAATATATTATTTACATACTTCTCTTATAGTCAAGAAAACATACAAAAAATAATTAAAAATATCTAAGCGATTTAGCATGATATATAAAAGTATCACTAAAAACTATAAGTATGGATGAATATAATTTTGTACGTATTGAGTGTTTTACTTAATGGTAATTTTCAATTAATTAAATTAATAGAAATATTAATTAATAATTTGTGATAATATTTTATTTCAGGAATAGATAATATTAACTAAAAAAAGAAGCAAACAGGTTTAATTTTTTTTAAATAATTTTCCAACTATTAATGAAAAATTTCTATAGGCTTTCAAGGATTTATAACAAATTTAAAGTCATAAAATTTAGCATCTTACTGAATGTAGAGCATGATCTTTAATAATATTTTCAGTATAATTTGTTTTGATATAACTATAGATATTGCTGAACATAACTGCATTTCTGTTATTTTTATTTCAATCGCAAATAATGTATCAATTTGCATCATATATTAATTAATGAAATTTGTAAAAAAAATGTATGAATATCATCCCTATTCCTAAGAGAACTTCCCTTTGACTTTTTTTAGATGGGGTGTATATTTGGGCAACCCCCATCCGCTTGATCTTCACAATCAACAGACAAGCTTCGAGGACAGAATCTCGACAGCCGAAAAAGAAATTTGTCAGCATGACCCCGTAGCCGCGGCAATGGTTGCCCCTGACGACGCCTTTCGACATGCGCCCCGATCTATCAACCGACCCGGGCCTGTCACCGGCATATTCCATGGAACACCGCAGCAAGTCCCACCGCCCTCCTCTACACACCCCACATATTTTTTTCTCTTCCATACATAGAGATAGATTCTGCTTATTATGTTTTATTTTTCCCCTTCCACACCCCCTCCTTCCTTCTCTCCATCCTCCCAGATCCAACCAACAAACAGCTTTCGTGTGTTTACGAGGGATTGGGAGGGGGCAGCCTCTGCAGCTGCATGGAGTGAAAAGAATCTACAGGGTAGAGGACGTTGGAAAGAACACGAAATGTTGCGTGGGTGGGGGGACGAGACGGAAAGGGCAAACACAAAAAATGTCGAATATATATATAGTTTTATCATAGAAGAGGAAGATACCATCAGTATAGAAGGAGTAAATTTATTCATTTGATAAGTTGGGAGGGGGCAATGAAAGCAGTCCTTTGCATATGATGTGATTTTTGTGTGTTGAACACAAAATTAAAATTGTAGTAATGGGAATTGTTTGACCTAAGTTACGATCAACTAAATCTTGATTTGTAAAATATTTTTACAAAATATGTCAACTGGACATTAATATGGTCTTTCAAGCTGTAATAATAAATAAGAAAATTTGTAACAATATTTTATTATGCACACACACACACACACACACACACACACACACACACACACACACACACACACACACACACACACACACACACACACACACACACACACACACACACACACACACACACACATATATATATATATGTATATATAATGTTAACATGCTAACATTAAGTTGCCATTCAAATCTATTTAACTTAGAAATAAATCAAGAATTTATATGTAATATTGATTTGTATTATAGTATAATTATCTAAAGAAATGTAAGATTGTTCTTAAAATGTTTTGACCTATTAACATATACTTTGAAGAGATCTAAATTTTATAGCTATATTCACTGTCGAATAACAATTTTCAATACATTTGTAATGCTTTCATAGATAAACATGATTTCAGCAATTAAAATGCATATGTATACATTGCATTTCATAAAAATGTTTATTACGAACATTTTATATAAGTCCCAGAATTGAAAAAATATTGTTTATGAATTTATAAATCAAAATATCTGTTATAACCTTTGACGCTTCTTGAAAAGGGAATTGTTTTTAGTTACTTTCATCGTTAATGCAATTTAATGCATCTAATGTTAATTCAATGACTGATAATGCTTCTTTGTTTATAAATTAATCTCATTTTAAATATTCCTAAGCTGACTATTTGATTTTGATATTACATTTTTATTAATATATTTTAAATTTTTTATTTTACGTCGGTGTTATAAGTGATTAAAAATTTAGTCTTAAATATCATTTAACTTATATAGAATTGAAAACAACAAGAATTTTCTGGAAATGTATAATTAAATATTATTCAAATAAATGTACATCAAATAATATTCATTCTAGTATAACAAGGTATTTAAAAAATAAATAATTACTATTTACAATTATTGTTTCATATTTTTAAATATTTCATAATTACATTAATTTCAGTGTTTTATATTATTGTTTGTATTACTAAGTCAGAAATTTTACACTTTTAATGTAAACAAAAATATTTTTTTATAATTGAAGAATCTTGTAATTTTAGTTATATTTAAAATATAAATATATTGAAAATAAAATGGCTTTAAATTTTTATTAAGGACATGAGAATTTATTTATTTGATAATTATTTTTCAATTATAAATAAAGGATAAATATTCTTTTATAAAAATTTTGGATTTAGTTTATATCTCCAATAGTATCATTTTTGACGAGGTAATGTGATTTATAGAATCGATAAAATGCTCACTACCATAACATAGAATTTAGCACATAATAATCAGTTTATCAAAGTAAAGTTACCTAGTGAAAGTGTGATGATTTTTGATATTAATTTCATAACACAAATTTATAAAACTCTAAAGATGTCACAAATTATGATACATAAAATGCTATTGTCTGAATGTGAATCGAGAAGGAATCACAGAAATTACTGACATCACCTGAAATTTCTGGTGATTACTCAAATAATCTGAAAGTAAATTTTAGGAAACTACTAAGCAATTTAGAAACGAGATAAAAAATAATTTAGTAAATAATTGGGATATAATGGTTAAAAGATATGATGACAGCAAAATTATTACACTATCATACCTCCCATTATTTACATTAATAATCATTTATACGCAACTGTCAAAGAGGAATAATCAAATCTTTTCCGTATTAATAAATGAATTATACCAAATTAAAGGGAATTAGCACGGAAAATTTATCCAAAATATAAATAGTGAAGATATAATTTTTTATTTTGAGATACATTATTTTGTGTAATCTAACAAAATAAAGGCATCAGTTATATAAAAATTAACAAATATAAATATAAAATGGGATTAAGAAATATGTATATGTAATGAATTATTATTTTTTACATTTTTCTTAACTAAATTTAATTAATTTCTTGATAGGAACTAATATGTAATATTAAATAAAGTTAAAAAAAAGAAAAATTTTTCATTACAAAAATCTAAAATTTTTCTTAAAAACATACCACATTAATGAGCTGAACTAAATTAAATAAATTATCTAAAAATAATTAATTATAAATTAAGCATAACTACATAAAAAGGATTATAAAATTCATTAAAAAAATAGTTAAAAGTTATTAATTATATTTTTTACTACATTGATTTTATATTTTGATCAAGGTTATTTCTGTAAATGTGTTTTTCCTGCAATAGTTTGCATATTGCGGGAAAGAGGGATAGGGGTGCAAAGGTGTTTAGCCAATGGAACAAGAAATATTTACAATGACAATTTCAAAATACACCATTTTACATTTTTTCGCCTCCGATAAAATAAAGAGTTTTAGTATTTTATAAGGTAAAAATTCAGTGTATAGCATTATAGTAAACTTTTGGGAAATATTTAATTATTAATCACTATGGAAAAAACACAATTTCTAACACATTAACGAATCGAATGATGATATATCATGATTTTTAACCTTAAAATTTTACTAAATTTATACTAATTTTATAAGTTTTTTTATTTGCTTAAATGCAAAACTTAATGCTGCATAGATAGTGTTTAATTTACATATATTTCACGTGTATGAGATAAACATCAATGAAAAATAATTTTAATAAGAATAATTATATCACAATATAATGCTTGCATAATTATTACCCAATGCAATGGTATTTTGAAATCATTAAGTATTAATTTAAATGAATGTTTTGAAATATAAAATTCAAAATTTTAAACTCCAAGATACTTTTTTCTGTTAAGTGGGAACTACATTTAGCTACTTATTTTTGTAAATAATTATTCAACACCGTGAATAATAAATAATAATTCACGAAATATTCCTTCCTTAGAATTAAAATTTACTTTAAATAAAAGAAATGTTACTAAAATACTAAATGCTTGATTATAATCAAGCCACTAGATAAATTGCTCTTTCCAATATTTCTGAATTCAGTATAAATGAAAATTAGAAAAACATATCCCAGGTAATTATTGATAATTAACGCAGTTAACATACGTAAGCAAACTATGGCATAACATTAATGTGAATTATAATATCAGCCTGGTTATCGTTAGTTACATTTCTGAGGGTTTCCATACACATTTTGTAAGCTAATAAAAGGTTTACCCAGTACCGCAGTCCGATAAACAATATGAAGGGAAAACAAAACAAGATGGTGCCGTTGCCACACAAAAGAAGAGTAATATCGTAATCCGTGCAGCGTATTTATCCCACGTCATATTCCATAGACTGATACTCAGTACGAGTTTGTAACTGCAACCGTCCACAAGGAGAAAACACTATCCTCCCGGACACCAGCGCGTCAGCCGGATAAGGTTTCCAGGATCTGGAGGGAAAAATGTGAAATTTTTCTTCGCGAGAAACGCGCGGTGTTCCTCGAGACTTGGTGAGAGCGTTCGGCAACCGAGAGCAACCAACTGATTCTGGAAAAGAGAGATTCTACCATGGACCCTTTTATCTTTGAGCCGAGGCCCGTTCACAAAAGGCCTGGGCTTGAAGAGGGCATCGACAAAGAACTTTTTCCTTCCTTTTCAAAACCCAAATGAAAGCAAGCAGACATTCGTTCCATAAAAGTAAAGGCACAAAAGGCACCCTATCTTACCATCCCCCCTTTTTACTCCTATTCAGAAAGCGCCATCCCTTAATATTGCCTTGGTGCCGTTTTATATTGTTATGGGCCCGAAAACCGAATACTATGTATGTGTGCGCATATAACGGAGCTATTGAAGGCCCTCTTTTCTATATAAGACGAAAATGCTGAAAAGGGGAAAATTTCAATGCCACCTCGCTGCTCCGGCCCATTCAAAGACCGTGCTTGAAAGGGAAGGCCGGGGATAGACAATGGCTTTATCAACTCCCACTCAAATGCGGCTCCAGTCCTAATTGATCCGCGGTATCCCTTGGCAACGGCGTTCCGCTCCTTCGCTCCACCCTCTTTTTAGCTTTCCGAAGAAGATGTCTTCCCCGATCACCCTCCGCCCAGAGACGGCAAGGCGCAGGACACGGGGTGGTGGAGAGAGAAGAAGAAAAAAATAATAAAAGCAATCGGCGCTGTTTGACGATCTGCCCTTACGCGCAACGCAACATGTTTCCAAAAAGTAACTCTGCGGCAGGCGATATTGGGGTGAAGCCGACTAACAAGAAAGCCCTTTCCCCCTATTGTCGTCTGCCAGAGCAAAAGAAGAAATTTCATCCGAAAACTTTCAAATTTAAATCTTCGTCATTTTAATCAACTGCACAAGCTTTCATTATTTCTCCAAAGAGAGCGTTGTTTTCATTAGCGAGGTTTATTGTTGTATTAATTAACAGAGCTTTATGAGCGTTTGGGAGGGGGGAGGCAGCAATAAATGCTGTTAAAGCAATTATCTCGCAAGTAGATTTTGTGTCATTTTTTTTAACAAAACATTTTCGACGTTTATTTAGTAGGGGAGAACGTGATGCTAATGTGAAAATCACAAAGAAGCATAATCAGCGAGAATTGCACGAATCATATTCGACATTTTGGATATATAAGTAAACACGAATGCAATAGGCACAATACAATAAATTCTCAAAATAATAGCTAACTTTTATTTTTTATCTCCTCTAATTACAATTTTGATCGAATTAATTTAATCTTTTCTCGTCTGAAATTTTTATTCAATTATTATATAATATTTCGCTTTATTATCATTTATTTTTATAAAAAAAAATAACGAAATATTAATAATGTTGTGTTTTGAAATCTCTTGAAAGCATATGTTTTTAATTACATTTTTAGTGTAATATTTAAATATAATTATTAATGCATTTAATCACTTTTTTGCACATTGTTGAAGTAATTTTACTTGTAACTATTATGCGAGGAGCTTCAGATAATGAAAATTAGCAGTCTCGTTTTTCCTCAAAAAAAAAGAAGAAATAATCAAGAGCTTTTAATTAAATGGATATTGTTATTAATTGTGCGTGTGTGATATGTCTATTATATTAAATTTATCAAACTTACTTATTTTATTTATTGTTCAAATCTAAAAGCATAATTTGAAAAGAAGAAAATTTCTGTTTTAATTTCATGTTCTTAATTGTGATTTTTAATTATTTCATTGCATTTAATGCGTCACAAATATATTTCTAAAATCGCACGATTCAAAAAATTTTCCCCCTTAGCCGAAATAAAAAAAAATTGAACAATGAAAAATGTATTTTAGTAAGAAAGTGATAAAAGCATGATGCAGAATACAGGTATTTGAAGCAATATTTCTTCATATATTATAGAGTATTTAAACCAATTCATGCAATTTTATCAACTTAAAAATTCAAATATATATATATTTTCATTTTATATGATTGGAAAATAATAAAATTATTTGTCGCTGTCTTAAATATAGGGTCAAATTTAATTACGGTATTAATAATTGGGTACATCTCATGTTAAAGAAAATCTCGTCTAATACTCATTATATATGAATTTAAGGGCTAAAGAATTTGTCTTAAGAAATAAAACTGTATAGGTAAATAAAGAATAAATTTAATATTATCGGATAATTCACAATTTTGTAACAAAATAAACAAGAAAGTTATTGTTGTTTTTAATAACTCAAAAGAACTTGACCTATAGAAAGTGCAGCCCATTGTTCATCCTTCAAGCAATCTCCACCGGCACCTTCTGCCAACCTGTCTCCAGTTGTGCAATTCCCTTGCGATAAAATAAAAAAAAAAAAAAAAAAAAAAAAAACTCTGGGATTTTGAAGACAAAGAAATCCATGAACACTAGGTGCAAGTTTGTTTCATTGGTGAATGATATTAAACGAGTATGATATTCCGGGAATGGAAGAGGTCTATTACAATTGATGATCCAAGGTCAGGTGAGTAAGGAGGATGGCACAGTCTCCCAACAAAATCGCTGCATACTATTTCTTGCCCCCCATGTGACTTCGGCCTTACATTATTGACCAAGAACAGTATACCCTTGTGATTAACTAGTGCTGGCTCTAGTTGCAATGCCTATTGCACACGTTCCGGATTGCCACGATTACAAACATAAGAAATGAGAGTGAACCCCGCTCTGTACCATTCGGTGTGCTGCGATTACAGGTCCGCAGTGACCGTTTGGCCGGTTGGTTGTAGCAAAGAGTGAAACACTTGACGACTAGTCCAACAGACACCAGCTTCATCACAACGAGACAAATCTTCCGACCTAAATGTGTGAATCCAATGCCTTGCCATACATTCATTCACAGCATAATATTAAAACACTTAACATATTCGACGACTTGATGCAGCAACTAATAAGCCCACTTTAAAGCCGTAAAGCAAAAAGTACCGAACGAGTTCCTTCGGCACGTCAATTTCTCTTCGATAGTGCACGAGTTACGATTGATGAATGTGCGCGGTGGACCTGCTTTTATAACGGTGATATTCCTACTCTCCACAAACCGGTGTCTCAACCACGTCATACACCAATATGCATACTTATTCTCACTGCATTCAATGGCAACGCGAAAAAGGCAAAAACTTTCTAGTTTACCGTATAATATGTAATTTTAATTCAGATATTAATGGAATTAGAATAGAGAAAATTGATTAAAACATACGACTACATTTTGAATTAGAATTTAAAACAAGTAATCTTTGTTAGTCCTTAAATGCAGTATAAATTATCGAGATAAATTATTTTCGAAAGATAAGCTTCGTGGTTTGTACTATTATTTATAATTATTTCTTTTACAGCAAAATTTGAAAATTCTTAAATTAATTTAAGAGATTTATTTTAATAAAAATGATAATTTCTTATTTCTTCTACTTTCCATATAATGACTTTGTTCTATTAAAAAATAGTAAATGACATAAATTTTGTGATTCAGAAAAAGAGTTAGACACCTTTTATCTAAAATGATCAAATTTGGTAAAATTGTTACATGATAGTTATGGCTACAGCTATCATTGTGCAATAGAAAAAATTTCTGGAAAAAGTAATTATTAAATGTCTATGTACTCAGAATAGAATGGAACATTTTCTGTTTTTATGTGTTTGCTGAAAATCTACTTTCTCAAAAATTTTTATTGCAGTGAATTCTTCATTTCAAACAATGCCTTATTTTTCAAACAAATTAAGTACTATTGAAGTAAAACGGTACATTATAATCTTTACAGTTTAAAAAATATTTATCGATTTCTGAAGAAGAATTTTTTTCCATTATCAAGCAAAAATTTTCAAATGTATCTGTTCTTTCATTAAATTATTTGTTTTCCCATAAAAAAATAGCATTTAAAATAAATATGATTCATCTCGTTTAGAAATTTTCTTAATGCTTGATTAATATTGCGTTGGCAGAGAGGAAATTTTGAAACATACTTTAAATACCATATATAATCTAAAGTGTGGATTGAGATAAGTCTAAGCACATTTCAATTTATTACAACCCTTGAAGTCATTATTGGGGTAGTATAAATCATCCTATATTCTTAACAATTGTATTCTGTTAATTATTTAAGGTTTTTCAATATTTTTCATTAAACTAACTTAAAATTTTAAAAAAAATTATAAAATATTTCAGTGAAGCATTTTTATTAGAAATTATCATTATACAAAATTATTCCAATTATAAACTACAAAACTAAGAAGTTTTAGAAAAACAATGCGAATTAAATCTGTTAAATCAAAATTATGAACAGTATCAGTGATATTTTATGTCCGTAATACATGGGTAATTAAAATAACAGATAATTTTAAGCTATTATTTGTTATTATAATTTCCCTATTAATTTACTGAATAATTTAAATTCTATAATATTTTTTAAATAGCGGTCACTAGGTAATTAAACCTTAGCCCCCACAAGGTCAGAAATTGTAACTCATTTACTGTTACTCGGTGGACACCTGTGAACCACGCGACGAAGGCGAGTAGCATTACCCACGCTACTCGACCACAAACCTTCCGTTTATAGGGTGGCTCACATTCATTCATTATCCCAGAAGAAAGGGCATACATACTTAGGGGTGTAGAAGACTCCTCAACTGTACTTTTAGGTTAGTACATGTACTTTTAGAAATACTTTCAGGAACACTCGCCCATCACCAAGTGTCTCGTCATTTTGAACCAGGGTCAGGTGACGAGATCACACCTGAGCTGGCACTCTCCTCTCCACTTCCCCACCACGACAGCGAATGGACTTTGGACAACACATACTAATGTGGGCACGTCCTTAATCGACGGAACTTCAGCGACCCAGTGGTGGAGAGAAAGTGTCAACATCTTCCCAATCACTGCCCGCGGCAAATGATGCTTCACTTTGCTGATCTTAACGGGAAGCGGGGTGAAGCTACTGAGCCACTGGAGCTCAGAAGAAAGACATGGAAACAGAGAGAGAGAAAGGAACATTCATTCCCGAAACGTGATTTGAACCCGGAACCAACAGTTCAGGAATCAGGAACGCAAACCAATCAGCCATCGGGTGACACAATAAATTATAACCAAGCAAAGAAAAACTGGGAGAACTTTCCAAAGCATTTTCCCCCAATACGTAGAATAAATAAATCCTTGTTATTTATTACCAAGTGAATAAAACTACGAAAAGCTGAAATTCTGTAAAACTGTGTTTTCAAAGGTTATGTTGCATTAATTTAAAAATTACGTTAAATTTGGTAATAACAAAATTTGTTACTATTGCAGGCAAATGTGGTCATAAAGAAAACTCTTAATTTTATTATAGATGAATCTAAATCTTGAAATACTTTTTAATTTATTTAATATTATTTTTAATAATTTTTAATTTATTAAATATTCTAACAAAAGGAGTTTTTAACTCAACTGTAACAATCGGTTTATAACTCTATTTTTATTTTGAATATAGAGAAAATAGTTTATTATATGTCATTTGAATGCTAACAAAGAATTCAAAATTTCATACTTTATTATTAAATATACAGTAATCTATACTTAGGGAAACTGCTGATTTTGAAATTAGAAAGCAGAAGCTTCCGTTTCGACCCAAATAAAGACCTTCATGTTGATAGAGTCTATGCATATTAAATCTTTATACATCTCAGTTATATTCTTGACAGCCAAAAATTCCAGTTGTGGAGCGCTAAAATCATATTTATACGCCTACACAAAATAGCGTATTATTTATCAGAGTTCAAGCAGAGTGACTAAAAATGTTGCCTTGTTTTTTTAACCTCTTTCCTAATTTTGAAAATCCTTTTTAGTACAATTAATTTATTGATAAAGATTTTTAAAAAAATTAAGAAAACGAGAATATTTTCAAAAAAATGCAAGGAATGTTTTTATTTTTATAAGCACTATACACAATCAAGTTCATTCGAGATTAACCCAATTCATAAATTAAAACTTTTAAAAGAAGTTAATTTGAAATTCTAAAATGAATTTTCATGCATATTAAAAATGTATTTAATTACTTATTTTCGTCACAGAAATAAATTTAGATGAATCTGGAACCTGGAATTTTTGGTTATTCTGTTTAAAATGATTCAATGATTTACATTTATTCAGAATTTACTTACAAAGTAGAAAATTATCCAATTACAACATAATATTTAAAACATTAATTTTCATTGCAGGAAAACTCAAACAAACTTTTGATTTCAACAAAGGGTATTAAATTCAGTACAAAGGGTTACTTCTTCCTATTTGCATACAATAATTCTTTCAGTCTTATGATAAAAATTCAACTGCTACCTAGAAAATCCTTCCCCTTTTATTCAATTCTTTTAATCCTTGGAAACAATATCTACCAAAGGAAAGAAAGACTTCATTAGCATACGGAAACATCCACACAAACATCACGGAAGTAAAGGGAGGATTAGTTTTATAAAAAAAAATTTCATTTTTCCTTTGGAAACGTGTAAGCCCTCTAAGGCGCGGGACATCATTTGAAAATTACATCAACTCAGAAGGTTAGGCCGGGGCTATTTTTCATTTTTCTTCATTCCCCCTATCCCAACTCCTCCAACCTTGATGAGACTTTGCAGGGAGGCGGGGGAGGGAAAACAGAAAGGGGCTGATCTGGAGTCGCGGACGCATTCAAATATATAGGAGGGCAATTTATTATTCATGCTTGGCAAGGCTCGGCGTTAGCCCAGTTGTCAGGCAGAGGCAGCGGACTTGATATATGATTTGCATGGAGAACCGACCTTAAGCTGATGGACCGCGAGCATTGCCGCTCCGGCTGATATTCGAATCTCACAACTTCCCACCCACACCACCCCCTCACCGACCGACTTCAGACACGAGTCTAATCTGCGTCCGATAGTAGTGCTGCCCCCTCCCCCCTCCCGATGGTGAGTTCCACCGGCAATTTCAATTTACGCCCCCGCATTTAAAGGCGGAGTTTAAAGTTTGGAGAGTTAATGTGTGTGAGCGAGATGATGAGGAGGGGGAGTGAAGAAGTAGGGACTTGCGGTAGCAGACGATTTTCAAATCGAGATCGATGGTCGGAATGGACGTGCTGCTGGAGGAGCCCCACACTACCCACCTATCGTCATTTGTGGGAAACTGGAAACCCGTTGTTCCTTATTACTTAATTGCCTCCGGGTTAATGGCATCGGTATTTCGCGGGTAAATTATGACCCCGCCAGAATGGAAGTTTTAATAGGTTTTTGTAAAATGGTGGTAAGGAGAGAAGCAAAGTTAAATGCATTTCACACATGCGGACGTGTTCTTGTCAATCAATGAAAATGAAGGATGATATCAATTAATAATGAATTCATTATGTGCCATAATGAAAGCTTTCAAATAATCATGAAAGTTTTTAAAATGCACTATTTTTTGCTATTTAAAAATTTTCACAATTATTTCGAAGTTTTCTTCTTAAACAGGAGTATTTTAATGGAAAAAAGTTTTGTAAATTTATATATATAAGTCATTTATCACAATATCAGATTTTTCATTTTTATCAAGCTATTAAGTATATTTAAATACTGGTTTGAAAAAGCTATGAGAAAAATGTGCATGATATTGATCAGGCAAGTTGCTTATAATAATGACAAAGAAGATATGAGAATATAATTGGTTACCTAGACCAAGAATTTTTTAAAGGAAACATTAGTAAATATAATTTACATCACACAAAATCGTATTCTAGATATTTTTATAAGTTATATTTATTTGTTATATATAGTATATGTAACAATATGCTATATATATTATATTTGTAAAGTATTCAAATAGTTATTTTGTTAAACTAGTTCGCATATTTGTTTTCCTTTTACGAAAAAGCCTGTTTTACAGGGTGTGTAAAATACATGTTATTTATGTGCTTTGTTATACAATAATTTCATGATACAGTACAGTTTATTTCATAACAGAATATAAAAGACAAAGTTTCTAATTTATAACCTGTGATATTTTTTGTTTTTAAATAAATTGATAGATCTGTTCTGTTACTAAATGGTGATTTAAATTTCTCTAGCAGTATTTTATTTTTCAAGACAGATATCCATTATAACGATTTTAATTTTCCCAGATAGATAAATTAGAAAACAGTATTATATAATTTAGATGATACTTGAAAAAAATTGTATTTCAATACAAAGTTAATTAATTTTAATTACAGTTTTTTAACTGAACAGATTTTTTATACGTTTTGGAAAAAAAATTTGAAGACAGATATTTTAAGTTTTGTTTTTTACTTTTTTTAATCTGGTAAATTGTGAAAAGTATGAGTGAGATAATTATCTGTGCAACTAAAATATTATACAAAAAGATATTCATGATCTATATTTATGTAGACAAAACAACAAAATCAACAAAATTTTTATATATGGTATTTAGTATAACGAATTTCAAAACATGAAATTATTTTTCAAAGAAATAATGGCGCACAACATTCTCTCATTCTCAATTTTATATCTTTTACGTTACATTAACTTCATAGGTGAATAAATATATGAATAAAAATATTTAATGCATCCAAGAGAATGAGAAAAATATTTCTAATATCATTACAAGAAAAATAATATTTGAACTTGCCAATGTTTCTAGTGACAGTAGCATGCCTTTAAATGATTGTTTATATGGTCGATTATTTCACTGGAGAAAAATTATAGAATATTTGTTACAGTAACTTTTGAAACATTTTTATGATTACAGAAAAAGTAAGCATAAGGAATTTTACAAATTTTAACAAAAATTTAAAACTGTTATATACTGTTAGATTGTGACAGGAATTAAGGAAAAATTTGAAATACAGACTTCCTTCACTAAAATATTTCGTCATCAGAATTGTTTACATAAAACTTTATTTTGAAAAAATAAATAAAATTTCTTCTATAAAAAAATCTCTCTTTCTCTCTCTGTGTGCTGTTGTTGCTGTTGTCGTGCGCCAGCCAGGCTGGGGTGCGCTGCTCCATTTTTCCAACTGAACCATATTTTGGTGTGGAGTCCGACTTCTTCAGTACACACATGCCATAGGTACCCGTTAATAGGGTAGGCAACCATTCACTCCACATTCACAAGGAAAGGACAAAGGCAGGATAGATAGAGAGAGAAAGTACATCCATGCCCGAACAGGGATTCGAACCCAGGACCTCCCGCAGTCAGACACGCTGATCACTATACAAGCTGGGCGGTGTTGTGTGTGCTACTTAGCATTATACTTTTGCCAATAACGTAATGGCCTGGAGAGTTAAAGATTAAAGTATTAATTTTGCAAAATTTCCAATAAAATGATTTAATTAAAAGCGTGAATATGTAGAAAAACAATCACTCAAAAGTGTAATTTAAATTTTATAAATTATTATTTAATGCATTGAATTATACCTATTTTTAATTAAAACTGATTTAAATGGAATCATTTTATATTTAACTGATGTTAACATAATTTATTTTTTATTTTTTTAAAATTTAAACGACGCATGTATAATAATATTAAAGGCACACAATCAGTATCATTGCTGAATTAAATGATGACATTTTAAAAGGTCTGAGGAAATAAGTCTAATGCGATGTTATTCATCTGCTATATTCTTGCATGGGTACCATCTAGACTAACGAACAACATAGATGCTGACAGGTGATACCCACTTTTGGAAATTATTATGGCACAACTTTTGTGACTTTATATAAATTGAATTTGCATTTCTCTACCTAATCTAATTGTGGCTGGTGTCTTTTCTGCACTTTTTACAGAAGGAACGCTGATGCTAATAACATTAATGGACACATAAAACAGGAGAACAAAAAAAATCCGCTGCTAAATAAAGAAAAAAGTCTATCTCAGCTAGAGGCCCGGGCATCTTTTGCGAATATCGATTCCTTTCAGAGCTTCATCGATTGAGCTGATGCATTTTCTCTCTTTTTTTATCTCTCTTTATTTGTTGCCATAAAAGCATCCAAAGGGAAAAATAGTTATATAGATATATGAGATGAATAACGTACAGAAGCGGCTTTCGTGCTGCAAAAGAGAAAAACGTTAAGAAATAAATAAAAAAAAATTACTTTTGGCAATGGCACGATGAGTCCACAAGATTCTTTCTTTTCAAAAAATAAAATAAAATAAAAGGTACTCTAACAACCAAGCTATAGAACCATATTTTCTCACATCCTTCCCATCTTTTGCTTTTTTTCTTTTTTTTTTATTTCTTTAATTTTTTTACCTATTCTTTCTTTTAGCTATTATTAAAGGTAGGAACACAGAATGATAGTGAAAACGATAGAATGAAAAAAAAAAAACCGCCTGACGTAATTTTTGGCGACTTTTTTTTTGCTATTTATCTTCTCCATATTTCTCTTCTTCTTTGCTTAAAGAAATAAATGTAAAGGTAGAGCACCGAGAAGATGACGAAGAGTTTGTAAAAGGAAAGCAAAACGCCCGGTTTTCAATACAGCTCCAACAACGGGTAAGAGAGAAATTTGCCGTTTAGATTGTCGCTCAATAAACTAGTTTTCAGGGCGCTATGTGGTTATTCATCACAACATTTTGCAGACGATATGGCCCGTATGAAGTATGAAAGCTCATTTTTTATTATTTTTTCGCCATTATTTTTTAGCCCATGCTCATATCCGTGCTATATTTCATCGGAAAACTCGATTGTCGGTATTTTTACTCGCCTCTTTTTTTTTTTTTTTTTTTTTCGTTTCCTAAACATTCTTTTCTTAGTCACAGAGATGCTTCCTCAATAGTTTGTCATTGTATTTTCCTTCTTTTTCTTTGTAAGTTCTCTGCGTTATAACGTAGCTTTTATTTTGAGATGCCTTTGTTTGCTTTATCCGTATTCCGTTTTCCGAGAAGAGGGAAAAAAATTTAAACCAAGAAAAGAAGGTTGTTATGAGGTTAAAAAGAATGGAATTGGTATTTAGCAAGATGATAAATCTAATGACAAAAATAGTGGAAAATAAATCGATGCTTATTTTGTACGTAATTTAAAGTAATATCGCTTTACAAATTCATATTTTTGTTGTTATGCGGCATATGATATATTGAAATTTGTCACTCTTTTAAATTTTATAGAAAATAGTTGTAAGCATGTTGAAAAATATATCGTAATTCTTATGAAACTATTTACAAAGCTCTACAAAACTAAATTATTTATATTTTACTATTTGTTGATTTTTTTTCAAAAATTCTGGAAAAGTATACATTATATTTAACAATATGATGCTTCTATAAATCTTTTTTTTTAATTGTTTCTGAATATTTATCTTGAATATGATTCTTAACAAAAGAATTAGTTTCTTTTATAAATAAAAAAAAGTAAAAAAGAAAACAAAAAATCCAATGCAATATTCAAATAACTTCCTCCGCATTCTTTTTCTTTGATTAATAATTAAAAAAAGCATGAAATGTTTCTCTAACAACCTTAATCTCATTATAACGTAATAATGTCTGATTAACATCCATTCATGAGATACCTTTTAAAACAGGCATCATGAAAGAAACAAGTGAAATAAACAACCAAATTTAATTAATTTTAAGTATATTTACATGTTTTCTTCTGAACAACATGGTTCTAATTTTAGTAAATATTTTTTATGTGTGTAAATATCTTTTCACATATATTAAAACAATATATGCTTTATATCACAACTTTAAACAGTTCTCAACAAAATGCCAAATATTTACCATGATAAATGATTAAGATAAATCAGTTCCATTTTATTATAAAAAAATGCTTTCTTAGCAAACTCTCTAAAAGTAACTAATTTCAAAATAAATGTGGTTGATATTGCGATAATATGCATAGATACACAGTGATATAAGCGACTGTACTGGGATCGGAATACTCACCCATCACCAAAATGCGTAATTTTGAACATAGTCAGGTGACGAGGTCACATCTGAGCTGGCAGTCTTTCCTCCACATCCACACCCCACGAGAAGGACTTTGGACATCACAGATTAACGTGAATATGTCTCCAACCCACGGAGTTCCAGCAACCCAGTAAGGGAGTGTGTGGTCACCCTTCCAATCACCGCCCGCGGCAAATGATGCTTCACTTTGTTGATCTTAACGGGAAGCAGCGTGAAGTCCCTAGAACCTCTTATCCATAATACATTAGACTTTTATCCATCTATTTTATAAACATAAGCTTTGAAGGAAAAAACTCACATGCTTAAGGATTTATGTAACCTAAACTTTAGACCTATCCTATATATTAAGTAATCCAATTCATGAATCAATCACTTACGTTATATGCTTAGGAATCATTGTGTGACAAAAGGAACTGTAGTTTTGAATGTAAAAGCTTTAAAAATTCACTTAATTCTCAGGCAGAGATTTTATTTGAACAAGAACTCTAAGGTATGTCACATAAAAAAAACTATCAGTATTTCAGAGTAATATTATCTTATTTAAAAAAATGTTATGTTAATTGGAATCACAGTAATTAACATTTATACATAAATAAATCTAATAAGAACGAGAACTTTAAAGTACTGCTCATCGCTTAAATAAGTGATCAAAATTTCGAGATTATCACATTTACATTTATTAAGTTTACACTTCCAAAATTATTATTAGCAGAAAATGTCACTTTATTTGTAAACAAATTAATAAAATACCCAGAATAGGAAAAAATTGCCAAATATTAACAATCAGGAAAATAAAAAAATTATTAAAGTTACTAAATATTATTTACTATTTGACGAGAAAATGTTTAGCAGCTCTAATCATGTATTCCCTACATAGGGATAAAAATAAGGCCAAATAAACCACACAGCTCAGTTCGATTAGATTTTAAGTAAAATAAATATTTTTTAAGTAGCACATGTAGAAGACTAGAAAAAAATAAATGTGCAATCATTTTAATTATATTGGTGTAAAGATACAGCTTTTGTAAATAATTAAATCTATTTTAGAAATTATAAAAGTCGTTCCATAAAACACTCACCAGTTTTTGGTGAAGTTATAAATTATTAAATATTAAAAAATAAATAATTTATTTATCTGAATAAAAAAGAAACAGTAAATAAAAAATAATAAACAGTTTTAAAGTTTTCTTTAATTTTTATAAAGTAACATTAAGTTTTCCCCTTTAAATATTCTTCATTTTCTTTAATGCATAAAAGTTTAAAATATTACCAAATGATTAAATAGAAAATTCGGACCTTGAGAAACATAATCTTGGAAATATGATGTTTGCATATACTACTAAAATGTTTTTATAAAATTTTTCAAACTAAAATATTGATAAGAATTTAAATTAAAAATGTTTTTTCCCACATTTCTCATCTTTATTAAATAATGTAATTTTCATCTTGAGAAATTCCTTATATTGTTACAAGATTTATATCCCTGAATCCAATATGTTATCTAATATTACGCAATTGTCAGAATATCAACCAACACTTCAAAAAGTCGCTAATTTCGTTATCTTGCAATTCAAAGCAATTCAGATTTTATAATTTACAGATTCTGAGAGAACATTTCCCACACATACACATTGGCTTTATACTTTAAAGCAATAAATTCTCCACTTGAAAAGCCATATCTCTTTAGTTTATATTTTAAAGACAAGATTCAAGCTTATATCAGAGAACATACAAAACTTGTCTGTCAGGCACAGAAGTTTCCGATAGATAGCAATCAGTATAAGCAATAGTTGCGTCGCTATAACTAATAACAAACGTTGCTTAAAAATTCAGTAAGGCAGAGCATAATTTTCCTAGTATTCAAAACAAAAACAAACTTCCCATTTTCAAAACCGCCAAAATCCAAAACTCTTTCGGGCAAATTTCCCCCCCCTCCCCTTTCATTTTGGCGATTTTGGAGAGAAGATACATTCCCTATCCTTTTTGAAAGATAATCTTCTCTACGAGACTGCATTACGGGAAGGTGAAGAAAATTCTTCATCCCAAATTTATGCGCGGTAATATTCTTCTTCGCTTTCTTCCCCCCCGCCTCCTACGACATCTTGGCGCGCGAGTAAAAGATAAGCATCGTCGTCTTCACGCCACGGCGTTATGTATACATTATAACGTCGAGGGAATAAATATGCAAAGTTTTAAAATTCCCTCACGTGCGCCTTCCATTGGCGACGACGGTGGCGAGAAAACATGAACCGCTAATCGGGAACGATGGAGATATTGGTTGTCAAACAGGGATGATAGATGATACTGGGCGGGAGCGGGGATGGGGTGTTAAGCATGGTGGGGATGAAGTAAATTCGGGCTCTGTCTCCCCCCTCGTAGCTGCGAAATTTGCATGTTTCGGTGTCCCACGGTGTTGGCTGGGGCATGCCGAGTTGAAAGTATAATGAATATTCAAATAGCTCATGCATACGTTTCGTGGTGTCGAACGGGGGAATAGTGGTTCAAGTCCCCACCCTCGCGTCATCTGATAGAAAATGGCTTACTTATCTTTTCTTGATTGAATACTATGCTTGCATTTACCCCTATCTTCGGGCTTATAAGACCTCCGAATGGGTTCCAAAGGATGAGAGTTCGGGAAGAATTTCTATGCATACTTTGCTTTATTATTTTTTGTATACTTTTAAGAATTGTAATTCATAATTTTTTTTAATTTATTAATTCCAGTTTTAACAACACATACGATGTAGTCGCCTTCTCATGACTTACAGTTTTAGTAACACATGAGATATAATTGCCTTCTCATGACTTACAGTTTTAGTAACACATAACACGTAATTGTCTTCGCACAACTAACAGTTTTAGTAACTTAGAGTTTTCGTTGGAATTAACTGACTTTTCATGATATGTAGAAGCTATAGTTAAATAAAAAATATTTATTAAAATCAGAGGGTTTTGTTAAAATTGATATATAAATTCAAATTGAAACTAATAATTCAAATAAAACAAATTTTGACAGCTAACTAATTATATTGATTCAGCGACGAAAATATGCGTTAAAATAACTTAAAATATTTAACGTCTAAAAATTAGAATCATAATATTAAATATCGAAAAATTCAGCATAATATGTCTCAAAGCTACATATGTATATATATATATATATATATATATATATATATATATATATATATATATATATATATATATATATATATATATATATATATATATATTCAAAGGAAGTATTTATTTATATAATCAAAGCTTAATATATATATATATATATATATATATATATATATATATATATATATATATATATATATTATAACTTTGAAATATTCCTAATCCCCTGAAGAAGCATGAATACAGATTTGAAGGAAAGTTTATGATTTGTAGTATACTTTTTAATTTAAATTAAGTATTAATGCAAAAACGTGCACTAATGTATGAAGAAGCTTCCATAAAATTGATTTACAAGTATGAAAAACATATATAAAATTGCAAACTGACAATTCGCTTGTATGTTTGCACATTTCTACAAACTTGTGTGTAGAGGAAATAGTTTTTTAATAATAAAAGGATATCCTTTAAAATTAGAGAAGAGAAAATAAAAAATAAAAAAGGAAATAAAATTGTTTACTCATAAATAATAACTGCTTTATATAAAATAAAATCTCAAAGAACATGTTAAATTAGAAAAATATGTAATTGCTTAATGAAAAATATATAAATTAAATGCGAGAATTCCAATTAATATAATGCAGGAATCATCATATACTTTGTCTGTATCATTTCTCAAAAAGAATGTATAATTTTTATTGTAGTTAGCTAAATACAGATGTATATTTCAATAACATTGAGAGACTTGGACACGTGCCAATTTTATATTATATATATAAATATATAAACTTTATATAAAGCTTTACGTCTAATCATGATAATACATTTAAGCTATTTTTTAACTGTAACTGCTTAAACTGTTAATAATCAAACAAATTTACTAACAAGTATTTTTATTAATTTTTTATATATATTTTAAATTACGGTATCAAAAATTTTCATGTTCAATTTTTTGTTAATACGAACTTATATATATAGCCGCTTTAAGTGATAATTTTTGGATTTTAATTAAAAATGTCATCCCATATATATATATATATATATTTTTTCACTTAAATTACTTTTATATTGGATAACTTTAAAGAAAAAATATTTCTAGATTTTAAAGTGTTATCTTATTTTATACAAAATATTAAAATTGAATTATTTTTCTATACCTATATAATTGTAAGAATTTGGTAGATAAAGGTTACTTGCCTTTATAAATATCATATACATTTTTTATCATAACTGTTAATTATTTTCTCTTGATTGGTTGTTACAAGATTTCGGAAGAACCACCAAATATTTTTAAATAAATTCCACAGTTATATCCTATATTATCTAATTTACAAATTAATCAGTCCGATGGTTAATTACATAAAAATTAAGTATGAAATCAATGAGGAAAACTATTATGGTTTATACAAAAAACTGACAACAGAAAAAAATTACTCCTAAGATGTATTTAAAATTGTCTGAAATTTATTTCCCAGGATGGACAAAAATCATTGATTTCATTCGACTTTTACATTCCTTCTTAAGACTATAAAAATTTTGCTCTTGAATTCTTCCACTATTGATTAAGAAAATTCATAACTACATTTATTTGACCATAAATGCACTTGTTTTATCACAGGACGTTTAACTTGAATAATGACTTTTGAAGTGTTAAAGTTATTATATATTATAATTGAATACTCTTTCACCAAAGCAATTTTTTTTTAAGTTTCTAAGATATGTCTTTATCAGTTCAATATTTTGAAGCTTTTTTTTTATTTAAGTCATGCTTTTTATAAAAAATCATTACTTTTGCTATTAAGAAAACGTTTTGGATTTGGCACAAATACCGTATAATAATTTTGTCACATTTTTAAATTTGGTGGATTTAGTGGCAGATTTTACCATTCTTCTGGTAGCCTAGATTTTTTATTACGTCCAACAGATAAAAGAATGAATATTCAACATCATATTATTTTGGCAACCCTACTAATGGTAGCGATAATTTTAACAGCCGAAAAATTTTAAAATATATCAAGAGGATTATACAGCATCTGTGCCTTAGATTACGCAAAAAATGTATTTGACAATTATTTATAAATTTTACAATTATTTTACCCATTTTATAGTTACTTTTATGTGATAACACCATATAACTTAAGCTGTACTAAAGAATATTTCAAGAGAACCTAGCAAAAGGTGTTCGGATGATATAATCCGATATAATATAATCAAGCATAATGTTTCTACAAGTGTTCCAAAATCTACAAATGTCACCACATAGATGCCTCTTCAGAAGTTGTCACAAACTAGCCCGCGGATGATGGACACGACTTTAACTGGGAGGCGGAATGCTCGTGGAACCACGCCACTGTTACATGGAGTGCAAACGAAGTCGTAAATCAACGGCCACAACAATGGATCCCATCTAGACTGTGATTAATGCGGACGATGTTCAGGAAGCAAACAGGAATTTGCATGCCGTGATTATCTAGGCATATGTGTTATTTCAGAATTCTGCTTTTAACATTAATCTGACACAAGCAAAGTTTGTCCACGAAATTTAGTTAATATGAAACTCAACAGTTGATGCGTTTAATTCTTGAAAAGGAGTCGAATAAAAAGTGTTAACATATATAATATCTATATTTATTATTCAGCAAATTGGTACTTAGTGTTAGAATGGAAAGAATGTAGGTACTGTTTTGGAAGGCAATTACTCATATTGTTGGATTTAATTCAATAGTGATATCTATATTATTATTTTAAGAAATTTTGGTTCGACAATGTTTGAAGAAATTATTGCTTATAAAGGAATTAATCGTTTGGAGACAAAGTGAAAGATGAAAAACATTTTAAGGTGTTTATTTGATAAAATGAATGCAGTACGTCTTATAATTATGCATAAAAAATAATATGTAAAGAAGTTTGCCGAAAAATTAAGCATTATGATCAAATCATTCCGTATGCCTAAGATTTCTCACTTTTTACAGTTAAAAAATATTTATTTATGGGCCTGAGATATTGATCTGAAGTCTACATTTTCTAGGCAAAATTCAAAATAACTTTTTATGAAAAACAAATAATTTTTTTGTGTAAGCGAAGTAAATACTTGATAAATATTTTGTTCAGAAACTCCAAAAGAACGTTACTATTTTGTTGAATTACGTTTTGTATTTAAAATGTAGATACTACTGAGAATATAAACCCAAACAAATGTCTTAAATAATATGATGAATTTGATTTCTTAAATCAAGCAAAATTTGGAATAGCATAACTTATTTCATTTAGTGTAAAAGAGTATTCTAAGGTGATATTTCATTTATTTTATCTTACTTATATCTGATAATAATGATATTTATTTTGGAATTCCAAGTAATGGTATTAGGAAATACAAATGCTCAATTAGGGTATGAAGCAAACATTTTTTTTTTCTATAAAATTTATCTCATCCAGTCTGTGATTAACGTGAATAGATTTCTACTTTAGAAAAAGTTCTCTTTAGAGACCAAAGAATAAGCAATCGAAATTAAATTAACAGAAATTAACTATGAAGTGAAAAAAAGAAACACATTTTTGAAGACAAAATTTCAACAATTTTATAAATGGAACAAGAAATGACCACGTCATTTTCAAATAAAGAAATCGAAAGAATTTTTATTCGTATAATTTATCTTTAATTTTATACATATTCTTAAATTATTCTAAGTAAATGGCTATTTTTTATTTCTTAAAATTTATCATGTATATCTTTAAAATAATAAAGATAAAGATAACGGTAACCCGACAGTTTATTTAAGTTAACGACATGAGTTGAGGTAGATTTTATTAGCGAGCAAATTTTTGCGTCATTTAGGCGAAACGTTTCCTTCTAAAAAAATTTTTATAGAATGTTTTACATAATGAAAAAGTATTATTAAATGGAAAAATCTCATTTTTTATAAAAATATAGAGAAAAGGTTTTATCAAAAAATGTTTACCTTCATAAATAACATCATTAATCTAATGTAAATTCCCTTGATTGTGCTTTTAAATATCTTTCTAAAATCCTTTTATAGAAATTTTAATAGAAATATCAAATATTCCAGAAATTGAGAATAATTATAATTTCGTTTAAATGAAAATAATCAAAATATTAACAACATCACTAAAATAAGAAAATTATGTTAATAATCTAGAATTATTAACTGTGAAAATAATCTATAATCACTAATAAATTAACATTATTGATAAATACGAAAATTGTGTAAATAGTTCTAGCATTAAAATTTGTTTATAAGAATTTTATTTCGAACATAGAAATTCAACAATAAAGTGAAATTCATTATTATTCAGATTCTAAAAATATTCATATAACAAATATCTAATAAAATGTGATTTAACTAATGAATAATGATTATTTAAGGCTAAAAAATTATGTAAATTAAGTATCCTTACTGCTATGATAGTTAGAAATTCAAATGAAAGATAGATAAATGAAAAAACTGCAACAAAAATAATGAAAAGATTTATATAAGCAAATTTTAAAATCCTGCAAATATTCAGCATTTTTCAAAAAATTTTAAGTCAAATTATACTCGAGAAAATATATACTAAAATATTTAAGGTAGAAACAGCAGAAAAAATTACATTTTAAAGTAGAATGCTTAAATGCAAAACATAGCTATTTATTTTAATTTAAGCAATTAATTATTATTATTGCAGAAATTTAATTGATAAATATGAAGAAAACTTTTTGTGTTTCTTAGTATATTAATCATATTATATATCAAAACTGCAATAAAAAAGGTGTTAAATATTAAAATTTTATTAACAATAATAATGATAATATATGAAAGATTATTTTTTATATGAAACTGGTGATTATTGAAACAATATGACAGATTGTATATTATGATAAAAATTTATTAATATAATAACAATTTTATCAAAAGTGTAGTATATTTATAATAGTAATATACATTAATTATAGCAAAGTTTTGGAAGTAAAAATATAGAAAATGGAGATGAATATTTTTTATAAGTCACATATGTATATTCAAGCGAAATAAATTGTGCAGAATTTTTGAATTCTTAATTAAAGCTTCATACTGTTTGAAAAAGACTAAATTTTTTATAAATGTTAAAAACGAGCACACTTGAGTTTTATATTAAATTATTTATTCTTATTGTTAATTAAAAAATTTAGAGATAAATAACTTAATGTAAGGTAAGACGAATTTCTTAAATATTCTTAAAAATTAACATGTTATTGTTATTTTGAAACCTAACTTCAAAAAAAAAAAAGTCAACCAGAAAGTTTATACTTTGGATATCAGAAAATTACTTATAAAAAATTTTGCATCCTAAATCGATGTAAGAGAATTCACTCTATTCTAATTCTAATTTTAAAGTTTTTTAAAATTAATTACATACAAAAAATGCGAGAATTAATAAAAATTTTAATTTTCAAATTTTTTGTGATGCTAAAATAATAATCATTAATAAACTAGATCTAAAATATATTCTTATGCTACTATATATATATATATATATATATATATATATATATATATACATATATATATATATATATATATATATATATATATATATATGTGTGTGTGTGTGTGTGTGTGTGTGTGTGTGTGTGTGTGTGTGTGTTGTGTGTATGTGTAATAAATTAAAAAGTGAGAACATAATTTAGGATAAAAATTAAGACTTCTAGTCTTAAGGAATGATTGTGATCACAAATAAATGCTAAAAACTATGCACGAAAACAGGATTTTCTTTTTTCTTCCTCTTAAAATTATATTATATTCGTTAAATTAATTTTTTTTATTAATGTATAATTTTCGAAAAAAAAAACCTGCGTAATTTTAAAATTTTTACTTTTATAAGTGCTTAAATTTACAGTTCTGTACTTAAAATTATTATTTATTTTATAGTTTTTTTAAAATGTAGTTAATTAGTAGTCTTTCAAATTAGCTATTTGAAAATTAACTTTTTGACTATATAAGTGCTTAAAACAAAAAAACTATAAAGGGTGCTTCAATAGGTATGTTTAAGTTTTTCATGAAACACATCATGCAGTCATCTTACATTCAGCTTAAGGCATAAAAAGTGCCTTAAGCTGCTTCCTGGTACCAAAAAATCGTCTGCAAGTGAGTGAGCATTCATACCACTTTTAACCGCAAACTGATATGTTGAATCATAATAATAAAAAGAAAAACCGTTGTAGAAACTCGTTCCTTATCCTACAGAATCTCAGAAGGGAAATTTTTAAATTAAATTTTGCCTTTTACTGAGGAAGGAAAAATTCTCTTCCTTCTTTTGTAGACGGCCCTCCTGTACAGCGGGCGTCGGCTTTTATTTTCGCTTGCACCATTCCTTCACCAGCAACCCCCCCTCTCTCCGCACAAGATGTATAAAATGTTTGCGAAAAGCAGCCTATAGGCTCTCTCCCTCTCGCTTTTGGAATAGTCTAGGGATGAGGAGAGGGATGTAAGACGCGGTTACAGCTAAGGAAAGTAATTATTCCGCTCCAAGAGCAAAGAGGGCTAATTTTTGAAGAGAGAGAAGAAAAAGGCATTCCTTCCTTCATCTTCGGCCGTGTTTTCTTCCTGTGGAACGATAGCGATCGCTTGGAAAGCCCCTGGTGGGGGTGGAGCAGCGGCTGGGACACTGAAGGGTAGAGTTGTTTCCACCCTTCAAAAACGTCTCCAGAGGTACTGGAAAACTTCAAATTTCAATAGATCTCATCATCATCGTCGTCATCACAGCCATGCCGAAGTATATTAAAAGCAAGGGGGGGGGGAGAAATAACAAAAAATACCGGTTTTTCTCAAATAGAAATCGAAAGGGGATTTTTCGATAAATGCCGCTTTGAAGATTTTCATAATGCTAATTTATATTCAACTTTATATCTGTCTAGCCATCTTCTGGAGAAAATCGGCGTTGTGCGGGAACATTCAAATATTCATTTCTTAAATGAAGAGTGATGTGTGCAAAGGGAAAGAAGGATTGTGGGATAGTACTAAGCACTTTTCAATATTCAAACGACTTGCATATCTGATTTCTCATACTGAACTATTTGGATTGGAATAAGCGAATATGTTCCACATTTTAGTAGAACCAGTACTTACAATGCATTTAATCATTAAAGAAAGAGGGGTAATGTTTTAGGCGCTCTTCATTTATCTCGTACATAAGATAGGATCATTGTTAAAACATTTGGTAGTAAATATATATCGATAAAAATTTTAAATAAATGAGAAAATGTCTCATACAATTATAAAGAATTTTCTCATTTTCAAAATTTTTCTCATTCATCAAAAATAAAATTTAAGAAAACATCTATTACAACAAAACAAAAGAAACAAAAAAAAAGCGATGAAAGAAGACGAATTTATCATTATGTGCATAAATAAAAGTATCTTAATATTATATATTATGCATATATCCTCTTTCTAATTTTAAATGAAAAGATTTTCTTGAAGAAAATTTCCTTTTTAACAAGAATCAATCGGCAAAAAATTATAATTTGTGAAAAAATGTGAATTTTGGGCTTGTAAAAGCATGATAGCTCTTTCAACAAATTTTCTGATTCAGTTTCGTAAAAAAACAATAATTCCCAAAAATAATAAGGAAAAATTACATTAATAAGCTAAAAAAATAACAATTAATATATTCTATTTCTATAAAATTCAAATTATTATTGTTGAAACATTTTAAAGTATAAAATAGTTACGTTTTATCTTTCTAGTATTGAATTGAGTAAGATTGTAAATAAGCATATAACCCCAAAAAATGTCTCATAAATTTGATCAACAAGTGAATAAATTTACAAATTTTCTTTATAATGCATGTTTAGTAAATTAAATGATTTAACATATGTTTTTAAATTCTTTACCATGCATTCTTAAGAGCCTGTTGTAAGCAATTAAATTTATTTTTCTATATCTGAGTCGCAGGTGTGTCCAATATAGGTTGAGTAAGCCAAAGTTTCCATTCTCGATAAAAATAACTGTCTCTTTCTTATTTAAAAATATTATGCTCATCTAAAGCAATGTAACTACTTCTATACTGTTATTGCATGAAAAATTAATTTTAGTGCTAAAATACTTTAAATGAAATAATAATAATTTAGATGCTTAATAAATTAGGAATCAAAATGATTTACTATTTCCTATTAAAGACTCTAACTTAAATATATAAAATTTTTAATTTAAAGTATCACATACGTTGAAAATTTTAAAAATTCTTGCGTATTGAAATTTGATGCTTTTTATTATCTCAGCAATATAAACATACAAATTTTAAGCTTCAAAGCTATCGAAAAAAATTTCAGTAAAATAAAATAGTAATATACAATTTTTTTTTCAGAACAGCGAATGAGATTTTATTTTCAAACATCTTACACGAACGTTGCCATTTTCTTCAGTACAATTCCATTTGGTCCACTATAAAAACATAACTCCAGCTAAGCATAATCCTGAAGTCCATTATCGTTCATCAATACATCATATTTTCTTGGTGTCTGGGCATCTGGTATTAAGATGCACACCAATAATACCCGAGCTTAAGTCTCTTACGTGCAACATGTAACGCTGGAGCGTGTAAACCCTTTCCCGCCGACATGTGCTACGTATGCATGGATGCGCGTGCAGCAGCATTCCGATGATGTATGGAGTGAGGTACCTAAGCCTTTGCCGCCTAACCTAATTCCGCACTTGAGAGTTATAAATGACCTCAGAGCTTTCGAGCTTAATCCTTATAAATGACGTCGGGCTCATCGAATGTCTTACACCTCAAGTTAAGCGCGAGAAGGAGTGATTCTATTAGGCAGTGTTCTAAATCGTCTGCTCTATAGGCTTGATTTTACAAAGCTCAGAATGGCAACAGATGGATGTTTTCTTCTCGCATTCTAATTTAATCGGATGCAGAAGTATAATATATGGTATTCAGTGACAGAATTAATCTGTCATTAATGTCATTCAAAATAACGATCATTAAAATGCGTATATTAGAATAGATTTTATATTAATTCTTTAAAGAACATATAAATCATCGAGAATATTCCAACCAAATTTATGTAGAAAAGTGAATTTATATGCGCTGTCAGGAAACATTTAGTTTTCTTCACATTAAAACGCAATAAATAATGATTCGAAAAGCAAATCAACAAAAAAAAATCCTTTCAGAGAAAAACATAATTTACAAAAAAGTTTCAGTTAGATGAATACGATTTGATACATAAAACATAAGGAAGAGATTATGAGAAACTTGCACCATAAAATTTAGCTTATAAAACTTGCAACATTTTAGAACATTTTAAAATAAACTAACATATTATGCTAACTCATTACTTTAAAGTGAAATCATATTATCATATAACCACGCAGAAACATTGGTATTTAAACAGTTGTTTGGCAATATGATAAACGATATAATTTGCATTTTATCGATTATTGTATAATTGAAATTAATTTAATCTCTCTCTCTTTCGCAAGAAAATACATTTCTTTGAGTTAGTTTGTAAGTATTTCAAAATAATTATTAAGAAATTATTTAATTGGATTTTGCGTCCTTAGAATAATTTATCAAACTAATAATTAACATTGTTACATAACATGCAAATTGTTTTAAACAACCTCAAATATTTATGCTTAATTTTGACAAATTTGCATTTATTTAGGTGATTCCAATAAGGAATTTTTGATGTTTGAAGTTTTATAATTTTGCTTAAAAACTAGATTTCAATTCTTATTTGATTTATAAATTTAAAATTTCCAAAATTCAAAAACAAAGAAATAAAAACTTTTTAAGCGTTTCTAATTTCAAGAATTTTGCACCTTTTGAAACCTTATTTATTACTAGTCTTCATTTTTAATAAGATAAGTTGTCTTTCTTTTATTGAATAAAAAAATTTTTTTACAAAATATAGAATCATATTTTTAAAAAAAGTTTAAAAGCAAAATTTCTTCTTATTAAATAATTATGTACTTCGTTTTCTTATTCAACGTCCTAAAAAATTTTAAATAATTATTTTTTAAGTATGTGATTTTAAATAAATTTATTTTAACCTTTTGACAGTGATAATTACTCAGAAAAATATTTTACACGTTTTTTCGAAATAATTTTTCCCATCTTAGTTACAATTCAACAGAGAGAATTTCAAAACATATTTAATTCTACAGCTAAAAGAAATGCTTTCGAAATTGTTGTGAGCAAGAGATCAAATGATGCATGATTTTTCATGATATTTAATTAAACTTGAAAGATAATGCCTTAAAATTTTAATGTTTTTAATTAAAATTATTTTTAAATTAAATTTGTGGATATTGATAAAAACGTTTGAATAAACAGCATTAATAGATATTACTACCATAAAAATATAGTACAATTATTAAAATTTAAAATACACTGATAAATAGTTTTGATTTATATATTTTACCAAAAAATAAATCAATAAATTTGTGTATAATGTTTAAGATAAAGACAAAAAATTAACTCCGAGATTTATTCTTTCCTTATCTTCCTCAAAACACGTTGTATTAAATTAAAATATAAATTATATGATTATTAATAATTATATTCCACCTTATTAATCAAATTAAAAGTTAAGATTTGTAGTTTATAGCTTGCTTTGAATAATTTTAAAAATTCCAATAACGATATTTTCTAAAAAAATTTAATGAATAATGATGTAAGTTGTTTAAACGCAAATATTTTTGACAACTTAAAACATACAAGCAATCGTGGTGATTGGATTACCATCGCCATCTATTGCTTAAATGATAAACTAATACGTCGTATTTTCTGAAGAGGCAGTAACCATTGTAAAATAACTTTAATCTATATATATATTTAAAAGTAAAAAATACATAAATTTGTAGTATTATGCGGGACACTTTATCATTGATACTTTTAATGGAAATTTTCATTAGTGCTGAACAATAGCTATGAAATTATTTGATATTTTAATAACATATTTTTATTATATAAGAAAGCGAATTTTGTTTCTCACATTATTTTACTCAGTTTTTTATTTGTATTTTAATAATGTAATATAAAAATCAATAAAAATAATTTTATAATATAGTTAGAAATAAAAATTTAACTGAATAATAAACTAAAAAATTAAAATAATATTGTTTGCTGGTAAAAATTATGTAAAAATTATTTTATTTCTTTCTTGTATTTGCTAAAAATTTAAGGTTTTTATTAAAATATATTTTTAACTGAAGATATAAAACAACTTTATGCACGGTTATCATAATTTTTATGAGCATTACTTAACAATAAATAAAAATTTTTGATTTATTTACATTGTGAAAAATGTATCTTTCATTTTTAATTTCTTTGTAACAACATATGAATTTACAAGTTTATAAACACAATCGATCAAAAAATACTAAAATTAAAAATATTCTGTTGTTAAAACAAATTATTGAGCCTCATATTTTCGTTGATAGTTTCAAAATGTGTAAGGTGTACTAAATAGTTTATTCACATATAAACTAAACAATTCATCGATGTATAAACTTTTTAATTTAGGATAAAGTAAATCTAAATAGTTTCCAATTTTTAAACTCTCTTTATATTTACTAATGACAATGTTTAAAGTCATCTTTATATTAAAACAAAAATCCTTTTATCTTTGATGTCAATCATTAATTTTCAAAATTATGTTTATACTAAAAGGAAATTGTACTTTTCCAAGTATTCATCACCAAGTTATGGGAAAATTTAGACAGAAAACGATCATGAAATATATATTAAAGATGTGTCTTTCATTTGGTATATCATGAGAGACAAAAAAGATCATGAAATATATATTAAAGATGTGTTTTTCATTTGGTATATCATGAGATTGAATCATATTGGTGTGCATCCTGCATCAGATACTTCACTGCATCACTGAATAGCTTCTAAAAATAAATTTAATTCTACTTTTCATTTATTAAGTGTAATATTAACGATAAACTTAAAAAAAAGTGTATAGACTGAAAAGCTGGTTATATTTTATAAAAAATGTAAGTACAAAATCCTCAGTAAACAATATAAAAAATACAGAGCACAAAAGCTAAAGATATTACTCATTTCAAATAATAAATTCTGTACATTATTTAATTATTTTAAATCAGTGAATTCTGTATAAATAACTTAATAAATATTTTTAATGAACATTAATGGCAAATTTGGTAATAAAAAGTAAGATTTCTGAAAGTTATATCCAATAATTTAAACTAGCTAAATGCGAATTTTTCAAATTAATTATAAAATTCTTTCTACACATTAAAAATTTAACAATTATGTCTTAATTATATCAAAGAAAAAAATATTAAAAATAACGAGACATTTTTTTCTATTAATTTAAAGTAAATATAATCTTGAAATATTCGCATCAATTGATGGAATGTTTCAGGATTATATTGATGGAAAATTACTTTCTCGTTATTCAATAATGATAAATTGATAAAAATCAACCCATCAATTAGCAAATAAATATTCATGGAAAATTACTTTTTTGTACAATTATACAATAATAATTATTATAATAATTTATTAATGAGATTTTTTTCACGATAGAAAATTATTAAAGATAATTTTTAAACAGTTCTTATGTTTTCAGATCCTTTTAAAATTTTATATTTAAAATAAGTAAACTTTTTAAAAATTAAAAAAAATAAACTTTGTAAAAATTTATATTTGATGTATATTTATAAACTATTTTGAGAAGAATAATCAGCCATCATTTTTTAAATATACATACAATAGAAATTTCCAAGATTATACAAAATGTATATTAAATAACGATAAAAACAAAGAACCGATCTTTATTTAATTATTTTTGTCTAACTTGATGTATTCATCAAGAATCAAAAGAGAGACATATTTTAGAATACAGTTTTATTACCCATTAGGGTTTTTTAGAACTAATAAATTGTCTAGAAACTGTCGAGAACTAATACATTGTCTAGAAATTAGAGGAAATCTCCCAGAATAGAAATTATGAGAGTAGGAAATAATAATCAATTAATTTTAGGCTTAGTCTTTTTTGATGAAAATAAACGGAAAATATATAATTCAAAAATACATAAAATCACTAAACTCTCTTATGTATAGTTGATAATAATAGTTATTTTTATTTTACAGAATCACAAGCATACATGTTAATTTTGCTTAAGAATTAGTTAAATCTTAGAATTCAAAGTGCGTCGCGTTATTAAAAATTTGTTAAATATTGTGAAAGTATCAAAAGAGTTTAAAATGTAAAAATGTTCTAAGGTAAATATTTATTAACTTTTGAGTATGAGTAACTCTTTTGCATTTCTTACCAGGACAATCCTGCTTTATAATATTTTACAACGCAATATTATTTTTGTTTTAATTTTACATCTTTCAAAAATCTGAAGCAATGCAAAATTAATGAATATGCGTCATACTTTTATTTTTACCAAAAGAATATTGTACCTAATACCATCAATTTATTAGTGATAATTTTTAATAATTAATTACATGTTAAATTTGTTTATATTTTCTAATGGCAACCTTATTGAGATTCAAAAAAATTAATCAAACTTAAAAGATAAAATCATAAATCCCTGAAAAACTATAAATTTTATACTAAAAATAAATTGTTTCCTACATGATAATAAAATGTTACATTAGTTATCTAAAAAATTTTTTATGATAATCTTTACAACTGTCGATTTATTCAATTACATGTCTTTCTTTCAAATACATTTGCTTAGAAATATCTTATATTAATCATAATTACTTTTATATTTCGGATTTGAACACATTATAATATCAATTCCTCAAAGTACAATTACTAAATGCATTGCAATTTAAATGATTCTCAATTAACTAAACACTTGTTTCTGTACGTGTCATTATGACTTTCTGTTCCTAATTTTCCTTATATAATTAATTCAAGAAAAATACAATTTATTCCAAAATTATCTGAAAAAATAAAAATGCTTAGAAGCATTTCAGAATATTGTTTTTACATTTTGTTATCTGGAATATATTCAAAATCAAAATGAAACAAGATGGCTTATAAGACCATTACTCCACCAGGAATATATGAGCAGGACAGCAACCGGATAATCTGAGCTCCCATCTGTCCGGTTATAAAGAACATCCGCCGGCAAATCTCTTTAGGGGGAGGAGGTCAAGGAGCACCCAAGTCAACAGGTCTGGGAACTCCCCTTCTTTATCCCAGCTGTAACATTTTCATGTATGAAGAGAATCCTTATTTTACTCACAATGAAATGATAACATTAAAGCATGATAAGCAATATAAAAATGTAGTTTTCTGAAACACCACATACATTTATTAAGCGTAAGATATACAATCCAAAGACCTATAATTCATAACTATACCTCAATGAATGAAATCAATTTTTTTTAATATTATCACAGGTATTTCAATTTTATGCAGGAACTATTTTTAATTCCTTTATTAATGCACAAATTAACAAAGGAGTGAAATAAAATTTCGAAACAGTAATGAGAATTCTCTTGTATGAAAAAGCATTGAAATTGCTAGCTAACGAATTTTATCTGATTAATATCACAAGCACAACGAGCATGATCTTTGTGTTCTAAAAATCGTTTGAAATAAATTTTTTGTAATCGGTCACAGTTAATTTAAAAAGGAATGTAAAGTTTATATGCATTATTAAGGTTATATCTGTATGAATGATTTTGTAAGAAATTAATGAAACTGATTTTTTAACAAAGCTTTGAGCTAAACTAAAATAATTAAGACTTCAAAGATTTGAATGAAGAAAAAATTCGAATTCGCAGATTTTTTTTTTCACACTTAGGGAATTTAAATTTTTTATATACATATTTTAGTTGCTTCCAACAAGATGTTCCAATTTAAAATATATATTGGAAAAGCGCGTTATAGAAATATTTCAATCAAAAATATTTCTTGCTATTCTCTTAGATTCATAAAACATTCCTCTAAGAACTTAATTGAACTACTAAAGACATATTTGGAAAAGCCTAGGAATAGTGAATTTTCCCTAAAAAATTCCATAAATATGAATACATTTTATATTCTGCTGATAATTATTTTATTTCATAGATAAGAATAATACAGTGAATTTGAATTCAATAGATATAATATTCCATAATAATATATAAGAAAGTTACATTTGAAAAGCAAACTCTAAATTGTGTAAATCAATAATTTTGACACCGTTCTATAAAATTCAATAATAAATTTTATAATTTGAAAGGATTTTAACGAATACAATTTTAATAATGTTATGAGATATGAATTCATGTTTTTCATGAACAATTTTTTAATAAGCAAAACAAATACTATTCTACTATGCTTCGACTAAACGTATAATTTATGGAAATATACAGATACTACTTTCATTAACAACAGCAAATCTAAAATTTACTCAACTTATATTTTTAATTTTTCAGCGAATCGGGAGGTAATTTTAAGAATCATCTGAAAGTCACTGAAACTATATGATTCTTCTCAAAAAGTTTATAATATATAAACATAACATTTATATACTCCTTATAAACATAAAATCATCAAGAAATGTCATTCTGAATCAGGATTAAAATCTTATAAATAAAATCTTTATGCAATCCTTAATAAACGGTCAAAAAACCAAATAAAAAATTAATATACATAAAAAAAAATCCAGCAGGTGAAGTAAGGCAACTGAAAACAACAACATCCCTAACAATTACTGAGCTTAACGGTCAGTAATGCAGTCATCAATAACATTTGCAGACGACAAAGCATCGTTTGTTGTTAAAAATCGGCGGAATTATCAGCCGGAAAATGAACTATTTGAATGTTTATCCTGTCCGAAAAATGGACATCATTTTTTAATGTGGTGTGGACTTAGTTTCTATTTAATTCTTCCCATTTCCTTCCGGAAAACAGTGAGTGTGCGGGTGCACGCATTTCCTGTCCTCGCATCACTACAGCTGCATCTGAGGATGCTTACTCCACATTCCTCACTTTTTCCGATTAGAGGCATTTTACGAAACAATAAAAACTGTTGAAGCATTCAGTCCGGCTGGTAATATTTTAGGGCATTCTGAATGTACTCGCTCAACAACAGCACTTGGAAAATTATTCCGTGGTCAATATGTAATTGCGCTCTCATAGTAACGCTTCATAATTTGTATCCTGTGTAATTTGGTTTCAAAAGAAATCAAATATATGTTATGCAAAAACTACCTTAGATATCAGCAACAAAATCATTATTTATGGACTTTTATGAATAAAGCGTTTACATGTGGCATACCATGTCATTGAATATTTGAACAATTAAGTCGAACCTTGTTTTCTCCACTACAAATATTAATTGAAAAGAAAATTCTGGAGTTGGTTGAATTCTTACAGAATTCAAATGAAAGAACTTTCAAATGAATAAATTCTTAAAGATTTTTAAAAAAGTTCTCTTAAATGCATAAAATTCATTTTCAATAAAAATACCAAGCAATTGTATTCAAAACTTCGATCAATATTGTTGAATTTAAACAGTAGCAAAAATAATCTTTCGAAAAGATTCAACGAATTAGCTTAAAAATGATAATTAAAAAAATATCATTACCAATTAGTTTCTGAATTCAAATTAATTTTATTTACTTAAATCTAAAACAATTCATTAATAATGATATTTTTTCATGTTTATATAAATTTTATTTATCATTTACTTAAAACCAAATGTTTCGCGAAATATTTGATTTAATATCAAACTACTTGAAATAAAAAATAATTAAAATATAAATTAATGTATAATTAATATTTTAATATCAGTAACTTTCATATACTAATATTAAAATAAATTGGTATAATTTAAGAGTTGGTTTTTAATTTGTTTTATAAGAGAATATTGCGATTAAATAGCAACACAATTTAGTAGATTAATATACGAACACTACGATATGCAAAATTCAAATATATTTTCAGCATGAGAATGTATTAAACTAATAATCTAACTTTAACGTGTATTTGTTCAAAATTTAATTAAAAAAAAATAATTTATAATAAATTCTTAATAAATCTTTTTAAAAATATCGTTGGATTTCTAACGAATAGTTTTATTGCATATTAATAAATGATTCGCTTAAGAATTTTGAGTTAACATTAAAAATAATTAAAGATTTGATTAAAAGAAAAGAATTAAAATTCTAGACACAATTTCTTAGAAAATTCAGGAAATTAACGTTACAAAAATTTGACAACTCATTTCCAGGTAAGAGCTGTATCAATTAAATTTGACCAAATCAATAACGAAAAATCTATTTTTATATTAATCCATTATAAAAAAAACATAATTTATTAGTGTCCATTAAAAGTTCATCTAGTGGCCAAGTTTAGAAAATGATAGTTAATGTGGTTCTTTTTAGAAACATCACATACCACAGGACTAAGAGATCTCAATTTCGAGATAATACTTAGCTTTATTAGCTCATAAATGTTTTTTTTTTTAAATTTAGTTTTCATAGTACCTAATATTATAGAATATTTCATTACTCGTTTTGACGGAAGTATGGTTAACAATTCTTCTTTACATTACTTTTATGCATTGAGACAGATATTCCCTATTCCTTTCTAACTACACAAATGAGTTTACATAACGTAAAGTTTGTCCATTTTCTTTCTTTTCGATTCACCAAAATTGGAATTTATTCATATTTTACTAAAAGTTTCTTTTGATTAAAATATTAAGAAAATTTTAATATAAAGATTAATCACCTTATTTGCTTTTTGATTAATGAGACAGTATAAATTTTCACTATTACAAACTTCACAAATTTTTTTGATCTCCAAAGATTCCGCACTCTGTTAAGTTTATTTAAAAAATATTATATGTGTACATTTAATATGGATGATATCACAGAAATTATAAAATTTTTCTTTTAATTAAACGCGGACAGTTAATCGTCTTCTATTTGTATGATCATTACGAATTGAAGATTTCAGAAGACTATGGTTTTAACGAACCTCTAAGTTACGAACATTCTGGATTTTACGAATTAGTTGCTAATCTAACATGATCCCATTGACACAATGATAATTAGAATTCCCATTTACAAACTTAAAGTTTGAATTTTATTTTGCGAACTTATTTTTATGCATTTTTTCCCCTTATATTTTTTATCATTCAATTTTTTCAAATTTTTTCATGTAATTTATCTTATGGTTGAGAGAATTGGATCAACGTTTTCATTAAAGAATCGAATTGTGAAGAAGAAACTAGACTGCTGATGTTGAAAACTCGTACTTATTTAAGCAATTCGAGTGGAATTTCTTCCACCGATTCTAATACCTGAATCACAGCCCATGTAGCCACTCATCTTGTCTAGTGGTCAGCGTGCCTGACTGCGGATAAGGAGGTTCTGGGTTTGAATCCCGGTTCGGCCATGGATGTACTTTTTCTCTCTCTATCTATCCTATCTCTGTCCTTTCCTTGTATGAATGAGGTGTAAATGGTTACCTACCCTATAAACGGTACCTATGACATGTGTACTGAGGAAGTCGGACTCCACACCAAAATATGGTTCAGTTGGAAAAGTAGAGCAGCGCACCCCATGTTGCCAGCCTAGCTGGCACGCAACAACAACAACAACATCCCATGTAATATAGTATAATCAATAGCATCAAATGTATCTATCATAAAGTACCTTTGCAAGAAATGATCATGACTTGAAATCACCTCATGATACTAACATTCTATGAGCAATGCCCTTGTAAATCTATGGTTGGAATGATGCTTCAGAGGCTATACTAAGTCACTTGGACATGCAGGTTTTATTAAAGAAACCGCTGAAACTCAAGAAAGCCAAGAACATTTATCTGACGGCTTGATATAAAATGAGTTATTCATTCATTAATTTCGACAAACAAATCTGCTACTATTATTTCATATCAGAATATTTTGAATGTGAACTCAGATGTAAAATGTATGAGAGAAAGGTTGGACGATTAAGAACATAATGACTGAGAATGAGAAAAGGCTTTAAAATATCGAACATGGAGAAAAAGGCATATTGTTTTGACCACCTGCAAAATAAGCATATGAATGACTAACAAGATTGAGATAGTTGTTTGGGTGAAAACAACACTGAAATGCTTTCCAACATCGAAAAACTGGAAATGTGTACTTAAAAATGTAGTTCAAAACAGAAGAGAATAAATACTGTGCCTGGTTTTTATAAATAAAATGAAAGTAAGAATTATTTTCAAGCATGGGCTTTATTTTCCATGTGTTTATTTTACATAGTGCATTCTAAATATTTTTTCTAATAATAATTTACAATAGACCTCCAATTATTCGAACTCCGTTTATCCGAAACGCTTTCGGAATGGCAGAAAAATAAATTAGACTGAAGAAGAGATGGAAAATAAGAAAAAGGAAAAGACACAAGAAAAGGAAATGTAAAGTGGGAAGATGAGAATGACGTGTCATTTGAAGAATTCAGAAACATTCTTTTGAAAATTCCTGAATGTTCAGAAGCTAGTACTGAATATATAGGAGAATGGATTATGAATCAGACACGATGGATTTCAAATTGCAAATGATGGGCCACTTATTGAAAATGCCGAGGAAGAAGACGATCTTAATGTCCAAGTTGAAACAGACACGAGACAGTCAGCTAATGAAACATTTGCCAGTTTTGAAATTGCTTTGAAGTGGATGGAACGTCAACTCGTCCCTCATGGATACTGATTTACAAAAATCCCCCGGTCCTGACGGCATTCACGGATACTTCATTGAACATCTGGGTCAGGCTGGAAGACAGAGATTCTTGGACATAATAAACTTATCTTGGAAATCGGGACGGCTTCCCCGAGACTGGAAAAGGGCAACCATCATCCCTATCAGAAAGCCAAACAAAGACGCCAGTTCTCCCGATAGTTATAGGCCCATCGCACTTACATCTATTGCGTGTAAGATAATGGAGAGGATGATTTTAAAGAGACTTTTATTTTATTTGAATTCACGTGGTCTTTTCCCCAAGGAACAATATGGATTCAAATCAGGACATAGTACTACAGATCAGGTGCTTTATTTAACCCAGAGGATTCGAGAGGCGCACAATTTGAAGCCTACAAACCACACAGTGGCAGTTTTCCTGGACTTGTCGAAGGCTTTCGATACTGTTTGGAAACAGAGACTTATTACCAAGCTCTTTGACGGTTTTGGAATTCGTAATAGGGCCTTGCCTTGGATATATGATTTTCTAAGAGACAGAGTAATCAGGGTTAGATACAACAACTCCAAGTCCAATGGTCTTAAGTTGGGACAGGGTCTTCCTCCGGGCTCCGTTCTGAGCCCTATTCTTTTTTCACTATTTTTGAGTGGCATCGAGAAAGTTATCTCCAGGAGATGTGAAGTAGGATTGTTTGCGGACGACATAGTCCTATGGAACTCCGGTGCCAATATTGCTGACTTGGAAAATAATATCAACCAGACTCTAGTTGATGTGTGGAACTTTGCTGAAAACCACAAATTACGTTTTAATCCTTTAAAATCCACTACCAGTTTTTTTACAACAAATAGAAAGCTGTACAATTACCAGCCTAGGATTTTTCTGAACAACCAACCTCTCTTAGTGGATAGATATCTAAAATACCTGGGTTTTGTTATGGACCCTGAGATTACAAGCCATAAGCACATCGACCATCTTGTAGAAAAATGCAGAAAACGTCTGACTATCCTGAAATATATATCTGGACGCGACTGGGGAGCAGAAGCATTTACGCTTAGAAATACTTACATCGCGCTATTAAGACCCATCCTGGAGTATGGCTTCCCAGTTTACTGCTGTGCCTCTAAGACTAGCCTTCAGAAGCTTGAGCGAGTTCAACTGAGCGCAGCTCGGATTATTACTGGTCTTCGAAACAGTTGTCCTAACGACATTGTTCTATACGAGGCGAATTTGCTACCACTCAGTCACAGAAGAGACTCAAATCTTGTGAAGTATTTTAATAAACTCTTTTGTTATGGCTCCCAAAATCGAACCTCGGACTTTCTCAGGGGCTGGAATAATAACCAGAGACTAAAAAGAAAAAGTCCCCTTAGTCAGATAGCCAGTGATAATGTTATCTCTAATACTGTAGAGTCGCATTCCTTGAACCCATGCATTGACCCATCTGAGGGTCTTAACGGGGTATTTTTTCACCCTAATCTTCCTATCGAGGTTAACAAGTCTTCAGATCTTCCTGAGTACTTAAGGCAACTTGCTCTTGAGTTGATCAACAATATCCATGATGAATCTGTGCTTATTTACACGGATGGTAGCAGAAATGACAGAACTTGTTCCGGTAGTGGGGTATTTATTAAGTATCAAAACGAATCCCACCAAATCTCAATCAGAAACCCCGACGGTTGTTCCGTCTTTCGCAGTGAACTTATTGCAATTAATGTGGGTCTTGATACGGTTCTTTCTCTCCCTGGGAATGAGGAAATTTGGATTTTGTCGGACAGCCGGAGCGCCATCCAGCATCTTACTAACTGGCACAGAGTCCGTGATAATACAGGAGTAGCTATCTTGGACAAGCTTAGACGACTCTCCTTATCTCGTGAGATTCACTTACAGTGGATCCCTTCCCATGTAGACATTGCGGGTAACGAATTGGCTGATGCCCTAGCAAAAAGAGGTACTGACAAGCCTTTGCTTACTCCGGCGTCTCTTACCTATTCTGAACTATATTCTAGACAGAAAGGCCTTGTTCGGTCTGCATTTGCCATTCCCCCGTGCACCATTGGTACCAGGGTAATCGTCCTGGCGGATCTCTATCCCTCCGGTGCAGCAGACTGGAACAAACTACTATAACTCGTTTTCGAAGTGGCCACCTAAGATCATTGGCATTTAACAACAAAGAAAAGAAATTTCCAATTTGCGCTAAGTGTTTCAAAAGCCAAGCCACTCCGGATCATATCCTTGAGTGCTTGGGACTCGATAAAGAAGATCTTCTGGAGCGACCATTTTTGGTCATTGATTTCCTGAGAGTGTATAATATCATGGACTTGGTCTAGCGCTGCTAGACAACAGGGATCAGCAACAACACACAACAACGTCAACTCGAGTGTGACCGCATGCAGATTCACATTGTCTAGTACTTGGACTCATTGTCTAGTACTTGTCTAGTACGGGACTTGGCTGCCCAAAAATAGATAGTGGCAGTCAAACAGCTTACTATGACCGCGATGCTCAGTAAGTAATAGTTTTCATTTACAGCACTGTACATAGATACTGTATTAATGTACAGCATTTGTTAGTACCTTAATATACTATACTTACATATATGTAAGTGTTGCTTTTTCAATAATTCTTTTTCTTTAAAAATATATAATTTTTTCTCCTATTTCTAACAAATAATAATTAATTAAAATGAATCCTTTTTTCGAAAAAAATCCATTTATCCGAATTGGGTCTAGTCCTAATTGATTTGAATAATTGAAGTTCTACTGTTATTTAAAATATATATAGCACTTAATTTTTAATTACTTAATATTTTACTACACTCAGTTGTTTCTTAAAACTTTATTCTGAGAAATTTAATTTACCTTTTTTTGAATTTCTGCGGAAATTCAAAAAATTTCTTAATTGCGATACAAAATTACATTCCTTTGTTTATAAAAATTCGATCCTAAAAGAAGATATGATAAAAAAATAGAAATTAGTATTAGGATAATGGTTAAGCTGATTGAGGAAGGATTTAATATAAAACAGTTTTTAAATGTTCTATACATGATTGCGATAAATTATCATTTTTCTGTTGACAAATTTAATAATGAATAAAGAATTTTAACTCACTTCAGTAAGTTTAAAAAATGCAATTAGTTTCAGAATTAAACTGTTAAATGTGGTTTCACTTCATTTTAAAAATCATCTTTATTGGTACTGAACCTCAAACTGGCTTTTTAAGAGCCGAGTGCTGGACAATTACAGAGTTCTCAACTCACTTCTCACAAAATGTCGTTTCAAATAAATGTAATTTTTATTTTTTATTTTTAATGCGTATACAAAGATGCCGCTTCTCGTCGCTGTGGCTTAACCCTTGCTCCCAAATTCGTCTTGTACTCTTGCACAGATCCGGCAAATGGGGCTACTTTAATAACAGCCGACTTTATGCCAAAGCTTCTTTCTGGAAGAGGAGGCTTCATTTATTTTTTTATTTCTCTTCCTTTTAAAGACGCCATTTTTCCTTACCAACTCACTTTTCGTTACTCGAACAGCTGCTGTAACCAACGTTTTATGATTATAATTCTTTCATTACTTTTTTTTCCTTCTAAATTGTTGTTTGTGTTGTTTGCTTGCTTTATAAACTCATCCCGGATGCGTAGGAAGTAAACAACTCCACTCCAAAATATGACGAATGAACGGTTCTATTGAGAGAATGATGGGTGTAATTCATGCATTATAGATAATATTTTTAGATTAGAGTTTGATAAGCATAGAGTTATATAATTTAAATGGTGATTAATTATTTATTTATTTTTTCGTATTAGAAAATATGTCATCAGTTAAATTTTTTTATTTAAGTTGCTTGAAACTGTAAAAAAATCATTAGTATTTTATTCGCTGGAAAGTGGGAAAATATATTTTTATGCGTTTTAAAACTAATTTTACTGTTTAAAAAATTTTAGTAATTTTTTTAAATAGTTCAAAGCCTTTCTCCATTGAAAAGCATGGCAATTTGTTTCGGTATAGTTCTGAAATTTTTTTATATTTTTTTAAAACGTGAATAAAAAATATGATTAAAAATATTACGTTGAATTAACAAAGAGCATCATAGCGAGCTAAATATGTTCTTCTCAAATTTGATGCTATTATTGAATGTACAAAGTACCTATTCCATAAGAGTTATATATATATACTCACATACACACAATAGGTGCTATTGCTTAATTTAAACATATCGATGTAATTTTTTTAAATTTAATTACTTCTATGGTATATAAGGAATATATTTATAGATTCTTTATATACTTCTTTGATATAACATATTTCCTAATAAACTATTTTAAGTAGAATACTTTTAATAATATTATTTTCAAAACAATGAAATTTTAACTTTGTTTAAAGATTCTGTCGTAAAAGTGTTACAAACTCAGTCAAACAATAATTACTGCTCATCATATTAAGATCGTTGATCTTTTTTTTCTAAAATCGCTAAAATGGAAAAAAAAATCGAGGTGATTGCTGCAGGGTCTCAGAGAGAAGGCTGTAAACATGCGATATAGTTCTCCGTTTTCCTTTTCCAGAGAGATGCTCGACAAGCAATAAAAATCTAGTCATCCACCGAAAATCCGCCATAAAGATCTTTATTATAGTGGCTGCGAGTGCTCGACTTCAACATAAAAGAACCAGTTTTCACAAGCGCCGCCGATCGCATTTAATGCTTGGACTTGGAGCTAATAAAAGAGTCCAGGTGATAAAATCCGTGTTCTTCCCTACACTGGTACACGACACCAACGAACACGAATTTGGCAATACGTGGTAAAATTCGTGGCTAAAAAGGTTCTTTTTTTTCATACGTATATTTTTAAAATGGCGCTTGAAGACATTACGATATTGCGACACAGTCACGAGTATTTGGCCTTGAAGCACAGCTGTTGGAATTGAATTTCGCAACATACTCATTTCAATTCTGTTTTGTAGTTTGATAGTGTCCCTTAACCATTACCGAGTTTTATACAGACGATCATGATATACAATAGAAAGATTAATTCAAATATAAATTCTAACTATGATGATGCAATAATATTGTTAACATCTTTTCTTGAAAACCACAATGAACAAAGCGATTCTATCATTTAAAATATAAAAATAAACAAGTCATATTTTTCAGAAAAGGCACATAAATGGTAGTTGCATTGTGGAAATCATATATTTTAACGTGACAACTTAACTATAGGTGTTTTGTCAACGAGTATTCTCGTTCATGTTAAGACGTAAGAAAGCAACGAGACCATAGAGACGAGAACATGCAATATGTGTTAAATAGTTTAATATTAGTTTAAAATTGGATTAGAATTATTATCAAAAAGGTTATTCAATCTAACGATTTAATTTGTAATTTTATTTAAAATCTCATTAGTTTTACTATTTATTAAAATATTAACATTGAATTCACGTTATATAGATCATTATTATATTATTAATTTTAAATTTATGTTAGATAGAACAAAACAATTGTTGGCAACTTATTTGGATATCGTTGTTACATCTGGAATAAGGATTATGTAAAAATGAATATTGGTTTCTCTTTTATTAGTAATAAAATCAAAATAAAACAATAAAATATCAAGCAATAAATGCTATTTAATGTTCAGAATACACAGCACTCCTTATGAAAAATAACAGTTCTCCCTTTTCTTTTCAGCACAAAAAAAGTGTAAAATATCAAACTTAAATTTGCTTTAATCTATTCGGTGTGAAAAAAATCATAAAAATTCAACGTTTATTGTGGACTACAGACATACTGAAAAATTATCAACTTATGAATAATAGCAAAAGATGGAAATTCAAAAGTTGGTTGATGTGTAAGGGAACATTATTTAGGGATTTTAAAAATTCAAAACTTGCATGTAAATTGAGTGATTTTAATACTGTATTTGTATATCTTTTTTTAATCTAATTTTAATTGGGTTTTTCTTTTGATGTTTGAAAATTGAACATTAACTTAATTGTGTTTATGTTTAATTTTTAATCATAAATGTTTAGATTAAAAATTAACCATAGCTCTTAATACGAAAATAGGATTGTTATGTTAATTTGCTTTGCTAATTTATGCTTTAATCAGTTAAAAGTTATTCGAAAAACAGAGAAGAAGCTATAAAAAGGGAGAAAATTACTTATATGATTCCAGGTAAAACATACTTTGAAAAAAAAAAGAAGTTAATCGCAATTGTAAACTCTCTCTTAATCGGTTAAATCTTTTGTAAATAACTAATTAAACTCTCAAACAAACTGAACAAAAAGAGCGATTTTTCCAGAAATAGTGACTGGAATATCACTGCATTTAAAATGTATTATTAAATTGACTATAAAACATTTTAAGAATTATGAAAAAAAAGTTTGTGAAGGAACCCAGAAAGAGACAGAGACTGGCAATTCAGAGAGAAAAGTTATATCAAGTTGTATCCAAAAGCTAAATTAAAGAATTTTTATTTACCTATTTGTGAGCCTATGTATACACTACTTAAGTTAAGAAATATAATACGATTAAATTTCCCTCTGTTATAAATAAAGTCCAAAACATTGGCTCTTCCTTTTTAGATTACATACAAACCTTCTTAAAGCATGCTAGGAAAGAACAGAAATACCGAAAGTTGTTTTCGATTTTTATCGCTACATCACCTGCTGATCGTATTACTCCAGTTTCTCGAAGATAAAAATCAAGCCATGTAATGTAAATCTAAACCTTTTATTCCTGTTGTACCTGCCTTCGTAGATATGTCCAGATAAGAGTTAAATAGAGCACAGAGATATTCTTTAAAGTCCGACCATGGTAACTAATAAAGGGTGTATTGAAAAGACAGGCCTTGACTTGGAGTCTGGTTACAATGAAGCAAAAAAGGAACGAAGGGGAGACAAAAATATAAAAGAAATTCAACTGAAAACAGCTTTCTTTTTGTATCGAGTCTCCTATTTCATATTCATCATTGAAAAAGTTTATTGTAATAAACTTTTAAGTTTGGTTCAGTGTTAAGTATTATGTAATTTACCGGCATATTATTTGTTAACTTTAACATGGTTATGTGTGTATATTTATATAACAATAAACTCTCTTGATGAGGGTTAAAAAAAGAGTTTCTGATTATGTACCAGCCGTTCCAAAGTGGCAAATATTCTTCGTTGAGTTAAATTTTGAGATCACTTGAAATTATATTCTAAAGAATGTTGTTCATAGCAAAATTTTGAGATAAGTATTGAAAATTCAGTTTTTGATTTAAAAAAATCCACCTAAAATAAATAAATGTTTATGTGAATTCAAAAGAATCCACCAAATAATATTTATATATAATTGTTTTTATAATATATATATATATATATATATATATATATATATATATATATATATATATATATATATATATATATATATATATATATGGGGAGAAAAATGCCAGAATTGCAAATTAATCTTAAAAATACATTACGATATTAGGAAAAATACTGTTGATATAAATTAAAGACTCTAAACTATGTGGCATGACAGCCCATGTGGGTCAAGGCCTAGAGCACCCATCTCTGTTTTCCTCACCGAGAGGCCCTAGGGTACGAAGCATATGTCCCGATTAGGTGGTCAGCCTAACGCGAAACCCCCAGTGTTTAGTTTCCAAGCATGTTTGGTTCTCAGTTTATCGACCCACTGAAGGGATGAAAGGATGAGTCGACCTTGTCCAGCCCCGAGAATCGAACCTCGGGCCTGTGCCTTGGGAGCGTACCACTAAGCCACTGGACTTCAGACATTGAAAGCATATTAGTTTTAATACCAATAGATGTGAGTGACATCGGTAAACAGAGCTTGAAAATAAAAATCCGATTTAGAAAATATTTTTAAATCATTTTATATCATGTCATTTGTATCTTAATTCTCTTTAACATAAAAAAAAACATTTTTAAAAAATTGAGCCTGGATTCAACAACTGTTATCAGACAAAATATCACTACTTTACTGTGGTAGGAAAACTTAAGAATTAATGTTTTTTATATCATTATGTTATTTATATTACAAAGGTTTTTAACACAAAATTTTTAAAAAAAATTGAATCAGGATCTAACAGCTGTTATCAGACAAAATGCCACTTCTCTTCTGTAGCAGGAAAACTTAAGAAATAAGTAATCTAGCAAGTTAATTTCGTTAGTTATTTGAATTAAAAATTGGAGAGTACTATTATTTCGAATTTTTGTAGTCTTTAGATTATCGAAATATTTTATCAATGCTCAAATTTTAGCTTTATTGCAAATCTGCTGCCGTTTATGATAATATTTTTATAGACTATTTCATGCAATAATTTAGTTAATAACTCTCTATATATGCGAATAATTAATGATTCACATAGATTATATATATTTATCACATTTTTATGTCTTATAATAGTGAATGTGAAAGAATTTTAGAAATCTATAAATTCTGAAGTAAGAAGAGCCTCTCACATCTCTTAAAGTAATAAAGATGAGATTCCATCAATAAAAATTTTTACTGTCGACTAATTGATTTTTACTTAAAAAAAATTGTGACTTCTATAAACTATAATTTTCATTAATTTCACAAAAATTACCAAATTCTTAATCCTGTCTTTGCCTTATATGTCTTACAGGACACGTGGTTATTACACAACGAGCGTAACCAACAAAGCAGCGTGAGAAAAAATCAGCAGTCTGGCCAACCCCCGATTTTTCAGTCACTCTGATAGCCCGCGACCTGAAGAAACCGGTAATTATTTCAACACTTCTTCGAGGAGAGAAAAAGAAATAAGGACGAGACGGTTCTTTGACGGACAGGACGATTTCTCCACGGCCTGTATCTTCCTAAACAGCACGTATCAAGACGTGGCAACGGAAAATAACGGGCGACAATCTGCTCGGAATTATCGCCGGAGTAATTTGCGATGACAGCTCCAAGTCTTCCTAAGTGCCACGCGAAAGATCAACACATTTCAAGGGACTGGTACATCCGCGTGCAAAGATGGAAGTAAAAAAATAAATAAATAAGGCTAGGCAAAAATAATAACGATGCAGAGGGCCCCTAAATACCCAGAGAAGACCGGTGGGCGGTACCCAATGACAGTGATTGACAGGAGTACCTGGAAAGGGCCCTGTAGGGGGCCCAGAAAGCAGCATGCGATTACACGGATTTAGAGCAATTACGTCTCCTCTTTTTTTACACCTCTGCGTGGAAGTTATTTTCTTTCAGTCGCTTTTTTACAATGTGTACTTAAAAATGTTGGCAAAATGGCCCCGTATTAATCTCGGTGTGAGAAAGGTTAATTCACGCATAAAAAGACTTTTTTCTCTCGAAGCCTGGAGTCGTCTAGACGCGTTGCTAGGATAATTAATTGCGCACTTTTTTGTTTATTTGACATAAGTTGCTGTCCATGAGATGCTGAGATTTCCTTTTATTTTATTTGATGTGTGAATCGCCTCAGGCTATACAAACTCTCACGTAAAACAGTCGATACAACATCCCTTTCACGAACTCAGAATGGTAATAATACCTATACAACATATCTAACTCATTTTTTATGAAGAAAAGTGTAATACAGGATAGAGAAATATTTTTAATAATTATGTTAGAAAGTTAAAAAAATTCAGTAATCAATTTGTGGTGGACCAATATTTACTTTCAACATTTCTATGCAGCATATTCAAATTTTCATTGATCTGTATCATTATAAATGAAATGAAGAAAAAGGCCCCACACACAAATTATAATTATTATTGCGTCACATTTTAGAATTTATAAAAGCAGAAACCTAACTGAACGACGGCTGCAGAATCAGTGGATGTCTTTGTTTCGCCAATACAGAAATAACACATACCGTGTGGTTCGATGTCTTTGTAGTCTTAAATTTATAACTTAGATATAATATGGGAATTATTTAGTTGTAATTATTAATATTTAACATATGTATTGAATAATTAATACACACTAGGTATGTATATTTTTAATAATAATAGCTTTCTAACACGAGAATTTTGTTTTTATCAAGTTTATATAGCTATGTTCTATATTATAATATAATAACATATGAATTCTATAATCTTAGTTTTACTTATAATTAGAGATCGTTAGAAATAAACGTACAAAAGATAATTAACAGTTGAAACGGCAAAATTCAATGGTAAGCAAAGAAGTTTCTAATAGAAGCTATTTTTTAACCACAAAAAATAAACATTCAGATCCACGTTTTCGTAAAAATAAATTGCTTTCACGAAAACAAAATATTTATACAGGTGTTTTTATAACTTTTAAAAGATGATTTAGGAAAATATCAATAGGAAAAGTAGAAAGAATAAATTTTAGTAAGAGCTTTGGGCTATTAAAATTATAGTAGAAAAATTCAACCGTCTAATATCATTTATAGGAATTTCAATTAATTTGTTCACCTATCAAAGGATATTTGAAAGAAAATTTTAATTGCAAATATTTTTCCTAGTTATCATGTTCATGTCTTAAAAATTAATTAATATTCTTAATTAGGGAAGATTTGGTAAAACAATTTGAATTCGTTAATTCTTTGATAACTAGGAAAAATATTTGCAATTAAAATTTTCTTTCAAATATAGATATATTATTTCTATATTTCTATATGTATATAGAATTTGCGAGCATTGCAAAATGGTTGATCTTATCATGTTAACACAGTTCAGTATTGCGAAGAACACAAGTTTGGACCAGCATTAAAGTTTACAGAACAGGACTTGTGCCTATAAATATACAGATCAGAAACTAAATTACATTTTTTTCTGATCTAACAGAAAAAATACGTCGATATTTTTTCTTTTGCCAGAAAGATAGAATATGTTTAGAAAGTTAAAACATATTTGGATGTTGTTGTTCAATAAGCATTACCTTTCAGTTGATTTATTTTTTCATAAATTAGCACAGTAATTAAATGACCTCTTTTAAGCACTTAAGAGTACTACAATTTAAGGTTAGGTGTATCCATAAAATTAAAATTATGTTTCCATAATTTGCATGAAAAATAAAAATTAAAAATAAATTTTAAAAAATAAAAAAAAGTGTTTAAGTATAATTTTTATTATTCGTTTTAATTTTTTTTAAACTTTAAAAACTACCAGTATCTTTGTAATTTTGAAATATGATGGCTGAAATAATGACAAAACATAATGGGCAAAATTAGTCACCGCCTTTCGCTATTCAGAATCATGGGAAGTATTGATATGAAACGCACCAGTGTTATTATCTAAGAAACTGTGAATGACATGAAATCATCATTAACTTTGGCATGACAGCAGCTTATGGACCAGGGCCTTCCTCAGAAGATTTTCCTATTCTGCCCAGCAATTGATTTCCAACTCTTTAAGATGGGAAACTACTCTTCCGGGAAGTGAAATGAAATAAAAATTTAATATTGAGAAATTTAATATTCTACATAAAAAGTTACTGATTCTTTAGTTTATTTGACTTAACACCCAGTTGCTAAACTCTAGAAGACTTAACACACTAACTGTCACCGTGTAACTAAGTGTTGAAATAACTTTGAAACGGTGCTCCTTTACCACTTTTTTCACTTTATGTTGATTTTGCATAGACATAAAGTTACATCTGTAAGACAAGTGGTGCTTAGATAGACTGATTTATGTCATTGCCTTTAGAGAGAATAAATGACACTATATGAATAGAATTCAGCAGGATAATTTATTCACAATTCTAAATGTTAGAATAATACTTAATTCTGAAAAATCAATTGGCATATACTATCAAAAACATTATGGAGATTTTATAATGGACTTGATAATAAGGATATGAATTGAAATTTTATTTTAATAATTGATCCACGTTTAAAATTAAAAATTAGAAGATCATAGCACAAAGTAACTCAATTATAAGCACTTATTACATAGAACTTAAAGTTAATCCAAAAACAAACATCTTATTGTTGGTTTCATATACATTTTTTTAATAAGCTGAAATAATATATCTATAAACTAATAATTCTATAAAAGGCATATTATTTAAGCTTATTTCACTCATCTCACATAATTTACTTTTTGCATAAATCATCTTTTAAAATATTTTTAAGCATTTTAATTTTAAAATATTAATTAAGTGTGATTAATAATTTTTTAATATGTAAAAATGTAAAAAAAACTGATAATTATTAGTAATTTTCAGCCATTATTTAGAGTAAAAAACAATTTATTAATTTTTTTTTATTTTGTAAAATATATTTTTTAAAAATTTACTAATTATTGCTGCTACAAATAACCACTTTAGTAAATTACCATCTTTCCAACTAATATTAAAATCACCAGCTTTCCAAGGTACGTGAAGACACTAATATTTCAATATGCACATCTATATGACCAATCATATGTAACTGGGTGATACAGCATAATAAACTATTATATATATATATATATATATATATATATATATATATATATGTGTGTGTGTGTGTGTCAATGTTAATTTTATTAAAAAAAAATAATGACTTAAATTCTTGATAATTCTTGTACTTTTACAACATTTTATGTATATTCGGGAATATATATATATCCACATTGCTACTGAGAATTGAAAAATAATTTTTCGAATAATAAATATACATACATATTGCAAAACGTTACATTTTCAATTTTTCTATAAAAATTTCATGCATTTTAAAACAACTTTATTAACAATAAAAAATTTCCTCAAAACAAATTTAAAGTTAAAAATTCCAAACATATTTCTTATAAATATGTTGAAATATTTTATAAAAATTGTTCATTTTACATAAGTTGAGAAAATAAATTTATTTTTAAAGAAGTTTTAAAATATAGATTTTTTTATTATCAAAAATTTTAAATGTTTCAACCATTTACATTTCGCTGAAGAAATATAATATTTACTTTTAAAAATACTATCAAAATTTTTACACATCATTATTAATAATAAGCAATAAATTGTAAAACTAATGAAGGTTAAAAAAAATAAAATATCCAAATATTGGTTCTTACTAAAATATTGGGAATAATAAAATAAATATAATCAAAATTTTTTATAAAATGAAATTCAATGAAGTATTTAATGAATACTTCCAACAGCAGATGGCAGCACTGCAAAATAACATATAAAGTATAGAGTGATTTTTAAATATGATTTAAGAAAGTCGTTCAATAAAAACTTAAAATGTTTAAATTTCAAGAAACATATTTAAATAAATTAATAAAATTATTTGACAGAAACTATTTTATTTCATAATACATATTCATTTTGATTTTTGAAACAAAAAAATTCTTGATCAATATATTTGAAATTGGATTTACGGAGGAACAATTGTAGTGTTCTTAAATTGATGAAAGTTTTAAAAATAACTTTTTTTTATGCATTTTTTGTTAATAAATTGGTATTCTATTAAAACGATAGCACATTATTATGGCTATTAAAATATAATAATAATAAACAAATCCCATTTTTTGTTCAATATTTTCCTTCTAATAATTTGGTTGAATTGTATATAACAGAACATGTTTTTTGATGAAAATTAATTTTATTCATGATTAAAAGAGCTTTTAAATTTATGTTTAAAAATAATAATTCAGTGTGATCTTATAATAATTTATATTTATAAGCATCATCTAAATAAATACAAGTTCATTTAATTTAATTTTCCCTAATAACTAAATGAAGGAAGGTTTTTATTCAACGAAAGTGATAATTAATATTGAGTTTCCAACATTTATGAAAGAAAAAATATACTTAAGAACATATCTTTTTTAGAAAACGGATATTGCTTTCCTTGTATATATTTGGAAAATAAAGTTTAACAGGAAATTCCTCAGTTTCTAATAATAACTTTTGATTATGATTCATATGGTAGAAAATTTTTTATCCATTTATAAGGTTATTTTTTAATAGTTGACAAATGTGTGTATTCAAATTAAAATTTTTATCAAACTATAAATTTTATTTCATTAGAAATCTTCTCATTGTAATTCAAATTATGACACCTAAACTTCAGTGCTGCCATCTATTGCTGAATTGTGAACAAAACGTTTAATTATTAAAGCGAGAAGAAAACTTGTGCTTAATATTAATTCAGAATTATTTCTGACATTATCTTGAGTAAAATTTCAGGAAAACATGATCACTAATTAAAATTTTTTTAAATATAGAACAAATTTGTCAGAAATATCAACAAAATATTTATATTTTAAGAGTAATATGATTCTTTTGTCAAAAATATTAAATTTTTCAGAATCCAAATTGAATCCGCAATACAAAACTTTATGAAATCTTTAAAATATTATTAATTTTCTTGCAAATTAATTTAAATAAAATATCATTTATATTATATAAACATTGCAAAATTAGATATTCTCCTATAAATATAGGAAATCAAATTTCAATCTTAAAATTTTATTCAAATTTATTGAAAACTTGTAAATAAAATTTATTAGAAATTTATAATTATTTAATAGAATAGAGTTTAGATGAATATCTCATTAAATTAGTTACGTTAAAATTTTAGATTCAAAATTCAATAATTATTTAATTTGAATATATGAAATATCCGAGCTTTTATTTACCAAATTTTTCTGCACTTCAGCAGCAACTTCAGTATATAAATTTTTATAAATGAATGACTAAAAGTTTTCTAACTAGTGTGAAATTTTCTGTTCCTATATAATATAAATATAAGGGAGTAAATTTTTTTATATCGTTTGTGGATAATTATTTAATACAATGATTAATAATAATTTAATACAATTATTTAATACAATGATTAAATTTCGTTGAATTTTTTAAATTAAAAGGAATACAAAATAATTTTTCATCAATTACTAACAGCGATTTTCGTGAAAAATTTTAGAATATTTTAAAAATATGATGGTATGTATGCGTAAGTGAAAACAAACATTATTTACTAAAAAAAATTATTTTGAAATAAATATTTTTTCTAATAACTGATTAATTCCAGTTCTGCTTTTTATATTTTTGTAGAAAAATTATTTATTTTTCATGAAGAAAATTATTACAATTTTTACACTTTTATTACAGTTTTACACTTTTATTAAAAAATTTTTATTTTCTTATAATTTTCCTCGGAAAATTTTTTTCCACTTATAAATAATTATAAAAAAGTTTTTTTCACATAGACATTACGAATAATTTAGATTATTCGAGATTCATTAAAAGCATAATTAAATAGACTCGATTAAATTCTGTTAAAATTACTTTTCGGGTTCAAAAATTATTCTTAAATTTCCTTTCAAGTAACTTTTAAGAATATCTGAATTTAAATTCTAAAATTAATGTATGATATTGAAGTGATTAAAAATATTTGCAGAGCGATGGCAGATTATGCAGTATTTGGAACTGTAATGTTTTTGAAATCTGTGCTGCCATCTGTTGCTCCAATATGAATTAAGGATAAAAAGCATTTATAAACGAATGTTATTATTATTTTCTTTTACTCGATGAATATTCATCTCAATATATATATATATATATATATATATATATATATATATATATATATATATATATATATATATATATATATATATATATATATATATATATATTTATATATATTTGCTTTAAATTACACTTCAATTTTTCAAAGCACTATTGACAGAACAGAAATAATTTTTAAAAACGAACTATTAATCCCGTTTTTTTTTCTGTGAATGTCATTAGAAATTTTTCATATAGGATTAGAAATTTAAAAATAAATGTCTTATTTTTAAACATCTTTATTTAGAAGTGATAAATTTCAAAATAAAATTAAGTTCTTGAGATATTATTTAACAGAATGGAATTAGTAAGTTAAAATGTCTATCTTGTCTTGCGGTTTAACATCTAAAACGGAGAAGATGCATCAGTGATCTTTTCTGCAAGTAATAATTTTTTCATGGGAACGATAAAAATTTATTTTGGAATAAAGTTTGTCTTTAATATTTGAATGTTTTATAGTTTTTATAAACTGAAATAAGAATTCTTCTAACAAACAAGTTAACGTTAGAAAAATATTGTTTCAATTTTAAACTTTATATTTTCATTACTCTTAAAGTTTCCATGGTTTTCATTCAATTTCTAATTGATTTTCCTTCACACACACACAACATATTTTGACAAAAAATAATAATTTTCTCTAATAACTGAATGAAAAGTACTTTGAAATATTCATTGAAAAGTACTTTCAAATATATTTCAAAGTACTTTTCAGTGAATCACAAATTCCATTGATTACTTAATTATTAATTCATCTTAATGAATTCTTCTAGTGAAAAACAAACTTCTGTGAAGTAAAAAATCTTAAAAATATTTACAAAAATCACTTCTTGCTGCAAAAGCAATTCAATAAAAAAATTTAACTTTGTTTTTTTATTTTATTAATTTATTTTTTTATTTTTGCAACATTGTTGGACATATGTTTGTAAATATTAATTAAGACGTCTAATGCATATCATCAAAACAGCATAAGGCCACTAAAACAATTATCTAAAAAAGATTATTTTTGCTCAACCAAAGGTGAAGAAAGTATTAATTAAAAATTCATAGGCTATTTTGTTTATGCTAAGAAAAAATCTTGAAAATATTAAAATAATTTATTAAGAATAAATTTTTGAATTATTTTGAGCGTTGCTTCTGTGCCAACTCCTTGTTTCATTTATAATTTATTTTATTTAAATTTAAAGATGTAAATATATTACCTTCTTATTTTTCTGTAAAATTTTGTTAGCAATAAATATGCAAATAAACTCATTGCACAAAAATAATTTCGTACGCAAATAAGTAATACAGGGAAAAAATAAGAAATGATGAAATCATTTTCAAGCCATTATTTTTGAAACCAACTGAAATTTTCCAAACCTTTTTATTATTTGGACTTTATTAATATTCGAGATTGATATATTTGTATTAATATATTATTGAACTCCTACCATACATTAATATAAATATAAAAAAAATCATGTGTACCGAAATATTATTTTGAAAATTTATGCTTCTTTTAGCTTCTACGATTTCTTTCATCATAATAATTATTACCTTTCAGCTTAATAACTATTTTATTTCTATTAAATAATATTCATATTAAATAAGAGTAAAGGAATTAACGTCAGCTTAGTGAGCATTAACAATATTCATAATTTTCCCCACTTTTTCTTACTTAAATATGTGTGATTTGTGAATATTTCAAATATACTACGTTCTTTAATTGCAATTAATAATAAATTGGATATGCTCAATTAATGGTCACTTGAAAGATTTCTTTTCAACCGGAAAACAATAAAGCAAATATGAACTTTCCAAAATATTAAAAATTTATTTTTGATTTATTTCGCTTAATTATTACTTTAAGATTTAAAAAAAAAAAAAAAAAAAAAACAGCAATAATAATTTGACTATTTATTGCGACTTTATCGAGTAACTTAAAAAATTCTTTTTTAAGATTTATTAAAGAAAATTTACACTTTTCATGAAATTTAATTCTAAATGAGAGAAGTAATTAGAATTTACTTTCTTAGTAGAGATATAAGCTTTACAATTTTTAAGAATCTGAAGGTTATTTGATCTTTCTTCTTTCTGACATAAAGTAAAAAGATAGCATATTTATTAGAAATCAACTGTAAGAGAAAGTGAATTTTAAAAATCTCTGCTTATAAATGATATTTTAAAATTTTATTTATGATGCTTGAAGATTTTTCCCGTTTTGCTCCCTTTTAATATGTAAAACTTGTGATAAAACGTTAAAAAAATGCATCTTTAAACATCTCTTACTACTTTAAGATGCTTAATTCTGTAGTTGTTTACTTGAAGTAAATCCAATTATTAGTTGAATATTTATAAGAAAATGTACTTAAAAAGGTCTGTTGAAGTAATAACTATCAGTTTGATTACAAAATTTTTATAAATTATTAAATTTAATTTCAGAAAAATTTAAATTATCATTTCTTAACGAATTTATCTTTTAATAAACTTAAATTATGAATTTGTTTTTTTAACATTTGTATGTTTCTGCTCAGTAATGTACGAGATGTAATTGAAAATCTATTATGTTTAATAAATATATATGATATATGTGAATTTAATAAAAAGATAAAGCCTAATAATATGAATTATAATAACTTTAAATCAAATTTTATTTATAAATTATATTAATTTCTTTCAAAATATGCTAAATTTATATCCAACAATTTTCCCCTAAACTTTTTTAGAACTCGATATTCATATCCAGATTTATTTGAAAATAAAATAATAATTTCATAAATATGCGTACCATTACGAGATAAGTAATCTGTTCTAAGAAAAAATGAATACTTACAAAATTCTGATATAGTGATTTTTTAATGACTTGTGTTGATTTGTTACTCATCAAATACAGTAATTGTGGATATTAATAAAAATATTTTTAAAAATTATATATCTTTTTTATAGCATACTATTGCGTAGCATTTAAATTGTACGAAATGAAATTGAAAGAATATATTAAAATAATATTTAGTCTTATCGTTTTTTATTTATTTGATAACACACTAAGACATGCTAAAATATTTTTGTTTTCCTACGTTAGGGAGTTGGTCGCATCGGCATGATCATACATTTAAAACCGTTTCAGTTGGTTTCAACTTCAACTATCATTTCAAATAAATAGAAGGTACGAAAAGGAATGAATGTTTTAGAAAAATTCTATAATATTTGATGAATATAATAATAAATGGGATACATTATAACCGATATAAACTCAACTAAGCAACTTTCTTCTAAGCAACTCAACTTTTCAGTCGTGTGTGTGATACGTAAAAAAGCATATCAGATGGATAAGTTATATGAAAGATCTTTTAATGATATATAATAAAAATGTTTTAAATGAGTTGATACCAATTGGTTTTCAACTACTGGAAAAGGTGGTTAATACAAATAAATATCATAAATATTACTGGTTCTCAACACTATATGCTAAAATCTGTAAGAAATTAATCCTTTTTTTGTATTTTTTTCCTGCCGAAATTTTGTCCAGGGTTGAAATGAGAAGGAATTATTTGAAAGGGAATGAAGATAATATCAAGATTTTGGTTTGCAATTTTTGTATACTGAAATGTTGTAAAAAGAATCAGTGTAAATTTTGCTTTCTTTTCATTGCAATAGTTTAATGTTTGGCATTCCAGTTCCTAATTAGATTAAAACTTAAAATAGGCTTTTTAATGTGTACAGATTTATGTGTTGAGTTGTAGCACTTCATGTTTTTAAATTTAAATCGGATTCTTAATCAAAAGTGATTTTAATTTTTTGCAGTTTCATTTATTTTAGTATGCTTACTAAAATTATCCAATTTAAGTTAATGTTTTTAAAGTAAAAATACTCACCAAAGAAGCAGGGTTCTCAAAATCTAGATGCCATTTTCCTTTGGTAATATCTAAACTAGGTAAATTTGTGGTATGTCAGGTGTCAACTGTAAATTCATTACAACAGATGTAAATTAATTGAAATAAAACACAGCGAATTGGAGATAAATTAAGTAAACATATCCCACTAAAGCAGATACTTGCGCGAAAAATACTTTACATTCATATCAGCTCAAGTGGACTGGCTAAGAGAAAAAGAGAAAAAAATAGAAAAAATATTTATTAATCATTTCATAATTCATTGTAATATCTTTGGTGTACTGTTAAAAGAAATTAATTCAGAAATAAGTTTAAACAGAGAAAAAGAAAGCAACTGAAAAAAATATTTTAAGTGCTTGTTTTCATTTACATTTTTCAACAAAAAATGCATATTTTTACGTAAATTGAAACATGTATAGTTTCTCTCGTTTCTTAAAGAGATTATCAGATTACTTTTTGAACTTAATTGCAGTTGAATAGTCTTACGTTCTTATGGATATTCAAATGAATGTATGAGAGAATAAACAATAAGTACAATGCAAAACGGAAAAAAGTACATGATTTGATAATGGTGCATGAATAATTTATTACATATATTTCAAAGTAAATTAAGTGGTGAAAGTTAAATTGCTTTCAATAATTATATTCTTTATTTAATTTCAATTATTTACAAATCTACGTGTAGTTTACATATCCAACATAATTCAATCTAACAATTATTTTAAATTCACAAACCACTCATGGATTCACAAGAGTGATTTCTTTCATTTACGTTTCTGTAAACTTTTGCTTATTTTAAAGCACTTAAATATTTAAAATGAACATTTTCTTTTGCCTAGCTTTTAACAAGTTTGCATACAGCCACAATGTTTCTTAAATTCATCAATAAAAGCGAAATAATTCAATAAACAATTTTTAGGATGAATATAAAAATGAAATGAAAATTTAGATTAATGAATATAGTTTATAATTAGATATGAAAATATATAATATTAAAAATGAAAAAAGTATTAGTATTCAATATTAAAATGTAATTTTAAAAATTAAAAAGCAAGTCAAATTTGTACGAATACGTATTAGTACAAATTTGACTTGCTGTTAATTTTTAAAATTACATTTTAATTTTGAATAATAATACTTTTTCATTTTTATTACATGTTTTCCTATCTAATTATAAACTACATTCACACACATAAATGTAAATTTTCATTTAATTTTTGTATTCATCCTAAAAATTTTTATACATATTCGTATAACAAATCAGAGGCCAGAGTTTTTAACAAGAAGTTTCAAAGTAAATAAATATCAGAGGTTCTGAAATGAATACCTAGTTCATTACCATAAAATAAACAGATAGTGTATTGAATTTAAAGATCATTTACTTAAAACAAAAAGACGATCATGTATTGATTGTAAACATTTTAGATTTTAATATTTGCTTCTACCATTATGCGGATACCATGTCTGAAATACAATTACATTTAAACATTTCATAGAGCTCAGTTTTATTGCTGTTAGCAATGAACTTTAAGTCAAGAAACACCGTTGAGGATCTTTTACCAGTTAATATAAGAGACACATTAAATTAGATCTGGAGATCACTGTGGCTAGGTATTTTTCTCTTTTCACTAAAAGAGTAGTAAGGACGGTCTAAAGTCATTCATCAGAATAATAATGATAAAAAGTGACCATGTAATAATGTACTAAAGTAATAACATTTAAGTAGTATCAACCTTCGATATAAAATCAAAATCGTGTTAAAAATAATTAAATAGAGATGATACAGGAATCATATCCTGTATCATCTCTAACATAAAGTAATAATTTTTCAAGATAATTTTTATAAATCAGACAGGGGTTTTTTTCTTATCCTTTATACTAATATTCCATTTGAACCATATTTTTTAGGAATTTTTCATTAATTAATCTAATAAGATATAGTTTACCAGCTCACTTTTAAATAGGAAAAAAAGACGATATTTAAGTTCTAGATTTGAAATTTATTTGGTTTTCTGATTTGTCACTACAATTAAAATACTAATGCTTATCAATTTTACGTGTACAAAATGTCTTTCAAATTTTTATTTCTCGAGAAATCTATTTTTTTAATACAAATAAGTGAAATCATAAATATTTAGATAATATAGAAAGTATTATTTTTAAATTTCTTTATATTCATTGGTATAAAAGCACATTTGATTTAGCGAGAAACACGCGTATTAATTAGCTTAAATTATTTTGGACAATACAATCAATCAAATAAATTGATTGTATATCTTGAATATGTTTTTATACTTTGTGCTCAAAAGAAAAATTATGATTCTTCTTAAAGAAACAAACACATTATTTCGTATTTTCGGTCTTTCAAGAACACGAAAATTCATAATTTGATAAAATATTTCAATAAAATCTTTACTTATTTATGTTTACGGATGATAAATTCAAGCTTTCATCTTGAAGGATTCTTAATTAAAACTAATTTAAAATTCATTTCATTATAAGTTATTGAAATTAGTGAAAATGTGCTTTTTATATAATTTTAAACATATGAATTATTGAAAAGTTTAAATGTCTTTAACTATGGGTAAATGTGATAAAATAAAATTAATTAAAAAAACTCATCTTAAATTTCTTTGTATAAGCAAATTAGTAACTTTGTATTACTTAATAATTTCATTTTTTATGTAACTTCTTGTAATAATTAAAAATGCTTAAGGGAAACATATAGATATTGAATTATTATTATTGACTGAATATTTGTTCCGTTCTTACTTACTGGACAATATCACCCAATTATTTTCTGTGTTTTGGAATTACAGGTCATTTTAATAAAGAAAAATCAACATTAAAAGAACATTTAAGATCAATACTAACTATTTAATTGAATATCTTTATGATTTGGCATTTTGTTTTGAACAATGAATTACTCTAAAATATAGTTTGCTTGATTTTTTGATCAAGTTGGCTTATTTGTGAGATAACAAAAATGTATATTTTCTCAGTAGCAAATCTCCGATGAAACTAATTATTACTGCAATTTTAATATGTAATTATAAAATGAAAAATTCAAAACTTAAAAAAATAGCATATAAATTAAATATAACTCTTTTCTGATAAAAGTTTACGTAAGTTGAATATCCATACAAAATTCGTCCTAAATACCGAAGATTTGCTTAGTTTTGATAACGAAAAGAATCCGTAAAAGTGTCTTTCCCGCTATATAATGACTCGCGCAGGAAAGCTAACTTTTCAACGAAAAAGATGTGCATTTAAAGAAATTATAATACGAAAAGGAAGGAGAAATGATAAAGAGCAATTTATTATAACACTGCGCTGGTAGAATATCTTCTTCAACATTATGTATCCAAATAAAATTTTTAAAAAATTGTAAAAATATTCTATCAAATATAATTTAAAATAAGGGTATATCTATCATATAAATAAAATGTGTGACTCAACTTTCATCATCAAATAATTTTCTTCTGTTTAATTAGGTGATGAAATTTAAAATAAATTCAATGATTTAACTCTTCCAAAAAATCTTTCCTCTAATGGGTTTAGTCTGAAATTCTTAGGGAAGACGATTATGATAATTGGAAATTAAAGAGTTGAATAATCAACTTTTTACTTATTCATGTTTTTGGTGATATGCAATGTCATATATGGAAGCGAGCGATTAATTTTGATTGAATACTACAAGATATCTTTACCTACCGTATCTTAGTGTAATCTAGACTGTGCTTAAAGGAATAGTTAAATCATTAACGCTTTTTTTAACATTTAAAGGGCTGAAATATAGATATATACGTACATATGCTTGCACATAATATTTGCATAGAAGGGTCACGCTGAAGTTTTAAAGATACACAGATTATTTTAATTAAATTTACAAACATTTTTGAAGTCTTTAAAGTGGTTTAATCAAGTCCAATGATGCAGTTCTGTATGCGATTTGTCTAAAGATTAAATATCTATAGCCGATTATTTCTTAGAACTGTTATAAAAAGACACCTACAGTGATATAAATACATGAAAACTGTGCATACGTAAGTTTTTTCAGATTAAAAATTTATTAAACGTAACAGGGGTAATTAGATTAAGAGTTTTAACAAGTTGAATTTTCAATCATTTAAATATGTTTTCGTTCGAGAACTTCTGTTTACAGTATTGCAGAAAGTGAGAAGATAATTTTTCCTGTTGGAGCATAAATCATCTGACAGTTCAGCATAAATCACAGCAATTAGCTGTGATTCTCTTTTGTAATTCCAGCTTGATGGAATTCACCTGTCCTATACATACAAAAAAATTGTACATACTTTTAACAAATCAAGTTATCTTTCCTCCGTTAGGCAATGGGTTCACTTTCCCAGACTCATAATATAATTTCTAAAATTTCTGCAAGGTCAACAAATAGTAAGTACGTTTCATTCGCAATTGCATATTCAGACATTGTGCATCAATTATCATCTTTAAATAATTTAAGGTTTACTTTAATTAAAGCGAAATATTTCTTTTTGGAGCACAATTATATTTAGCGGGAATTCAACAACAAACAAATTTTCTCATACACAATTCATCATTTATGTATGATTGTTATTATGGTATCGAGACTTTTCTATATCATTTGGTATATATAGGGACAGCTACCGATTAAAAATTTACATTTGGCAGACACACCGGAATTATTTCAGCTGATAACAAACTTAAAGTGTATTCTTCACCTTGAAAAAAATGAGACTTCAGTGAAATTCCATAAACCATATGAATATAGTAAAGCGAGGTGATTCTTTAATTTCAAATGAAAATATAATAAATTCTGATACACATAAGATTTCACTTTAACGAGTCATCTTATGGTTTTACGTTAAGTCAAATTTTTGTTTAGAAATTAATTCCACACACATTACTTTTATTCACATTATATATGTGAATTTTAAAATTAAATTATTCTTTTCTCTTTTTGTGTAATTTTATCTCAATATTTGATGATATATTTCAAATTTTTCAATGAAATATATCATAAAACTTAAGTTGACAGTGCATGTTTTTCGTCAGAAAATTGTACAAATTAGAGTTGAATTTTAAAAGTTTGTGTGTTCTTTGATTTAAAAATAACCACAGAAATACATATGAGTTTACACATATATGAGTTTACATATACTGATTGCAGAAAAAGTAGATGTAGTGATTGCATATCATTAATAGAAATACATAAATTTGTAAATTAGTTCTCACACAAATTTTACCATAATTGAAAACGAAAATATAAACATTTTATTTATATTACATATTTACAATTTATTACACACAAGATAGAACATTTCAGTTTATATCAATTTTTATATTTGATATTTTGTATTAAGGCATCGTTATTTATATAGTATAATGTAAAAAGAATTATTAATATAATTTAATTGGAACTTATAATTAATTGTGTGTTCTGCTTATGAAAAAATAAATAAAATAATTTATATACTTTTTTCTAATAAAACATTTAAATCGAAATAATTATTTACTAAATTTCTATCAAATAAAATTTTTTCTTTCTTGTTCTTGCGAAATTAATAATAGAAATACATTATTTTTTATTTAAAGTTTTTAGATATTATTCATTTCAATAAGAATGTCATCAATAATCTTGCTACTGTATAATATTAAATAAATCTGTGAGCAATCATTGTAAAAATTATAAAAAACTGTTTTAATTATAGACTAAAAATCTATTTTTATGCCCAAACTCTATCGCTATGAGAAAATTATGAAAATTTATTGTTATCATTATAGAGTTTATACATAAAAGTAGATTTTAAATCCAATAAGAAAATTATGAAAATTTATTGTCCCCAAAAAAAGCATAATTTTTTCATATCTGTTCAAATAATAAAGTAAAAAATAAAAACTAAACATGTAAATTCTGCTATCCAATCGATATTTTTTCGTGGAAATTTTAACGATTTGACTGAATATCCTTGGTTTGACTGATCAAACACTGCCTAGTAATCTCTTATGAGATGAGAAAGTAACTACACAGTACTTATTAACTATTTAAATTTTCGAGACTCAGACACGATAAGGGTCAGAGCACTTTTTTTTCTATTCAGTATAACAGATGTGTTGCGTAAAATCTATCAGAAATTATTTCTGATATTTTATCAATTCCGCTGAGAAATTATGAATTAATAAGATATTAATCCGCTGTTTCTCTACGTTTAAAGCCACTTCTGTTTGTTTTGCGAGTGGATTTTGACAATGTAACACGGCAATCTGATTAATAAGTATTGTTTTTGAAGATAAAATATAGTGCGTTCGATTCTGACATTGCCTCACATAAGGTGGCAGTTAACTATTTACGTCCTACTGTTTTTTTCATTGAATCTCAGAGGAAACTTATAGAAGAAGGTGAATTAGTTGTTTCCGTCTTATTTAACAGAAACCCAAATTTAAAAAAAATTGTTAACTGTAATTTGACATTCCTAGAATCGAAAAAAACAACCAAAAATCTCTAAATATGAAATTATTGCAAAACAATTAAGAAATTTTATTAATCTGTGTAAATTTAAAATAGAGAGTTAATAATATAATATATTATCTTTCAATAATATTCCTAAGAGAAATAACTTGAAGTGATTATATTTTAAATATTTGATTGTTTAAACATATGGGAAACAGCTTGACAGTTTAAATTTTAATTTATTGCTTCTCAATTTTAATTTTGTCTACAGATGCACATTATAATCTCTTATATCAATGATTTTTTTCACTATAGAATAGTGAAAATAAAAATGACACTTTTAAAATCTTTTGAGTCCTTTATTTCAAATATATATGATATAAATCACTTGAAATGATGAAAGAAATTAAAAGGACAAATATTTGTAATTTTATTAGAAAAATGTATAGTTAAATATTAGGAAATTTGGAAAAGAATTGAAAAGAAAATTCTTCAAATTTGATCAACGGAATCGTTCTTCTAGAAAGCTTTATTTTCTAGCAAACAGAAAGAAAACAATATGATCATGACAGATGATGATGAAGCGAAAAAGGTGATGACATTCATGCTCTAAAACATAGCTGTTAACGTCGGATCGGGTAGCTGCTTGGATACTCCGACACGATCCTCCAATTAAAGCATGTCCCTCCCCTCCTCCTCCTTTTCTCAACTTCCTTCGACTGCGGTCAAGTTGAAAGCGATTCACTCACTCCCTTTTCGTCGAAGATGATTATGACGAGAAGTAACCCTCCTCCCCCTCTGCACTCTAAAGAACGCGCGTCTTTCACCGCTCACCCCCCCTTCGAGGCGATCATCTTCATCACGAGAACGAGATCACCATCACCAGGAAGATCGATGGAGTTAAATCAGAATCAAAGAGACTAGCGGGGGTGGTGGGACACATAAGAGAAAGCACTGGAGGAACACTTCTTCCTTGTGTCCTCTTCCACCCCATCCGAATACGGGTGGTGGGGGGTATCGAAGGCGTGGGCGGAGGAGGTGTAGATAACTGCGGAGGTATTGTTCTGCGGTTCCCTTTGTGAGACGGAGACCTGTGTTAACAATTCTGTTGGGGTACAACAATGGAGGAATGGGCGTGAACGGCTCCATAGCTTGTGTCATAGAAAGCTGAATAAGATATGTACGCCCGCGAACAAAAGATTTCGAAAGGAGGGGGGCTTAGAGTGGTCGTCTGCCATTCAAAAAGGGGAGAATGCTGGATGACATGCACCCCCGACCCCCTCGGCACCCCAAGACACCTTTTATTCCAAAGGAGATCTCCCTCTCAATCCTTGTGTTTAAGACGCTTGCTTTTCATAGCTATTGCATTGACTAACAGAAAAGCATTATGAGGAAAGTGTGAGAGGGAGAGAGACACTATTTCTTCAGCAGAACATCTCAGATTAAAGTAAATGGATTTTTATTTCATTCCTCTTCTTTTTACCTCCGAATTTTTTTCCCTTAAATTCTTCCCTTTTTTTCGCATTCATTCTTCTTCTTCTCTCTTTGGTATATTATTTTATTCTGAATAGGGATAGGAGTTGAAAAAAATAAATAAATAAAATTACGGCTGCTTAGCAGTGCATTAGCAAAAGTGTTTCTTCTGCAGAGAAATCACGTGACAATAGAAAGATGAGGGGGGAGGAAAGGGGTCCTTTATTTACTATTCAGTCTCTCGTAACCCCTCCCTTCTTTTGTATGAGAACACTTCTTTACTTGTTTTCTTTCTCGCAGTCCTCCCATTGTTAAGAAATATGATTCAATTCGAATAAAACAGTTACTTCTCAGTTCTTTCTGGTGAGGGAGAACTTCTTCTAAAGGCCATTGGGGAGATTTGATTGAAAAGAAAAAGCCTCGTTTGTGTCTAAAAATCCTGCCAATATTGTTTTAAAGATTGACTTTTTCATTCAGGTATAGGCTGTTTCATTTACTTATGGAAAGTAAAAGAATGCAACATTTTAAATGAACATTCTTTAAAATTCAGAGGCATATTAATCAAACAATAAACGAAACATATTTAATTTTCAATGAATATTGACTCAATACTAAATACTATAAAGTATACCTTAAAACTGAGCTGAAATAAGGGAAAATATATGAGAAATTATCTACATTCAAACTATTATCTTGCTCTGGGAATGCTTAAAATTTTAACTTCCACTGAGTAAAAAGCAGAAAAACATTTAGATTTTTTATATGAAAAATACTTCAGATGTCAATATACAAGTATAAAGAAGGTTTTCATATTATTTCAGCTTGTTATTCTACAGCCTTTTTATGTATACAACGATTACGAAACACATATAATATCCAACCCTAAAAGGGAATTGAACTCCTGAACAATTAAACTGGAAAATAAAGGGGTTATCATACATTCAACTAGTAGTTTAATCATGTTCATCGAAATCAGATATTAACATTCAATAATTTAAGTTACTGAAGATTTGAAGTTAAACATTTCCTGTAAAAACATTATCATATAAAAATGTCGGAATCCATAATAAAATACAAGAGAAAGAAACAGGGAAATTATTGAGGCTGTAGAACTTATTGTAAGCAAACTGAGATATTTCATCACTTTTTCTGAGATCGTGTGTACAAATAATTAAATCCAAAGTATTTAAAGTATAATATTAAAACAAATTTTAAACCATTGAAGTAGTATACACATTTTTAAATCTAAAATATATTTATCGAATTTTTTTCTAAAAAATATAATATAATTGATGATAGGTTTAGATACACATAAAATGAATTCTTTTCATAAAATTTTATAAATCAAATATAAATTCAAAACGTCAAAAAATAAACATTTAATTGACGAATTTTAATTAAATGCTTTTCACCCCTTAATTTTTTTTCATAGTAGATAATACATGACAGCACACTATGTATAAATAATTCACAAGAAATATTTGCTTTTCAATATTTTTTTTTTTGCTGTATTATACAATATAAATTTTCCTTAAAAATTATCCACGCAAATTATTTTAGTTTTTTTCGATTTCCTTTTATTATTTAAGGAAAGGAGTTCGGTAAACTAGTGCGCAAAATTCTGTATCATAAAAATGTGCTTTTAAAATTACTTTATATTTTTAACAATTATTCTGAGAAAAACTTTTCACTTTGAAAATATGTTACATATTAATTTTTAATATAAGCAAAAATATTTCCAAAAAAGGAGCAAAAAGTAAATATCAGAAGAATAAAGTTTAAAGCAGTATTAAAAAACAATCAATTTTGGTCGGCGAATAAGCAAGCGGGAGAAATCGGTGAATCTGTAAAAGTGCTTACCCTGCAATGATTTATGATTGGCAGTGAAGCTAAATAGAGCTTTCTCACTTCTATCACATCACTATCTTTATCCCTTTCGATTCGTCATTTCCGCAATGAGTGGAAAGTCCATTTGGATCCCCCACAAAAGAGCAAACGGGTGAATGTCCCCCACCATCTTTTGTGCGGCAATCACAGCTCTCTCTATAGGTGCAACAACACTCTTTTGTCTCACGTCGCCAAAGCAATTTGAATATCTTTCTCTATTCGCCGCATCCCTCTTTTGGATACGCGAACAGAGTCAGGGCACCTACAGGGTCAAACTCATGAGCAACCCTTGTTCGTAACCGTCTTCCCCTTCGTTGCAATTTGAACATTAATCCAGGCTTTTGATTTATACGCTCTTTTAGACATTCAGTTCTACTCTGAAGTCGAGGTAGGTAAATTGAGGAAAATTCCGTTTAAGAACCTCAGAAAGAGTTTCCTCAGCTGGAAATTTCGTAAGCCACTGGCCTTTTAGTCTGAATAACTTTGATTTGATTTTATTTTACTAAAAATGATTTTTATTTTAATGTAAGGATTGTTATTACAGCTCTATTTAATTATTTCATAGTATTTCTCTAATGAATTAAGCAAATTTTATTTTTTTTTTTCAATTCTCCCGAGTAAATTATTTTTTAGTTTTCAATTTGAAATTACTGAGGCCCTTTCTTTATTAACATCCTCAATGAACTGAAACTGAGTCCTGATTTATCAAATGACATTTACAAATATTCCTCTCTGATTCGGGGAATTTTCCGATCTTTGATTTCCTTCAATGCTTTACGAATGAATAATAAGAATAAAAAGGATTGCAACAAGGGACTGAAAATTGCTTGCAATAACTACATAAACTTTAAAAGTTTAATACATTTATGAAATAAACGATCAAGTTGAGTAATTATTTCAGTTCTTGATGTAAAGGTTGCAAAACATATAAATGTTTTATGGGCAACATTCTTTCCATTTATAAATGCCAGTACATTTCCAAATGATGATGATCTGTTTGACATTAATAGGAATACTAATAAAATATCAATACAAAGTATATGTTAAGAGAGACAATAGATTATTAATTAGTTATATCGATAAACAGTATTTATAAAACATATTTAAAAAACTCTATCATTAGACACCAATAAATAATATTATTATTAAAAATTTGCCTTACAGAAAACATTAAACAAAAAATTTGAAAATTTTTTATTATGACAGTTTTTTATTTTCAAATTTTTTGTCAGATGTCAGCAAATACAAATACCAAAAGATTCAAATGTCTCATCTTACTTGTTATGGAAAAACATAATATAAATAAAATTAATTCCAAAAATTTATTATTAAAAATTAATTTAAGAAATTATAAACACACACATTAAAGAGGAGAGTTTAAGTTATCCATTTTCATTACATATTCTAAATAAACTTTCATAAACCTAAGTATTAAGACAATTTTTAAGGAAAAAAAACTCTTGAAATTTGCAATTAAAAAATTGTAATAATTTTCTGATTACCATAATTAAAGTTTTCTTCGCTTTTGGCATTTCCAAATTTTAAAAATTCCGTTTCTTTTAATTATATCAGTTTTTATAAATCCAAGATATTATCAATTAGGTGAGATAAATATTGAACTTTTATGGAAAGAAAAATTTTAAATGATGAGAAAGAATAAAATAAGAACACAATATCGAACATTTATATTTGCTTAATATCTTTATAATGCATTTACTAATTTACTGTCATTTACAGCAAGCGTTTTTACATTGGAAACTCGCAAAAATTAATGTGAATTGAAATAAAAATATAACACGCATTTAAATTTACTAAGTGATAATAAGCAAATATATTTCCTACAAAATAAAAGATCAAAACAAAAAATTAAATTCCTGACGTGTTTCAGTTAACTGATACAAACTAAATTAACATAAAATAAATTAATATAATTCAGAAATAAAAAATAATTTTTTCATTATAATAAATAAATAGTTGCAATCTGAGACAAAATGAGAATAAAGATATTTTCTATTCAGTAAAAATCGATAGTAATTCTATTTATCATTATATTTTTTTATATATTTTGAACCAGACATTATATATATAAGGTTTGATTATTAACTTGTTTACTTCACTAGAATTGTTTTTGGTTCCCTATTTCCATCAACTGAAGCTGGTAATTAAAGCCAACTGTCTGGTAGCTTTGATTCCCTAACAAATGATGACCTTGACATAGCAAATCAACCTTATAAGTTAAGTTTCCACAACAAATATGTAAATAATGATTGAAATATACGAAACTTTAAATATTTATTTATAGGTTTTTATATATTTTGACGATTTTCGACAGTATCTAGTATTTAAACTACCACTTTCTTCTATGCAAACGATTGCTTTTTCCATCAAACTACCGAAAGTTTATTGTTCATTTTGAAGATAGAGCCTCAATTCTACTATGCATTCTGTCTTACCTTATATTGAATTGATCATATTGACAAATACAGATGAAATTTCTCGAATAAATAGCTTGTTTTGTTTATTAAAATTTTAATCGTATTGATGTATGGAAACTGATGAGGACACATTTTAATTCCTATTAAAATAATCTGTTCAACAATGTAACATAGAAAAAATCTTTTTCATTACCACATTCAAATTTACAACGAAATCTGCAAATTTAGGAAAATTTTTAAATAAACTATTCAAGCAGAACATGTTTGGAAAAAACGCGATTATTCCTCTAACGAGCCATACTCACAATCACTACATTGTCAAAGATCTTTATCTGCGTTCAAGGTTTCTGAGACACAACTTATCATTTAGAGTGAAATTCAAATCTTCGGAAAAATATGATGAATTTACATGGAATAAAACGTTACTGATAAAATTTTTGTTTGTAACAGATTATATTGTTTTATATTTATTTATTAACCTTCTTTATAATAAAATTTTACAAAGAAAAACTTTATATTTTTGCTGTTAATCACAGATTTTTCCATTTTACAATGTTTACAATGTAAAAAAATTGTTTTTGATTGAAATCTAAACAGTGAATTCATGTGAGTTTAGACTATTGAATTTAAAGCGTCTTGAATGCTACCGATTCTATGATTATTTAGTGAAACATTTTGGATAAACTACAGAGACAGAAAGTTTATAATTTATGGTACTCCTTACAAGGTGTGAATTTTATTTCGAATGATAAGCTGTGGTTCAAAATTCCCAGATCATTTTAAAGAAGGGTAAAAGATGGCAATTGCTCATTCAAGTAATAAAATTATTAAATGTTATGTTGTCTTACCAGAAAAATGTTCCTAAGTTTTTAAAATAAACTGCAGATTTTTCATATAAGAGATGAGCTCTCTAGTAAGAGCTATCTTGCTACCTCTCTAATAAAGAAAAGAGGTACTTAATCTAAAGAAAAATCGGTATTGTATGGTTTATAATTCGGAAATCGGTGAACAAATTCATAAAAAATTGAAAAAAAATTCTTAAAATTTATTTGCGAAAAATTAATACATATATTGATAACACCAGAAGGATATTAATGGAGTAAAAAAGGCTTTTTATTCAATTCGACAAACTTTGATAGATTCGCAGGAATTTCGGCATGCATGTTGCTCCAAGATATTAATACTCATATAAAAGCGTGGTTTGACTGTCAGATTAATATAGATGTATTAATAAGTATTTATTTATTCTTACCAATTGAGACAAAGGTTAGTAGTTGTGGCACCACTGTAGACGACGTTTGGTATTAATATTTATGCCAAGTGGTTTGGTAATTGCAGTATTCTCATTAATTTTCTGTTTAAGAAAATGTCAATTGAAAATTGACATTTCCATTGAAAATTTTCACCATCATCACCAATTGAAAATTTTGATTCCTGCTAAGCATAATAGAATCCAGATGCTGACTGCTCTCTGCGGACATTTGGGCCAAAGTTGTTTTCGTCTTAGACATTATAATCTGCTTCAGTATTCATTGGTTTGTTTTACTGATTTTCTCCTTGTGTCCTTTTTTTTTTGGTTAGCTGAGTTTCTCCCGTCACTCTCTGTGTGTTCGCTGTTTACAGCTTATATCTTGTAATTTTAGATATGGTTAAAAGCTAGGATATTTCAGTTATAGTCATTCCATCTAGTTCGGTTCCTACAAATAGGCCTCCTTGTAAATCTGTGAGTTCAGATGCTTTCGATGAAAACTTAAGATGTATATATATTTTTTAAAGCTAATTTATACAACCATGCATTTCACATTAATGGTTGCTATAAATTGTTTTAGTGTTTATTAAGTATTTTTTCAAATACACAATTTTATGCACATCTGTTTCAGTTATTTTAATAACCACCAATATAAAACGTAACACGCAGTCTAAAATTTCATTTAATATTATTAATCTAATCATGTAATATTTTTTCAAAAGAGTAAGCGAGAGAAACATGTCACGTAAACACATGTACAGTTAAAAATAAATCAATATTTCAATATTTTTATATTTCAATATTTCAGTAAATCGGAAAAGGTTTACTGAAAAATTTAATAAACATTAATAAATTTATTCAAATACAAGGTAAAAACAAAGTTCTTTCCGTTTTAGCGTTGCCAAAGAATGAACATCGACAGCGCATATTCATCAATCGTAACTTACACAGTAGCGAAAGGAAATGGACAAGTCAAAGTAGCTCATTGAGCAGGACACTAGTTAAACGTGTGGTGAACTTGCCGGGCAATTTTACATTTCCTGTGAAAAGGTTATACTCCATGCACCGCTTAGATAAGACGTACAGGTTGAGCAAGAAAATTCCTCACACGCAGTTGAAATTCCATCAGCAACAACGAGGGACATCCTGATAATCGTTGCTTTCTCACCACCGCAGTGCACCCATATTCACTCGAACGCTGACCAGTGAGGAAAAGTGGGTCTTGTATGACACTCCCAATCGTTCCAAACATTAACTGTCATCCCAGGATACTGTCCCGCATAAAGCTAGACTCCCTATGCATCACGCAAGATTATGATTTGTGTCTGGTTGACCAGTCGTCAACTGGCTCATCATGAGCTACTACCAAAAGGCCAAAGGGTCACCACGGATTAGTACTCGCAGCAATTGGAACATGTGCAATAGGCATTGCAATAGAAGGAGCCAGCACTGTTTAATCACAAGGGTGTACTGTTTTAAGCTTATAAATCAAGGCCGCATGTAGCAAAGGTGGCCAGAAAAATCATACAGCGACTTGGTTGGGAGACTTCGTGACATCCTCCTTACTCACCTGATCTTGTACCATCAGAGTATCATCTCTTCCATAACCTGGGCAATCATTCTCGTGGAAAATCCTTCACCAATGAAGCAGACTTGCGTCAAGCACTCACGGACTTTTTTGTGTCCAAAAACTCCGAGTTTTACCCCAAGGTGATTGCACATCTGGAGACTCATGGGCAGAAGGTGCTGGATGCCGATGCTGAATACTCCGAGAACTAAAAATAGGCTACATTTTCTGTAGGTCGTCAAGAACTTTCTTGTTTACTTTGTAAATTAGACGAACTAAAAAATATCCCAAACTCAGAGTTAGTTAATCATAAGTTCTTTGATCACCAAAATTATATTAGATTTACAGAAGTTAATATCGAAATTCTGGTAATTTTCAAAAAAAAAGCGCCATTATTTTACTCCTAAATTAATTTATTCTCTAGTAACAAAATGAGAACCAAAGTTAAGAAATTGCCATTTCTTATGCCATGTAGGAGTGGATATTTTCAAATCCTACGTGTTTAAATCTGAAAATACAAAGGTTTCCTTATTTCTTCCTTTAAATAAGTTAACAATAAACAGTATGAAAGCAATAGCGTGAAAAAAGTATCAACTAAACTATTAAACTCATAGGAAAAAATTTAAAATTAAAAAGTCAAAAAAATCTTGTTTTGTATATAAAAAAGTACTATATAATATGGAGTAAGTATAATTTGAATATTATTTAAACTATATGAAAAATAATAGTCTTTAAATCATCTTTTTTAATTATATTGTCCACTTTTCTTATTAGATAATGAAATAACTTTTCTGGGAGAGAGTGTCCTCTTGAATACTTACTATTTGCTTACCCAGACTCACATCACTCATTCCAATGCAGCGTAATAATATAAAGAAAAATTATTACCCTGCGTGACAAACATTTTAAAATCTTATTAAGAAAGATTGCAATATTTTTATTTTCTCACTAACGTTTGGATGCATGTAACAGAGAAAAAGACATTTTTTGAAAAATTTAAGTAAAAGTTTACAATAAGGTACCTCTTAATTCTTTGTCGACTTTTTTTATGCCACAATAGGCGTTAAGATGTGATTAACAAGATGGTCGCTACACAAAAGTATAAGGAGAGTTATTAGGGTAACTAGAAATTAAATTTTATCACCGAGATGTATTTCTAAATTTTTCGCCAAACCAAGGAATACCCGCTTCTACACCGCACACAAAATTTAAATTCATGTAGTTTACATAAATTTTTATTTTTCACAAAACGTTTTCAACATAGTTGCATCTCCCTGCATTTCTATAATCCACAGAATTACAGATACTTCGTTAATTATTTTTTGCTTAAAATATTTTTTTATGATGCCTAAATTTCATTATATTTATATAATCTATAGAAATACTTTGAGATGTATACGTTATAAATAAGGTATTTTACGAATAAAAATGGACTTGCTTCGTAAAATGATTTAGTAAAAAATGCTAAATTTTAAAATCCCATATCACAAATTAAATTTTTAAACGAAAATTTTATGTATGATTTTTTATTATTCAATAAAGTGATCACAAGAGTCAATCCTTTGTTTAAACAAACAGTAGCTTGTATGATTTGTATTTAGTATCAAGCTAAGCAGTCCATATAATAACTTTCTTATAATTCATTGCTTTGTTATTTATATTTTTGTTAATAAAGTCAGCTCTTGTATCGAATGACATTTTCATGTACACTGAAAGAATACAGATTAATATTATGCTGAATTATTGGATGGTATTAATATTATGCGCTGAATAAACATTATGCTTAGACATCCTCTACTGCACTAAGTAATGTAATGCTTTTTTATCTTTTTCTAATAAAAGAGAACCATTTTCATTTGTTAATAGGGATAAGAAATTGAATATATCTCAAAAGTCTACTCCAATCAATTGAATTGCTCAATCCATTTCAATTCGCACACAAGTGGCGAGTTTAGAATATGATATAAGGAATTTTTAATACTGTTTAGCAAACAAGATATACGTCATTATGTATTGTCTTCATTTCAATATCTCCTCACTTATGAAGACCAGTGCTTTCCGTACTCTTTAATTAGATTCGTATTGTAAATTTACATAACAAAACTCTTTTGTCCCGATTCATTTCTACATTCAAATTTACAAAATTCTGCAAAAACACTGCATTGTGCTCAGCTCTTTGAATTTCATTTTCAAAGAATTGACGCATCTACAAATAACCTGATAACAATAAACACAAGCTAAAACACCTTAAGGAAAGTCTGAAAGAACTATTTTTTATTTATTTATTATACAGCTCTTTTTTATAGTGATTCAAGTGTTCAGAATACTGTAAAGAAATTCATTAAGTTATTCATTTCAGTAACGCAATATACACGTATAGAGGGATCACTAGATTTTTTTCTTATCTGAATGCATGTGTTCTTATAAATATCTCTAGGTTGAACTCTAATTGCTTATTTATAACAAATAAGAATGGAACTAATTCGCCCTTTCCCCTAAATATGAAAGCTATGAAGAAAAAAAGAAATGTTTACAATAGGACTGATTAAATGCTTTCTATCAAGCTGACGATTTGGGATTGTTTAGGGCATTTGCGATTCCTTTAACATGAAAAGAAAATTGAGGGTGGGAGAAAATGGTGTTAAAAGGGGGGGGCTTAATTTATTCTTTTATTTTAATTCCTTAAATCTCGAAATGAGCGGGAATTTATTTTTTTCCTTACTGTCGGAATATTATTGTCTTGTCCATCTTTTTTTTTCCCTTTCTTCTCCCAACACGATCATGAAAAGAATGGTAATATGAAAAGCATAAAATAAAAATCCTGAAAAAATGTTAAAAGAGTTATGAAAGCACAAAAAGAAAGATGGAAATTTTTCTCTTCTTTTTATTGTCGTTCTCTTCTTTTCCATAGAGCGCTAAATTTTCAGTTATTTTTTCTTCTTCTTCTTCTCTGTCCTTTGTCACCCTTTAACGCTTACAAAAGCCGGTCTGCCATTCAAAACGCCTAAAACAACAGGCTATGATTCTGCTTTTTTTTCTTCTATTCACACTCTTTTTCTTCCCTATTATTTTTGTTCCATAGAAAAGAACGGGTTGCTCCTTCAATAGGGATCCCGTTTTAATTAACACACTAATGCGCCAAAATACCTCTTTTTTTCCCTTTGCCCTTCTTTTCGATTTGCTTGAGTTTGAATGCAAATTGCGCATGATAATAGAGTTCTGTTATTAATGAATTCGGGCTTAAATATTTCCGAGGAGGTAGAATGATAACTTATGTTTCATGTTTTGGCAACGGAAAAACCTTTCAGCTGGATAACAATGTTGATTTGGAGCAATTGAATACCCTGACGTTAATAAAGTAGCCAAGCAAAATCTTTTACGTTACAGTCAGGGTTAACTTCAGATTGTTTGTTTAAAGACACATGCTATAATGAACTTTTCCCATTAGCATGTTTATAAGTTGCCACAGCAACTAATTCCACCCACGCTCTCCGAAATAAATACCAGTACGCAGTTGTTATTGTAGCACTAAGCCATTGAACAAATAAGTGCATTTTAAACTTTCTTAAGAAACAAAAATTCTAAATGTATGCGAAAGCATGTAGACGCATAAAAAACTATTGTTCTCAGTAACAAAAGCCAACAGTTTTCTCTTCATATTTTTTTTACAAAAGACCACGTGCGTAGTTAAAATTTTTTACTAAACTTGTCAAAAAGGAAGTCATGATAGTATAGCCTGATTTGTGACACAGTATTAAATTAAAAATATTTTATTTAACTTTTTAACGCAATGAAAAACCCAAATAAAATGCATGATGAGCCATTAAATTGAACAACTGAATTTTAAGATGTCTTCAGAAATATATATCCAGTGTTATATATATACACAATATATTGTGCCCTGTATTATCAAAACTGATATATCTCAATTGAATAATGTCAAATACATACATCCGGTGTTTACAAGATATATAATTTTTAGTTTTTTTAAAGACAAGTAGACAACTATAAAACTAAACCTTCAAATTACATCAAATAACATTAAATACAGCACTATACAAAATATTGAAAAAGCAGCGTATTATTCTTTGGAGGGAAATATTAAATATGAATTTTTAATATTATCTATTTTTCCTCTGTTATGTTTTGAAAATTTAATTTCCATAACACAACAAACACTTCTACGCCTAATTTCTATACGTTAAACTTTGAGAAATAAAAAAATATTTATAGCAAGGCAAGAAAATTTATAAGAATCATAAAGATGTTTGGGATAATGCTTATCTTAAAAATCTTTTACTAAATACATAACAAATTTTAAATGTTTTTTGAATAATCACAAAAATGTGCCAAATTATTATGATTTAAATGGGATAAAAATATCAATTTTTTCAGTTATATAAATCTATAATTTATTTTGTAGATCACTTATCATTTGTTAGAGAATTTAAATAAATTTATCTCTTATGAAATTAGGTCGAGTTATATGAAGATTTAGAAACTTATATTCAATATGTATAAGTAACCTTTTCACTTGTCGAGCTCTATTCATTGTTCAGATAAGTGCTTGTGAATTTTTTATAAACTTTCTTTTTACAAGGTAAACAAGAAAGTACTTGTCATTTTTAATGACATAACCTACACAAAATGTAGCCTATTGTTAGTCTTCATAGTGGTCTCCATCGGCATCCAGCACCTTCAGCCAAGGTGATTCCAGTTATGCATTCCCTTTGCGGTAAAACTAAGGGGTTTTAAACGAAAAGAAGTCCGTGAATCTTTGGCGTTATGGTGAAGGTTTTTCCACGAAGATGATTGTCCAGGAAATGGAAGAGGCGGTATTTTCAAGATCAAGTGAGTAAGGAGGATGTCGCCAAGTTTCCCAACCAAGTTGCTGTATGACATTTTTGGTCACCTGCGTGACATGCGGCCTCACGTTATCAACCAAAAATAATTCACTTTTGCGATTAATCAGTGCATCCTTCTGTTGCAATGATTGTTGCATACGTTTCAATTCATCAGAGTACAGGTCCGCAGTGATCGTTTGACCAGCTGGTAGCAGTTAAGAGTGAAACAATTGGTGACTAATCCATCAGACACCAGCTTCATCACAGTGAGACAAATCTCCCAACCTGAATTTGTGAAACCAATACCTTGCCATAAGCTTTCTTTCTCTCTCTCACACACACTTTTATACAAATTATATCTTTAATTTTTCCACGCCATCGTAGCCTCAATAACCGAATAAAAGGCTTATAAGAGACTATTTCATTCACACAGTTTCTAATAAAAGAAATATTGACCAATATAAAATTTCAAATAACATTTCTTTCTAAATTATATCGATTAAAAAATTATAATAAAAAATAGTTTAATTTAATGATTTTATATGTAACATTATAGAGAAAAAAATCAAAAAATTTTTTAATTATATATATATACATATATATAATTAAAAATCGAGAAAGAATAACCTAGCAATAAAACAACTTTTACTAACAACACAGCAGCTATTGAGCAAAGATACCGCTATAACCAATAAATGATTACCACTTTGCTCTTTTGTTCAAAAATTCACGGGTTTAATTCCGATCGCTGGTGTGGTTGTTTGTTGTGATTTGGAGTCCACTTTAAGAAGTAAATCACGTTCTTGTTACCTCTAGCGTGCAATCGTAGTCACAAACTAAACATAATAAAGTACAATGAGGAGCAACTGCTGGTGTGAAGAGATTTACCACGCATGAACTAAAATACATTTATATATAAAATTCTAACTTCCTTTTGCAAAAAGTAATGAATGCATTAAAATTTTTTCAATCGTTAATAAATTGGTACATTATATATATATATATATATATACACACACACTACTGGCCATTAAAATTGCTACATCAGGAAAGCGGCACACCACACACGTTGAAATTTGCATGACAGGTAGAACTTGCTGTGTTATGCAAATGATTAGATTTTCAGCGCATTCATACAAAGCAGGCGACAGTAGCGACATCTACAATGTGTATAAAACCAGAGATTTGACAGCAGTTTTCTCATACTCAATTTCCGTTTCAACGTTTTTTTCGGCAAAGAAAGTTGTTGTAATGCCTCGTGTAAGAAGAAGAAATGCTTATCAGCACGTGTCTGACTTTGATCGAGGAAGGATTATAGCCTACCGGGATTGCGATTTATCGTACCGCAATATTGTTGCTCGCGTCGGTCGAGACCCCATGACTGTTAGCAGAATATGGAATCGATGGGTTCAGAACAATCATACGGAACGTCAGGCAGGATCTCAGAGACCCCCATCACTAACAGCAGAGAAGACAGACATCTTATCCGCATGGTCACAAGGGATCGTACAGCCACGTCACGAACCCTGAGTCGAGAAATGGAGTCATTTGCAAGGCAACAAGTTTCTGCTCGAACAGTTCGATGACGTTTGCAGCAGCATGGATTGTCTGCACGGCGACCATGGCTTCGGCTACCATTGACGCTGCGTCACAGACAGGAGCGCCTTCAATGGTGTGATCAGCGACGAACCTGGACGCGGGAATGGCGTCACGTCATCTTTACAGATGAATCTCGGTTCTGTATACAGGACCATGATGGCCGCATCCGTGTTTGGAGGCATCGTGGAGAAAAAGGCATTGCCAGCTTGCATTGGACATCGCCATACTGGCCCATCTGCTGGAGTGATGGTATGGGGTGCCATTGGATACACGTCTCGATCACCTCTTGTTCGCATTACCGGCACTTTGAACAGCAACCGTTACATTTCCGATGTGTTAAGGCCCGTGGCTCTGCCCTATCTTCGAATCCTCCCTAATGCTTTGTTTCAACAGGATAATGCCCGACCACATGTTGCCCGTACTGTTCTGAACTTCCTTGATACAGAACAGGTTCGACTGTTACCCTAGCCAGCACGTTCTCCTGATATGTCACCAATTGAGAACGTGTGATCAATGGTTGCAAAGCGATTGGCACGCCATCACTAACCATCCACTTCTATCGATGAACTGTGGCATAGTGTTGAAGCTGCATGGACTGAGATCCCCGTACATGCCATACAATCTCTGTTTGACTCCATGCCTAGGCGGATAAATGCTGTTATTTCAGCCAGAGGTGGCTGCTCTGGGTACTGATTTCTCAAGATCTATACATCCTAATTTCCTGTAAATCTAATCACTTGTTCTTTCCACTATAATGCATGTGTCCAATAAATATCGTTCTGTTATTTGCATTCCTTCTTGGTGTAGCAATTTTAATGGTTAGTAGTGCATATAAGAATTTTATTTTCCATTTTAAATTTACGAGTATAACTCCTTTTTCATTTTAACTTTGTTTTAACAATGAATATGAAATGTATACACTTCCCGACATTGAAAATGCAACACCAAGAAAGAGTGGTTAGAAAATTATGCAAATTTCAGGATAGACGTAACTTATTGAGTTCTTTAAATGATGTGAAATGCGCAGTTCTTCAGCTCTCATAGTATAAGATGTAAGGTGAGGAACCAGCAGAGTGGGCAATATTCAGGCTGTTATTGATGCTTGGAAAATAATCATTGAAATTTTGTTCTTGTCACAAAGGACGTCAGTAATTGCAGAGAATACCAGTCCATCGTCGAACTGGTCAGTGTCAGAAACAGACAACTTTATGAAGGGCATTGTGATCAGCTGGACACCTAGACGCATCCACTGTATATCAACTGTGGAGAAGATGGTTGGAACAAAAAATTGTGGAATGTTTTCTGGGTACCATTGCACCCAGAGGGATTTGGCGTGGATCGGCGCTTCCGACAGTTGGTGGTGACGATCCCATAAAGCACGTCTATTGAAATTCTGCAACATGCGCAAGACACCCTTGATGTTCTCATATCGCGTAAAAAATTTGCCTTTTGATTAATTTTAGCGGCCTACGCTAAAGACGTTCATTAGATAGATTGCAATTGATCCCACACGAATAGATGCCAAGTATGGAATGTGTGTGTGGTGCCGGATTAGAGCAATGTTGATGATGGAGTGGCACAGGATTGTTTTATTTTTTTTCCAGATGAATTACGTTTCTGTTTTACCAGTCACACGTACGAGTGGAAACAGATCCGATTCTCCAGCAATTGTGGAATGCCCCATCGCGCGACAACTATAACAGCCCAACGTTAAGTGGATGATGTGTTGCAGTCGGTGACTTTTCCCTACCGTCAGGAGGTGCCCTTTATCAGCAGTATAACTCCCGACAGCACATTGTTCGCATCAGTCAAAATGCCATGCAAGGTGTACAGCTGCTTTCCTAGCCACCGTGCTAGCTAGATCTCTCACCAATCGAACACGTTTGGGTTATATATGCCATTTGCAAACTCTGACTTCGTCAAAATACGCATTTTGGCAAATGATTGACAGGGAATAGAAAGCCATTCCTCAGGACGCCATCCGTACTCTCATTGACTCGATGCCTCGACGTGTGGCTTAGTGTATCGCCGTCTACGGTGTTCCTACAATTTACTGACCCGACCGTATTCTCGCTTTGTATTATGCATATCGTTTCGAAATAAATATTTCTTATTGTTCGCTGCTGTCTCCCTCTGTTTGCTGAGTTTAGTCACTTTCTGGCAACTCCTTCTTGGTGTTGCATTTTCAATGTCGGGCAGTATATAATTGATGCAGTAAAGTCTGTTAATAATGTTCGCAAAGTCTTTGGCAAAAATGTTGGCGTTTCAACAATATATTTCAAACAAAAATAATTTCGCAAAAATACAATCATAAATCATCAATAAATAAATAGCAGAAAACACACTGATTTTTTTTCTTGCCTTCTAACTGTATTTTCCCTTTCATTCTGAATTCAAATATGATATTTATAACAAAATTTTATTCATAATTTAACCAGAAAGTTGTAACAATATGACTAAAATTAAATTTTATATGGTTATATTTCTATAAAAATTTATAAGTTTTTGTCTTCTGAGACCTGTTCATTTAACTTATTCTCATAAAGAAATATATATTATTCTTCATATTTTTAAATTTTAAATTATGAATACATAAAAAAATAATGTTAATTTTTAATTTTTAAGATTTGATGTTTATTTGACAAAAATTAATATAAAATCTTTATAAGTATTGTTGTCCTCATACAATAATCTGTTTTTATTCTCTCCATCAACTACTCTTAGAAGTTCTCAAGAGCTTTCTACATATAATAGGAACACTGATACCTGCAATTCCTTACAGATTAAATAAAGGAACAGTTTCGAATATTTCAAATTTTTTTGAATAATTAAACATTTTTATTTTCACCAATCTTGCATTTAAAAATTTGCATTTTTATAAAAAAGGTTTTTTTTTTTGTATTTATATTCTAATAATGTTGAAAATCTTTTTTCACTTTGTATTTCTAAAATTACTCTTTATACCATCCTGATTTCTTCATATTTTTAAAATTTAGTGTTATTGATAAATATTTATAATGTAACATATTTAAAAGAGAAACTGTTGTACATAAAATAAAAATGAAAAACCTCATTTGCATTGAAAAGTATAATTTGTTAGCCAATTTTTGAAAATTATCAATTTACTGGTAAATTCTATTAAAAAATGTTATATATATATATATATATATATATATATATATATATATATATATATATATATAAATTGTGATTTTTATTTCATAAATTTTGCAGTATTATAAGAGTACCCGGTGGCTTAGTGGTAGAGCTTCACACTCCTAAGGTACAGACCCGAGATTCGATTCTCGGGCTGGGTAAGAATCGATAAACAGAGTACCAAGCATGTTTGGGAACTAAGCACAGGGAGGCTTCGAGTTAAGCTAACCACCTATTCGGAGAATATTATTCGCACCCCAGAACCCTCGGTGAGGAAACCACAGTAAGGCAGGCACTATATACCTTGGCCCTAAAAACACTGTTAGTCGCGATATGGTCACTATAGACCTTAGTTCACATTGGGCTGTCATGCGACAGATTTTTTTTTAATTCAAATTATATTTCATATGCATGTGAAGACTTTAATTATCAAGTGGATTTTTGCAGCGGTTCTAAAATCAAGGTTAAAACTTTGACGCATATGAAGACCTTTTTATTATTAAATAAATGTAACTTATATATATATATATATATATATATATATATATATATATATATATATATATATATATATATATGTATATATATATATATATATATATATATATATATATATATATATATATATGTATATATATATATATATATATATATATATATATATATATATATATATATATATATATATATATATATATATATATATATATATAGAAAAGAATGAATGTTAATATACAATCCCATAAAATTAGCAGTTATGAAATTAGTATGTATATATATGACTACAATTACATAACTTATCTTAAATTTTCATCGTTTACGAAAAATATGATATATATATGAGAAAAAAATTAAGAATTCTGATTTGTTCTTTTGTTATTAATACTTAAAAGTATTTAAGAATAAATATATGAATTTAAAAAGTAAATGTTCAGCATTGAATTCATAAATATAAAGCAATGAATTATAATGAATAATTATTTTTTGCAGGGAAATGTGTTAAGCTGCAAATAGTTTGATAACTCAATTTTGCATAACATTGGTGTTTATACAATAGAACTGCAATTATCTGAATCAATTGGGACGGGAAAATATTCGGATAAATAAAAATTCTACTAATTGAATTTTTTCGCAAAAAAATATCCATATTAATTAATTACTGTGAAACATAAACTACATATTTTTAAGAAAAAAGAACTTTTAATCAATTAAATATAAAAGTAACTCTTTTTTATGTTAAAGTACTTACAAGTGCTGTAAATTAATACAGTATGTAAGTACAGTGCTATAAATAAAAGTCATTGCTTGCTGAACATTTCCGTCTTAGTAAGCTGTTTCACTGCCTTCATCCGTTTTCGGGAAGAAAAGTCCCGCATTCGCTGGCCAGCAAGAATTCTTTTGTGGTCACACTCGGGCTGAAGCTTTATTAACTACAAAGTAGGTTCTAAGCTGGAAAATGTGTCACTGCTATTGGTCCTGTGTCTGTTTCAACTTGAAAATTAAGGTATTAATCATCCTCCACACTTTCAATTAGTTGATCATCATTTCCAATTTAAAATCTATCGTGTCTGTCTTCTTATCCATTCTCCTATATCTTCATCATTAATTTCTGAACATCCAGGAATTTTCACAAAATAAGGTTTCTGAATTCCTCAAGTGAAACGTCATTCTCATCTTTTTCCTTCTCTAACCTTTACTTTTCTTGAACCTTTTCATTTCTCTCATTTTTCATCTCTTCTTCAGATTAATTTATTTTTTTGAAAGTGATTTTGATAGAAGGAGTACGAGTAATTGGAGTTATATATATATATATATATATATATATATATATATATATATATATATATATATATATATATATATATATATATATATATATATATATTCTCAGTTAGGTGCGAAGAGTAAATCTCACCTAGGTGGTCCGCCTAACACGAAACCTCCAGTGTTGATGACCAAACATGATTGGTATTCATTTTATCTATCCTCCACTAAGTCACCAGGCTCGTCGAATCATTTTAACCACATTTAGTAATAACTATTTTTTCGTATTGTAAGATCAGTTCAGCAATAATAAAATCTCGAAATTCTTTATCACTAGTCATTAATATATCCATTATTACATTTTATAGAAATTTAGTTAGAGTGATTCCCTTTACTAAAATTACTTGTCATTGATTACATAATTCACTGTGAGCAGACATGAATTGCCCAATTATTGCAAGAACTCATCCACATCTAGAAGTAAGACAATGAAGTGATTGCTCTCAATTTTAATTCCAAATATTGTTGAACAATAAGAGATGCATATTACGTTTCCATTTCCAGAGTGGATGTTATATTCCAGAGTATTTTTCAGTATCAGGTGAGTATGGTCAATAAAACATGTAAAAAAAATTCCTTATAAGCTAAAATGTTGTAAGCAGTCAAAAATATAAAAAGACAATGCTGAATTCCTATGCTCAAATTTTTGAGACTCAAATTGATCACAATTCTCAGAACTAAAAGAAAGAATATTAAAACAGTATGGTAATGCGATTTTACTGTGTATATATATATATATATATATATATATATATATATATATATATATATATATATATATATATATATATATATGTTTTAATTCTAATGTAGTTTTTATATTTTAAAATAACATTTTAACATTTTATGATTATTTTAACAAATTAATTTAAAGTTATACTGAAAACTTTGAATATCATCAATTCACACAACAGTAACAAATCGTCTCTCATTACTTTTTATTATTGTCTTTAATTTTTTATGAACTTTAATTAAAACCTCTCCAATTATACCTATTTTAATCTACAAATGATTAGCTTTTATACCGTATTACTTTAAGCATTTAAATAAATTATGGAAGAAATATTTTATTTAGAAGAATTATAAAATACTTTTTTCAAATCTTTTTGTATCTTTATTTACTCTTTACACAATAGGATTTTCTTTTCTTCTGCGTGTTTATTTTGCATATTTTATTTCAAAAATATTTCCAGTTACTTTAATTTATTTCCTTTGTAGTAATTATTATCGTTCAAAAAATTTTCTCTCAGTCTTATTGTTTTTAATTTCTTTTCCAAAATTTCTTCTATCTTTTAACTTTCAAAAACGTTGAAAACAAATTCTTCTGTAATATTTTATGAACTTGGATAACAATCTAAATATATTCGAAATACAATTCCTATTATCATGTAAGCTTGATGAGAGAAGATTAATTTTCACTAATTATTCTTCATTTTCATTACATCCAGTTTTTCAAATTTTTTCTTGTTTCTTTCCTTCTTTGAATATATTTAAATTAATTATTTCCTTTCTATAACAATTCAATTTTTAAAATTATTTTACTAAGCTTTGAAATTTATAAGATTTTTGTTAATTTGAAGAAATTTTATATTTAAAATATTCATTAACAATACATATATATTGATTTCCAGGCAATTGTTCTTTTCTATCTTGTATTGTGACGATATGTATACATATTTTCACCATGGAACAAAAGGTGGTAGAAATTAAGAAAACGAAGACAGACAGAATTCGTATTTTTCAATATACAGCAGCCCTAAACAATTATATACCCTAAACAATTATTTAAGTGTAAGATAAAACTATATATATATATATATATATATATATATATATATATATATATATATATATATATATATATATATATATATATATATATATATATATATATATATATAGTTTTATCTTACACTTAATATAATAACATTCATGAAATACAAACAGTACATTTACTGTTATTTTTATGCATTTATTATATTTTATGAAAAGAAATTTTAATATATTTTTATGAAATGTATATTTAGCATTACTAAAGTCTAATTATTTAATAATATGACAAAATAACAATAAAATGTTTTAATTATATTATGTAAATATTTATAAATATGTAACATGTTTATTAGTATATATTATAAAGGAACTCATTTTGCTTATCCTTTAGTAATGCATTTAAATAAAACCATCAACAGATTTAACTCAAAAGAAAAAAGATTTTATTCAGTTAAGTATTAGGAGATGAATTGATTGAAAAATCTGCTGCCTATTTACCACGTACACAGAATCGGCAGTGTTTGATCCACATTCTCCGACTGGTATGTAGAATGCATTTGTTCTAATGAAGACAGATCGCCACACACGATTTGCACTGTGCAGAAAATAAAATCCATGCCGGGACAAAGGAGGGAGGCTTGTAAATGCCTCTCTTTCTCTCTTTATGGACTCTTCATAGACTAAACTTAGGCCTCATTGTGTATCTGGATTCTTCTTTTTCTGTATCTCTGCACATAAAAAGGCGTGGGTGGGAGAAGGGGCTTTATACATCTTAACACACAAAAGATCGCCTCGTCCACCTACATTGTATAACAGGTGCCGGTCTTTTCAAACTGTACGAATAAAACAGATAAGGAGCGAGAGAGCCGGTTATGTTGATGGAAGAAAAAATTATATTCTTTTTTTCTTCCTTTTGCTACAAGAGGAGCAAAATAAAAGTTGGTAAAGCCCCGGCAACAAAAGTTTCGGCCTTGCGGTGGCCCAAATTACATGCACAAGCTCCCTTTTGTGCTGGGGGCCCTTTAACGGACCGATTATTGGGGCGCTGGTCTTTTGAAGGCTCTCGGTCACAATGGGACTCGGCCAATAACTCAGGACTTGTATTCATCTTTCGCTCCTTTTGAAGGTTTTCTGGAGAAAAGGCGCTACCCCGGCGCGTGCCTTTCAGCGGGGGCGCCCTTTCTTGTCCTTATTCTCTACCCCCACAGGGGAGTAACCACAAATTGAAAAGCCAACCCATGTATTGATGTCAGAATCAGTATTCCTGGTAGTTGTAACTTTGAAAATGCTTCCTGGTCAAAAAAATAAATTCAAGAAAAAAAATTTCTTATTAATATTTCATAAAAGCTTCCAGCGGCTATTGTCTTTTTACCAATGTTAACTACATTATACCATTTTGTATAAAATATATTGACAAAATGAATATTAGATAACCAAATTTCAATAATTTGAATGTAGAATTAAATTTTTTTAAATATATAGAATATGATTTTTGAAAATTCAAAGAGGGCAATGAAATTTTAAATAAGCTTGTAAATGCTAATTATTTCCAAAATAAGGAAAACGACTTTTTTTACAAATGAAAAATTTTCAATCAAGTGTATTTTCCTAATAACTACTTAAATAGTGCGAACTTTCAAATGGAAAAAAGTATGAGATATAGCAGAGGGTTCTTCGAACTACTGTCGTCAAAAGCATGACAACGATCGAATAAAAAAGCTCTTTGGTGAGGCATAGAAGCAGAAGAAAATACAGTTTCATTAACAAAGGCTGCCTAATGTTAAAGCATATCGAAGAAAAATACGTCAAAATGATTGAAAAGAAGTTCCTGTGGCCTGTTGTTATGGTAGCGCTCTTAGATGCATAAGGTTCCGGTTCGATCCCAGACACTGTTTTACAATGGGAGATTGATCTGGCACTTTTGTTTTTTAGCAGTGCTTGTCAGGATGGGTGCTAGGGAGTTTTCCAGATTCCCTCCTTTGTGACACGTAAATACAGATCAATGTGAAAAGTCCTATTGGAAGGGAACTTATATTGACGTGGATGCTAAAATACCTTAAAACGACCTTTGGTCGCTTGGCTGTCCACAACGCAGTGTCAAAAGTGTCTATAAAACTCAGTTATCACCAACAGAATCCATTAACTATGATTATAATCAGAATATAGATGACTGATATATTAATCGATAGTCAGTTAATATTTCCAAAGTCATTTGTTTCATTGCAAATTTACATCAAGTGAATGCATGATTATAATGCATGGTTGAGCGATGAGTAGAGTAAACTTACATGGTCAGATGAATACTTAGATGAATGAATGGTTTCATTCACATTGTTCTCCCCAAATCCACATTGAGAAAATGGGAGAATACAATATAGTCTGAAAAGTGTTTTTTTAAATATAAGTTATTGGATTTAGAGGTAATTTTATAGCATAAAATTGGAAGGTTTTTTAAATAAAAAGATTAAACACGGATCTCTAGACGCAGTTAGGTCATAGAAGAATTAATATTATGTATACAAGAATAAGAATTAAATAATTGGTAACAAATTAAGAAATCATAAGTAATGCGCATTCCTTTTAGCATAATTCATACTAAGTCTAGATGGTGCTATATGTTAGATTCATTAATAGGACCATTAAAATGTATACAATGTTCTTCATACTACCAACTGATATTGTTACTATCAGTCGTGTCTTCAGAAACAGAAGTATTTTTGAGTACAGCAATGGAGCAAAGAAATTCGTAAGGTTCATACACAAATCAATTGTTTAAATATCTTTATACCAAAAAATTATAAAACACATAAATGATCACCTACACACAGTTGATAACAGATTTTTCATAGCATTATTTTGCTGGCAACACTGATCTTTTTCTCGGTCAGTAAGTTTTAATAATGTCACTTAGGATAGATACTATAAGGTTCTCTTCTGTTTTTCTGAAGTCTCGTGAGATATGAACTATTTCTTATTTGCAAGGTTTACATAGACTGATACATTTTACAAAGGCAAAAGAAGCGGGAAAAATTGTCATAAGAATCTATGTAAGCGTAAATTCAATTTAAATGATTTTGAATATTCTCTGAAGGACATGACGAACTATTACAAAATGCCGGAAGTAACTTTATTCAACCGATACTAAAATGACGTTGTCAATGAGTGTTTATTTCTTCAGATGAAATGTATTGTAAAGTGATAACACTCAATGACAGTTTACTTTTTGATTAGCATAAGCTGTGCACATCAATCATAAATAATTGCTTTTTTCTAATGAAGAGTTTTTTTTAATTCTGCTGGATTAACAGAATTCGTCAACTAGGCTTGAAACCTACTTTTGATTAATTTATTTTTTTAATAATGATTACTGATAATTTTCAGATGGCATTACATATTGAAGATACTATGGTAAGATTAGCATCTATTTGAAACACATTCGAATGGAACATTACTTTAAGGTAACTAATCAATGTATGACTGTTGTAAAGACTATATACAGTCCGTGGACTTTCTTATGCATATTAGGATATTTGGAAATTTCATAGGAAATATCTCAAATAGATACGCAAGATACGCAAATCAGAAATCCTACAACCGTCTTTTGTCATTTAAAACGAAACATCCTTTTTACTAAAAGAACATGATTTTAAGACTTGGCCGTCCGGACTCGATTACACTGGATACCGCATAATTAATGGTTCAACAAATATAAAGTTGTTTTAATTTTTGTATAAGCCACCATGAACTGCTTTCTAGAAAATTTTTTTGACAAAATTGAATTATATTTACCAAAGGAAAACCTTTTAACTCTAAGGAATATGATTGTAAGAACAAAACAAAATGGAAAGTTTCATTTCTATGTTGCTTTATCGTATCCAAGATAGGTGACATCAAATCTGTAAATTTTCGTTTCGAAAAGCACTATCTTATTATTTTGATAATGCAACTGTTTTAAAAATAAAAATTTATTCGTAATTACTTTTTTCAGATCAGAAGTAATTAAATCAAGAAGAATTCTTAATAAATCCTTGTAATATTGGATTTCAAAATCTCAAGTTAGTAGCAACAATAAATTAACCCAATTTTCGCAGCAATTTTCAGCCCGTTCAGTGGGCAGTCTAAATTCTGAAGAGGGTTTAAAATATTTAAAAATCCACAGCATCTTTGGCTAGTGGTTTTTGTTTGTCGATGTCTCTTTGATTTTTACAGATAATAAACTGTGTTCATGTGTTGCAACAGAAGAAACCTGGAAAAGAGAAACAAAACACCTGTTCCTGAAACTCAACCGTGGCTGGCAGTGGACACGGGACTTTTTGTCAAGTCCAACAACGGTGTCTTACCATTAGGCCACAGTAAGCCTAGCGCTGTAAGTTCAAACTATAAATAAAATAAAACAATGGTGAATGGTTAGTAGTTTTATGAGTTACGTATTAAGCTTAATTAATAGTTTCATTACACTTTAAAATTTGTTCACCTATTGAACCCCTTCGCCACACACACATATATTTTTTAAAGAAACATTCACATAACATTTTCTAAAAATATAATATTACCTGCTCTACACTGTAGTATTTAATTTATTTTAAAGGGATAATATTATTTAAATCATAAAATCACACTTTGAAATTAAATGAACATCACAGTCCTCACGCCTAAAATACAGAAAATTATAATGATATTTGAAAAATCCATAAATTTATAGTCATAGTATGTTTATGTTTTGTAAGAAATCGGAAATACATTGCATCATGCAAAAATTTCTGATAATAGGGGAAATTTTAACATAGGAAAGTTAGAATTGTAAGTTAGCTGAGCTTGTTTTAAATATACAGAAAGAAAAAACCCGAGAAGATTCAATGGAACATGTTTGGCTAACAAGAGACTCAGTGTCATTTTTTAATCTACAAGAATATCTTTATGCAGTGTATAATACACTTTATAAAGAAAATTGCTTTTGAAAATACCAGGACAAGTGTTTAAGAAACTACTATGTGCGATACTGTGAAACTAATCAATGAACTCACTTTTGTTACAGAAGACCTTATAAAAGTTACCTAACTTGCTGTTGAAAATTAAAAAAAAAAGCTAACCACAAAATTGCAAATAGATTGAAGATATGTTGAATCGACTTTCTTAGAAGAATTTAAATAGGAATTAGAAACTTCTTAAAAACAAACAATATGCAGCAGATGTAAAACTTTGGAGATCAGTAAAAACATGGGCAGATGATTTATTAACAAGATTAATTATCGTATGAACGTTTCCGGCTACTTGCTTTGTAATCATTTATGGTTACATTTTCATTATTTTACTGTTTGAAAAAATAATTCTCTTTTATTTTATAATGTTCTACAATTTTTTATATAATCAGCTTTTTTTCTTATCTTTAATAAAAAAAGACTTCACCAAAAAAGTACCGAAGAAAAAGTACCCTATAAAGTAATCATTTTGTTAAACACCATTAATTTTTTCAAGATCAATAAATCCTATAACTTTTCAAGCCATTTTTGTTGAAGGATTTTCAAGGTATCGTGCATATTATTCATCGTGTTAGTAAAATACCAACAAAAAAAAGAAAATATTGGCACAAAAATGGCAGTAATTTTTAAAAATTAGGTACTAAACTAAAAATATACTAAATAATATATGAGAGGAAAGTAACCAAAGAAGATTTCTGTTTGTAAGTTTGGAAAGTTTCAGTGATGCATATATAAACTCAATAAATGGATAATAATACATAACTTGGTCAATTCATGAGAGAACGACTTAACTCTAATTAATTTCCTTCACACTCTCACCATGAATCAGAAGAGAGACGTTATTTTGTTGTTGTTGTTACTAATGACACCTGGACAAGCCAAGCTCGCTATGCCTTGGCTATACGAATTTAACTTAATTGGGAGCGTCTTTCATTTTAATCAGAGCATCATGAAGGTGAAAGTACGACTTTGCTCTACACACATGCCATAGGTACCTGTTTATAGGGTAGGCAACTATTCACACCTCATTCATACAAGGAAAGGACAAAGACAGGATAGATAGAGAGAGAAAGTACATCCATGCCCAAATCGGGATTCGAACCCAGGACCTCCTTATCTCCGGTCAGGCACGCTGAACACTAGACAAGTTGATTTGTGATTTATTTTTATACTCATGATCAACAATGTGACTTTTTTGGGTCACATTGTTTGATCAAGTGTATTAAAATATCAAATCAGTTTTTCAAAGTCGTACTCATTGCAAAACAACTAATTCCAATTTATTTTTACTCAAAGGATTATTTTACTTTCAATTAGCATCTGGATCATCATTTTCATGAAATTTAGATAACAATTTGCGTCGTAAGAATGTAAAAAATGTATTAGATATCGAATTTATATGTACTATCTTCCAAATATAAGTGAATTCGATGGTTATTGTTGGTATGCTGGAATAAGAATGGATTCAAAAGTACCGTGATTCGTAAATATTTATTCGAGGCCGACAAAATTCCCTTTTCTATTTGATACTTAGTAAAAGTATAAGCTCGTTAATTTTATTTCAAAAACAGAAAATATTTTATTTTGTTACATTTCCTAAGCATCTGGAAACATGTGTAATTTGTGGCAAAATATAAAACAACATAAATACTGCTTTATATGAACTGTTCATATTTTTTAAAATGGAAAATAGTGAGATACTAGCAAAATTTATCTGTTCGCCATTTTCGTATTTAAGCTCAAATGTGATGAAGACATTCGAAAGTAATATGAATAAGAAAAAAAAAGAGGAGACAATAAAATCTCGCATTCCTTTACAAATTTTCAGTACAGTTTCGTCCTCAATAACGGTGCAAGACCGACAGTCCTCGAGACTGCTGAATAGCTTTCCACTCGGATTGCTGGGAGGTACTTTTCCTATCCCATCGTTTAGTTGACCATTGTGTGTGGGCGATTCTTGCCTTCCTCCCACACCCTGAGCCCTATCCTCCCTAAAACGATAGAAGGCAAAGAGAAAGGGAGAGACTTCTTTCGACACCAAAGAAGAAGAGGCACCACCTATTGTCCCCCAATACAAAGGAAGGACCCGGGCACACACCAAAAGGAGTCGGGGGGTCGGCGAAGGAGGCGGAGTGGCTGGAAGTTTAAGACAGGTTTTACAAAAGGCGCCGGATGTTTTAATTCTTTTCTTTTCACCTGAGCCCCCTTTTGTTTTGCTGGGTGAGATGCAGAGAAGCTCCCCCACCACGTGACAATGTCCGACACCCCTTTCGACGATGAAAGGAAGGAAGGAAAAGAGAGAGAAAAGATAGAATAATAATGGTGATGATAATAATAAAGAACTTACGGGCGCGCGCGTGTTTCCAAAGCAGAAAAGAGAAGAAAAAAGTTTTTCCCAGGTATTGAAACAAGTGTGCGCGAACTCACAGAGCTTTTGCCTTCCGCGCTCTCTACAAAAGTGCGTGTGGCTAATAAATATTCATCCTCTTCTCTATGTCCCATATTATGGATATGGGAAAGAAAGAGGGTGGAGGCTCGGGTCAGGTGGGGGGAGGGAGAAGAACTGACGTGTGGCAGGCCTTGAACAAAAATAAATTTTCGGCTTTTGTGTGTCCCACTAATAATAGCAAGCTTCCTTTTGTTTGGGTTTCAGGAGCAAAAGCTTTCAATCCACTGTAAAGCATTTCGGAAAAGTATAAGAAAACCTGGTGCGTGAATAATCTGGCTCTTTGTAATCTGAACACATTGAATAAGAAAAAAATCAATAAAAAAATCAACTCGAAGAACGGTAGATCTAAATTTCCTGATCTAGGCACCATCAAAGTGATTTAGAACTACCATCCAAAACAATTTGGGATAAATCGATCCGATGATCGCCCCCCCCCCTACATATTTTATTGATTTTATCTTCCTAGCTTGAAAATATTTTTACAGCTTTTAAGTGCATTGAAATATCCTGTAAATTATTTTTAATTTTTTTATTCTGATAATATTTAGTATTGTAAAACCTGCCCATAATACGTCCGCTAAGGACTTTATTCAATATACGGAAAGGAAAGTACTTTTTAAACTTTATTATAAAAAATGTGTTTTAATATGAATTTTATCTCTTATAGAACATGTTTCGATTATTTAAGAAAATATAATTTTTCATTTATTTCTTTAAGCATGGACGGCCTATCATTTGATACAACGTAGCTGACATCTTAGCAGCCGATTACTGTCCTAAGATATTTTTCATCTCAAAAATCAAAAATGCCATGGCTATTCAAATTTCAATGTTTTTCAGAAATAGTGTCGCATGGCAGAAACTCAAGCACCCACCTTGACAGATCATCTCAAAATTCAAAAATGCGGTGACTATTCAAATTTCAATGTTTTTCAGAAATACTGTCGCATGGCAGAAACTCAAGCACCCACCTTGACAGATCATCTCAAAATTCAAAAATGCGGTGACTATTCAAATTTCAATGTTTTTCAGAAATAGTGTAGCATGGTAGAAACTCAAGCACTCACCTTGACAGATTATCTCAAAATTCAAAAATGCGCTAACTATTCAAATTTCAATGTTTTTCAGAAATAGTGTCGCATGCCAGAAACTCAAGCACCCACCTTGACAGATCATCTCAAAATTCAAAAATGCAGTGACTATTCAAATTTCAATGTTTTTCAGAAATAGTGTCGCATGGAAGAAATAGTAACTGTTTGATAAACAAAAATTAATTTTAAAAACATACAATTTTTTCATTACTTAATAATTTTTGTAAAAGGTAAAATGTAAAAAATAATAATGGTAAATGTAGCAATTAATTTCACTAAGTAATAACATTTATTGACTTCACTTACACTGGTGAAAAGGAAATGGACCAAATAATTCAATACATTATAACTGAATATTTATAAATCTCTCTTCAAACTAGCTAAAATCAAATTTCTTTGCTCTGAATAAACTATTTGTTTAAACTGAATACTTTAAAACTGTTAATTAAATACTTTAATATTTAGCTGAAAAATTAAAAAAATTTCAATAATTCGAAAAGTTTTCACCATATACTTCAGAATTCTAATCATAATTAGGGAACCATCGGTTATATTAATTAATATTTTATCTTCAAATTTATGTGCTGAAAAAAATTCTTCCGCGAAATATGGCTAGAGGAATTCATGGATGACTTTACACGTGAAAGAATACTCGGAATGGTGGAAGAGAAACAAAGTGTGACCAAAATTGCTGAAGAGTTAAGAATTAACTAAAGTGTTATTTCACGCGCTTGAAAAGTCTTAAACCATGGGTAAGGCCGTTAGAAAGGTTGTAGGTGGCCACATCAAGAAAACAATTGTGAATAAATAATTTATTACCTTGAAATCGATAAAAAATCTGAAGTCAGCAAGCGTCATTGATCAGCAGTTGTGTACAGCAACGGGACAAGTGTTGAGGTTGACAGTGTCCAGACGCCTTCACAAATATGGTTTATTTACCACGTACGGAATTATGCATTCCTTTGTAGGTTGGCCATCGGTATCACGTTTAAAGTAGTGCATGGAACAGAATATCTGGATACCTTATCAATGAAGTCATGCCCTCTTTATGGAGACAATCTTTTCAAAACTACACACTATTCTCATGACGCCATTTAATTTAGAAAGAAGTCAAGAGATGATTTCATCACAGTAATATCAAGACATAGACTGTTACGGTTGTTTCGGACTGTCATCCGGGAAGCTATTATGATGAACAGTCGGACTGAGTTCTAAGTTCAGGCACAGTTTATGTAGCTAGAGATTGCTGTTGTAAGGAGATATCCTTTCTGTTCAGATATGCCATTGGAGCAAACTTCATTTTTATGGATTACAATATACGGCCAAACTGAACTCCTGCTGTTCAGCAGTTAGTGAAAATGGAAGATATAGCTGCATAGATTGGCCAGCGTTTCACCGTGATTTAAATTTCAAAAAACATAAGAGAGGTGCTTTGGGGTGACGTCTTGTGGCAAAGTTACATTCTCCACGGAACGCCCAAAAACTAAAACAGATGTTGATAGAAGAAAGGGTAATCTTACCTCAGGAAGTGTTGGGCAATCTTGTGCTAAGTATGGTTTGTCGGTTTGTTTGTCGCTCAACGGTCATTTTTTGCACTCGAGGGCTAATTAGACCGGGACTTACGGCTTAAAGTGGATTCCGAACCACTACAAACATCCATGCCCAAGGTGGGATTCGAACCCACGGACTGTTGAACCGAAGGCAAGAGCGCTAACCATTCAGCTGCCAGCTCGGCTTGTGCTAAGTATGGAGAGAAGCTGCGAAGCAAGCATTTCAGTAAGAAGAAAGTATATCCCATATTAAAGAACTTCTGCTTATTGTTCTTTCATTTGTAAAGATACTACGACTTGAATAAAGCCTTTTCTTATTCCATATTGTGTGCATTATATTTATTTTTGTGCTACTATGATTTCACATCGCTTAAGTACAAAATGTTGTCTCTTTTTTATTTTATATCTCTCGGATAATTTTTTGTAGAGTTACGGCAAAAAATACCTGTTGATTAAGTTTTGAATACCAGTAATGTACGTTGTGAACAACGAGGTTAAATGGACAAATGATTTGTATTCAGAGAAGAAAATATTTAATTGTCTAATAACAGTGAAAATAGTATAAATTTTAGTGGATTGTACAGATTTCGCAGCTGTACAAATTGGTAAATGGTACAGTACAAAGTTTAATATTTTCCGATGTCCTTTTCTATAGAATCTGCCATTAACATAGTAACTGTTCAAATAGTTTTATGGTATACCCATAAATTCATATGTGACTTCTCAACTTGCTCCAAATATACTGTATCAAAACAAAATCTGGTGACTTAAGACTGTTGCATGCATAATTGTGGTACTGCTTGCTGAGTATGGCCAGAATATTTTTAATTGCACTTAAGTGATTTGATTAACATAGTCCGATTCATATGAACTTCTGAGGTACCTTTCAATATAAATAATGTAATCGGCTGCTAAAAAGATCTTCTCCCATGCATGCACACACCATCAAGCAAATTAATTACTCAATAGACCGTGGAAAATAAAATCGCTAATACGTCTATCTCCACACACGTACGCAAGCACCATCTCCAATAAAAACAAAATGAGATTTGCCTTTTAAAATTACATTCCATCTATTAAATGCAATTTAGTTTTCTCATGATCGGTAATAATCCACACGGTATTTCTTATCTTGAGAATTTAATTTCAATTACCGACATCAAGACTTGAGTTTCGAGTCTTTAAATCATCAATACGTGATATGACTGGATATTATTGTCGCAAGGCTAACTGGCTAATGACATGGGACAGAAGATGCAAATGGTGACATTATTGTTATCTAATTGTACGAACCTTTCGTGGATTTATAATCCAAGATGGCTCTAAGCCACTGCAATGGCAAATTGTACTTTCCCTGATCCACAGCTTGTTACAAGCAATCTGCTTCTCTGTAGCCTGTCAATGGTTAACTCAAAGACTATTCAGTGTTTTAACCTAATGCCCAGCCCATAAGCTTCTTGCTTTAAATTCTATGTATAAAAAATAGTATTCCAAATTTAATTAACTATGAATTCCAGCACCAACTCATTTAAATACTTCTGAAAATGAATTAAATTACACTTTAATAATCTGATTTGTCATTAGAGTAGAAATTTTAAAGTTTAAGCATTTACATAATTTATCAAATCACAAAAGAATGTTAAGAATTCTAGTCATGGCTTAATTTTATCAGAAAGAATATTCTTACAACAGAGTGTATTTTAATAACTACTTTGTAAATGATGTGGTTTATTTAACAAGCAGATAAAAAAAAAGTTCATGTATTTAATAAGTCTTAATACCTATTTCAATATCTTAAATGAGATCTTAAAATGAATTTTTTTTACGTAATTTTAGATTTAATTTTAGTTTAGATAAGATGTGGTCATTCATCATAACCTAGAGAAATAGCATCATTTTGGGAGTATCTATATGGGTTAAAAAATTGTAACATCAAGCATTCCTCCACAGATATAATGAAAACTATTGCTGAACAAATGTAAACTTAAGCATTTAAATTAATGAAGAATTATTTTGGAAAACGCAGTATCATCTAAGTACACGATATAAAGTGACAAGAAATTATTCAGAGATACAAGTAGGTAAATTCTTCAAATGATTTGTGGATATCCATTTACAGCGCCAAATGAAATTCAAACCCATCTAATATAATTAAAATTGCATTTGTCTCCTGCCAAACTATCCATAACAGATTGTATGAGGCAGTATGGTTCTAACGGCGGCCGGTTTCAGGTAAATTTTGTGGTAAATTCAGGTAAATTTTGTGGAAAAATATAATTTTCATTTATTTATCATAATGAAACTATCAACTGTACATTATTAAAACAAAATTCAACAAACTCTACAGTAAATTTAACGCAACTAAGAAAAAGTCAAGAAGATAATCAAACACCTGTTTTAATACGCATTTATAGTTAAACCTTTACTACGAAAAGCAACTGCTACGTGTGTGTGGACAAATCAGTCTTAACATGTATGTTTTGTTAAATCTTCACTTTAAATTAACACTGCAAGATAAATTACTATTAAAATAATTAATTGCTTGTCATAGCTCAGAGAATTCTATAATTAATGGAAAAAAATTTAAAAATATTCATCCAAGAATTGCGCTTCATGTAACATTATTAAACAAAACAAGTTACGAAGACAGGAATTTAAAATTGAGATGTGAATGCAAAATATTCAACTCAATAAATAATTATTTACAGTAATAAGAAATTTAACAGAGAATTAAAGGTAATTAATTCATTAAAATATCTCTCAACAACATTCTTAGAGAATTTGAAAACTAATGATTAAACTCCATTGTGTGATTTATTTTTCTTTAAAGAAATTGTAGTCACTAAATTCAATGACTCGTTACAAACCATTTTAGAAACGATTAAAAACAATTTTAATTTATATCGCGTATTTTGCCCAATAATATAGATTACAGCACTCTTCTTACTGATGGCTGTTTCTGGAACTTTATTCTATGGAGAAAAAATCTATAACCATTTGCACACTTCTGAAAAGTTAGATGACAGTTGACCTAAAAGATATCTTTTTATCCCTTTACAATGTGAATTTAAATCTTACAAGTCTTGAATACGTGGATATATATAAGACAGTATCGTACTTTTACTGTCTTAATAATGGAAATAATAACCTTGAATCAGATTACAGTTGCATTTTGCCATGGACAAAATCCATTTCGTGAATGTCAAATGGTGAAAAGCAATATTAACATGTTAAATTGTTTTCCATGTAAAATGTGTGAATTTTTAGTATAAATCAAATATTTGCAAGACGCATTTTTTTCATACAAGTATGACTACCGTTTAGAAAGTGTTAATGTAGGAACAGTATCTATTGATTCATCCACTAAACAATCATGTAAAAAAGCAAAATTCTTGATTCTTGTTTGTGCTTCATAATATTAATAAGTATACGAGTAGTTTTCTAAAAAATTTAGCGGATATATTTTTTTTATCTCGTTTTCAGCTTTTCTACTACTGCATTATTTTTATAGGCACTTTATTTTGACTATATAGCAGTTTCCCACTTTTTTCATTTAACAGGGTGGGCTATTCTTTTTTATTCCATGTTTCCAATTTCATATTTTTCATTCAAATAACTGGACCTTTAGTTTTTGCAATAGATGTATTTTTCCTTCAAATTATCCAAAAGTATAATAAAATATTTAAGTTATAAAAACTACAAGAAATCACAAACTTTACTTATTTTCAAAATTTAAAGGAGGTGTTTTTTTTCACGTTGAATTTTTAAGAACTTTAGTTTATAAATCTGTTGATGAAAAATTTGTATTTGTGAAAATGTGATGAATTAAAACCTTGTGAAGATATTTTTTTCTCGTAAAATTTGAGAAAGGGAAACTAAACGAAATTTTTTTTTTAGTTTTCTAGAAATTTTTTGCATTATTTTAATTAATTTCTTTCATTTCTCTCATGTTAGAGTCATAATTTTCTTGGCATTTAAATATGCATTTCACTTTCAGTTTTTCTTCATTGGTGTGACATGAGGTATTTACATAAGCCACGAAATTGATTGTTCATTGCTTTTCAGACTAATGTTGCTTCTATTTTTTTTAAGTAATCTTACTTCAATCCAAGTAAACTATATTTTTTACTCAACTAAATTATAAATTGTGCGTGTTTATTGTTTTATTTCCTGCCTTTTCCTTATTAGGATTTTTAGGATCTTTAACGATGTAATATCTTCGAAAATCCTTCTAAAAATCATCTAAAACTATATTCCAAACCTGGAGTAAGGGCTTAGAGACTTGAGATAACTTAATTCCTTTCTTTATCATGAAGATGTTTTAATATTTTTTATGTCGCAAATTTATTGTTTGCTGTTACACTTTTTGTAAGTAAATCTAGTGATAAATTTTGCATATAACTTACAAAGAATTTACATCTGTAAGTTCAGATAAAATCAGGAATTGCAAAACACTTGTATAATTTTTACACAATATCATATTACAAAATATTGCAAAACTGCAAAGTTTTACGTATATATTGCAAGATATTGAAAAAGGCTAGCATCTGATAATGATATTTGTACAATTGAAGTCATGACCATTTTTTCCTGTTTTTAAAGTTTTTTTTTTAACAAAACATTATTATATATAACATTTTAAGTCCAATCTAAGTTATTGGTTGCTCTCTTCTGTATAATTTTTGTTAATGCTGTTTACATAATCGAAGGCAGGAAAATCTTTGAGGTCTGCTCTAAATGTAAAACTGAGCAGGCTTCTCCTAATCACATCCTGGACTGTTTGGGACTTCCCAGAGAGGATGTATACTCATCCCCCTTTCTGGTCCTCGATTTCCTTAGGGTCAACAGTCTGATGGGCCTTGTCTGACTTCGTCAGACATTTCGAGGATATAAGCCACAACAACACAACATAATTATATTCTATAATAGCAGAATACTTACATACAATTCCATTTTTTAAATCACATAAGAATGTTATATTTCTAAAATAAAAAAAGATAACTATTTCCATTTTTAAATGAAAAATTAAAGTGAAACATTTAGTTTATTACTATACACTTCTATAAAACCGATGTGTATCTGACATATGAATAATTAATGCCTGCTCTACCCTGGAATTCTTTGCTACACATGGTTTCGATTCCTCTGGCGTTAAATTTTTTATTTATTTATAATAGTAAGAGAGTTTTATCATTTACACCACCCATATATGAATCAAAGTAGGGATGAAGTCCTTATATCTATTAGAGTGCTAATACTGATATATCTATTTGAGTACTAATAGTGTATAGATTATAATTAAAAATGGTGTACTTTCTTTAACACTAAAAAAATTTAAATTTACAATAATCTAAAAATTCTATAATGTATAATATAATCTTCAATCTAAAAAAAATTTAGTAAGGCTATTTTACATGAAAATATTTTTTTTCTAAAAATATACTGTTCGACAAAGCGAACGAGGGACAAAAACCGCCATGATCTTAGTTAGATCTCATCATGATCTTAGATCCACTCATTTTTTTCTACGACGCCTTCACAACTGCCAACATAAATTTAGGAGAAATTCTGATATTTAAAAAATATTTGTTTTTGAACTGTACCTCACTTTACTACTACTTACAGAATTGACGTTTCACATATGGTATGCCAATTAATAACTGGCACATACATTGCCCGCAGAGTTTGGATCCAACTGCATTGCATTTTCACACTTTCAACTTGATTTTACATGAGCTAAACCAAATAGATTCCATTAAAATGAAACTAAATGCTGTCGGAAAATTAATTGAAGAAAGATTAACTTCATCGCACAATTAATAATTTTTTTATAATATAACTTTTCTGCTTTTACACAATTTTATGAATAGTATGACTGATTAAAATTTAATTATTTTTATTTTGGAATGTTTCAAGTTACTCTCACATTACGAACTAGAGTTACAACACCAAACATAAAAAATTTCCATGAAGTTTGGATTTTATATCCTTTACATCTATATATTTGGACAGTAAAAGGAAATACTTCCAGCATTCTTCTTAATATTTGTATAAACATATCCATTTAAAAAGGTGTAAATGGCAATAAATTATGATGAAAATATGTGCAGACACAAGAAAAAAATATTTAACAATCTCTCGCACTGAAGTTTCTTTCAGTACTCGCCATGATTTACAATTCAATGTTTTCTAAGGTCCCAAGTTGCATAGAGACAGAATGAATGCCTGGGAATCGGAATCAAAATAGCTAGCCAGAATAAAGTGTAAGTTCGAAGGATACGACCAATATCTGTTCAGGATAAGCAAGATAGCATTTTGTTCTGTTAGGAGCAGACGGAATCTCATTAAATATGGATGTAATTCATTTTCATACATTTGACACCATGAAATGACAGCCTAACAACCGAGAGTATTGTAAAACTCCTTTTAAGCATCTACTGCTTGTTTGACTTCATAGGTCTATTCATAGACAGAGGATTTTATTTATAAATCGCGAAAAGAAGAAAATTTAAAAAAATCTTCAAACATTCATCAGTGGAGTAGTGAAAGGGCTCCATCATACCTCGAATGTTAACCGCAGAAGCACGCCAAGAAGTTAAAAAATTGTTTTTAAAATGTTTTCCAACAAATAATTTTTTATTTCATTTTAATCAAAATTTTAGTTTTATTCAGGAAAATATTCTTCAAATTAATAATTATTGTGTTATGTCCAGGATAAATAACGAAGATTGTAAATAATTGAACGTGAAAGAAGGAAAGGGATGTTGAAAGATGAGAGGGAGAAGGGTGAAAGAAGAATTGAAAGACCTTTTCATAAACGAAAATCTTACTCTTATATTACCTTATTAATAACAATTTCATATAAGTTAGTTCTTTTTAAAGAATTGTGGTCTTTTAATCATAAATATAATTATGTTTGCTAAAATATTTTTATAGAATCAACAATCTTATAACCTGACATACATATCGTTTGGAAATAAAGCCACATAAATGATAGCAACGGTTTGATAAATGAGACAGAAAAAACAGATACAAATTTTCATAAAAATAAACTAGAAAATCTGTTTCGCATGAAAAAGAACAAACTTTAATAAAATGAAAGGAGCATTGATTTCCCGTGTTTCTATTTCAGCTCAAAATTCTGTTTCTGAAACAAAAGTTGTTGGAGAGTGACATGTGATATGTCTCTCTTCAAGAAAAACATCAATCTCAATGAAAACTATCTTGCGTTAATATGCTCAAAATTATAAAGGGATCTGTTGATTCAAAACTTTATGAAGTTCTGTCATTTTAAGAAAGATCAGAATTTTATCCGTTAGACGCATCCGTTTTAATTTCACTATTGTGCCTATTATATTATAACTATATTAAAAGTGAATACAAAAATGATAGCTAGAAAAAACAGAAAATTGGCCCATTTCAAAACAAGTGATAGTGAAAACCTTACGATCTTACAAAAACGACTAATCTATCTGTCTTGATCATAGATTTGCAGCAGGAATCGTATCACGGAATTGAAAAAGTGTAGGGGATGATAATCCTCCCGCAGAAAGTTGGTTACAGATAACACGCCTCTTTGATTTAATCCAGGGATGACTTTATTGCCTAAAAGAATGGAATACTCACTGATTATTGTGCACATTTTCAAACTTGATTTTGGTCATTATTTTTCAAAGAAAAATGGTCCAATAATGAGAACTGAGATGCATTCGGATTTAGTTAGATGTTTGTAAAGAAAACCAGATTTCTTCAAGACTCCTTTTTAATTATTCCTTCCTATTTTACACAATTTTAAAGTTTTAAAGAACTATTACATAAACAGCACATCTAACTTTTGCATTATAAAAATATTACAATCTTTTTACAAAAAAAATATGAACTTCCTGCCGAATTTATAACTCTGCATATCTTAAGTAACTGAATGAAGCATTTGTTTTCTTTTTACAATAAGCTTGATTTTTATTGTAATTTGCTTAAGCAAAAGGAATACGTTTTATCATAGTTAAAAAAGTATGAAATCCCTTTCTATATACATTCGAAACATCTTTTTTTAAATTAAAGTTTAAATTTCAAGAGATATATTGCATTTAAAACTTTTTCCTAGGAGTTTATTCACTGTTTGACAAAAATTTATACAAAATATATAAGGTAATATCGAATGAAGCGAGAAAAAGTATGCAAATTAGAGTATATAATGGTAGAGACAATGCACATTCTAGAGTAGGAATATCAGTCGTTGTAAAAGTAGGTCTACCGTGCACATTCATCAATCGTAATTCGTACAGTAGCGATGAGAAATGGACGTGTGGAATTCGCTCATTCAGTGTTGTTTGCTTTACGACTTCAAAGTGGGCTTATAAGCTAATGCATCAAATCGTCGAATATGTCAAGCGTTTGGGGATAAGGTTGTGGATGAACATACAGCAAGACATTGGTTTCGTTTACATTTTTTTAGTTTCCTATTTAAATTCAAGTCGGGATTTGAGTTCCTCTCTGTTGAATCTAGTATCTGGTGGACTAGTTGTAAAGTTTTTCATCATGAGCCACTACCAACGGGACATACAATCACTGCGGTCGTGCACCCGCAGCAATCGGAACGTGCAGCAGACATTGCAACAGAAGGAGTCAGTAATGGGTAATCGTAGTGATGTATTGTTCTTGGACGATATATCGAGGCCGCATGTCGCGCAGGTGTTAAGGAATACCCTACAGCGTTTTGATTGGGAAACTTTGTGCCATCTTTCTTACTCAACTGACCCTAAACCATCATTTTACCACCTTTTTCATTCCGTGGAAAATCCTTCCCCAATGAAGCAGACTTACGCCAAGGACTCACGGATTTCTTTCCTTGCAAAACCCTGGAGTTTAACCGCAAGGGAGTTCAACTAGAGACACGTTGATGGAATGCTGGTACTGGGTACCAGTAGTGATTACTTCGGGGATTAACAATAAGTTACGCTTTCAGTAGGTCATGTTCTTTTGTATCATTAAAAACGACAAGAACTTTCTTGTTTATCTTGTAACATGATATGCATATTAAAATTTTTTCAGTAGAGTGATTTAATTACAGATTATGATTATTTTCTGTTAATTACCCAAACTAAAGAAAGATTGTACTAAAAGGATCAAATGCAAAAGGTGACATCTGTTTATCCTAAATAATTCATCAATATAATTGTATTGATAATATAATAAACCTAATATCTGTAAAAATCCAACAGTAGCTCTTTTTAAAATCTGAAAAGAACGATTTTCTAAACGGGAATCTTACCCCAAGCAGTTCAAATTGTAAATTATTATGTTTGCATGTGCTTTAGAGACAGAATGAATTCAATAATCTATTAAGTGGTCTAAATATATGTAATTAAATATGAAAAAATATAAAAAATGGAATTATCTTCATGTAAATTGAGGAAAGAGAGTGGTAAAATAATTTGTACTATAACTTACAAAACTAATTAATTGTCAAAATTGTTAATTATTAGAATATGGTTCCCTACGTATATAATATAATGTAAGGGGAGATCGAAAGTCCTATAAAGTGTGAAATTATTATGTAACATAATTATATTACATTCATGAACTAAGTTCTATAGGTTAAATCTATACGCTAAAACTAAGACTTTCGCGTTCAAAACCAAAAATAACATTTTTACTTAGTGATGATTCGAATTACTGACAATAAAACTATTTTTAAGTAAAAAAATTAAAAAGTGAATGACACAATTTCTAACCCAAAGGGGAGCAGCTAAGAAAGCGTTCATCATCTGACGTTGATAGTATATAAATAAAGAAAAAAATTTCAAACTTTGCAATAGCAATGCCTACGGGAAGAATATTATTGTATAACTGGAAAAAAATGAAATCAAGAGGAGAATTTTTTACGGTGGCCATTTTTATTACTTTTTTTTTTCGTTTCTCGTCATTTTTTCACCCCCACAACTTCTTTTCATTGCTTTTCCTCCATATTAACTCCTTTCGTACAAAAGGCTGGCCTGCAATCGCCCGTCGCAAAATATCAATAAATATTTCCTTTGAAATCAAAATCTGTGTCTATACACGACCAGGGGTGTGTGTACAGAGCACACGAACGTGAATTCCAACTCACGAGAAACTCACAATAGCTGGAAAAGAAAAAAATATATAAATAAAAACCCAGTATGGGGTACGGATGCACCACAAATCACGCCTCGCTCATACAAATATGAGAGTTGTTTTCCTTTTTTTAGTTTTATTATTTTTTTCCTTTTCTCATATATTTATTACGGTATCCTTTTGTACCGCGGAATCGGGAACTCCGTTTTGAGTTATTCCTTATCCATTTGTTAGAGGGTTGGGGCCTTTTGTGGTTGTGTAACTTGAAATAGCGTCTCTCTCGCTCTTTTTTTATTTTTAATAAAAAAAGTGAAATAGAAAAGTTTTTTGAAAAGAGCATGGGACGATCTCTTGCCCAATTGGCGCGCGTGCAAACACTTTCATTTTCCGCCACTTTGATAAGGTTACGAGTCTTCAGGGGTTGGGTAAAAATAAAACGAATCTTTTGTACAATATGAAACCCTCCCTGACTTTAATACAGATTCTAAATATGATAAAAATGAAATTTAATATAACCAACTCGTATTAAATTTAAATTACTTTTGCGAATTATCGAGTCAAATGTTATATACGTTAAGATATATTATTTAATAATGTACCATTTTTTATTTAAATTTTTTCCAACAAGATATCTAAAAATATGACAAAGTCTATGATACATTTTTCCAGGTACTTACGTTCAATTAAACTTAAATAGTTCAACAATATTTAAAATGTATTTTTAAAAATTTCTCTGAAAAGCTAATTTTTTTTTATTTTTCATAATGTAAACTATTTTTAATTAAACTAACGCTTTACCCTAAGGGCGAATAATAGCTCTGATCCTAATAGAAATAATGATACCTACCCACCTGAGAATAAACTCTTAACAGATACTTGTAGATATAAGGATAAAGTAATCAGCCCATATATAATTTCATAACATTTCGTTGTTTCTTATGGATCATTTTGAAATATATTTTCGAAAGTTTGATGCTAATTAGACGATAGTTTGCTATTGGAAGATGTTGTAAACCATTTGAACACCCACTACATCCTGTCTTATGGAAAAGTTTCAGAGAAAGTAAGTTGGTTTCCCAAGTTGCGAGATTAGAAGACAATTCCAGTCAGAATAACAAATATTAAAACTAGAAAAAAAGTAACATAAACTCAGATATCAAAACTGAAACCACAGTAAATCTATAAATCGTTCATCTTGTGCCGAGTTCTCCAGTATCTTTCCCACATATATCCTATCAGTGCAGATCAATGACTCAAACGGTTCAAGTCCATTTTTTCTTATATGTTGCACAGTTGGCAAAGAGGACTTACAAATAATTTTATACGATATAGATGTTTAGAAAGACTATCTGGATAGAGTGGTCAAAAGACAATTTGGTCAAAGTGGAATATTTGTGATTTCATAGATCCATATCGGAAGTTAGCCAAAAATATTTCCAATCATTTATGATAACAAACACGCAAGAACCATCCCCTAACAGTGGCCTAATGATAGGACACTGATTTTTAAAGCCAAAGCACTTGGGTTCGAGCCTAGCCATTGTTAAACAATGGAAGATGAACTATTTGCCTTCAACATGTATGTTACAATTTGCCTTCTGCGTGCATGTTTGTCCGGGTTGGTTCTTAAGAGATTTCAGGGTTTCCGGGAGTAAACGTAATGTCAAAGAATCCTCTCTCATAAATCAACAATGATGGATCAAGTTTGGTATCTTCAACAGTAAAAGGCGCTGTCCCATTGGATGCAATATATTTAAAATAAACAAATTTACTTAGTATTGTATTATTGAATAATTAGTTAATCAATTGAGGGAAAGTTCATTATTAATTACATTTATAACTAATCTCAGCTAACCAACAAATATGACTGAATAATTAATTATGTGAAATTAGTAAGTATAATTCTAAGTTAAAAATTATACCTAACTCGTTTTAAAAACTTGTCAAAATTATTTCGAGACTTCATTAAATATAAAACTTTTGCATTCAAAAATAAACTATTAGAATTGTTATATCTTTATTTTATGCAATTTAAATGCTTATCAATAACTACTTTTTTTACAAATTTATTGGACAATTAAGTAAAATTAAAAGTTTTTTAAGACTTCAAGTATTTGAGGAAAAATTATTATTCCCGTATCATTGTAAAAACCAACATTATTTGAATGCACAGCAGAGAAGTATTAACGATATTGTTTATAAACATAAATGCGTCAAAGATGGAAAATTTAAATAAAATAGGATTTTCAATGTATACATATTTCTATCTGAAAAATCGCACTAAATTTTAATTAATATCATGTGCAACCTTTAAAATCTTAGACAATAGTTGAAATTGTTCTTTTACTGTTTATCTGCTAATCAAAATTACAGCAACAAAAAATGGTTTCAAATATTAACACTGTTGCAGATTTAAGCACCAATGAGGTTTTTTGTTTACGCGGATAGTAGTTAAAATACGTACATCGCTTTTTACAATTTTGTTCTTCTTTTCTTTCTAATAAAAGGGAAAATTCAATGTTCTCAAATTATTTTCAATTTTAACATATCATATTTATTCTTAACATATTTTCATCATCAAAAATATTGAATGTTATATATTCATCATAAAAAATATTGAATATTATATATTCATCATCAAAAATATTGAATATATATTATGTTGCAGTAGAAATATTAATGATATCACCAAAAATTATATTAAATGGTGCTAGAATAATAAGATTTTCAAAATATATCCATTTTTCTTTTAAATTCATACAAAGTATTTTTTAAATTGGTTGAAGTACTGATGTAAATTTTTTTATACTCAATTTCAAAATTTTTGAATATTTTTAAATAAATGACATTTTATCAATACAAAACATCAAATAATGAAAGAAAAAGAAATTTCTATAATACATAGAGGAATTAAAACAGGAAATTAACTTAAAAAAATTTCATCACTGATTTCCATTAAAATATATGATTCTTTTGAAGATAAATTATTTTTTATTCCAAGTCTATATATACATATAGATTTGGAATTAAAAATGTGTATTATATATATATATATATATATATATATATATATATATATATATATATATATATATATGCAATATTTTTCAACAAGTAGAATCTTGCACTTTTAATCGAAATTTTTTATGTTGATCCTCATTTAGCTAAAATTGAGAAAATTTCATATTCTAATTAAAATTATTCATTAGTAAATTTTTTTCTCATTTTTTTCAGTTAACAGATTTTTTCCAAACAAAGGTTTACGGGAAGAATTTACATGCATAAGGAATTTACATCGCAAAGGAGAAAACCGAGAAAAATTCCAAATATACATCGCAGCAGGCCCATACGGGAAGCAGAAATATTACATTCATTTTCTATTGTTCAATATTGGCGGGTATCGAATCACATGTCTTCCACTGCGAAGAATCAGTGACCTACCACCAGATCACGTTAAGGGTCTTCTAAAAATGTACTTAACAACGCATAAACGACAGTCTAACATTCAACGTCAGTCAGGTGGCGGTTGTAAAGAATTTGAATATTCTCAGTGATTGAACTTCTTGCAGGATTTTTGATAATTAATGATGTGTCACAAGGGAGAAAACCCTGAATACTCAAATATCCATCTCGAAATGCGTACATGAAAAAGTTAAAAACATAACATATATATCCCATTCTTCAACATCAGTTAGCACCTAAACCTGCACTTTTTTCCGAAGAATGCGGTATTACTACTGAATCATGATAAGAGGCATCTTAACAATAGTTTAATATTATGTGCTGATCATATTTCAATGGATTTTATTAGATAATATTTCAGCTTTACTTTATATGAATCATTTTGAAATTAATACCATAATTCAAAGAAATTATAAAATGTTAATGGTAAAATAAAAAGAAACATAAAATGAATTTATATAAATGTAATATTTAGATATTAATAAAGAAAAAATATAATTAAAAGGATAGATTTTAAACGAGAAACAAAAGTGAAAATGAAGAATTAATTCATTAAGAAAGCAATGTATTTCCCTTACTCAAGGAATAAAATTAATTTAAAATTAATTTTTGATATATGATACTTTTGATTTTTCAAAAATAATTGGGAAAGTTAAATACACAAAAAAGAGTATATAAAAAATATCACAGAAATTAATAAAAGCACATTTTCAAACTCAAACTAGAAATAAATATTAATTGAATAAGTTGATATAATATTAAAGGAAAATTTGCAAATATCTTTTAAGTGTATTGTAAATATTAATATTAGATTGTCAGTCGACATGAATTGTATTCTCTTAATTAATACAAAATCGAATAAATTAAATCATTTAACGTAATTAAAATTAAGAGATTTCTTATGTGTAAATAAATATTAAAAAATATTTGATTTTCAATATATTCTTTAATGGATGGTAAATTTTACTTTCATTAAATATGAACTTTAAAATCAAAAAGAGAATTTTGAATAAATAAAAACAAGTTTCAATATATTAATAAATTAAATACAAATAATATTTTAAATTTTTTCTTCATCCAAACAAACTTATTATTAAAACAGCCCGATTGCGCTATTATATATATGTGTGTGTGTATGCATGTATGTATGTATATATATACGTATGTATATGTATATATATGTATGTACATATAAACATACATATATATATTAATGTATGTATATATATGTCCTTTGGAAAAATAAAAACAACTTATGAGAAATAATTATTTTAAAAAATTGTTAGTGATTGTTGTTACAAAAGGGATACAGAAATAAAATGATGAATACGTCGTGACAATGCTCTTTATAATCATTTTCTTGTTCTGGTAGACATTATGCTGTCTGTCAGTAAATTAAATTTTTTCTCAAAATACTTTCCCAAAATCGATATATGGAGGAATAGATAATCTAGATTTATACTGCCCTAGAGTAAGAATTTTCTTGCATAATCAGTCAGGCAAGTGAATATAAATCTGAGAGCTGATCTTCATTAGATGTCTAACAAAAACATAAATTCAAGGTTCTGTTACGAAACAGGGTTGTGTTAACTTACAAATTTCTTTTTCCAAAGAGCAATTTTAACTATTTTTTCCACTTCAAAGATTTGTCTCTAGTATTGATAAAAATAAAAATTAGCATTCGATTGATAATTCTAAATATCATAAATTTTTGCACCAATAAATACCGATAGTAAAATTGAAACAAGATTACCATATCCTAGTAAATAATACTCACAAAACACCTTTAGCACTGAGTTAATTGATTGTATATTAGTAACAACAAAATAAAAGTTAATCAGGTTTTCATATACCATCGATAATAAAGTCGTTATTTCTAAATAATAATTACTTTTATGCCTCAAATTAATAACAAGCACATAAAATATTTTTAAGATTCTCAAAATTTTTTTATTTCCTAATCTATATAATTTTTTTCGACAACATTGGTTACAAGATTTTAAATCCCAATTGGTCAGTTCACCTAGTACAGAGATGGAGGTTTGTGCCACGAAGTCCTTGAAGAACATACACAAAAAGATTCTTGAGAAATGATGAACTGCATCGCGCCTCAATAACCAAGAATAAAATCCTCTTTAGAAAAATAAAACACCAAAAATAGGGGGGAAATTGGCCAAGTTGTTCCCGAACAATAAACTGGAGAAGTTTATCTCCCTGTCTGACAGATTTGAAGGAAAAGGACCAATTCATCATTACCTAGTTTCATAACAAGGAATTGGAATTGTACCGAAAATATATTAAGTTCTGTGGAATTATACATCATTTATTATGGATGAAATGCAGTTCAAATTAAGTTATAATCAATGATGTGTATATAAATTAATACTTTTTAATCGTATTTTTAATTAATTCCATCTTAAAAGAGGGAGAAATTATAAAAGATAAAATAATATGTATAGTTTTCTTTGAGAAAAAGAGAGAGAGAGAGTGATAAAAATACGTTAGTTACCATTTATTTTCATGGAAATTTTAGTTATTTTCAATTTTTTTAGTCTGTTAAACAGAATATTACAAGAAAAGAAATTGAATAAACTAATAAGATATATTCTGGAATATTAGCACAGTCGGAGGTCAAAGAAATTTTTTCTTCAAACGTTAGTTACAAAAATATAATTACACTCCTTATTCTTAATATTAAGTAAAAGTTATTTATATAGAATATATAGAATATTTCTATATTTATATAGATATATAGAAAAGATTTTTCAAAGATCAAAATAAGCCTATCGTAGTATCGCCGAAAGCTTAGATTTTAGTAACTTAAAAAGAAAATCTTTTTCCTAACAAATGAAAATATGGAAATTAAACAAATGACTTTTTTTTAGCAATTTTTAATAACTTTTTCGGATACATATTACCCTATATAATATTATAAATAATTGTTAAACAGAAACAAATGATAAAAATATAGTTTATAATAGTAACATGTTATTAAAGAAATCTTGTTACATTTCATAGCTAATATGGCCGTAAAGAGCAATTTCGTTTACTTCGTAATTGAGAGGGCTCCTTAAGGCCTCATAAATTGTTATTCGAACTATACTAAGTATTACAGCGCCTTTAGTATGAATAATTATCCTTTAACCAAAAACTGTGCACTTTAACCGAAAAATATATATAATGGATTCGTTTAAATTCCATATAAATGTTTATTCGGTTCAACACTTAATATTTCGTAGCTAAAATTTTCGTTAAAGAGCTCAAATCTTTAGGTATTTGTGCGGTTGTGTTTTATTCAGTAAGGAGTATCTTGTGTTAAGATTAACACTGTAAATAAATTACCATACTAATGAGAAAAATTATGAAATTGAATTTTATATTTTATTAAGTAAATGAAACTAATTTTCACTTTCAATCATATAATTTTAATATAAGATTATGCTTTTATTGAAGTTATTAAATAAATATGAATTTAAAAAATCAAATAATAAAAGTTGTATATATTGGTTCATATATATAAAATTAATAAAGAAATTTAAAAAACTTTTAATTTTTAAATTAACATTTTATAAAAATGTTAATATTATAAGTTTGAGTTGCCAGCAACACTATTAGAACCTAGCCTTCAGTTTAACAGTTCGTAGGTTTGAAACCCACCTAATATTTAGATGCTTGTTGAGATTCAAAATACTTATCAAATTATAGTCAATGCGGGCTAATTAATGGTTGCGTGAACTGCTAAGTGACAAACAAGCCAAAGAACGATTATAAAAAGGAAAATATTTCTCGACAATATACGATAAAAAATTACATTTTGATATTTATAGTCATGTGATCTAATCTTTATTTCATAAATACGAAAAATATGAATATGGATTTCGTTTATTAGATAAACGTTTTTTTCGTAACCTTTTAGCAAGTTCTATATATATAGCGTGACTAGAGATATAGAACTGAGACATTTGTCTAATATAACATAAAAAAACAACTTCATAAAATAATATTAAAATTAATTGTTTTAAAATAGAAAAGTTTAAAACCTACTATTTATGAAAAATCATCCTCACGGATAATTAAGTGGTGGCTGTTAAAATATCTTACGAAAAACCTTTAACTATTTGGTAGTACACAGTGCGATGTCAAAAATTAAAATGTTTGTCAAATAGTCGAAATATTGAAATCATCAAAAACCAGTCTTTTATTAAACTTCAAATTTCTAAAATTTGTATATGATAGTTCGGTTTAAAAGCCAAAGCAATAAATGCTAAAATTCAGTACAGTGTGATTATGTTTTATAAAATGACAATATTTAAAATATATATATTTAATATGTCAGATTAGAAATGAATTTTTATAACAAGTAAGGTATATTGATCAAACAATATCATAAAATGAGATGGGAATAATACTTAGAAAGCTAGTTAAAATGAAACATAGTAAAAATTTTAGGAATTAATTTTGAAAGATACAAAATGAATAATCTATAGCTTATAAAGGATAAAGCAAAAAACAATTTTAAAAATTTAAAATTTAATTTCTTGGAACTAAATGGAAATCAACACATAATTACGTAAAATAAAAGAAAACTGTAGTGAGTACAGTATTTTGGTAATCATTTAAGACAATTGGAGACAACCATACGTATTTCTACACAGATCAAGCAACATTATTTCAATGAAAGTTCTGTTTATGTGATAAAATGTTTGTGAATACCATAAAAAACTACGTATACATCACGATTTTAGGTTCTTTAAAAATAAACGCAATCAATTCTTCGTGAGTTATAATATCACAAATTTTAAATTAAATTTTTTCCATCATATAGATACGATGAAGTGGGTAATCAAATGGCTGAATTCCTTTATAAGGCGCCTTTATATCTGCCACGTGGGGATTGAGAAATATATAAAGAACCGTATATATGTATCCATTGAGGCCATTTAAGGTGTTTCCAATCAATTATTAGTCAATGATTGTGTAAATGAAACATTCCTTACCCTTTATTCAATGTCAGGTAGGCTGGAATTTTTGACTTTCCATTCTGAAAAACATAATCCTTTTATCATATATTTCTCCAGTATTTAGATATTATTATTTTTAATTATTAAGTTCAAACAGTTAAAGGAAAATCTTTGTATTTTTACAAATTTTATCAAATTTTTAAGGTAAAAAACTGTTAAGGTATAATGGAAAATATATTGTACATTTTGGAACGAAATCGAATCAGAAATATAATATTTAGTATAGAGTGTAAGCAACTTGCAGAAAATTGTATAAATAATCTATTTTTAATGCTTAAATATGTAAATAATAGGAAAAATTAAAAAAAATTAGTTAAGGATTTATTGAAATATCAAATTAAATATCTTTTTTAAGATAAAATTAAATGTTTATTTTTCCAATAAAAATTGTCCAAAAAATTTTTACCTTATAATTAACAAAGAAAATAAGAGGTATTAGTCCTTTTTATTAAATTTGAAGAATTTATTGTTAAAATTAGAATGTGTAAGCATAATTAAGATGTTGCTAATTTATCCTTAACTATACCTTTAAAAAGAAGTCCTTGTTAAATGATGGTTAGATATTTTAATTTAATTTAAAATCTTTTAAAAATAATGAGAAATGAAACTTTTGGAACTGAAATTTCTTTCAGATTAAATTTTTTAATCTTATATTAAGAATATGCTTAGCTGAAAAAAATAAAACTCCAATTCTCATCAAAAATATTTGAGTTAAGAAAAAGAGAGAGTTTAGGTTAAATAAGTTTAAAAATTTTGTTTAACATTACAAAATTTTAGATTAACATTAGGAATTAACATTAGGAAAATTTTAGATTAAACATTACATATTTTAAACAGTATAAATTGTCATATGATTGCGAGATTAGATGATTCCTAGTGAAATTGGGAGACAACTGCTCATCAGTATTAAAAGAATAGAATAGATTGGCAAATACTAAGGGAGATCCTTATGAAGATTTTTGCACTGAAAATTTTCTGTTTACAAGGATCTCGTTCGTGTCTGGCTGTCTTGCATTATCTTAAATCACTAATTGATGAATAATTCACAAATTGAGCTCTCTTTGGAACGCATCTTTAAAACTTAAATCTTTAAAGTTTGGATAGTCAGAGGTATTAAATAAAATTCTATGAAGAGTTGAGAAGACATGGTTGCTAAATATTCTTTTCTTGATTAAAATATCAAATATCACTTGAATCATATTAGTTCTTCATACATGAGTGAAGTGAATTAGAAAGAAATCTTTTAAATATTCGTAGCAAAATATTATATATATATATATATATATATATATATATATATATATATATATATATATATATATATATATATATATATATATATATATATATATATATATATATATATAACTAGACTGTATACAAATCTAGACTGCTGCTTTTTATATTATATTTTTCCCTTATTATTTCAAGTTTAATAAAATTTTTAACTAAAATTTCATTTGTGTACTTCTGCTGCCATTCATTAACATTATGTTTGCTACAATAGGTTAAGGTTTGGTTTGGTTTCTTTGTCGCTCAACGGTCATTTTTTGCACACGAAGGCTAATTAGACCGGGACTTACGGTTTAAAGTGGATTCCGAACCACTACAAACATCCATGCCCAAGGTGGGATTCGAACCCACGAACTGTTGAACCGAAGGCAAGAGCGCTAACCATTCGGCTGCCAGCTCGGCCAATAGGTTAAGGAGTTCTCACAAACATGAGTGTAATACTCCTATTTAAATGCTTAGGTGACAACAAGATTTCTCGACTTGGCGGACATCCTTGCTGAAACTGTCAAAAAGATTTCTCGACTTCGCGGACATCCTTGTTGAAACTGTGTCAACAAGATTACTTCCTCCTTCACCCATAAATTGTGCAAGAATATCATTACACATTAATGATTGTCAAATAATTTGTGGCAGTACACTTATTTTCAATGAGCTAGAGCTTTCAATGTTTTGTAAGCTCATATGATCAAGCAAAATACAAATTAAACAACGCATTTGTTGTCACTCTTTTCAATTGGTCATCTATGTCCTATTAATTCCAGTTTTCTATTGCCCAAATATTCGAAATATTTCAACAGCAACTATGACCTCAGTCTTTCCAAGTCTAAAGTATTTTAATCTTTATCGTGAAACGAAATTTTGGTTAAGAATTATTCCCACTCTGAAACACCGTGTGATTGAAAAACTGCTTCTTCATACACTCATGTCCATAATTACGGATAATGCAAATTCAGGCAAAGAAAGAGACAGAAGCAAAACAACTGTGACTTATTTGTAAAGTCTATCTATTAAACAAAAGATAAGGAGCGAAAAAAATGCTATATGTTTGATATCATTAATAAAAGCATCATCAATCATTGCAATTTTTACTTCCTAGAGCGAATTTCAAAAAGGAACCTATTTACAAAAATCAATATAACATGGTCGGTATGATGGTTAATACATAGTATGCCCCCCAGACGATGCAATACAGACCGTACAACGCCTAGGTATGCTGAGTATCAAATAATTTATCTGATCTTGGGGGGAATATTACACTCACCACAAGCAATGCTCTCAGAAGTTCCGATAGACATGCGGGAGGGTATTGATGGGCTACAATTCGTCGGCCAAGCATATCCCACACATGCTCTATTGGATTCAAGTCCGGTGAGTATGCTAGTCAGTCAATACGGGTGATATCCTCCGATTGAAGGCATTCGTCTACAATGTTTGCACGGTGAGGACGGCCGTTGTCATTCATAAACAGAAATTCTACACCCATGGCGCCCCGAAACCAACATATGTGTTGTTCCAGAATGACATCCCGATAGATGTGGCTTGTCATGGTTACATTCTGAACATGCAGGTTAGTTCTGGAACCCAGAATAATTTCTCTCCAAACGAGCAATCCAGCACCACCGTAACAGTGTCGTTCAATGGTGTTCTCTATGTGGTAACAGGTACTTGGCCCTCTCTATATTAAATTCCGGCAAGAATCAGACTGAAAGCTAAGCCTGGACTCGTCGAAAAACATCACACAAGACCACTATTGCGGTGTCCACAATGCATGCTCTCAACTCCAGGCTAACTGCAGGCGACAGTGAGTTGCGCTAAGTGGAACACAGCTGACAAAACTACGAGCATATAGACCAATGTGCCCTAAGCGTCTGTACACGGTCTACCTTAAAACTCGTACCGGTAGCTCAAGAGAGCTGACGAGACAGTTCCGATGCTGAACTCCATCTGTTTCTTTTGGCAATAACTGCCAAAATACCGGTCCTCATTCGGAGTTGTAACTTGGGGGCGACCTGTGCTGTAACGTCTACTCACACTACCATCATCTTCAAAACGTTACCAAAGCCTGGAGATGACACTCTAGGCGATTCCAAGTTCCTCGGATACTTCGAGCTGGGTACGTCCACATTCCAGACAGCCGATAATTCTACTACGTGAAGCATCATCCAAATGCTTCCTTTGTGTCATAACTATGCGGTTGTTGCACTGAAAGACTTTTATAGCGCTTGTGAACAATTTTGCTTCTTCTCAACCATTCCTTAAATACCCCTCTCTTACACTCTCGTCATTGTGACGTACTATCGGCGCCACCTGGTGGTTTCTTGTAATTTGCATATTATTCTTCAAGATGTGATTCTACATGATAATTCTACACATGTGAAATTTTTATTTTAGAGTTGAATTTCTGTGTGATTCTGAATATCCTTAATTTATGGACCTGAGTGTAGATTTAAGTTCCATATGTGGCTTAAAACTAATTCTCAGGATCTCTTATCAGGTCTGAACTTGTTTTTACTATAAAATATATTTTTGAATATTTTATGGTCTTTTGTTCAACATTTTCTCTATTTTTTCTAGTACATTATATGACTAGTATGGATTTTATTTTTTATTTATTACATAATAAAATTCTTAATTTTAGAAAGTACTCTTTAGAGTATTCTCCTATGATCACTAAACTATAACAAAAATTTTGTTTTAAAAAGTTATTAATTAACTGTCGAAAATTTGACTATAGAAAATATTTGTAGTTTCTAACATTCTTTTTCATAAAAAAATTAATTTTCTTTACAAATTTTGACGTGGTTTCTTATGTGTGTGTGTGATATAAAATTTAATAGTTAAATTGTCAGAATTCTCTATTTTGATCCAAGAATTCATCGTTTTATGTCCTGAAATTACTCAGCATAGATTTTATTTGTTATAAATTTTTCATACTGATTTAAATTATTTGCTTATTTTATAGTCAAATATGATTCATTTTCTTTATTTCAGTAATTTATATTTCGACTAATCTTATTTATATATTAATTGCTCACATATCTCCTTATTTAAAAATAATATGGAACTTTTTATTTTATGAAAATTTATTTTAATTTCTAAATAGTACGTATTAGAATAAAAGTACATTCTATTTAAATTCTTCATTAGTTATTCTGTACAAATATCAGAATTCATGAAATATTTATTAAATTTTTAAGCTTTATTTTCTTATTGAAATTGGCAAATAAAAATAATTGCAAAATAATTATTTAAAATATTGCAATAAAATTTCTACCTAGATTTTGTTATTAGTATATTGTTTTTGTGTGAATAATTTAGATTAAAAAATTCACAACTTAATTTTATTTTGCCTCTTTTAACTTTTATGAATACTTATAAAAAAAGATTTTAAGTTATAGTTAACAACTCACTCATGTGAGTCTTTAAAATTAAAATTTCACATGTAATTTTTGCGATTTGATCCTTTCTGTTCATTTCAAATCGAACATAAATTCATGCGAGTTATTGCTAGGGATGATAGCACGCATTTGAAAGGATAGGAAAGAATGGAAGGCGGTGGGTGGTAGACACAAACAAACAGAGGGCTGTAAGAAGAGGGGTGTATACGCAAATTCAATGGTGGACTAGATGTTAATATCGGATGGATGAAATCTCGCGTATTTGAATGAGGGTAATGGGATTTCTCTCTTTCGGGGGTTCCTAAAGAACTTTCTATCCGGAAGGTCGTTAGGACCAGTGAACTGGGCTTCTGAATGGAGTGGGTGCTGTAGAAAGGGGGTGAAAAAAGCTAGCCATATATCAACTGCCATCGGATTATACGAGAGAAAAGAGGTATGTATAGTGAAGGTGCAGGAAGTATTATCTGCCTCGAAGCTATGTTGGGGGTTGTATCCACGATGTATATAAACATCATCACTTTCTCATTTTACTCTCCAAGCGTAATTATAAAAATGATTGAATTTATATGTTTTTAATCTCTACAAAGTCCCCATAGTGATTTCTGTGAATCAGACGTGATATTATTAATGAAGCTATTCTTTATTTATAATAACACAATGTAAAAATAATATATAATCTCAGTATTTTGGCTGTATTAAATTGATCCTTTTAACTTTTAATTATTGTCACTAACATTTAAGGAGTATTTTTGGTAAACTTGATGATGAGATAGGGTTAATAATTCCAAGTCATCCCTACTGTCAATAGCCAATTATTTATTTACCTCTCGTCAGTTATGAAAGTAATACTACGCCTTTCTCTTAATTTCTGTCAAAATTATTTTATACACGCATTATATGACAGATTCATAATCAATTCAAGAACAGAGAAACAATTTCAATAATTTTGAAGCAGATAACGTATTCCCTTGTTCAATCTAATCTATTAGACTATTGGGAATAAAAGCCTCGGTATTTCTCTTTTCCGATACGAGATCTACGAAAGTTTACCTCGTGTTGCATCGAAAAACCATACACGATTAATATAGCAAAAAAAGAACTTTAAAAGAAAATCATTCTTTTTATGACCTTGTGTTATGGTGACAAAAGTGCTTAAAAGATTTTTATATAAATATGGAAATTCGATAATAAATAAAGTTTCATTACTCTGTTAAAATCTTTTAAAAATATCCATAACTTGTGAAGTTTGTTGGAATTCTTCAATGGGATCATAAGTATTGATCTTTATATAAAATGAAAAAAGTACGTAAGAAATAAAATGAAAGCTTTAGAATAGCTTTAGAAAATAATAAGAATGATCATTTAGAGTTTCGATTGATAAGATTTTTTTTTTTATAAATAAATCACTCTTCTTCAATGAAATTTTAGAATCATATCTCTAAGCAGTTGGGGAATAAAAAAGGCTTCGATAATTTCTAGATGCTTATTCTATTCAATTTTAGTAGTTTTATTGAATTCGTTATTGTTATTTACGTTTAAACTATTGTAAAATTCAGACTGATCTAAAACATTTAATACGAGAAAAATAATTATGTTGAAAAACGTCTATTCAGGACATGTATTAAATAATACATATCCTGAACAAGTAATGAGAACTAATTTTTAAATACATTTCAAATTTGTTATCTCCACTTATTTAAGATTCTATCATACTACCAAAAATATTTTAAAATTTTTTTGAATTTTAGATTCCTTTGATTAGAGCATTAATATTTAACTTTAATTACTCTCCATCGCTTGTAAAATGATTTTAGTGAAGAATTATTTTATCTTGCTAAAATATTCCTCAGTAAGTAAACAAATTAGTTTATTGTATTCAATTTTAGAAAAACACTACTTTTAAAAATAAGTATTTTAAATTTTATTATAATAATTTAATTTCTTAAAATTAATAAAAATGTTATTTTTAAAAACTATATTAGTTATAAATTCGCACTATCTATGTAATTATGTAAAAGTTAATTAATAAAAATAAAGTTGACAAAAAATTTTAACTTGCAGTATATATATAAAAAATAATGTAAATTCAAAGTTTTTGTCAATATTGTTTCATGTCCTTGAATTTCACAATGCACTAAAATATTTTCTCTCTCACATTAAATTTTTAAAATGCAATAATATTTTTAAATTTAAACAAAAAAAAAGATTTTTAGCTTTTACATGATAGGGATGAATATAAAACACAAACTTTTTTAGAAGTTAATCCTGCATGCTAGGAAAAAAAGAAAACCTCGTAAATTAGTAAATGTTCACACTTACAAGTAGCAAAGAATAGTGACTTTATTCTTATAGATGTAACTTATACGACTCATTGGTATTTGATTTCAAAATAGTGCCGTCTAACAACTATTAAGATGACATAATGTCAATGTGAAAAAGTGATTAAGCTGCAAATTTAAATGCATGCCAATTTGGTCCTGTTAATGCTGTAAGGAAATTGGAGTTCTTAACATTATGAATTTAGGTACATATAAATATTAAACTTTTTGAATGATTTTATGCCATTTAAAATAATAATTTCCTAAAATTTGCAAAAATTATCCACGAATTATATTTTTTGGTGAAACTGTAGTGTGATAATTATTTTACATTATGTTTTTGCTTTAAAAACTTTTTATATTAAATTTAGTTACTTTTAGTTATCGAAATGTGTTTTAGAAAATAAAATTTCCTCTTCCACTAAAATTTTATTTCTTTACTTTTTATAATCACTATATGTAATAAAAATTAATATAAAGTGTAGATGATGTAATAAAAAATTATGTGAAATTCTTATTCAAATTGAATATTTACTCTATAAATTTGAAATTTAACTTTTTAAAAGTAAAATATTTTAAACTTTGTTGAAATAATTTTAATATAATTTTAAAAATATTTAAAAAGTCTCAAACTCAAATTTAATAAGCAATATAAAGAATTATGTAAAAAAAGAAAAGGTTATTTTAAAAATAAAATTTTTTAATTGTAAAATAATATTTTACTGTAAATTCAAAGCTATTTTAAAACCTTGTAAAGTATATTAAATATCATTTGAAAAATCATTTAAAAAATTGTAAATTGCTAAATAAAAAATTATATTAAAAATGTAAAATTAATTTAAAGACCTGATATACATTTAAAAATATTTTTGTGTCATGTAAATGTTCTTTAATTAGAAAGTTTTAGGTATAAGAGAAGTTAAATTCAATTAGGAGAATAATTATGTTATAAATAAATATTTAACACACAATTATTTTCTTAATTGAATTATTATATAATAAAACGTTTATTAGAATAGAAAGAACTAATTGCACTGTTCAATAAAAATTATAAAAGTTATAAGTAGTAAGTAAATTATAATAATGCATTTTGCTGTGAGAGAAAAGATAAGTTTATCTTTTTTTAATTAAATAAATGTACAAAATGATCGATGTGAGACAGTCTACATGTAATCATTGAAATTGAATGTAACTTGTATTTTGAAGAACATGTAAAAAAAATATCCAACAGCTCAAGGCATTAAAAATAGAGAATAGTAATAAAACAAATTTAAAAGAAATAGCAATTTGCAAAAAGTTTTATTCCATAATATTAAGCACGGTATAAGGCTTTATGCAGATGATTTTTATGTCATAAACACTTTATTACATTTCGTTGAAAAGCTATTCTTAAAAGCAATTATAATTATAAAGCAATTAAAATTCCGATGGCAGAATATTATATCACAAATTGCAAAATAAGTTTAATATATTTATTTTTAATATAAGTTAACATTTTAATTAATGGAAAACAAAAAGTTTAATTTTATTTAAAAAATTAATTTAAATAATGTTTAGTTAATTTTCACAAAGCATTTTCCTCTCTTTTAATTTTCTAAGGTAAAAAAAATATTAAATGAATTTAGAAAAAAGTAAAGAAGGACTTTATAATCTCATTTTTATGAATAATTAATTTTAAGGTATCTTCTTTAATTTTGCTTTTTCTTTATTTTGATTAAACATATTTAAACATATTGTGCACACATTATATAAGATATATTCGAGTTAAATATATTTTCCATTTCACACAGAAGAATTTTATTTAAATCTTCAAGTTTATTTACCTTTTACAAAAAAATTAACTTCAAAATCAAATAAATTTTGAACATTTATAAAAATTCTTATTTAATGTTTAAAACTTATTTAATTTTGAATCAATTTAAAATTTTGAATACATTTAAAACACTGTTATTGTGAAAAGTTATTTCTTAAATTCCTCATATGATGACATTTTGTCATGCGATTTGAATTAAAATTTTCAACCATTTTAAAACAAATCAATATTTATGTAACTGAAATTTATAAAATTTGTACGCCATAAGTTTTTTTACACACACACGCACAAATATTTTAAGAACATATTTTAGTCCTTTAAATTTTTTTTTTTTTTTGGTATAACAAGCTTTTAAAAATTTATCCATTTAAGAATGTTTATATAATAAAAAAGATACGATTTACGAAGAAAGTTTTCATCTATATAATATTTCTTATTAATATTCGTTATTCCATTTTAGTGGTATCATCAGGGAAGAAAAAGAATATCTTGGAGACACTCTTTGAAGAGTTGACTAAAAAATCTAAATACTGAGAAGTGAAGGATTTAAAAATTGTAATGCCAAGAAACAGGTATAAAGCAAAATAAAATAGAAAAAATTTCGAAACCAAAACAAGTTCAATAATTTGATTTTATACACAATAATTAATAGGTATAAGAGCATATGAAATTAAATTAAATATTTTTACCAGATGTGTATGTATATGCAAACTTTTGTTAGTCCCGTTTCAAAAGTCCTTTAAGTCTTAAATTTTTATGTACTAACTTATTAAAACAGGAAATAATTTACATTTATTTTTTAAATAATATTACATTTGATAAAAAAGAAAAATTTAGGTTCCTGTATTCATCTATAAGTAACAAGGAAAAATATTTTCAGTGAAATTTTAACTATGTCAACCACTACACACTACCATTCCAAGTATTTAAATTTTCAGTTTTTGAGTATTTTAAATCAGACATAAAAGTCAAAGAGATGCTCACTCGTGTCCATAAATTAAGGATAATGCACATTCAGGCAAAAAAAAAGAGGTAGAAGCAAAACAAATGTGATATATGAAGATGATATATTATAAATTTATCAGCAATATATCTCTTTTAAATACCTCAAATATATCAAGACCTATTAAATATTTTTTATTTAAACAGCGGCTAAAAAAAGTAAAATTATTGGCAAATATTTTAGCATATAAAAACAATTTTACACTTTTGCAGATTTTTACAAAAAATTGTAGCGAACGAGACATTTATGATTTTAATTTTTCATTATACAGATGCTAAATATTATACTTTACAAGTACTGAAGCAGACGATTTTCAGACTTTTTTTCTCCCAAACTTGCGGCATTTTTCAAAGAGAAACATTCCAAAAAAATTTTTTTTCTTTAATTTTTCTGTTTTTATTTTAAAATTTTTCTATTTGAAACAGATAGAAAGCTGTTTGAAAATTAGGTTTATTATCAATTTAACTTAACAAATAAATTATTTGAAGTCCTTGTAGTTATTTTGAACATGAAATAACATAAAAAAATAACTTAAATTTTGTTTTTGCGTTTGTGAACACAGTGAAGTAATTGAGATGATTCGATGACACCTGCCGCAAGTCGTGTGTCCCACTAGGGAGCTACAAATACCACCAGTTCAATATGGAGCTTTCTCCCTCATAGTGTAGAGAAAAGTGGCGCTGCAGTGGAAAGGAGGGCTTTTGTCTCGGCAGAGAAGAGCGAGTGACAGGGCCACAAAAGCGTGGGCCCCATAAATCAAGAGGCATCGCGTGTCCATTTCCGCGGCCCCTGGACACCTCCCGATAACGCCTTTAATTGAACGCCCCAGTCGCCTCCGCACCTGGGGGCAAGTGATGGGGCCCCGGCAAAATAAAACAAGAGCAATTTCGGAAGTGAGAAAATAGGTATAAAATTATTTTTCGCGGAAGTTGTACTTTCCCTTACTATGAGACAGGAAATACACTTGTTGAATTGCAATCTATTATTTAAAATAAAGCATGAGTTTTCGAGGAGTACTCCTACTCCGTCATAGCTCAAGTGGTTAAAAATATTTTTTTCTATTTTAGTAAAATTTATTAAAACTGTACTTTCTATTTTTTCTGAAGTCGAAGAATAATATAATTGATTAAATAATTCCTCAAAAAAATTTCATTATAATTCATTAGTTTTATTATATTTATAAAATTAGATTGAAAAATAATACACTATTTAAAAAACAAATAAACTTTCTCCATAAAAAAAGTCTTTTTTTTCTTTGAATAATAGAAAAAATAATAATTTCTGATAACCTTGAATCAAATAGTTAAATTTGATCCCTCAAAATATTAATATCAGTAAATATTGTATATTCATGTAATATTCTAAGCAAATAATTTAATTTTCTAGTTGTTCATTTCAAAATTAAGATTCTAAAATTAGGAGTTTCAAAAAATTTTTTAACAACGATTGAAATAGTCCAAAATGTATTTGAGAAGCATACATTTCAATTATTTGGTAAACAGAACACACAAATTAAGATATTCTCATTTCTATATTAATATTATATACGAGATATCATGAATATTATCTAAAAAGAGAGTATATATATATATATATATATATATATATATATATATATATATATATATATATATATATATATATATATATATATATATATATATATATATATATATATTCATGATATATTCTTTAATATTTTAAATGTCTTGGTATTTTTAACCAATATGAATAATTAGATACTATATTTTTTTCGACATATACCATTTTCAGGTGGCTAAAAATAAGAGCCGACGAAAACTGTCATATCACAACATTGATAGAAAATTATTGTATTTGCTATCAAATAAACATAGTAAGTTTTATTATTTATACCTAAATAATCAATGTCTAGAGAAAGGTTTTAAGATTATAATTTTTATTTTAATAAGGCTATAATTGTTTAAAAAGTTATTTTGTGATGATATCTACCTAAAATTATTATAAAATATTAAATATGATTAAAAATTTTATTCCCATGCTAACGATTACATCAGAAATTATTTTATCATATGTTTCTTTTGCATATATTTCTTATTCAAAAGTAAAATATTGTCTCACCTTAAATAATTCCTCAGTTTTACTTGACACATTTTTTTAATAAGAATTTGCTGACATGTCTTTTTTATTCAAATAAATATTTTTTTATCAAGATTTTTGATAATTTTTACTTTTAAGTGTATTTTAAGTATATTATTACCAAATAATGGAATCTTAAATATATATTTTATATTTAAGATTCTATATATGCCTTCTACCATGATATCGTCTAGAATTTCTAGCTAAACAATATAGATAATTTCAGTCATTAAGTAAGTAAAAATTATTTGCCAGCCTCGTTACATCGAAATCAACATTATTAAGAATAACATTAAACTATTACTATGTTATTCTAATTACAGAAAGATTTATGACTTTATTTCCAACTAAAATTACATTTTAAGGTATCCAGATATTTAATCAGAGTGGTTTATAGTATAATAACAAAAACGAATTCTCGGAGTATAAGTGAAAAAATAAATTACCTTTTCGCCAATTCCGTCGCTAAATTCCTTTTCATAGTAGAATACAAAGCGTTCGCATAAAGCGTCACCATTATTTGAAAATCAGAGCAATCATTTAAGAGGGTAATGTATGTGAAAACTCGTTGTTTCATGGAGGACAGGTTAATAAAAGTTAGGAAAATATCGGCTGTCATGGGGGCGTTATTAATGCACTTCATATTGAGCTACGGTAAATAGCTAATTATCGTCGATAAATGCCCCAAAAATGAAAAGTTTGGAATGACGTCTCATTAGAAAGCAATTTATCACGTAACTAAATATTTATTTGATCTGGTAGAGATCATTTTTTTCGAATTTTTAATCTTAAATTGGCATTCCATTAAAGAGAAAGTAAAGTATACTAATTACTTTTTTGATTGAAAAACTTCTTTCGATAACAAGGCAAAAACAGAAGTTTTAAAAAAAACTTATTTTTACAAACATTATTACTAATTAATAAAAAAAAGCAATGAATCATTAAAGTGAATTTTTCTAAAATAATTCTTTTCTCTGAAAATTTAAGCTAATGTTTAAAATATTTTTTTTTAGTTTTAAATTCAACTTATTTTTTTAATCTTATATACTTTTGATAAAATACATGAACACTCAAAAATATCGAAGAATTTTTTAATGTTCATTATTTTGAATCATTATTTACATGAACATTATTTCTTTGGTCCTCAAATTTAGAAAACTTTTAGCACCAGGCACAAAAAGCTTAGAAAAAATACACTAATATCTCTTCAATCATCAAAATTTGTCTATTTTGCTATTTTTGCTGGAATTGGATTAAATTCTTAATAAAATTCTCCTTTACTGTAATATGTGACATTACACAAGAAGTTATTCGAATTATCTGAATAGGTCTTCTATCATTTTCAACTGCAAAATATGAATGGCACTTTTTATTTTTCAAAAATTGATAATTGCAGTCAGAGTAAGATAAAGAAATTTAGAATTTAAATCTAGATTAATTTTTCATTTGTGTTAACAGCTCATTTACTGTCAAGATATTTTTATAAAACTTAAGAGTGAAACAGCTGGATAGAATTTTGATAAAATTAAATTTAGATGAACTTTTAAAATTTTATTTAACAATGTTTTTAATATAAATTACAGAATACTTCATCGATTAAAAAGTCAAACACTTTTACAGAAGTTAAAATAAGGAGAAAATCAAATGAATTTCTTTGATGAATATGTCCTGAATTTTTCCTTTTCCCAAAAATATATAGAAGAAAAATATTTCCAATGCAAGAAGAAGCGATGGGAAACAAAATCACAATTAAAATTTTGCTATAAATCCTTCATGTTAACATTCACAATTAAATAATGCAGTCATTTTTAAGCATATAGGTGTAATTATTTTTTTTAATTTTTCTATTTGCTAAAAGGGTATTTTTTTAATACTGTAACTGAAACTCGGTGTTTCTTAAATTAGTAAAACTTAAAGCAGTCATTTCTTTAACTACTAAGATAACATTTTTATTTATACTTTTTTATGTTTTTCTTGTGGATAAAATATAAATCGAAAACTCCGTATAATTGTGTAACAAAATAAAAATAATATACATTCAAAACTTGAAATTGAAATTCAACAAACCCTACAAATATTTAAGCAATTAATTTTTTATTATAATTTATTCAAAATATTATTTCAAAATCCCTATAAAAATCATCATTATTCTAAAACACTATTTTTAGCATATAGAAAAAAGGTAAAAAGAAAAAAATGTGTGATTTAATATTGAAATATAAATATAACCAAAAATATAATTTAAAACTGTAAAACTGATAGTCCTCTATTTCCACAACCTAATTGTTTATAAGTTATGAAATATTAAACTTTACTTATATTTTTGAATATAAATAATAGTTATAATAATAACAGTTTCCCATGAAATTTTATCTATTAGGAAAACGAGATGATTTATACATTATATTATAAGAATACTTCTTAAAATTTTATATCAGTGTGTAATAGGAAAGATTTTTCAAGACGCACCAACTGCAAAAGAAACAATATAAAATGTTTTCATATACGAATCTAACTTGTAATCTTATTCCTTATTTTAAAATTATGAGGAATTTAAATCATTGATTTAAAACATATGACATAGTAAAAAATTTAACTAATATTTTAACTTCGTTAGAAATATATTTTATAGAAAAGTCCAAAATATTGTCCAACCTTGGCAAGTCCATTTACAACTTTGTAAAAACAAAGTCGACGAAAAACATCCCTAATGAAAATTTTTACTAGCATGTAAGTATTAATTTATAAATATTAAATTGTAAATATAAATAAAATAAACAAAATGTGTTATTTTTAATTTTATTCAGAAGTATATAAGCTTTTACCAAAAACCTTTTGGGTTTCTTAAGTCGCCAAAAAAATAAAGAAAACTTAGCATTCTATAATTTGTCACTGAGAAAAATATAACAATTCATCCTTTTTAATCTATGCAAACATTTATAAATTGAAGCAATAAAAGGCTTTTGATGAAAATATTTAATTTTTACACTTTACAATTAGAATGAATAATAATCAGGATATTAAGCTGCAAATATAGTCTTACAAGCAAGAATTGTTTCAAAATAATGTATATCTTAAAAAAGCTAGATCCATTTTGATTTTAGATCTGATTATACTATTTTAGATCTTACCTAAATGAAAAATAAGTTTAAAAAATTTTTAAGAAAGTTGTTGAATGGAAAAAGGATACATACCTTCTTTCTAGATATAAGAAGGCGGCAAACAAATTTTCAATAAAATCGTACGTAGAAATCAATATCAAAATATGTATTTACAGTTTTGTTTCAATTCTGAGGTGTATGAGTTAGGAATTTTAAGAATTTCGAATATAGATTTTCCGCACAGAAGAATTCATTACTAAAGTTTATCACTATTTTCCGCCTTATCTTTTTAACTTACTCGAAAACTAATGCACATAAGAAACATTTAATTATACAATAAATATAGAAATGTAAGAAAGAGACATTAATATTTTAGTTCTTTAAGAATCATGTAAGCCACGTATTACTAAAATTATTTTTCGGTACTAATTTACCACGTAGATTTTATTACATTGTAATCTTTTTATATTGCTGAACAGCCATTTATGTATTTTACTAACAAAATATTACTATGCAGCTATTTAAGTATAATAAAAGTAAATTAAAAACTAAAAAAATTATAGTTAACAAGTTCAAAAATTTGAGGACAAGATAGTAATCAAAGTTAATTAAAGTTAATTTGCCTATCAGAGAAAATAGTAATTTCATCGTCAATTGCATCATAAAATCATGTTATGATTAATAATTATATCTACCAGGTTACAAAATTACTAGAATGTGTTTTTAGATTATAATAAATTATAAATTTTCTATGCATTCATAATCTGTTATTTAACAGCTAAATATTTATTAACAGAAATATTTTAAGTTGTTCTTTTAGGACTATCAATTATTTTGCAATAATTTAATAGCCTTAACAAGACTATTTTGATGTTGATACTGCATTTTATATCAGAAAAATTATTTTAAATTGTTTGCTTTTCGATATAAATTATTAATAGTACCTGACATGTAAATGATTTGAAATGAGAAGATAAGAACTAATAGTTGTAGAATATGAAAGCAGTAAAAATATCTAATCAATCAAACTAAAATTTAAATCTTGGATGACACAGAACATGTTGTAAACTAGTTCGAAAGGTGAGAACTTTTGGTGGAATCGTGAATAGGGGTCTGACTCAGCTCTCAACTAATCTGAACTTGCATTCATGGAATGATATATATGACAAGGCAGGTGCTTACGCCTACAATTGTTCGTAGCTGCAGTTTCAGACTAAGTTTTATTTTTTATAAAATTTTTCATCCAATAAGATATTAAAAAATGAACCTCAAAAATGAGTAACTTAGATTCATGGATTTTTGAATAAACTGTTAACATAAAGTATTGCATGAAGTATTAAAAGAACAGCATAATAAATTTTCAGCCCAAAAATGGAAATCAGTACAAGCTTAAAACTCCATCAAACAACTTAAATTTAGAGCAATTTAAGTATACATAATTGAAAATTGCTAAAAAATACATTAGCGATGCGTTTTTATAAATTTCTAAAAAAGCCATAACTTTTAGGATAAAACATTATTTTAAAGAAATTATTTTTCAAAGATTCCAATGATCATAATGCTTTATAAACAACAATTCATTCAGTTAAAAAAAATTATATATCATTTTCTTAAATGATTAAGCACTTAATAAATTTCGAATTTAAAATGGTATACAATATCATCGATTTAAATTGTTTACCCATCATTATCGAATTAATTCATAACAATTAGAATATGCTTTGATAAACATTTTTTTACAGTAATGTAAAATTGCACTTTAGTTTAAAATAAATAAAAAAAGTAATAAACACACTTAAACTTCATTTAGGATTTTTAGATAATACATTTTGAAGGAAAACCAATTTGAAATAGCTGTTTCTAATCACTGAAAGTTACCCTTACTAAGACATTTAGAGCGCGTTTTATTTCCAAATTAAACTGAAAAATCATCCTTTTAGGAATAAAATAATTTAAAAATAGTCGAATAATAATAATTTAAAAACTATGATATAGCTGTTACAGGATTAATTGCGAATTATTTCTTACCGTATCATAACAATAATAGTTTAAAATTAATTAATGGAATTTCAAATCGGGTAAAAAAAATAATAAACTGTGAAATTCTTATGACTGAGAAAATTATCCTTTATTTTATGTTTTATAATGTTGCCACTTTAAAAAATTATTTTAAATTATAATACCATTATTATTGAATTCAATTAAATTTTTTATTGAATAAACTAAAAATATAATTTAACAAAACTTACTGGTTGTTTTGAAGATCACTGCCACAGTTTTCCAAAGTCAAGGTAATCCACAAGAGTAAAATAAAAAGAAACTCATCTGCAATAAAATAATTAGCACTTTCTCTTTCGTTTCACTTCTTTTTTGTTTGTTTTTTAACTTTTCTACACTATCAGAAAGTCGTCTGCACACTAAAACTGTGTTCGAACAACCGAAGTCAAAAGGTTCGGGGAAACTCGCAGCAGCGCCATCTGAGTGCGCAGAGGAGGAACAAATGTTTTCGCCGGCAAAAGAAAAGATGCGCAAGCGGAACAAAACATTTTCCTTTGCCGTGTTGACGGGACACTCATTAATGTCACTCACCGCGTTCGCAGGAGGAAGTCTTCCTTTATTGCGGGAAGATATAGAATACCATGAAATTCTCATTATTAAAAATAAATCAAATATTGAAAAGAATTCCAGAGCTCACAAATGTGTCAGATTTATTCATGATTTATGAAAATAAATAGAAATTCTTCTTTGAAACATAATTCCTTTTGAAATTAGCTATACAATTCGAAAGTTATCTTGGATTATTCTAATGTAAAGATTGATTATAAGAATCTAATTCAGTTTAGTTCATATTCTGTTTATAATATGAATTTTAAGGATTTATTTAGCAATTGATCTTTTGACAATATTATATATTAATTTTGCATGAAATTTCTTAAATTGAACTAAAATTGTATATAATATTTATTAATGATATTTCAGTACTGCTTTTTATATCGAGAATTCATAATAAAATATTCAATAATTATAGAATCTATTTCTCGCGAAGTGAGAATATTAAAATTACATACTATTTTTTAGACTGAGATAAATATATAATTTTAATTTTTCATATGTCATCACATTCGTGGAGATTTTTACGCAAGCATATTTAAGTGCTTTAAAATACTCATTTTCCTCTCAAAATTGTAAGAAAATACTCAGTTGTTTCTAATTGATGTCTTAGGATATCATCAAATATCATGTATATCATACCAAAGAAATGAGTCCAAAATCATCTTAGAAAATCTAGACACTTTCTTGATAATTATTCATTAGTACGTTAACTTTCTGAGAAAATTCGAAATAAATAGAATGAATAGCTTGATTGGGAGAAACTTTATACTGATGCAACTTCTATTTTAATGCTTATTAAGGAAAACAGTATTCATTAATTCCAAATTTTTGTTTCAAACTTAAAAACTACAAAAAGTGCGTTTAGTAGTCATGAAGGTTAATTTTTACGTGAATATATAATGCTACACTTGCCTACATAATAACGTATAGATTTTGTATAATTTACATTGACGTATACTAGATAAATACAGACCAATTACTACATACTTTAGGTGAGTACGAATACATAATTTATACTTTTTGTTTGACAGTCGGTTTCACAGATTTTTCTATATTATTTTGTTGAGTTATAAAAATAAATTCCAACAGATGCTCAATCTGTCTTAAAATTTTTCATATTGGTCAACAAAAGGCTCTATGTGTCGGTAAATAATTTGAAATCTAACGGAGGATTTAAATTATAAAGGGATAAAATTTCACACGGCTATCGTTATTTTAATATTGTACCCAATTTATCACAACACTATAATTTAACCACATTATAGGTCACGACGGTCGAAAAATGAACTAATATAAGATATTGTTTCGAGCTTAAAGCAAAGCTACCATAGAATATAATAAGTTTATAGAGAAGAATATTAAATAGCATATCTATTTATGATTGGTATAAGGTACTTATACTAATGGTATAATTGGAAGGAGAGTTTGGAATCGGAAGTCAAAAACTGGAAGTGAAAGTCTGGAGGTCGGTTAACGCATCAACCGTCCAAGAAACAATTGGCTGTTCGAAAAAAATTCTGAAATTAAATAATGTGTAAAAAAATATATTGCACTTTATTTAGACTGCTTGAAGACAAGACATGATCGGTATGAGCAAAAGAACAATTCGTTTGATCCTGAGGGAAAATTTAAAGGAAATTATAAAGCCTGTATTTTGAATCCTCTGAGAATTTTACGTTTTCAAAGGAATCTTCATGCTCCATTTTATTTACCACCCAGATTTAACCCTCAGTGAATATTATTTGTTCAATAATTAAAAAAGATTATTTTAAATTCGTTCTAATATTTATGCTTCTGCAACTAATTTCGGACGAAAATTTCAAGTTTTAAGAAGTGTTTTAACTGCTATTCCTATTACATTTTATGTAAAAACGGATCTAGTAGAAAAATTTTTGAATATGATGCCAGAATTTTAAATAAAAGTAATATCAGTTCTACATTTTTCTTTATAGAAGTCCGAAAAATCTTGAAATAGACTGTGAAATAGGAAAGTTATACTGAATGATTTTTATATATAATATTATGTAATCAACTTTCAATAGTCACTTTTAATAGCCATTTTTCCGTTCAACAATTTATAACATTAGTATTTTATTCTGCATCAAAAACATACAAAATTAGGCGTATAATACGTTTCATAAATATTTTGTTACGGATTTTATCACATTTCCTTTATTATTTTGGCCAAATGAATTATAAATACTTGCTCAGTTATACAGTTCAAAAAAATATCTGATAACATTTATAATGACGTTAAAGCTGATTCTTACGAAAATATTGCAAAGATTGTTCTATTATAGAATTCCCAAACAGAAATTTCATTAATACCCAATAGTAGCATTAATATTACAAGTTTCGAAAACTGAATAATTATTTTTAAACAGGAGTTTAATTAAAAAGAAATTAATAATCTGTAGCACGCACAATGATTTAACACTTGAAAAATATATTGTTCACATCATTTAAAAGTCAAAATAAGTGTTTTTTCCCTACGCATATAAAATAGTTTGTTCATTCTTTCATCTATAAAACTGTATTATTGATACGTTTTTCGATTATGAATTAATAACATTTAGGAAATTTAGAGCCTGCAAACAATCAAGATGAATCAAAGAATAATCAGATGATATCAACTTTAAATCTTTCTTATATTTTATTTTAAAGTAATTGAATCATATTATAAAATTTATAATACATATCTATACCACTTTGACTTTCAAAGATATAAAAAAACATCGAATTTCTATAGTATTTAAAAATTCCTGGCATTTCATAAATATTTTTTGTCAAGTTACCATGAATATTATTCATTCTTTGAAGAGGTACAACAAAAAAACTCATTGTCATCATTTTTTCATTAAAAATGATATAATATAAAAAAAATTATTAAATAAAAATTATTAAAAACATATTAAATAAATATAAATAAATATTAAATAAATATACACTAATAAAGAAAAAGAGAATTGGAAATACTTTTTCTAAAATAAGATTTGTGCTCCAGTTTTTTATTAATATTTTAGAAAAAACTCAGTTTTTTTTCTTTTCTTTTATTTTATTTTAAATTACGATGTCTTCCAGCATTAACACATTACTTAAATTTCTCATTAATTTTCTATGTAATATTTGAAATTGTATGGAGACATGGTTTTGTATTTTTGGTTTATTTATTTAGAAAATGCCATAGTCAAAGCTATTTTAAATATTTTCTTGTAATTAATTCTTTTTCGTATTTTTAAGCGATCATTTTCTTATTTTTTTTTAACTTTTATTTGTTGAAATTTAATTTGTAATCTCAATCTGATTGAAAATGTTTCCTCTGAAATTGATATTTTAGTCAATATTGCATTAATTGTCAAAAATATAGGTAAGCAATTCAAAAAGAATTGAGCAGTATGTGTTCTAATAGCACCTAATTTTATAAAAAAAAAATGGTTGTCATGTCATATTTCTACGGCAAATACAAATAGTAAAGTTCATTTTCATTGATGCCTCGGCACATGAGTATGTCATTCGAAATGTCATGTAGAAAACTAGGATATATCATAAAAAAGCTAATTTCCAGTGGCAAATATTGTTGTACGTAAGATTATAATATGCATTTCTCTACTGGAAGTATCCAAAATATACAGTAACGTTCTCTATGCTGACAATCCGTGGTGTCGCAAAAGTAGATGCAATTGATGTATACAGTGTTTTAAAGCACTGTGTCCAAGAACTATATACCACTATATTTCTTTCGCTATGGTGTTTGTGATCTGATGGCTTGCGAATCTCTCCAACTAGATTTCTAATAAAAGGTTTTGATTTTTCAAGACCTCCTTTAATCCAAAAGTAGCCAAATTTCGAATGTTTCCAATTATAAGATAGTTCAAAGCTGTTGATGCTGAATTTAGTTGACAAAAAGGCTGCCATAAGTTCCAACCTTGGCAAAAACAAGGTTTTCAAAGGAGCTACTCTGTTTTTAGAAACAACGTAAATTGCACTTGCACATGAGGACAACTGATACATACGTTTTCATACTAGAGTCTGAAAAAATTGTAGTTAAAAACTTTATATAGTTATAAACTGGAATTTCAGCAAAATAATAATGTGACAGAAAAATTTGTCATCAGGGATTTTTATTCCGCCTGCTTTTCTGAGCTGAGACTAAAGCAACAGGCACAGGTCATCATCGCATTTTACACATGATTATCAAACATCTTACATCAGGCACTTAATTTCTCTCTCTCTATTATATATATACATAAGTTTTTACAGCTATCCCACGCTATGCCCGAAACTTTATAAGGAAGATTTCCTTCTCCTATGGTTTCAGAATTTTCTATTGAAAAAAATATTATGTTCTTCTCTTTTAATGATTTTCGTAAATCTTCAGAATTCTTTCGCTGCTGAAAATTTCTTTGGTTTTTGGTGTGACGGATAAAGCTTGTTCTACAGTCTCATGACTTCCGATTATACAGTCCACGTAGATATTATCTTTTAAGAACGAAACAGTTCCAAAATACTTTTCAAAATGCTTCACTTCTTGTCGTTGCCAATAAAAAATAGCTATTATTTATCCCGAACAAAACTCCTGGGAATCTGTAAACTTTACGTGGATTAGATGGACTTTTGTCCATTGGGTGCTTGGTCAACAAAAAATCGCTTGACGATCTTCTTCGTGGACTATAATATTCATAAAGGCTTGTCGCATATCGGTAGTAAAAACTATGGACTTAAGTTTAACTCTCAAAAGAATATCAAAATTTTCTGGTTATAAGTTTGGACCAACATATAAACAATCATTCATGGAAAAATTCGAAGACTAAATAAAAGTATCAAAGACCAATACTGGTCACACTGGTAATTTACTGGTCACATCGGTTAAAGATTTTTCTATATGGTAGATAAAACATGTTTTCAGTTTCATTCGAGTTAGGTATTAACTCAATAAATATTTGTTTTATGTAATCATCTATCACTTCTTTGTATTGTTCAAGATGAATTTCTAAGCAATTTTCTTCCTAACCGGTCAAATCTTGCTTCAGTGATTTCTCTTTTTGTATCTGAATTTTGTTTTTCGTTTCCAGAGCAACTGAACTGTATATTTTTGATTTTCAAATTCAACATTTACCAAAACTTCATTTTCAAAGGAATCTCCCTTAGTGCTGTCATTTAATTGCAGAGTTTTCCAAATCCCAAACTCTCCTTACTGCAGAAATTTCCTAAAGATTTTTCTCAGCTACTACATTAAATATGAGAGAGTTAATCATCAGTTTCTCGGCGTGTTGTAGGCACAAACCAAAAATGCATTCAACAGCTAGGAGACTTTTATCCAATGACAATTCTGTAATAGTAATCTGCCCCAATCAAAATGTTATAGGCTCAATACTATTATATGGGTCAGCAAAGGTAAAATTTCTTATATATATATATACATATATATATATATATATATATATATAGATATATATAAGATATGTATATATATAGATATATATATATGTATATATAGATATGTATATGTATATGTATATGTATATGTATAGATATAGATATAGATAGATAGATAGATAGATAGATAGATAGATAGATAGATAATTCTAAATTTACAATTATTTCTTTTGTTTCAGGAGATAATATGTCTGAACCTGATATTTCTTCTGTAACCAAAGCTACTATTTCTATCTTTCAGTATGGGAAAAGTTTGTAATTTAATGTCGTGTACTAACTACATCATACATTTTTATATTGTCTTTTTGCTCCTGAAAGTAAAGACAATCTTTCTTCTCTTAGTTTCACGATATTTAATTTGTCAATTAATTTCTGACAATAAATATGCGCATTGAATCGCCAATCTCACAATTAATAATTATTCATTTTACTTTTAAACAAGTTTGCAATAATATTTTCTTTTTTTACTATGCGAAATTGCTGAAATCATCGATGATGGAACTTCTGATTCCCGAATCTCATCATTTTCATCCTTTACGATTCAAAACAAATAGTCTGGATGCATTCCCCCTCCCATGTGTTAAAAATTATTCCCAATTCTATGCTTTACATTAAGGCATAAAAAACATCTGCCGAAATCGTTTATCTTTTTTTCTTCTATGTCCAAGTTACAGATCGCCGAGTGATTCTTTCTGCAAAACATGCAATATTCATTAGAGAAAAAACCGAAAAGCCGCAAGTGTAAATGATTTAGTTTTTTTCTTTTTGAAGGGTGCGGTCGATCTGGCCTTGGGTTTTGCAAGCGGCTTGTACGAAAGTGGAAGTGTTTCTCTGTTTTTAATTTCCAGCTCGATAAAACTTAACAAATCATGAATATCGGGCTCGTATGAATCTTTTATATTTTGACTGTTATATTCAAACCTTAAATCACTTGATGATATTTTTAGTATAACAACAGCACAATAAGCATTTAACTATAAGATTTAAGTTCAACTCCTAAGATTGCAAACTTCTCACATTATTTCCGATTTCGTCATCTATTCTTTTTAACCTCAAAATATCATTCGATTTATACACGGGGGAGAAATTTAACAATTCATTCATATGATGATTTATTATCAGGGCTTTACAACCAAATCTTTCAAAATCTTCACAGCTGAATCATTATTATAATCTAAAATTTCGAAACATGCAATGTCCTTCTACGCCAGTCCAACTAAATATGCTTTAAATAACTATACATATCAGTTTTAGTCAACTATCTATAATTATTTCTTATTAGAAAGTTTGAATGAATTCCAGAAACTAGTAAAATATGCTATATGACCAAAAAAAATTTTAATACTTAGATAGTTTTTGCTTGTTTTTCTTCTTTATTAGAGTTTTGATTTGAGTTTTCTGCGTTTCAGTGGAAAGATTATAGCAACATAATCATTTACTGCGTGATCATTTTTAAGCACGAAAAATTGCCAGTGATATTTTATCGGGATAAAAGTGAAGATTACGGTCAGAGCAGCACCATTCAGCGAAACATTTTTCACTAAGCGGAGGTGACGTAGGTATTAGAATTTGATTAGCAACCCAAAATGGCAGCCAATCGGCTCTTTGTAGAAGATAGGAATCATAAAAACCAGGAAAAAAATGGAAATAAATCGCTAAGCTTATAACGCAGTATAAGCTTACAGCAACCATATTAGGAATTGATTTGAAATAATTTGAAAATATTTCAAAACTAAAATTGAAGGAAATATGAGGAAATAAAGTAACTCTGTACAATTATAAAAAAAATTGAATTTTTTATCTTAAAAAAATAACATTTTATAACCTCTATTTAAAAATAAAGAGAACAATTTAAGAATCTATAAATGAATGTTTGTAATTAGATACATGCTTAATAAAATATTTTTGATAAATCCAATTATTTTACACAGAATTCTGTAAGCCATTAGAACATAAAAGTACAAATTTTCAGATTTCATTTAAAGATTTTATACAATATTATCCCGTCAAACATTTACATTGAAAAATACCAGTCCTTAATTTAAGCGAAGAAATATCGTTTTATACAATCCCTGAAGTTTAAGAATTTCTGCGATAGCTTGTAAATTAAGAATGAAAATCTTGAATAATCTATAAAAATATTCATTAAAAATATATTCCTTTGATGGATCCAATAGCAGGATTATGGAATAATATTGCAGGAAAGAATATCCAAAAATTTGGAAATTAGAACAAGTCTGTAGCTTTGTTTACAATTTAAAACTTAAATACAATTCAATGCCTGCAAAATAATTAAAATAAAATTCTTTCCTTCAGTTTTCGTCTCTAAATGGGATCATAAATTTCAGGGGGATTACTTTCTTTTATGGAAAAAATAAAACTCTTAAGAATATCAATGGACGTGGAATGTATTTTTCTTGCACCATATGTATTCTGCAAGATAGGAATAAAACTAATCATCCACTATATGTTAAGTACCTTCCACAAAAGCTTCTTTCTACTGCATTCCACGTTCTTTCTAGAGTGTTAGTATGCGCGTCTGGATGATTGTTCTTAAAATAGAGATTATGATTGACTATTATACGCTGAAGCCTTCGTCCAATAAGCAATTGTATGCTTTCCAGTAGTCAGAGATAACCACGCTACCAGGATTGACATTCTCTTTCAGAATTTTCAATAACACTTCTTTCATTCTACTTTCAACTACTTTCATTAAACATTTGTTCGATTTTTCTTTCAACACTTCCAAAAACCCACCTTCCATTAACTTTCTACCTCTATTGTACTTGCGCTTACCAAACTTCCTTTCAGCAATTTCCACAGTTAGACTTGGTCCTCCTATCATTTTATTTGTTATTAGACAGACTTCAACACACACCTCGGAACAAAATATTTGCCAATCAGTCACCGTATAGTTAGAAATCAATTCATTACATATAACTTTATTAGAGAACTCTTTTACTTACAAATACAATATTTGCAACATCACACTCACAGGCAGTCGCCTAAAGAAAACCAGGAACTTTTTTTGTACGCTTCTTTTCACATGATGCTTAGTAATATCATTCACATAGCATCTCCATTCACACTTGTAGCAGATGTCCATTCTTTCGAAAAATTTCATTTGCCAACCACATTTACAATAAAAATAATCTTTAGAGAAATTAAACCAACATTCAGACAACTATTAATAACTTCTTTCTACTCATCACTCAAGCGGAATACATCGCCTAATTTCACAGGCTCCTTCTCAACGTTATATATTCAGGTGAGCTCGAATTTCAAAAATACACCGTTGCATCAAATGCAAAATTAAAAACGGAATAGCGTAAATTCGAATTATGGCCAAGTGTTGAAGTGCTCTTCATACATTAGTCATGAATAGTGGGCAAATCAACTGCGAACTCTTCTACTTTGGATAAATTTTCAATTTGTTTACCGATTTCATTTAAATTATTGCTTTTAGGAATAAGTTGATTTAGGCATTCTTCAAATAAATCCAAATTTTCAGTTTTTATTAAGTTTTAAATCTCATTCGCTAACTTAGTAGTAACACTTCCCATAAAGGATCAATATAAATATATTTTATTTAAGTTCCATTTTTAATTAATCTTGCATGCAAAGAACATAAAAGTATAGATCCTACTTCGGTTGTCTTCACAAATTACACAGGTGGTACCAAATGCAGTAAATGCAATTTTTACATAATCTAACGATATCAATTCAAGAATCAAAGTTCGAATCAAAAACCTATTGTGTGTACCAAAATAACATATAATCATTTCTTGGCCATGAAAAGGAAAATCAAATAAAATTTAAGATATTCTAACTATTTCAGAATAAATCTAAAATCGAAAGAATGCATTCAAAACATGACTCGGGAGACTAAATAAGATCACATATTGCAACACAAAAACAATTTTAATAAAAACAAAAGGTAGTACAGTAAGCAATTTATATAAATTTAAAATAATCAGTAAGGTTTTCGCGAAATCTAAAGGAATTTCTAATTCCATCGAAAGGTAGGAAGTACTTCTCTCAATGGATACAAAATCTAAAAAGAATGAAATCATACAAATTGGTGACAACGCCACCTGTTAAAAAATTTTTCTACATCACCATACATTTGAATTGTATCATTGACTCTTACGGTTAGAACTGTGATCAATCTACTTTTTTAAACAGGTTAAAACTGTGACCATTTTATGTTGATAAAATCACAAAATATGACACCCTTTTTGAAATGCTTCGATGTATTGTGATTTATGTTCGCGTTGATATATGTGTTCACAACCATAAAAAAGGCATTGATACTTGAGGGTATGTTGTCAATAAAACCACTTGAGTCCATTGACAATTGTCATTATAAATAATTTTCTAAATTATTAATTATTAAAAATTATTAAGCGAATAATAAATTTCGTTGCATTACCCTTTCGGTTAATTCTATCGAACGTTTATTGATTGATGTTTTAAGGTGAACCCATGTTGCATGTCAATTAACATCACTCTAAGCTGACATATTTGGTTTAAATTATTAAGCTGATGTGCGGTTAATTATTACTTTTTGCACACTGAAGGAGATAAACTCTGATAATTTATATTATCGATGCATACAAGTCAAGAAATTTTGAATTCCCTAACATAACCCAAGGCGGAATTCCTCATATATCTACTTTCAATGGACATTTAGTATTTAAAATACATAGATAGTTGTGTGTTTATGTGGTGTCATGATTAAATTATTTAAACTTTTCATCTAAATCATTTGAATCCAAACTATAACGTTGTAAATAAAGTTGCATATTGTTGTATATTATAGGTCCAAAGTCTACTTATCACATGGTTTTTGATACTTAGATGTATAACCATAACTTGTAAGAAAATCAAAACCGTATTCAATTTTATTAATTCATAAATGTCTAGAACCTAAAAGACAAAGTTTAAGATCATGAAAGTTTTTCAATCTCTATGCGAAGAGTATACAAAAAATATATAATTTCATTCATTTCTTCACACCATGGACAACATATGGTGAATTTGGTCTATTTATTGACTGAGACTCGTAGTATCATTTTACAGTAGTCATTATTAATATACAAATAACATTGCGTAAAAAATAGAAACAAATCAATTTGGAATGTTGACAATTGTGTGTGTGGAGACAGAGAAGCAAAATTTGACTTTTATAGCATTCAGCTACCTTTACTGAAAATATGCAGTCAGTTGAAAAAATATTTGCTAAGGCTCTTAAGATATTGGTTGGAACCAAAATAACTAGAAAAATGATGCTTGTCGGATGAATCAGGATTGAGTTTGGCAAAAACTGGTAGTGCAAATTTTGAACAAATTTCAAGTGTCCTTGAACTTATTTGTCAACAAGGTATTTTAGAAACTGGTGGGACAGATAATGGAATCATCTTTTTTTCCATATATCTTAATTTTCTGCTCAGTCTGGAACTCAATAATAAGATTATTTACGAACACTCATTGAATTTAGGTATCTAAAAGGGAGCTAGTAGGATATCCGCCCCATTGATGACCATTGCTACTTTTTTCGTCGCCAAGCTAAACGCATGTTTATAGAACAGGAAATTTCCCAAATTTCCAAAAATAAGCATTTTAGAATTTTTTAAATCAACTAATGGCATAAAAAATCTAAAAATTACTACTGGAAAATTAATAAAAATTTGTTATGTTGGGTTTGGCTTCTCGCCAAAATAACCGGTAAAAGAAATCAAATAATAATAATGGACTTACTTCATATGACGCCAAGCTCACATGTCGAATATGTTCCGTGGTATTTTCTGTTTGATGCATCCGTTGTATAAACTGTGTTAAACTTGAATAGGTTACAAGAAGTTTAGGGATATTTATTTCGCCATCTTGTTCGTTTGTCTCCAATTCATCCATGTTAGTTTCATTTTTCAGTGAAACTAATTTTGTAAAATGTTATTATGGTAAAGTAAAATGGTGATTAAATTTAAAATACAGAGTTATTTTGGCAAAAAAAATTGGCAGTTATCAAAGCTGCCATATAAACTGATTTATTATCATGTATATAATTCCTTAAAAAACAACTTTGACTACAAATTCGTCTTGCAACGATAAAGCATTTTCTCTTCGTCAAAATACTATTTTTCATATTTGCAGAAAATACTCAGTTTAGTCAAACGGAGAAGAATCTGCAAAGGTTTTCTTATTATCAAATGAGAAATTGCAAAAAAGTAATTTTGCCAATGCCCGTCTGCGCTACTAGGATTTAATACTTTTTACTCTATTGACTTAAAAAAGAATATACATGATAGTTAGTTGATTTTTAAAAAATACAATTTAGTTAAGAAATATATATAAAATCTTCGAATTGAAACGTAGGATAAAAAAAAATCGAATTGAAAGTAAAACAAAAATTTCAAATGCTATTGCCACTAAAAAGAATCATATATATGACGTAAAAATAATGTAAAACACGAGAAAAATCAAATCTGGCAACAAAATAATCCAAAAAGAAACAAAAACTTAAATTGGCAACACTATAATCAAAACAAAGGACGCTAGATTTGGCGGGAAATCTCTTATAGGGCTTTTCCTACCTATACCCTAAGCAGAGATAGAACTTTCAAGATGATAATGAATTCGGTCTGAAATCTTTCGTACTTGGTTTGAAGGAAATGGTAAAGGTTTACTATCGGTTACCCATTGATTGTTTGACGATTTTTTGCACACTAAGGTGTGACTAACAAGATACCCGTTGAAGCTACATAAAAGCTAACCAGAGTATAAAGATTACGAAATTAAATTTAATCGCCAAATTCTTAGCCAAACCAAGGGGTACCCGATTCCACACCGAACCAAATGGAAATTCTGAACAGTTTTAACAAAACATTTGCTTTTTTAGATTGCCAGTTATGAAATGTCTCAACGTGTAATAAACATTATCAAAATGTCAATTTACATATGAAATTCTACATGGACAATCGTTTCATAACTATGCGCATCTGTGAAGGCTGCATAAGAAATATCTCTCCATAGCATTTCTAATATAATCACATCAGAGTGTTGTGTTTAGTCTTGCCAAAAACGTCTTACATGATGTTTAGAGGTATTTTGATATTTTTTACTGTAGTATTTTATTTGACATCATATGACAAAATTCAAAATAAGTCATTAACTGAATACTTTATTACATGAAATGAGTATTTGACTTTCTTAAACGAGAAACTGTCTATAAATTCCATACATAAATATAAAAGAAGAATTCATTTTAATATCATGATAATTGTATCCGTCTTCCTTTTGAAGTTTCCTTTTCTGAAAAGTATCTATAGACATACTTTAGATAAAATCTTGATAAATACTTGAATTTTAATCAAGCCATCTTTTAAAGCAGTTTTTGAAAAATTAAATATTGTCTTTCTTTTTCTCAAAAAAAAAAAATAAAAAAAAATTCTTTGATTAAGAACAAATTATTGAATTTTTTAAGGTTTTAATATGTTTTCCTGAAATCAATCAATGGTAAGTTGTATAATGTTACTTCTGACAAGAATTTATTGAAAAATAATACTCTAATTTTGAATTGAATTTGAGGACATGGGTGAATGATAATTAATATTGCCTTAAAATTCTTTGGTTTGATAAAAAAAATTTCCTTAATATTATATAAGAATTATTTATAATAAAATAGTTTCTACTTATAAGAAATTGCTGCATTTTTGTCTTTCATTTTTATACATATTATTCCCAAATTATTCATTTATTATATTTTCTACAATGCTAACTTAGCAACTAATCAGTTTTCAAACAACAGAATTGTTTATTAAAGTATCCTGGTGGGGATCTCTAGACATATAACACTATTTTCATTAAGAACTTATTCGTGTTAATTAATGATTGACATTTCTTCATACAGTTTTAATCAGAAATTAAAATCTAAAATGGCTTCAATAGTTTTATTATAATTCATCAGTGGAAAAGTGATTTTTAGCTATGAATATTTCCTAATCTTTATCAACGTAAAAAAGGGCATTCATATGTTTTTGTGTTAGTTACAGCTATGCAACACTTCATTTTGTTAATGTCTTTATTCTATCAATCTTATTCGCAAATCTCTTATTTTTGTAAAGGTCATTTATATCTTTTCAAATAAAAAAAAGTCATAATGTATTTTTTATCAAACAATATAAAGCATTATTTGTACTATTTGATACATATATTGTTCAAGTTGTTTATTACGAGGGTCATACAAAAAGTCAAATTCCCATGACTCCAAAAGATGGCTCCGCAAAATGACCGAAACCCAAACGTACTTGTAGGATAGATTGTGGGTGTGATTATCATGTTATAATTCTATAATTTTTAGATAACTTATAACAAAGTCCTTATAAATGCGCAGAGATGTCAGCTCTTATTTCTTATCCCGCTGACAGCAAGGTGCAACAGTATACGTTCCATGCTCTATTGTGCAATTCTAGAGAAGTTGACCATTTCAGAACACAAGAGGCGTGGGATTCTCAGTCCTGGTTGCAACACAATGTGTGTGGTTTTCATTATGTTCGAGTTACAAATTTCCTTTTTGAAAATATTAAAATCTTAAAATCACGACTCAGGATTTAAAGGAAATTAATTTTAATTAACATCACGGACACTTATTTAAAGATATTAAGTATTTACATAAAATCAACATCAAGTAAGAAAAATATTGAAAATTAGTCTTTTTCACAAACATGCAGTATCCATCATCTTTTTCCTCGTTCTTCCCCTCTTCTCCTCGCCTTCGTCAAAGCTTTCCTTTACGAGACTGACCATCGCGCCCTCACACTGGTGTTTTGTTACTCCATGACAATTCTTGTCCTCAAACGGCAATTTCCACAAAAAATTGTTGGGAAAGTTTATTTGAGAAGTATTTCACCATCCATTGTATAGCACCGAGTTTGCTCCAAGTGACTATCTGTTCTTGCACCTGAAGAAATTCCTGTTAGTTATGAAGAAGTACTGACAGCTGTGACATGTTGGCTCCATTCCTAGGGGGCAGACTTCTGTGATACTGAAATACAAAATATCGGTTTGGTAAGTGCTGCTATTTTGATGGTTCATATGTTGACAAGTAGCTGAAATATTGTTGTAACTTTTTCAATAAATCTTTTTAGTTAATTATGTTTTTTTAAAAGCCCTGAAAAGTTTACTTTCAGGGTGACCCTCGTATAATTTCCAGGTTGTTGAGTTGACCTTTCTTTTCTAGTTCGATAGAAGCAGTTAATTTGCCGCATTTAAAGTGGAATCAGGAAATTTCATCTTCACATTTATCATGAACAATATACAGCATTCGTGAATAATTTAATCTCTTTTTATGACAATAATTTTCATAAATCTACCACGATAACTTCTCATTGACAATTTTCATGTCCCTACCATGAACTCTCAAAATTTTATGACTTCCATTTGAATTCTAGAGAAACATTTTCGACTATGCAAATTACCTAAAATTAAAATTCTCATAAACTAAATTAAATATTTTCACAAAAACAAATTGTGTGAAATTTAACCAAATATCTTTAGCTCTTCAACAAGAATACAAATATAAACAACTCGAATTTGAGCACAGTGAATTTTCTTTATGAAATATATTTTATAATTGCATTCAATACAATTTGGAATAAAGATCATTGGAAAGTGTGATTCTAGATATTGAAAATGCTTGTGTGCGCTAAGTTCATAAAAATGAACATGCGTAGTTTTTAGCAAGATGCTCGTCATCGAGAAAAATAAAACTATTTGTAAGAAAAAAAAAAGTCATAAACGAGCCGATACGGAAGAATAGGGAATGACGAAAGTTTCTACCACCGAATATCTCCTTACTTATTATTATTATTATAACAGAGAAGCAAACCAGCTCAGCGCTATTTCAGACACCCCACCCCCCATTTCATTCAAATCAAACGGTTTCTTACAAAAGAGACCGCGATAAGACCTAACTCAGCGCGCGCGAACGTAAAAAGAAAATGAAATGGTAAGAAAGAAAAAGAACTGTAATAATCATAATGACAATAATAATAAAGAACAAGAAAAAAAGGAGATGGTAACTACACAATAGGGAAAACTCTGAAGTGAGCGAGAGTAAAACGCTGCTAGCAGCGTTTGTGCCCTAAAAGGTGGGCGTCTTTGTGCGCGCTTGCAGAATAGAGTTCAAAATGCATAGAATTGCGCTTCTGGACAACAAAGAGCTTCCATTCTTTCGGTTAGGAAGAAGCAATGGCGGTGAATATTTCTATTATGATTGCGTCTCGTTCAAAGAAGTAAAAAAAAAAAACAAGAACAAACTTCTACACACACAAACGGGTGTCTTTTTGATTTTTTTCTACCATTCTAGTTATTTATTCCTTTTTCTTCTTTTCCCGCCTTTTCATCAGAATGAGATGTTCTGAAAAGAGCGAGATACAGAAAAAATAAATTTGTTCGATTGTGCCTTTTCAAGAAAGTTTGTTCCTAGGAAAAGCTAGAGAAAAAGTAATTAATCGGGAACAATCGTGTAATATTTGCACCTGCGATTTTACAATGACACAACAACCAAAATGTAGAATTGGTCAAATGGTGAGGATTCTTACGATGAATAGCGCTCGAATTTTTCAATTATTTTTTTATAATCAGTAAAGAATGCCAAAAAAAAAGAGCCATACACTTTTCTAAGTCAATTTTACAAGTCTCTGCTAGTCTTTCAAACAAATTTTCAGTCATTTATTGGGTGAATTTTTGTATAACATGTTCTTAGACAAAGAGCTTTCACTTTTTCGAATCGCTGAAAAAATTCAAGAACTGAAGACCATTGTAATTTTTTTTCGTACCTGCGCTGTAGGTTAACATTTTGAAACCAAACTTGTAAAACACCCTTCAAAAATTTGAAAATAATAAAGAGATCATGCATACATTAATTAAAAATCATTTTATTTTCTAGATTAATTTACATTGCGTACGCTCACACAAACACGTTCAAAGTTTCTGCTTAAATTATTATTTCTTATGCATTCATTTCTAGTCTAGTGAAAGCTAATATTTCGTTGCTGAGAAGTATGCTATCTTAGAACGACAAGACGGTCAAAATTAGGTCTATATTGCATTTTTTGAATGTCTTCTTTAAAATCATTTATTAAGAATTTCTTATTAAAAATGAGTCACATACGAAGTCTCTAGCAGCACTTTTCAATGAAAAATAAAAACAGCTCAATAAAGTAAATAAAAAAAGTTTATAGTTGTTTCAACTTAACGACAATAAAGTATCACTCGCAGTTGTGCACTTTTTTGTAGAAATACATACCATCTGTAATTCACATAAACATTTTTTTATTTATTAACAATGTTTCCTATCCTAATTCTGTACGCATCCTCATTTAACAACTTCCAAATTCTGATTAGGAAACCCCAAGTGGACAAATAAATAGGAGTGAATGAAAGCAATATTTATTTTCGCCTCAAAATATCGAAATTAAGGTATTTTCACAAATGTAAAAGAGAAACTAAAAGTTAGAAAGAGAAATTTACTTAAAGCATCAGTAGTTAATACACGAAACAAGGTAAAGAGAATATTTACAACTTATTGTTTATAGCAAATGATTGATTGTTTGTTACAAGACTTCATTAGCGAAAAACAATCAATATTCATGAAAGTAATGAATTTAAAAAAGATATAAGAGATAAATTTATTTCAATAGAACCTGTTAAAGATAAAAATAGAGTGAAAAATTGATAAACAACTATCATCAAATCTCTGAGAAACAATATTTATTTTTAACAAACGAGTGGCAACATAGGATTGGATCGCAACTGGTGTGGAGAAACAAGAGTGAGGGAGTTATGTTTAGAAGCTAATGTCTCGAACTTGGTGTTTTTATTAATTTTTTTATTGACATTAATGTATCGTGGCAATGTTTTTTATAGTTAATATTTAAATAAATATTTTACAGCTAAACCTGTGTGGTGTAATGTTGTATTGACAGGCAAATACAACCGGAACACAAACGCTTTGACTTTTTCATTTCCTGACACATTAAACGCTCGTTTTTATGAACCTCTTATTTCCGAACAATCACGATTTTACAAGCCAATGGCTAGTTCCTAACATGGTCCAAAAGATGGAATTTTAATTTCCATTTGTGAACTAAAATTTTGAAAAATCCCCTCTTTACGAACTTGCTTGTATGAATTTTTCATTTGCTTTAATTTTTTTATCTGAATCTTGATTCATTTTTTTTATATATTTTATAGATGTTTTTATAGGAGAATCGTAAATACTTTAACGTGTTGATATCTAACTCATTAATATTGAAATTCCAAATTTTTTAAAGCAATTTTCTGATTTATGACTAATGCCCATGCATCTCAGTATAATCAGTGACTTCAGGTGCGAATGGTATTAAGTATATACTTTTTCAAATAGTGATCATGGCTTAAAATCGCCTTCATAAATTGACTTTCAAGAAACAATAAATTTGCCTATGTGTGCTTAGAATGATGCTGCAGAAAAAAGGTATCTAAGTCATATTTGACTTGCTCCCTTTATTAATTATAAACACTAAATTTGAAGAAAGCCAAGAACGATTTGAGTGAAGATGAGTTACTCATCCATAAACTCGGGAAAAAAATCTACTACTACCTCAAAATATCTCTTTAGGACTTCCTGAATCAGGATTCAGATGTAATTTGTTCATAAGTATTGGATTATTTAATGACCCATGGCATGAAATATGTTTCATGGATCAAACAAGAAATCGAAGTAGTGCTGCGACTGTCTGCAAAACAAATGAATGAGTAATTAACACGATTGAGTACTTTTGAGAAAAACAGCTATGAAATGCTTTTCTATATCAAAAAAATGTATTTTTAGAAATACAGTTTTAAAACAGAAAAAAGATTATAGTTGATTTTTTTATCAGTAAAATGAAAGTAAAAATTGTTTTTAAGTATGAATTTTATGTTTTTATATATTGCATACACTAAAAAATTTTTCCAACAGTACTTTATACATAAAGAGAAAGCAAGTTCGGAAAAAAAATTGTTCTAATTCCTAAAAGTTATTTTCCTATTTTACGAATTTTTACTTTAAGAACTATTTTACCGGTCTTTATGAGTACGTAAAAACGATCATCTACAACATAAGCAAGAAACTTCTAGTCCTTTTTAATGACCCAAAAGAACATGACCCATGGAAAGTGTATCCTATTGCTAGTTCTCGAAGTAATCACTATCGGCATTCAGCACCTTTTGCCAACGTGTCTCCAATTGTGCAATGTGTGTTGCTGTAAAGTTCAGAAGTTTTTAACGTTAAGAGGTTCGTGAGAGCTTCATGCAAGCCTACCTCATTTTGGTAAAGGGTTTTCCACGAAATAATTATCTAGGGAATGGAAAAGAAGGTAATCTGATAGTACAAATCAGGTCAGGTGAGTAAGGAGGATGGCGCAAAGTCTCTCAACCAAGTTGCTGTATGGTGTTCCTGGCCACCCGCGAGACATGCGGCCTCTTGTTATCAGCCAAGAATAGTACACCCTTGCGATTGACCAGTGCTGGCTTATTCTATTCCAATGTGTGTTGCACGCGTTCCAATTTCTGCGAGTACAGGTCCACAGTGTAACCCAATTCTATTATATGAATACAATGGCATGCAAAACTTAAGTAACAGTATAAATTTTAAGCAGGTAGCAAGAAAATTCATAAAAGATTAACTCTTGTAACCAGCACCATGAATACGCAATATAATAGATCAAGCGAATGCAAATGTCAGGAATTAAAAGTCACAGGTGACGTAAACATAAGTAAAATGCTAGCGGTCGACATGCATAGCTGAACATTAAAATAAAAGGAAAGACAGAGGACCCAATTAAAAGCATTTGCAACAAATAAAAGTGAATTCATACAAGGAAGTGTCAAGAAAAAAATTACCTGTACATCAGTCATGGAAAAATTATCAAAACACTGGAGGTAGAGCTTAGTGTGACTAGTGTAGCTAAAGAATTCGAAATCCAAAAAATTCTGCTTTGCACCCTCGGAAAGCCTTCCAAACAATAGGCACAGCTATTAGAAAGGTTGGTAGTGCCGCCCAAGGAAAAAAACTGTGTTTGAATTAGAGATATATCGTCCTGCAGGGGAGCAGAGCCCCAAATCAGTCTTAAAGCACCATTGCTCAACAATTGTGTACAGTGACGAGGCGACAAGTGCCATGGTTTACTGTGTCAGAATGCCTTCACAAAGATGGCCCACTCATGCACTGTTCTAACTGCTGCATCCCTTTGAAAGTTAGACGTCTTCTCTACAGTTAAAGTGATGGAAGGAGCGCAAAAGCTGGATATCACATCAATAAGTAGGGTCTTCTTTAAGGACGAAATTCGTAACAGTTGCACAAGTTAGTTCATTTGGAAAGATCAAGACATGGTATCATCCCAGTAATGTCACGAAGGAGACCGTTGTGATGATCTTGGATGTGTCGTATGGAGAGATTTTATGCTGATAGAGTGGACTGAGTTCCACGTTTTCAATACAAGACCGGGAATCACTATTATAAGTAAGTGATCTTTTCCCATCTGTATCTGTTCCAAGGTGCCCTTCGTTTTTATAAATGATAACATTTAACCAACCGCACTCCTGCTTTTCCTAGCTGCAGAAATAATGAAGATATCACTCAAAAGGATTGACCAACGTTCTTCCCTGATTTAAATCCTACAGAACATGAGTGGGAAGCTCTGGTGAGACGCACTGCGGCACAATTACATCCTCCGTGTAACACACAACTGAAGCAGATGCTGAGTGAGGAATGAGCCCTCAAATACTGTAAATTGTGTCAAATACTGTAAATTGTGTCTTCGCTCAAGTACTGTAAATTAATTGATGTGATGAGTATGAAGAGACGCTGCTAAGCGACCATTGCAGTCAGGCAGCAGCATATCCCATAACAAGGAACAATAGTTTGTATTTCTTTTTCTTGGACATACACGCATGTGAATCAAAACTATAATCTCAATAAAGTGTTTTTGTTTCATTCCATGTATGGCTTGTATTAATTTTTGTACAACTATATTTTCTTCATCGTTTGAGTACAAAATGCTATTTCTCATTTTTGTATTTCCTGTCTCAGATGATTTCTCGCTAAATTATGGCCAAAAAACTCGTTTTTTAAATTTTGCACACCAGTGTGTAAAGGAGATAAGTGACTTCGATGCTATCGAGAGGGATTATGTTGTTTCCTTTTAAGATATGTTTTAATTATAGTTCATAAGCGAAATGAGACTAATTTAATCCAAGTACTAGTTTAGATTGCGATTTCAGTTTCGCTTGAATTATTACCACATCGTCTGTTTTTCGTAAACTTCATTTAAAAAGTACGTTCATATTTTACTTTTAAGGTCTATAATTTTCCTTTAGAATAAAAATCGAGCAACGCTTCAAGTTTTTGTAAATCAACAAGTTTATTATACTTTACAAATTTTGTTCTTTTATCACAAATTTTTTTACTACATTTTTTTGTTTAAAACCACATAATACTTAGTAACAATTTTTAAAAAATCAATGTTTTTAATTTTGAATAATTTTTGTAATTTTTTACAAGTTGTTGTAAGATAGTTAAAAATTAATGTTTATAATTATTGTTAATTTATATTTCCACAACTTAAGGCTGAACTGGTGACTGAATGATCATTGAGTTGGATTCCTACTTCGGCTGAGAGTGATTGTGATGATTCAAAGTGCACTTTAAATTGAATTAGTCCTATATGGTAGAAAAAACTATGATATGACAAACCAGTCTGGTCTCAAAGAAAAAATGTTTACCATAATGGAATTACTGAACTGGATGATTTTGGCTCGAAGAAAGTGATTTTAGGACAAATGCAAAATTTTAAGTAGATGCTGAATTAACTTGCTCTATTAAATCTAGAATTAATTTGCTTATTAAATATTATGCCCACACTTATTTTCATGTGAAGAAATAAAACTTATATCTTTTAAAAAAGATAATTTATGCATTTAAAAATAAATAAATTGGAAGTTCGGCATTTAAAAAATATAAATTATAAAGCATAAAATTAAACTTTTTTTACACGGGAAAAGAAAACCTTATTCTTTTTAAAATTATAAAAATTATATTAATTATAAAATAGAATAGACAAGGAAAAATAAAATTTTCCATTTATTTTTGAGTTAATTTTGAAGCATTCGAGCGAAGACAAATTACATTCATTCTTCAAAAAACTATTATGTTCTGAAAAATATTCTTTAACCTATTATATTAAAATATTCCTGGCTTTCTTAAAAGTTCAAAAAGACTGTCATTAAAAAAACAGATTTGATGTTTACAATAATTAAGCATCACACCCCGTAGAAAATTTATTAAATATGCGAAAAAGAATTCTACTATAGAAATATAATACTTGAAAATTTAAAAACTAATGGGATTAAAAATTCCCAAGAAAAGTCACATAAAGCCTTAGAGATAAAACTAAGAAATTGATTCTCATCATAAATAATCAGGTGTAGAGTTGATAGTATGAAAATTATGTTAAAAAAGGTGCTTATCAAAATTTATCATTTAAAACCAAAATCAATGCTTGTGTTACATATGACTATAATAAATAATGACGGTTAATATTAAAAATCTTTACTTTCATTACATATTAGCGCTCCTGACTCCTGAGGATCCCGGGTTTGAATCCCGGTTCGGGCATGGATATTACTTTCTTTCTCTGTTCTCTCTGTGTTTCTCTGTCCTGTGATGTTGTATGAATGTGGATCACCCTCTAAACGGGTTTGTGGTGGTATGGTGCGAGCAACGCTACTCGCTTCTGTGATTTAGTTCACAGGTACCAGCTGGGTAACGACAAAGGAGTAGCAGTTTCTGGCCACGTTGTGGCATAGGGCTCGTCACCCAAGTGTCCACCGTTGGCAAAAAAACTTTCATTACATCATATGTAATACAATGTTATGTATAAAAATAAAGTACAACATTCAGAGTTTTTTTCAATTACTGATTTTCATTGTGTGAATCTAATCTAATACTCGTATAACTGCAAATTTATTCAGTAATTAAGCTCTTTCTGTTCATTTGGCAACTTTACGTGATTATTTACATTGTGATTATTTATGATTTTATTAACAGATACTGCTCTTTCATCACAAATTTTCAAAAATGGTTTTATAAGCATGTGGATGTTTGATACAGTTTCATAAAAGGTAAATAGCGTAAGATCTGGATAACTTTTGCCCTGGTTCTCAGAATAAATTATTATCATCTATACGTCTAATACACAGCTATGTGTATGATAATTGACTTATATATATACATATATGTAGGTAATTTCAAACATCTAAATCTTAATATACCGAATCTTAATATACCGAGAAATTCCCGAATGTTATATTGCATAATTTTGATCGTGTAAAATAAAAAATTCGCAGTACTATTACAAATTCTATATTTATTGTATTATGAGAAGTTTTCAAATCAAAAATTTGTAATAGAAAATAAACCTTCAAAATTTTTATTTATTTATGTAAGTCACTTATTAATATACGGAAAACAAATAATGTTTGAAAATATATAGCTTAAGGAATAGGTGATTATTATCTAACCCTATACATTGTGATTTTGGTCGCTGAAATAACTCACACACACAAGAATTGAAAGCAGATTCTTATCTTTCAATGCACACAGATGGCGAATCGAAATGAAACACCCTGAAGGAAGCATCCAAATCTAGTGAAATTTACAACATACATTTGTGGTGACGAGATGTGCAAATTATTTATTACTATTGTCGCCCATGCATACAATATGGGCAACCATAGCTCTACCTGCAAGCTCTATATAAAGGGAAACAATGAAAATTGATTCCCGACTTTTTGAAGCAGGACAGTTATGTTTCTGTACGCTTTATTTAACTTAAATTGTTTAACTATGCCTCGTAAAAGACATCGAACATCTTTCGAACAAATATGAACAGAGTTTAATGCAGGAATAATAGTAGCCTTATAGAGGTTGCGGATTATCCTTCAGAAAAATTGGTGATCTTGTTGTACGAAACCAAGCAACTGTCATCACTGGGTCTAATAGCGAACTGAGGACCCCGATAGTATCTACCTCATTACACCATTGTACATAACTGGCATATTGTGTGCTTGGCAGAGGTGAATCACTAAGGCATATCACAGACTGCAGCCCAGCAGATCGAGTCTGTAACGTTTCATTCAGAGTTCGCTTCTACCATTCAACGTAGTCTTCAACTAAGTAGAATGTCCACAAGTGTCTATTACTTCGTTAAACCTTGATTCAGAATCAGAAGTGTCGGCGCAGATAAACGACGGACATGGATAACGGAAAGAACGACATTGCCTTACTAATGAATCTCGCTTCTGCTTATAACACCACGATAGTCAAATTCGAGTCTATAAGCACAGTAATGAGAAATTCCTGAACTGTTGTGCTATGAATCACCACACTGGTCTTGGACTCGGTGTTATGATTTGGATGGTATTGGATTTCATTCTTGCATCTTTCTAGTTGCCTTACCAGTATATTGAACAGCCAACTATCAGATGTGGGAGTCTGTGGACCTTAAGTGCTTTCCATCAGCCATATTTCAATGTAATGTGTGACAACACGTGACACTCAAAGTTTAGGAACTCTTCTTACACATCAAATTGAATTGCACCCTTGTATTTCTTGTTTTCCGGATATATCACTAGTTGAAAATGTCTGATCTGTGCTTCTAAAATTACTAGCCCGGAATATAACTCCAGCTGCTATATCAGACAAACTTCAGAAATATGTGGAAATCGTATGAACTGCTATACCCCAAGGCTATATCCAAACTTTTGTTGTTTCTATTCCAGGTCGTGAAGCAAGGATTATTGCCAACAATGGCTGCTACAGTAATTACTAGTTTTTTTCATCATCCATTCTTCACATAAGGGTAATTTCAATCATTTGATCTTTGTATAATTTATAATATCTGTAATAAACTTTCTCGTAATATCACTTGTCTTGATGTTGCATTTTGTGTGATCAACAATGCAATTAAGTGTATTCATATTCTTAGTTTATGTCGCTTAATTTTTATATAAGAAACATCATTAGCTTCGAAGATATGAATTTCCTAAAAGTGTCATAACTATTAGATTACGTTAGTCATTCCATCAAATATAATATAAAGTTCAAAACATGTCTTGTAAAAATACTAATGAAAATACTTAATGATTTTGTTCATTTAATGTTAAAACTATTTTGTTAGAGTAAAGAAGAATTGATTGTGTGGTGTTATACGTATGTGTTCCGATCATTAAAATATTTAGTGATTTTTACAATGAAATTGGGAAGAGAATGATTTTTTTCTTTTCCATATTATCTAATTAATAACCATAAATATTTACTAACATATTAGTTGAAGAGAAAATATTTTTTTATTTTATTTGTTTAAGTCACATAAATAAACATAAAAATATTAAAACAAAGAAGTAATTACTGCAGCAATGACATAAAAAATTTAAGATACGACCGAGTTTTATAATTCGAAAAGCCCTATTCTAATATGAACTAAAGTAGTTGAAGATGGGGAAATGCAAAAAAGTAACATTACTCGTTCAAATGACCTTTTCCAGTGTGCAGTGTACTTTGTCCTATATCAAATCTTGTCACTTGGGACAATCAATGTAAAAGCGGTCCCATCAAACCAGACAATACTTCCTGGATATCGCTGTTGGTATATCCATTGGCATAAATGTCCATTGCCACATGCTCCTTTGTAAATAGAATTGTATCTTGGATTTAAATAATTGCTCTGCAATTTATTTAGGCCAAGTGCATAACATCGAAACATCGATTCTTTCTAATAAATATATTATACCATTCACTTGATATTTTCTTTCACCGTAATTAAAATTCCATTTTAAATGCAACTGAAATTCAATTATTCTCTCTCTTTTAGTCACATATAACAGCTGCTGAATCGACAAGTTTCTTAATAAAGATTCCTAATAAAAAATAATTTAATAAGTCATTTTTTCCTTGGTTTCAAATCAAATCACTTCACTTCAATACTCAATATTACTAACAATTTCCGCAGAAAAGATAATATCAAAGATAATGACAGTACAATATCGGTAAATTTATCTGGTAAACGAAATCCAAGAACTGAGTGTAATTTAAGCCGTGTTTTAAAATAAATTTCGCTTAAGCTGGCTATTATATAGTCACAAATAGCTAAGTTTTCGTTTTATATTTTATTAAGAAACATGATTTTAATAAAACATACCTACAGCCAACAATTTTATCTTATGATGTCACTATTCAGGGTGGCCTATATTTTAAGGTGCTGCTCAGTTTCTCACCAATTTGGCAACATATTGTTAGTGATGTCGGTTTATTTTAGGTTAGTCTATCGTGACTTCAGCGCCATCTTGTTCCTTCAAACATGTACTAAAGCAAGCTTAGTGAAAAAAATCGCCCCAATTTTCGCCAAGAGGCATCTTAAAGTATATTTTTCCCCCACTGTTTATTACAGAATAGAAAATTTTAAGCCAAATATCCATAAAAAATTATGACACTGAGTGAAAATTCTAAAGTGCGTTTTCTATATAATTTTTTGGACATGATTTTGGTCATTTCTGTAGGAAATAAGAAGAAAAGTTTCTCCAGGATACCAATGTAATGAAACGAAAACATATTAAAACACAAGTGGAGTACTCTAATAGTGATAATGGAGTACTCTGATAATGGTTTGTAGCTCCAAACTTTCATTTCATATAAAAAAAATTATATAAGGAATGATCTTTCATGTTCCAGTTTGATAAATTATGTAATTTTTCAATTAATAACTTAATAAGAGCAGAAGACATGCTCACTGATTCTTAAAACATTTGAATGCCATTAATTAAAGTTGTGTGGTGATTCCTCTCACTTTCAGTTAATAAAATCAAATTCACGAAACGAAACTAAATTCTCGAAGTAAAACTGAAATTGCGAGGAGAAATTTTAAAAAATGTCCATCAAAATAATATTTCTAGTAGCAGCATCAATCCTATAAATTAATTCAGCCAATCACTGCATTTAGGAACAGCGAATGCATACTCTCCGAAAAATTTGTACTGAATGAATTATTTCTCATTTAATCACATGCGTACCTGTCTCTCTCACCCTATATGTTTGTTTCCAAATGTAATTTATATTGTGGCGAATTGAATGATTTATTATTCATTACAAGTCAATACCAATATCAAAAAGTCTGTATGTTGAAGCTGTAAGGCCTCCAAATTCTTAAGTTTCTCAAAATGATTTGAAGAATAATTCACAGAGTCCTTTAGAAAATCAAATCTAGTAACTTTATTTTCAACTCATTTTTAAAAAATCTGATTATATTTAGCTGATAGATAATGTGCTATGAATGCTAATTAATTTTTGTGTGTAAAATCACCAAACGCTGCAATTTGAAATTTTGTTAAATACAAAAAGATGCGTTTTTTAAATAAAAGAATGTTTTCATACGAGTGGAAAAAAGAACTAAAACAAATTTTTTTAAAATACCTGATATGAGATATTATTGTAGTATTGTTTTCCATACTGCAATAGAAATAATTTTTCTCGAAATTACAGAAAAGTAATTTGCGTCATTATTTATTATATAATTTTAGCAAAAACCATTTTCATTATTATGAATGATGGTGTTTATAATATGTGAGATTGCAACATTCACGAAATTGAAAGACCCAAGTTAAACTTTACAACAGAAGTTTTGAAATTTAAATTGGTTACATATGCTAGTTAGTTATCTTCAATATATAAAAAAATTTCCATTAAAATAATTTGCTTTTTAATAGCAATACGGTAACTTGATACTTATTTTTTTGAAATATATTTCGAGACTAGAAATAAATATTTTAATTATGCAACGAATATTACTTTGAAAATTTTTTTAACATTTTCTCAATCTGTCAAATCTATATACCTCTGTTCATTCATAACAATTGTAATAACTAAAATAATAAATGTTAATTTCCACGAAGAATGAAAAATAAGTTTTTTTCTCCCTTTTTAAAACTAACTTGAGAAATCGGCTTTAGTAATAAACATTTTGCAAAACAGTGTTTTGTTATTAACTTGAAAATGTTTTTCGCTATTGATAATCGATAATCAATCAATTGACAGAGCGATGGACAACGGATGCTAACTTTTGTTATCCATAGGTCTTCGGTTTATATAAGGCAAACAAGAAAGTCCATGCCATTTTCGCGTTGCCATTCAGTGAAGTGAGAATAAGTATGAAAAATAACGTAAGGCGTGGTTGAGACTCCGGTCAGTCGAGAGAAGGAATATCAGTCGTTGTAAAAGCAGGTCCACCGCGCACATTCATCAATCGTAACTGGTACAGTGGCAAAGAGAAATGGACGGGTCGAAGAAGCTCGTTCGGTGTTGTTTGCTTTATGACTTCAAAGCGTGCTAATCAGCTGCTTCATTAAGTCGCCGAATATTTCAGGCGTTTGAGGTTAGTGCTGTGAATGAACATACGGCAAGGCATTGGTTTCACAAGTTCAGGTCGGGGGATTTGTGCCCGTGATGAAGTTATTTCTAGTGGACTAATAACTATATCACTAGTCACTATTAAAGTGGTTCACTATGAGAAATTACCAATGGGCCAAACGGTCACTGTGGACCTCTACTCGCAGCAACTAGAACGTGTGCAACAGACATTGCAACAGAAGGAGCCAGCACTGGTTAATCGCAAGGGTGTACTGTTCTTGGCCGATAACGCGAAGTCGTGTGTCTCACGGTTGGTCAGGAATACCATACAGCAACTTGGTTGGGAGACTTTATATCATCCTCCTTACTCGTCTGACCTAGCACCATCGGATTACCCCCTCTTCCATTCCTTGGAGAATCATCTTCTTGAAAAATCCTTCACCAATGTAGTATACTTGTGCCAAGCAATTACTGATTTCTATGCTACCAAATTCCCGACTTTTACCGCAAGGATTGCACAGTTGGAGACACGTTGGCAAAAGGTGCTGGATGCCGCGATAGTGATTACTTTAAAACTAAAAGTAGGTTGCACTTTCTTTATGGCTTGTTCATTTGGGTCATTAGAAATGGCAAGAACTTTCTTATTTACCTCTTGTGTGTGTGTATATATATATATATATATATATATATATATATATATATATATATATATATATATATATATATATATATATGCAGAACGCTATTTTTTATTTAATAACAAACTTCGACATTTATCTACTTGAAAAAATTTTGAATTAAATTTTTAATTACGTATAATTAAAGCTTGCAATATTTTGATTTTGTGATATATTTTGCAATTTTTATATTTTGTTTCTTTTTAAATATAACTCAAATTGTGATTATTTCTTATTATTATTTATGTTTTATGATGTATATATTATTGTATCAATTTATTTAATTTTTATTTTATTAATATTTTTCAGCATCATTTTATGTGACATTCCATTGCTGTTTAAGAATATTGTAACATCTTTTATTTAATTCATTTTTATATGCATCAATGACTAATAACATTTTAAATTTTATTCGTAACCTGCATCTTCGCATTTATTTCTTGGCATTTCAATATTGACTGATGTATTATGTACTCTTTAGAATAAATTTAAAGTAATTATATTTATTAATTAGTATTAGCGGTGAATACTGTACGATTTGAGTTTTGTGCATATATTACTACCGAAATTTAATTTTGTCTTGATAGTTTGAAGTAAACTAAGGAATATATGTACTGAATTCCATGTCAGTCAAAATTCAAGGAAATATTATTAGCGACAAAATTCAGAATAATCATAAATGATTTTACGATTAATTAACTCAAATTTTAGTCTTTTAAATTGTTTTTAGAATGCAGCTGAGATTCACTGTTAATAATTGCGTATTTTTTATGATCTCCAAAATTGAAAATTCAACGTTTAATCATAACTACAGCAAATAAGGGTAAGTTTCTGCTTTCTGGATGCACACCTGTTAGAATGGACGAGGGGGAGTTTCCACAGTTATCTTCCTTACGATACACGAAGAGAACCCATTCTTTCTGAACAGACCTTCCGAAAAATCTTAAATATTCAGTAAATGATCAAAAAAGTTTTACAATTTTTTTCAGCTATTAAACACTCAGCAATGTGACATAATTCCAAAATAAGATAGTATTTGTAGGCAAATAGTTGTGCATGGTTACTCCTATATTTTTCATCTAAATAAATTGAAGATAAATTGATGAGCTAAATAAATTGAAAGTTGAAGACAAATTCATAACTTAAAAAGCTCAAATATGATCTAGATAGTTTAAAGGATTAAAAATGCTCTTAAAGTAAAAACTGCTTCGAAAAGAAATAGTGAGTTAGCTGATAAACAGTTTTAAGACCATTTCCTCGCAATTTCACGTGAAATTTCTCATAATGGAAAATTTTTGAAGGATATTGCCAAACGATGGTAACAACTTTCAATATATTGAGCTGAGAGAAGAGAAGTTACAATTAAAGATTGGTAAATTTTTAATAACCATCAAGGATTATACTCTTATAATTAACATAGCTCCCTCTCTCTCTTTCTCTTTACTGTTCATGTAAATTTTAGTAATTAAGACTCCTATGTGATCATGAAGAGAAATAACTACATATAATGCGAAACGCTTATAAAAGAATTTAAAAAACTTAATGCTAATGAAGGCTCAAAAAAGATATTTTCTGCACTGTTCTGTGGGCAACTTCCCACACAATTTAGATTATTTAACTGTGTTGTTGTTGTCGTGTGCCACATCTAGGCTGGCAATATGGGGTGCGCTGCTCCACTTTTTCAACTGAACCATATTTTGGTGTTGAGTCCGACTTCTTCAGTACACACATGCTATAGGGACCCGTTTATAGGGTAGGCAACCATTTACAACACATTCATACACAGAAAGGGCAAAGACAGAATAGATAGAGGGAGATAGTACATCCATGCCCGAACTGGGATTCGAACCCAGGACCTCCCTATCCGTAGTCAGGGACTCTGACCACTAGACAGGGCGGGCGGCATTTAACTGTGTAATAAGAAGATATAAACTTCCGCAAAATATCACTGCAGTGGGATAAATATTTTAAGACAAGATCAGAAAGCAATACTCTTTATGATCTGAACAGAAAATTTCTTCTACATATAAGAGCAAACCGTACAAAAAATAACTTCCCTCAATCAATTCAATCAACTTACATTAATTTTCTGTTAGAGAGCCTAATGAGAACAGAAATCATTCTGTATTATCTTACTTATTTCTTTATAACTTTACTGGATGATATTTGAACACTTCTCAGGTATTTTCCGTGAAGTTCAAATATCAATCTGTAACGTTGTGCAAACCATGCATAAAATTTCGCTATAATTTGTTGTCCATATTTCTGACATTTTTACTGATACTTTAAGCTTTACTCATATATGTGTATACAAATATCAATCAATGTATGAAGTCTTAATCTCTCCAAAATACTTCTCAAACTTTATTTTTTTTAATTATTATTATAGTAGAACTTTAATCATCCGAATCAATTTGGACCGGACCCCATTCGGATAATAAAAAATTCGGTTAATTGGATTTTGAAAAAGGGTTTATTTAATCTATAATTGTAAGTTGAAAATGGAGGAAGAAGAAACTATATATTTTTAAAGAAAAATAATTTAATTAAAAAAGGTAACATTTTTTACATGCTAAGGTACTTCCAAGCGCTGTACATTAATACAGTATATATGTACAGTGCTGTAATTGAAGGTCATTGCTGGTTGAACATCTCGGTCAGAGTAAGCTATTTCACTGCCTTCATACTTTTGCAGACAGCCACATTGCGCATCCAACTGACAGTGAAAATTTCCATGTGATCTCACTAGGGCTGACGCTATATCCACTTCAAAGCAATTTCCGCCGTCAACTTCAACTTGGACATTAAGATCTTCTTCTTCCTCGACGCTTTCAATAAGTTGGACATCATTTTCAATTTGAAATTCTTAAACATTCAGGAATTTTCAAAAGAATGAATTCCACAAGTGACTCGTCCTTTTCATCTTCTTCCTTCTCTTGAGATTTCCTTTCCTTTATCTTGAGATTTTTCCTTTATTTTTTCATTTCCCATCCTTTCTTCAATCTAATCTTGCTGAAATTCTAAAAGTGATTCGGATTATCAGCGATTTGGATTGGTGGATTTTGGATAATTGTAACTTTATTATATTATTTTTTACCCCATTCGGTTGATTAACTATGAGCTATGAAGCTTACTTGATTTGAGTACATAAAATAAGCAAATGTTATAATTTCATATTTTGTTCAATAAAAAGTAGAGGTTAATCTCATAACGCATACATTTTACTGTTTATGACATCTATGTTAACCATTTACATTTTATAAGAAATTTTCCGTTAAATAACCTTACTTTTTAATAGCGGTAACAGCAGAAACATTTTTTTAAGCCTACAGATGAATATTTCATTAATTCTAAGATTATTTTGAAGTTTTTTTAAATATTCTTCACTCTAACAAAAGCATCAGATCACTCACTACAACGATTGCATGAGCATTCAATATACTAACTTGCGTTGTTTGCGCGAAGGAAAAGAATAACATTTTCCCCTTGTCCGAAAGAGGAAAACTTGGTCCAGTAACCTACATTTTACAAGAGTGTTTTGGTGTTAACTTAAAAATGCGCGTTTAATAATATCCGTCGATAGCTCAGTTGGCAGAGCGGTGGACTGTAGATGATAATTGCTGTTATCCATAGGTCGCTGGTTCGACTCCGGCTCGACGGATTTTTTTTTTCCCCATAAATTTGTTTCTTTGTCATGATGTGCAATCCAAACAAAAATTTAATTTCAAATTTTCTAACTACATGTGCACACACACAATTTTTTTTAAAATTACAGTCCATCAAAATTGTAATAAAATATATGATAAAATAGGAAAATATTTTAATTTTTAGTATTTTATTACATTCTTTATTTCAATTTATTTCTTTGCATATTAACCAAATATATTCTTTCTCATTAAATTATTTATATTTCATAACGAATGTTTTATTCAATTTATTTTTAAATTAATTGCTATTTTTGTATCACCATTTTTATTCATTTTATTATTATTTAAGAATATTTTCATAAATTTTTTATTTCCTTATTTTTTTATTAATATTCTTCTAAGTTTCAACTGTGCATTACACTTTTACCTTTATTTCCTGTAATTTCAATACTGATTTACATATTTATTACTAATTAAGATAAATTTGATTCGTTGTATTGATTCATTTACATTTTAGAGGTGGCTTCAATGCAATGCGAGTTCTGCGTTTGTATAACAAGAAATTTATTTTTCTGTTATCCTGAAAGTTATCTTATAAACAAACATACTATATTCAATGTCAGTATGCCAAGGTTAACACTAAAATCAAGGAAATATTATTTATAGTAAAATTAGAATTTATTATATGTACATGATTTACAATTATCTAGTCTTAACTCTAACATTCAGAATTGTTATTTCTATGCAGCTGACTCAACGTTAATAAATGCATGATCAAAAAGATATAAAAATTCCAAACGTACTTTTCTTATTTTAATAAAAATTGCAATTTTAATTAAAGGTAAAATCACCTTACCTATTTCTCTTTTTGCACTACAACTTTTTCTCGATTTTCCGGGTGAATCTTACTTAGCTTATTTCGGTTTTCTCTGCAAAAAATTGCTACTCTATTGTAAATAAAATGTCATTAAAATTATAAATCAGGCTCTCCGTTAAAAGAATAAACTTCTTACTTTAATAAAAAGATTTAATAAGAATTAAAATATATAAAATCATAATCAAATGTGTGTTCAGACATCCTCTTCTTACTGTTACATTTATTCAACTGTTTACAAAATCAAATCTCTCTCGTAATCCGTTAATTTCGGTTGCAGTTAAAATCAAAATTAAATGTTCGCATTTGGTTTTCCGACAATTGTGCTCTGTAAAGAGAAAGTCTACCGTTTTTGATCATAGTTTTGGCTGATATATGGGATACAACGTTTGGCAAGAGAAATTTCTAGTTTCCTTCCTTGCGATACATAAAGGTTGCTCACTCTACGAAAAAAAAAATCGCTAAGCAAATACGCAGAGTGTACTCTAAGCACCACTATAATGATTTTCAGCTACTAGGCTGTATATAATCAGCATGGATAAAATTTGTAAGCAAAAATTTGTAGTAAAATAGTTAAAGACGTTCTAGTTTCCTAATTGCTTACAAAGTCATTATTATCAATTGCTTACAAAGACATTATTATCAATTGCTTACAAAGTCATTATTATCAATTGCTTACAAAGTCACTATTATCAGTTGAAAACTATATATATTAAGAGGTAAAAATTTACTCAATAGTGAATGTAACTCTTAATCATTTCTAGTAAATTAGTAAACTGAAAAAAATTTCCAAGGTAGATCATTTTTTATGTTTGGCCAAAAAATATTTTTTAGCTTATATAGGCTCACTCCAATAGTAATGTGCCATCATCCGAGCACAATGCTCGAAAGTTAGGATCAAAGATTTTGCGGTGATATCTGGAAAATTCGACTGGGTACCTAGTGCTACGAATTAATCCTCTTCCTCAGCGATTTTGTAAGGAAAAAGACAGCCAGATCCCGACCGAAAAAGATACCGCTGAGTAGGAAGAGCTCTAAGCCGCTTCCACACACAAAGATGAATGATTATCAACTCGGTTTCAGAATTTGCCTCCACATCGCCAAATGGCTGCTCTTTTGAGGCAGAGGAAGAAAGAGGTGACACGCGTCACAGTTCTTTGTGAGGCTTTCTGAAAAGACCTTTTCCTTTCAATGAAAAAGGAACTTCTCCTTTCACTGTGAGGGCTCAATCTTATCTGAAGACACTCTTTTTTGTGTTTTTTCGTCAAGCTCTGCATTTTACCCTCTGAATAATTCCTCCTCTCCCCACCCACCAGACGTACGCATTGCTGGTTTTGTTTGTAAGGATTCCCTCAACTGCACGAGCCTTACGCAGAATGTTTAGAAAGAATGGGAGAACTTGGCGATAAAACGGTGAAAGTTGATCGAGAAACTCGAATTAATTCTGCTACGTTACCATCTGCAATCTGAGTTATGTTGAAACATTTAAGACATTTCTTTAAAACACAGCACATTGACTTTTATATAATATTTATTCAATGAAATGAAATACATAAAATTTTATGCGATAATTAATTTAACTTATATATCTGAAGAGCATATGAATTAAACAAAAATATTATAGTCTTAAAAAGCACACAAGTGTTTCTTCATTTTAATATAAAATGCCTGAATTTCGCAAAAGTTTTTAAAATCGGAGTTTGTATTTTAAAGGGGATTGCTGGCCACTAGAATCATTCACGCCAGGTTGGTAAGATTTATCAAATCATAACTCACTTTTCACACATGACGTCACTTTGAAAAATTAAACTTTCGTTTTTTGTACCACAAATACAAACTCAAGTATAAATGTAAAATAAACGAGGCATAGAGCAAAAGGTTTATGTTTACGATAACTCCAAGAAAATTTCGCGCGTGTATACAGTAGGTTTCGTCATATCACACGCACTAGTACACATCACAAGAATTCATTCTGGCGCACAGTAATATACATTTTAATCGCATTTTACCTCCGTATCACCTCTTAAGATTTAGCCAAATTAACCCCTTTTAAGGCGAAAGTATTCTTACAAAGCTAATCTAACTGTACGACTTAGATTCTGTTTATTTTTCACACTAACTGCTAATTCCAAATTAGCATAAGAAGTGTTTCTAGTATTCATTCACCGACACTGATGCCAAGATGCTCTTCGGTTTAACCACTCATAACTTCGAATACCATTTTGAGAAAATGTGTTTCCAGTCTTTCGGAATACACTTCAAACTACATCTCGATCTAATGAGCTCTTATGTGCAAAAAATAACCGTCGAACGAAAAAATAAACTGCACAAACCAAATCGTCGATATTAGTAGTAATCACTTAATAGCTAGTGAAACACTCTACCATATTCTGGAGCAATAATGTGACAAGATGACATTACAGGTGTCTTCCGTTACTGGCTTAGTACCTGAAAAGGAAGTACTTCATAATAAAAAATGTATCCGTCTTGAATGCAGACAATTTAAAACTCCTTTCATTATTTTGCTTGACCAAAAAGCGAAACCACGCATTTAGGAATGAACTTTTTCTCCAGTAATCTAAAACTATTAAATCTTGCTCTAAATAAATAGATTTTTCTGATGAACTTCGAAGAAAATAAAGCTTTATGAAACCCCATCAATTCAAAGAGAGAGGATTAGAAGAAACCCCTATAAACAATTAAAAGAGGGAATTAAAAACAGTTAATTACATTCCATGATGGCTTCAGACTGACTTCAAAGTAAGGAGAGCGACCACAAGTAAGGAGAGCGACCACAAGAAGTACAGTTTTGGTTCATTCATACCTGAAGCGTCTTGTGATATCTATACGACAGTTACGAGATAAAAGCTAATTACCCAAAGATAAATGAAAGCGATAAGTTGATAGGAAATGATAAGGAATTCTGAAATTTATTCATATAGATAAAATCTGGTTTGTCTCCACTCTCTCTCTCTCTCTCTCTCTCTCTCTCTCTCTCTCTCTCTCTCTCTCTCTCTCTCTCTCTCTCTCTCTCTCTCTCTCTCTTTCTTTCTTTCTCTCTCTCTCTTTCTCTCTCTCCCTCTCTCTCTCTCTTTCTCTCCCTCTCTCTCCCTCTCTCTCTCTCTCTCTCTCTATATATATATATACATATATATATAGATCCACTACATTAAATTCATGCCAAAGTAAGACCGTTCCTATGTGATAGAGCAGTGATTTTCACAACCACTGTGCCGCTAAATTTTAGAAAAGTAAATTGTAAATGCTTTTTTTTTTTATAACGAGTAAAGTTTGTTTAAAGAAAAGTACACTGTATAAAAGAAAACTTGTTGCTACACTTAAGTACCATATCATTTACAGTTAAAAACTGTTTTTATTTTCTGTAACTGTGACCTTCCATAAAGTGAAATATTTGCCCCACATGAAGAATTTCAAGTGTTCCCAGTATCTATAATCACAATTTTCTACGTCTTATTTTTGTGAATTCAGATTTTCCATGTTAAAGAACATAAAAATGAAACAAAGATCGAGACTTGAATAGTATTGTCATTTTTACAATTAAATATTAAAATTATCAAAAAATATCAAAATCAAATTTCTTATTAGTATTATTTTATTACCTCGTACCTAATCCCTTAGTAATAGAACTGTTGTTTTTGTAGTATATATATATTATTTTATGTATTTTACATTCAAATTTATTAATATATAAACTATTTTGCACAATGCCTTAATATTTAAGTAAAAATCTGTTAAACTTATCTTCGTGTGCCGCCAAATTTTGAAATCGTTAAAAGTGGGACAAGACAAAAAAAGTTGAGAATCACGGTGATACAGACTATAAGAACTTCAACGACTTATTTTGATAATGCTAATCCTAACGAACACGACAAAATTCTCGTCAAAAATATATTTCAGCCTTGCAGTCGTTTCACGAACGGAATAAATTCTATATAAACTTCAGGTTATGTAATGCCGGTTGCTCCCTTGAAGAAAAAGGGGCATTCGAAACATGTAATACCCAGGGAAACCACATCCATTTCAAAGATTGCTACTGAATTAAAAAATATAAATCGAAATCAAGCTTATCTAACTTATTCTTCACCTTCTGCATAAACTAGACAAGAGAATTTTAAATACCTTTTGAGACGAGATGTCTACGAAATCAGAGAAAAAGATTACAGCTGGACTATTTTATCAAACTTCTTGAGGCGAAAGGAACCAAGGATTGAAAATTGAGTCCTTCCGCCATGAGGTAAGGTATTGAGATATTATGTTCCCGAAAAAACTATGCTCTAGGTAATGACACTCCCAATCTGACTTACAGTGAGGCGTCTCTATAAATTAAAATTTTTTTAATCCATTTTCCTTTACGAAGTTTTTATAGATGAGAAATTTTTTCTCGCATACTACAGTAATATCCTGTCAACGTCCATAGAGAACCTATAGAGATGAACACCCACAAATCACAAGAATAATTATTGCTTTAATTTTCGTTTTCCTTATTTTTAAAGAATAAGAAATACATGATTGTAAAATTAATAACAAAACTCGCTTAAAAAATCTATAAAATAACAATCAATTCTATGAAGAAATGTCAAAGTTAATTTTGTTAAAGCTTGAGTTTTCCTTAGAAATAGAGCATTGTACAATATTAATGAAATTATTCAAAAACTTTAAATAGAAATAAAACAGTTCATTTTTAACTAACGCTTTCTGGCATGTTACACCGAAAAACTGCTCTCCAATTTTTTGGTATTTATATTTTTGAATTCATGGATTCATTAAAATTTAACAGAGAGATGCTCTGACAAACCAGTTTTCATGAAATCTCTTTTTCTATTGTCGAGAATTTCATTCATTGCCATTTGCAATTTTTATCAAACCAGTGTTGTATCAGCATACCTCCCTCTGTACCTGTCCCTGAATTAGGTCTTACCAGTTAGTGGAAGTAGTCGGGTCGGAGAAGAAGCAGGAATCAAGCAGAAGACGGGCTATTCGGGTGGATTCTTAAAAGAAGGATGTAGAACGGGCCTGTTGAGAATGTTATTGTGTGTTTTCGTTTATAAAATGTTCTTGTAAATTTAATGTTATGTTATGTGCAATCAAAGAAGATAATAAATATTTGATTGATAATATGTTGCACGATAAATTCCCTGCACAAATTTAACTTGTGCAGTGAATTTCAGCGTCAACATCATCATTCATGGCATGCCAGCCCAGGATGGGCCAAGGCCTTCTGAACAAGCTTCTTCCAGCCACCTCTACTGGCAGCCAAACTCCTCAAATTTTTTGATCCAAGGTCCCTACAGTCTTCTTCGACTGCATCCACCCATCTCAGCTTTGGTCTTCCTCTTCTTCTTACGCTGATGGTTTTGCAAAAAAATATTTCCCTTAGTGTTTGATTGTCCTTCATTTTAATAACATGTCCAACCCAATTAAGACGGCTTACTTTAATGTGATGTACAACGTCTAGCTCCTTGTACATTCGGTAGATTTCTGTATTGTATCTTCTGTGCCAGAGACCGTTTTTCTTCGTACCTACAAAGATACTCCTTAAAATCCTGCGTTCATATAGACCCAACAGCCTCTCCTCTCTTACAGTCAAAGTCCAAGTTTCCGAGGCATAGGTCAAAACGGGACGGATAAGCGTTCTATAGATCTGTAACTTAGTTTTTCGTGATAAAAAATTAGTTTTTAATAAATGTCTTAGGCCAAAAAAGGCTTTGTTAGCTGCAGTTAAACGTCTTCTTACCTCTGGGAGAATGCCATTATTTTTGTTAAACATTGAATCAAGATAGATAAATTCATCAACTGTTTCAAATTTATAATCACCAATGTGAATAAATTCATCGTCATAATAACCGGAATACTGGACTTGTCACCTCAAGAGGTATTATTTCACCTCTTTTGGAAATTGTGACCACAAACTATGTGCCCCAGCCGTCTTCAGCGAACCCAACTGATCTTCGGCTTAGACGAAATTTAGACTGTACCTTTGGGGTTCATGATTCGTTGAGAGTTGATAAAACAATCACTTAAAAAATCATGAGACTTTTACTCGAAGCAAATTCAACAAGATACAAAAAAAATTCCAGCTGAAGAAATCACAATTACGCAGCTTTTATTCAAATAAAACAAAAGGAAACAGCTTCCAGTCATAGAAGTCTCTACCTCAGGCAGACAACAGCTTCTATGCACTAAACTAGCATTCAAGGCTGATCGTCTTCACTAATTCTTCTAATTCTATGCTGGGTGGCCGTATTCATACCCGACTTGGCGTGATAATCTACGAGCTTCGCCAAGTTTCTGAAAAGTTCTAGACTATCTCACTTAATAATGGTCCTAGAGCTTCGGCGGTGGAATATTTATTTATTTTGGGAATTTATTTATTTTGGAATATTAATTTGTTATTAGGAATATTTATTTCTCACCAAGTCACCCATTTATTAGAAATGCTCTTTTAGCGTAGAATACCCCTAAATTTCGCAATTTTTGCTCAAAATCTGCAATTTCCGATTTGTGAGATATTTTAAGATAAATACAAATATTTTTTTTTAAATTTCCAGCAAAACTTACTACTTTCCGATAATGAGAACGACGCCCTCACAAACCAGGCCACCGCTACAATTAGCAAACCATTGTTGTTGTTGTAACACCAGCAAGCTTCCTTGTATCTAGCCTTCAGAGGAAATCAATGTGACTATATATTGCTTTAGTGGGACATATTCATGTGTTGTCGTGAAGAAAAACCAGAAAAGCTTTCAAACACCTATCCCCCATAAGTGCATCCAGAGAGCAGAAGAGTAATATTTATCTCGTGTTCAGATGAGTTCGGATCCGAAGCTTTAGTATTTTCCATTACGAAACTCGCAGTCTTATAACTTAGAACCCAGCGAATTTGAACAACTAACAACTTGCTGTAGAATTGGTGTATTAAACTCAGCTGCAGTGATTCTTATGATAATGTGGACTGGTTACAAATAGTTTACCTAAAATTCTTCAATCGCCTTTTTTATTGAATTCGCTCTAATCATAACATCGGCATTTTAAATTTTTGTAAGACTACTGTCATCGTCCGGTAGGTATCACGACAGGAAAAGCTAAAAAAAAATATTAAATTCTTTCACATCATTTAATTTAGGCCCCGTTAGTAGCTATATGAAGCCTAGTGGTGCAGTAGTAGCGCATTTAATCACCTAACCAGGACATATACTTCGCACTCCAGGTCCATCGGTCAAGTAAAAATATATGAGGACTGTAGCTTTTGGCCCCAGAATTGCTGTCGTACCTCTGAGTAGCTAATTTTTTGAGTTCGTTACGTAAGTATAAATGAAATTTAGGTACGTTGCTGGCCAACATCATTGTTTATAATAAACTTCACCACCTAAAATGTGAAGTGTTTTTTTTTTTTCCATCGTGACTCACAAAAAGTTAAAATAAATGAAGAGGAAAACTTTCTCGACAGAAATATGCATTAAACCAGCAGTAGAAAACCATTTTTATTCGAGTCTTCAAACTCCGTATGTTATTAATATTATATCCATCATTAAAAATGTTTTCAGTCAGAGGTATATTTTCATTTAAAATCAGTGTTTTTAGAGAAGAATTACAAAAGTTTTGTTATAATTAGTTTTAAGCGTTAAAATTAAAATTTTAATTGTGATTATTAAGAAAATTGAATGATTTTATTTTTCAATAAAACTGAATTTATAACATCCATTTAATCAAACCTGGTTTACAGTTATAAGAAAATCGTCTTTATAAATCAATAAAAACATTTAAATTAATTTTCTCTCTCAATATATTAGCGCGACTCCTATGCTTCCTTGAAAAATTCCATGTAGGAAAATGGACATTCCTCTCATTTACATTCATTTGTTGAACCAAATCTTAACAAAATGGCGCGAAGTCAAATTTTTTTAACGCGATGAAAATTTTTCATTGCAATAAATGCTTAACACGTAGTAAAAAAATAATTTTTTGGTTTTCACAAATTCTTTCGCAATGTCTTGCAAATTTCCATTCATGATGAACTTTTTCAACTAATCAAATTTATTTCAAAATTAATCAAATAACTAAATTAATTAACTAACTAAAATTATCCATTAAAATATCGAAGCTTTTAAAAATCTAAAATATTTACTTTTATATTTCATTTGACATTAATATAAAAATAAAAAACCCTTTGTATCAAATAATATAAAATTTAGTTTTTACTATCAACATTTATTCCTTATTTCCAGTATAAATTTAAACTTTCGCGGTGAATAAAGTAAGTTACGATTATTATTAGAATTCAAATTAATAGCAGCAATACTATTAGAACTGCTATGCATCTCTCGAGTTTGGAAGCCGAATGGTTAGCGCTCTTGTCTTGCATTCGGTTCAACAGTTCGTGTGTTCGAGTCCTACTTGGAACTTGAATGTTTGTAGTGTGGTTCGAAATCCATAATAAACCACATAGATCTTTGTCTAATTAGTCCTCATGAGCAAAAAATGACCGTTGCGATACAATCTTGAGCTTTTGGGGAGTATTTGCAAGAAAGGGATTTTAATACAGGAATTAGCAAATTGCAAGTAATTCGAATAGTAATGTAAGAGTTGCTAATTATATATGCATCGATAGTTACAATCTGTGAAAATTCGATTTTTTTTCTCGTATATTACAAGATACTTTTTTATTAATAAATTACAAATTTTTAATATATATAAGGTATAAATTCTTCATGCTTCATTAAATTTAATGACAAAGCAATTTAAAAGACCTCTTTAACAAATTTAATCGATTCTTCAAAGTCACTATTTGCTTAAAATATGTAATAAAAAAACATCTTCCGTCGAGCCGGAGTCGAACCAGCGACCTATGGATAACAGCAATTACTATCTACAGTCCACCGCTCTGCCAACTGAGCTATCGACGGATATCTAGACGGTCATATTTAAAGTTTATAACCAAATGATATTAAGTAGTATCTAGATTAGTGGGTAAGATTTTCATCTTACCTTGTTTTTCCACTTTCTTAAACAACATGAATTCATAATAAGTATGGTTTTCTCCGATAATGCGGAAGAACTGATTGTTTTATCAACTAGTTAAGATCCATATCGTAAGATTTTAATAAATCTTGAGAAATAATAATTATACTAAAAGTTAAGACTCCATTAATCATCAAGAAAATATTCAAGTGAATCGAATTTTTTTGCATTTTTATATCATTTGTGTTAGCTTTTTATTTTTTATTAATTAATAATGTTGTAAATACTACTGCTGGTTTTAGTGCATAAAATAAAAAATAGAATAATATTCATATACCAAAATAAAAATTCTACAAAAAAATTTTACAGATATAACATTAGTATAAGTTCAAGTAAGATACGCACTTGTTTGTCATTATTTGAAAAGGATTGATTCATATACATTTTTAAAAATACTGAAAGAAGAAATATTTCATTAATGACATTAAGTGTATGAAAATTATTACATATTTTATTGTGTAAGTGGTATAAAAATAAATACAAGAAAATACGCAAGTATAACATACACACTACTGATTTTAACAAACAGAATTTCATCTGAGAAATTTCGAAAAGTACTATTTTTATATACATTTATCATCTTATTTTTAGATTTTCATTTAAATTGCTTAAATCAAACCATCAATATTTAAAAAGATATTTATTAAAACGTCTGACTTTTAAAATGCATTTTAATGCATAAATGTATTATAAAAAAATTAAAATAACAATTTCTACCTTATTAAATAATTTTGTAAGATGATCAATTTAACATGACCAATATTTATAAATTTATGATTAAAACATTATACTCTTTAAATAATTTTTTTACATTTATATAAATAACAAAAAAATTTTGTAATCAAAAATATCACCTGAAATTTCTCTTTTATTAAACATGAGAGATAGTATTAGCAATTAATTTCATAGCAAAGATGCAAATTAATTTCAACCAAAAATATGTTATTTAAAATCAGGAATTCACAATGTAGATTTTAAGTTAGATTTTTCACAAAAGTATAAATTTTTCTTGGACAAAAATGTAAATTTATGTATTTTATAAATTTTATTATGTATTTATAAACAGAAATAAAAAAGATGTGTACATTAGATCAATTTCAATCGTAACATGATTCGATTATTTAATAAAGAAATATATTTTGTTTTTGTTCTATATAAAAGTAAACATTTATAATAAACTGATGAAATATTAATGTTATTTTGAATTTATAAGGTATTTTTACTGCAACAAATATCAAATAATTTATAAAAATTAATTATCTAATATGATTAACATTACGCGATGGTAGAAAAACAAAATAAGAAAAAAAGGTTGAAATAACCCAAATTTTACAAAACGAGATTTGAATCTTAACGTTAAATATTTCCTCCCCACCATCCGTCGATAGCTCAGTTGGCAGAGCGGTGGACTGTAGTTGTTAGAAGCTGATATCCATAGGTCGCTGGTTCGACTCCGGCTCGACGGAGTACATTTTTTCCAACTTGAAGGGTTATCTATTTGAAATTCGAATAAATTCATAAAGTTTTTAAAACTTACAATAGTCCATGAATAAGATTTTGAAATGTTATTTACACTTAACTTTAAACTAATTTTATTTATTTACAAATAAGAACTATAACATTTCACTAAATTCTTTATATTTTATATGAACTTTTACATGCGGAAAATTTGTGTAAAAATCATAGAATTTTATAAACATTAATTTAAATATATTATTTTATATTTTTGGTTACATATTAAATTTTTGCTTAATATCAATTTTATTTATTCTTTATTCTAATAATACAAGAACTTATTATGCTTTCACAAAATTTTACTTTAAAAATTATTACATAACGATGTAGAATTTTTATGCCGTTTTATTTACCAAATTATATGTATATATATACACTCCTTAACAATAACCTCTGGAAAAATATTTTTATCTTCATTACTTTTTAACAAAAATAATTTTACTGGTTATAAATATTTATAAAAATATAAAACAAATAAAAGAAAGAAACCTATTTAAAATGTACGATTCGAAATAATAAAATTAATATCAGATTTTTTTCCGTTTCATTACTTCCGAAAGACTTCTCATGAATATTTTGAAAGTATTCAATATTGCTTTATGGCCTACGCTATTTCATTTTATCACATAAACTCATCCACAAAATTTTTTTTTTAATTTATGTGATTTTTATTTATCATTTTAAATGTGCCAAAGGAAATCTTCTGTTGACGCATAATACGAAATTCTAATAATAATCTATGTGCATATCCTAAATGATACAGTTAATATAAATCACTAGTGAGTGTGATAACTTAATTTCACAAAATAATTCCGAGCTTTCTTTAAACGCATGCCCACATGATTTTGGCGTAAATCCCATGTGAAAGAAAACAAAAGGAGAGAGAAGTAATTTGATACTAAAAACACACAGCTTTTTATTTTTCGTGGTAAAATATATATTAGAATCATAATCCCATTTAATAATCTCCACGTGGTTAGATGTCGAGCCTATTGAATAGTTGTCTAGTGGTATTACATTTTTTGAAAGAAAAACAGAGAAGTTTCCAACTGAAAAACCATAGCTTCTTCATAAATAATGAATATCTTAAATATTTTATGATAAGAGTTCGATTATCTATGTGTGTACTGATGTTAATCTTATCATAAATAAGAGAAAACGAACGATAGTTAAAAATTTTACCACAGCGAAGAAAATAAGTTCAAATGAGATTTTATGTTATGTATTGAATTTACTCTGGTATGTATTGAAAAACAGCTATGTCTACGCATAGTCAATGTTCCGTAAGAGTTCTATTCTAAATTGTAGACAACAGCTCCACCGAGCAATAAATGCACAAATTATAAAACTACTGCAGCGATCAGAAAATAAAAAAAGGTGATTGTGGTACCATTTTACATTAAAACTCATTTCATTATTATTTTGGCTTACATCAGTACTTTTTGGTACATCATCAAAACTTTAAAATGCATGCATCCCATAGTGCTAATGATAAGTAATTCTACAATTAAAGATTCTTGCCATGTTCATTTACAGTTACACATGTTGTATTGTATGTGAATGTAATAAATTGTTTTTTTATAATGTACATCAAATGTTTTCAAGTTCTAATAATGCTCTTCTATGAAGCAAGCTATTTAATTGAAAATATCTTCATATCCAAAAAGAATTATCCATGAAATTTACAGTCACTTCTAAAAATATTTTCAGATTATTCTGTAATAAAAAGTAGTAAACGTCACTTTACGTGACAACCATTCGTCTGATACCAAAAAAAAGTACGTATTTTAAATTCTTCATAAAATTTAGAGAGATGAAAAAAAAAATTGGAAAAGTGAAGTGAAGGCGAAAGTGAATAACGAGCAACTTTTATTTTCAGGAAGACAAACAAAAGATCAAACAATTACGATTATGGATGGTAATATTTAAATGTCACGCTTTCTCCTCCCCTTCGCTTTGGTGCAGAATGAGTCAGTTTTTGGAAGATGTACTTTAAAAAAATTCAGCAAGCAGTCAAATTCCACACATTACTCTCGGTCGATGGTGACGCTGAGATGAAAAGTCCGGGTATTGTGTGTCCGGGCGCGTGAAGAGATCTCCGTCACAATAATGAAGGCCGGACCACAAAAGACCTGGACAACGACCGACGAAGAAGCATTTAGATGTTAATGAAAATTTTCGGGGAAGCTTTTGTTTGCTCGGGGCTCTTGTTCTCGCTTTCAGTGCCGCCCCCTATTCCCCGCCCCCACTGCTATCATCGTCAATCGTTTTCAATAGATATATGAACGCGAAAACGTCTTTTAGTGCTTTCCTTTAGGGGAACGTCACCAAATGGAGGATCTGGTTAATTGGTCGTCCGATATAGTTCTTAACGAAATTAAACGTTTATTCGATTCATGAAAAAATGCAATCAAAGGAAGGATTAACTGAATTACTAATAAGCACAAATATATTAGGTATTAAGTCAATAAACTATTTCGTTTCCCATAAAAATGCACAGAAAATAAATATAATATTATTTAATCTTTCTTTAAAAATGGACACTTTTCTTTTCAAGTACACGGTAATAGCACATTTATACAGATGTAGGTGTGTGTATCACACGTTTCTTCTATAATTCACTCCAAAAAAGGAAGACTAGATTTATAAAAAAAGATGACTTTATTAAAAAATTAAATTTAAATAAATTATCTAGAACTTATAAATATTGAAAGTAAATAAAACATGCATATAAACCAAAAATCCACGTAAATCATTTGAGTTAGCAAAGAGCAATTTCTGTCAATTTTATGGGAATTCATAGATTATACAAATATAAGCCTGCATTGATAAATATTAAGATAAAATATTTTAAAACAATTACGAAAATACAGTGACGGTCAATGTATTTATTGAATTCAGATGTGTTTGAATTATCCTCTACAATCTTATTTAAATTTAAGAAGAAAAAAAAAGAAACCCAGAAAATAAATTAACATTTTTAATAGTTGTGATTATGAATGTTTCCATCCTTAATTTATGATGATTATTAATTTTTTTATTTTTTCCTGAAAAAACACTTTATAGTTCATTTAATAATTTAGTTTAAAGAAAAATTCGATTAGGATTTTTCCGATTATTTTCAATCATAATAGTTTTCTATCTGAGTAACCTGCATATAAAAATCAGTCCAAGGAATCCTATTAAAACTTTATAATTCTAATATTTCCTTATTTTAAAAAGGATTTATTAAGTTTTTTATTTTTTAAATAAGCATGTAAAATTAAAATAAAATGCAGAAAGTAAGGTAATCTAATAACTTTATTTTTGCTTTTTGTAAATTATAAATATTTCTCATACAACAAATAAGGTGCCTGATTTGTTTCTGACCAATTTATTAGCTATAAAACTTACATATTGTAAAATTTAAAATCTAATTTTAATATTATTATAATTTTTTATTTAAACAAAATCTCTTAATTACCAAGAATTATGTTGTCTAAAAGAAACCGCTACCGAAATGAATGAAAAAAGGGTAATTAGCTTAAGAAAAATTAAGTTAAAATGAAACTAAGGAAACTATATTACATTTAAATAAACAAAACTGCATTTACTGAAAAAAATTAAAAAACAAATTTTACATTTAATTAAAATAAAAATAATATTAAATATTTAAATAATGTAAATTTGTGTGTGAATTCACATTCTTTAAACACTAGATAAATATATAGTAACATAGACAAAATTATGAGCTGCAATAGTATTGGACAAGCAAAAACTTATTCCTATTTAATAAAGTATGAAGAAGTAAATTTTCTGGACATTATGACTAAAAATAGGAAAATAATTTTGATATAAAAACTATATCGTTTAGCAATAAATATAAATATTTTTCTTTACTTGAAAAATGAATTTTGTTAATAATCTATGCAATAATATATATACAACAGTGTGAGCAGAAAATAAAATTAAAATTATATTTTCAGTAATATTATATTTATTACTTAATATAATACTTATAAATGTATCTTGTACACAAACTTTTTATTATACTAGTAATTAATAAACTATTAAACCTATTAACAGTTTTACTGCAGAAAATCCAACTATAAAATAAAAATATCATCACTTATCAACTTAAATCAAGGATTTGATTCAAGTTAATTAACTTTACTGCTAATTATTTTATTGAAGTTTCTTAATTACTATCGGACGGGGAAGAGTCTTCAATATTATTTAAAACTGTAGAATAAAATATCCAGTTCATTATTTTTGATTACATGCATAGACATATTCCAGTTCATTCTAATGATTAAAAAATATGTTCTACTCACAACTTCATTTAAATACTTAATACATAAATAGCTAAAGTAGAAATCAATTTTTTTTAAGTTTTCATTAAATTAATTATTAATAAATTCTGAAATAGTTTAATTACAAAAATATCACCATATAATTCGAAGTAATTATATTCCTGTATTTAATATAAGGGAAATAAATTATAATAATTAACGATTTATAACAAAATAACATATTATATATTGGATATGAAACGTACGACTAACATTAATAATGTTATATAAAAATTATACTGTGTTTCTTTGAAAAAAACATTTTGAGTTATATAGAAATTATTACAGTTATTATTAAGGAAAAATAATGAATGCTAAACACTTCTTATTCTAAACTATATCCAGTAAATTCAACAATACATAATAAAGTGGTCTTGGACTTGAACATGCAAAAAAGAACATTATGAATTTTTGTAACAAATTTTTGTTATTTAAGGAAAAAATATATGCAAATATTTCCAAGAAAGTTTGTATTATTCCACATTTGAGTTAATATTCAATATTTTTAGGTAACGTTTATATTTCTAAGTACGCAAAAGAAAAAATATAAATCAAACTTCAAAGTAAACATAAAACTCACTCATTAAAAGGCATATAGATGGCAGCACTAACATTCCCAACAAAGTATATTTCTCCTGTGTATATTTTTTATCTATAAATCATTTTTAAAAATCGTAAAACACACACACATTTTCTAAGTGTACACATTCAAAATTAAGTAAAACATTTCCCGTGAAAAAATTCAAAAATTTTTAATCACATATTAGTAAACATATGTTATATTGAAATTTTAAAATTCGTAATTTATAACTTAATAAAATATTATTTTTATTTATGATAATATATTTTCAATTTAAAACTTCTTTTACATATGATTTATACTAAGGTGTAACATTAGTTTCTAGAAAATATTTTATAATTTAACATTAACAAATGATTATTAAAATTCTTTTTTATAGTAAGAAAATCTAAAGTCAATTTTTAAAGGAATTATAAATTTGTTTAAAAAAAATTGTATAATAATTCGTTTCTTTTTTTTTTCATTTTTTTTTAATCAAAAATGAATTTTACTTAAGAAAATTAAAGCAAGTTTCTAAAAATGCTTTTTGTTTTAAAATATTAACATAAAAATTAATATTTTTAAGAAAAGCCTATATTTATTTTTTTAAATATAAGCACTGAAGAATATTTTTCAATTTGAAAAACATTACTTTACACCCGAGGGGGCTAGGATCACCTAACTTTGGGTCCACACCTGTCCGAATGTACGCTAACCAACTACGTCACGGAGGTGTGCTGAGAGGCATGGAAATGATGCTTAAGTAATAATTTAATTTTTAATCTTTAAAACTAATGTATTTTTTTATCATTCTTAAATTTTAATCAACAAATCATCAAATCAATCTATATTTTTACTATTATAATTTTCATCTGATAACACTATTTCCAGCATTTTTATATTTCTAAGCACAAATATAAATGATCTGTCTTACATTATAGCTTTGAAAATTCGAACTATATAACTGATAATAGACAACTTTATTTTTTTGATAATACTTCTAAAAAAATTAATTTAATTTGCAACAGGTGATTGTTTAAATAAATATCTGCTGAACGATGACTTTTATTCTGCGACATTTCAAATTTTATTCAAGTAATTCCGAAATAGGAAACCTTGCTGAAAATAATAACTGATTTCATGAAATCGAGATCTTCAAAACTTCGTAAGAAATCTGTAAAACAGAATTTGTTAAAATATTTTAACACACACATATGTATACACCTAATCAGCACATCGTGCAAATGTTAAGTGAGCGACTTTGGAATAATGCTAACAGTAAGAAAAAACAAATAAATTTAGATTAAAATTTCATTTATAGGAAAGTTATATAAAAATTTAAAAAAAATTAAATTACAAATAAATTGTGTTTTGTTAAAAACTTCACTCAAAAATATTTATAGAAAAATAATAAATATTTTATATTATGTATAATAGAATGACAAAAATAAAGTGTTCAAGCAGCAAACTGATACCATATTAACGACCTAGGTAAGCATTTACCTTAACAGCAAATGTACTGTAAAATATTATCATTTCACAATTAAGGATAAGCTGACATAAACTTAGAAAGATATGTAATATGTGAAAATATAAAGTTAAGGAAATATATGTTTCTTAGAATGGATTAATGTTTGATTTTATACATAATTATTTTTCAAGATTAAATTATACTAATATATTTTTATTTTTACATTACATGTTTTTGTTTTCCACTATGAATATTGAATATATGACATTCTAATAAATAAATTTAATGCAACAACACAAAATGATTGCAATTATTTGTCAATTTGACTACAAAAGGGGAGCTTTTAGGGCTTTGGTTTTAGCAAAATAATTTTTAAATAAAAATAAATGTAATTTTCAACAATTTTTGGAAAGACAGTATTTTTTGCTGATTTAAATTCACAGCTGTACATTAAGAAATTATGTTTTAATCAAATACTTAAATTTTTCTACTTACTTTTCGACTTGGAAATATAACAATATAAGAAACATTTTAAGATCAAAAATTAAGTGTCTTGTTATTCAAAGCAAATAATTAAAATTCAGTTAGATATATAAATACGACATACTAGCATCATACATTCTCGAAAAAAATCTGTTTTCACTTTAGTAAACAAATATTTAACCTAAAGGGAAAGAGCTTTATACTTACTTTTAATAAGCAACTGCATAAATGCATACAACTGCAATGACAACTGCATACAGTCTCAATTAGCATAAAATTATATCATATGAAAGGTAAATAATAACGAATGGAAAAATCTAAAATTAACACAAAATGAGCCGACCAACTTGTCTAGTGGTCAGCATGCCTGACTGCGGATAAGGAGGTCCTGGGTTCGAATCTCGGTTCGGGCATGGATGTACTTTCTCTCTCTATCTATCGTGTCTTTGTCCTTTCCTTGTATATATGAGGTGTGAATGGTTGCCTACCCTATAAACGGGTACCTATAGCATGTGTGTAGAGCAAAGTTGTACTTTCACCTTCATGGTGCTCTGATTAAAACGAAAGACGCTCCCAATGGACTTAAATTCGCATAGCCAAGGCATAGCAAACTTGGCTTGTCCAAGTGTCATTAGTAACAACAACATAAACTGGTCAGTTTTAATTTTGTTTCTCTAATATAAAACATTTATTTTAATATTTTTTAATTTTTTTATATATTTTTTAATTTAATATTTTTTAAGAATTGGACTTTTGGTGCACATTTGACTCGGCATCTTCCTACATGACCTTGCCTACAGACGGCGCGAGCCTGCTTGTATGCAATTAAAAATTTAAAAAAAATTACTACTGAAATTCTCACTTACTACTTTTTTCCATACTATTTTATTCTCTCGGAAGTAGCATAAAATTTTGTTATAAAATCAATTAAAATTATATGACAGAAACTTCAGTTATTTCGTAATATCCACAACTGGTTTGATTTATTTTTACACATCATACAGGGATGCTATGGGATTATCCTTTCGCTATCAACTTCATAAGACTAAAGAGAGGTATTGAGGTTAACCAAGACTTTTATAATAGAATTTATGGCATAAAGTTTAGTAGAGTATAGGAATTAAGATGAACTACACACATCATAATTATTGTTGATCATTCTTCAAATAAGCCTGATTAATTACAATTGCTATTTCCTCACTACTAAAGAATTATTAATTACTTCTAGAGTCTTCAAAAATTTAAATTTCGTAGAAAATCATCGATTTGTCGAGATTCTTCTAAAAAGACTTTTAAAAAATTCTGTAAATAATTTAAAAAACAAAAAGAGTGAACTTTTTTATGTAAACTATTTAGTGTCGATAGCGTATAAGCAAAAACTTTTTTGTTTTTGCTTGAGATTATTGAAATATTGTAGTGCTATTAACTCTATGGAAAGTAAGAGAACGTTAATTACCAATATTAAATATATTTTTAATTTAATATTGATGACATTTTGTGAAAAAATTTCAAAAGAAATCTGAGAAATTGAAAAAAAAAAAAATCCTGATTTTTCTTAAAGAACTAAATTTGTTACTAGAAAATTATTATAATACATTATTCGTATAGGCTAACAAGATTTCTGAAATATTCAACTGAAAAACCGGAATACTCTCCCCCTTCCCTAGCATCGTGGGTATCTAAGGCCATATTCCCTAAGCGAGAGTGTAATTATGTGCTACGAAAAAAGTTACTGATCTGAAATCTGTAAATCAAGGATTACAATAAATAACAAGCATATAAATTTAAAAAATTAATTTTCGGCGTGTTAATGTTTATGACTGTTTTAAGTAAGAAAAAACACTTTGTACAAGAATAAGAATCTGAGCAGTATTTATATGTACATATTCTTTTTCTTCTTCTCAGAGTTGGGTTTGTATGTCATTGGGCACCTCTGTTTTTATCAGCATTTTGTACTGTTAACTCCAAACCCAATATTTCCTAGTTCCAGTTGCTCGGGTCACCCACTTTATTAATAAAGTCCGATAACCCTTTAATGGAGTCTAGGTGTAACTCTCTAGTATGGATGATGCCTAAAGAAGTTAATCTAGGGAGGGCAATTGCCTCGCATTCGTAAATGATATGCTTGGCCGTTTCCTCTTGCATATGACATTTCCTGCAGCTAGGGTCTTGCTGAAACAGTCCTATTTTATGGAGGTGTTTTCTGAAATAGTAGTGCTCAGTTATGAAGCCTACGATTAAACATATCTTCTGCCTAGAGCATCTTAGAATTTCAGAGGCAATCCTCGCTGATGATCTACAGATCATACTTTTAGCGTGGGTTTGACCAGGAATGTTGAGCCAAGCTTCATACATCTTCTGTTTTCCCCATCTAAGAACATCAATTTTGCGGTCTTTAAATTGATCCCACAAAAAGGTTCTGCACCGATGGGAACAAAAGACGATCCTTTTCTAGCAAATATGTACATATTACTTATCATTGACTATCATTTTGAGTTTAATCTTGAAAAAGTCTTCCCAAGCTAATCTGTTAACTACAGATTCTTTCCTCAAACTTTCATAATCAATCTATGCGTTGCTCATCAAAGGAAAATGTTCTCTAATGCTGCTACTGCCCCAAGTAAGCATGAGGTAATCTCAACAATCAGAGATTAGGAAACGCTATATAACTATCCTTGAATTAACCTAACAGCCTGAGCCTGATCTTCACTTGAAATAATCACATCTTTGTAGTCTCTTGCTTCCATTGTTCCCAATTCCACTGCAAATAATCATTAGCAAGTTCAACTCGCGTATAGCGACGATTAACAGGACGATACCATATCAATATTACTATTATTTATTATATTAGCTAAATATCACTTTTCATATAGTACAGAAATAAATGACTGCTCATGCTCATTCCCCTGCTCATGCTTGGTACTGCCGTAGGCAGCCTGGGGCAGCTATTGACTTTGTGAGTTCCAGAGCTGACCAGACTGCGATCAGTAGATTTATTAGTGGACACATCAATTGCCTATCCTTTGACCATCGTATTAAGCATTTACCTATCTGTAAAATGTGCAACTACAACGAGGCTAGTCCTCAACACTTACTTGAGTGTACTCAATTCTCGATAGAGAAGCTCCTTTTAAACCCCCTCCTTTTTCTTGATTTTTTGAGAATGCATGGGCTCACGGATCTGGTGTAGCTCCGCTATTCTCTATGGGATTTGTAACAACAACAACATAAATGACTAATTATCCTAAACAATCCTTCACAGTTAATTATTTTTACACTTTTCTGGTCATCTAAGAAAACAAATTTAATTTTTATTGGGGCGTGAAGTAAGCCGGTCCAGAGGATCATCAGGATATTGACTGAAAACCGGTGCTTCTCTCAAGCATAATTATTCGTATATTAATCGAAGTAACATGTCATGTATTATAAAATATTTAAATATGTTAATTTTTTTATCGAAATTTGCTTTATAATCAACTACATAGTATTATCTAAGAGCCTTTATGAATTTTCATCAGATTTTCAATGCGTGGTTTTGTTCATATTGTTATATTTTTGTTTTACGACAAAAAAGCTTTCAATGTTATTGTTGTACGCCTTAAAGTCCTTATGCCATTAAGTTTCGTGTGCTTTAAGGAGTTTTTATGTCACAAGAAATATCAAAATGTTATTTTGAAAAAAATGCAATATTCACTATGAATAACATTTTAATTATAAATAACCATATAAATATTTTATCAGGAACTTTTAGGCTATCAATTTTTAAATAAAAATTATTCAAATATTTCGATCTATGTTTAGCATGAAATTTTTAAGAATTATTTATCATCATTATTGCTGTATAGTTGTCATTATTTTAAATCCAGATCATTATTTTTCAACTTCATTGTGAGTTAAATTTTATTTTTCCTCTATATAAATACATCTGAAATAATGAGGTGGACAAATTTTACGCAAAATTTTTCACATTATCTAAATTAATTTCTTTATTTCCCAACACTTAAGAACTTTCCTATTGAATTAAAAATATATATATAACCCATAAGTTTTTAATGATTCACATAAAATATATATAAAGTAAAAAATTAATCATCTGAATAATCCCCAAAGTCTAATTTTAATAAATCGTGAAGAATCTTTTAAAATTGTAATTATAGATTTATAAGAAGGCAAGATAAACTTGAAATGGAAACAAGAAATTATGAATACATACATAAAAAATTATCGAAATTTATTTTTCTAGATTATCATTACTTTCAATCAATATTTATTTCAGTTTTCGTTTATCCTTTTAGGAATAAGCAGATAAACTCTGTTGTTTCCCTTCCTGTCCTGCTGGCAGTCTCAACGTGGCAAGAAGTTGACTCTAGGCGGTCTGAGTGATGTACGTTCTCTTGGTAGGACCATCCAAGGTCTAGCAGCATCCAAGGACATTGTGTTCAGCTAGTGCTAGCAGGCGACGAGCCAAGTCAGTCTTGCACCTTTGGGTGCTCAGCTAAACAGAAGCAGCTCTTAAGCTACTTTATTGTGAATTCTAAGCAGAAGATAAACTTATGCAGCCGCTTTATTGTGAACTCCAAGCAGCAGATAAGCTGCTCTTATGCTGCTTTATTGTGAACTCCAAGCAACAGATAAGCTACTCCTAAGCCGCTTTATTGTGAACACTAAGCACCAGATAAATTTCAGCCGCTTTATTGTGAACTCTAAGCACCAGATAAACTTCAGCAGACTTATTATGAGACAGTATTTTTAGAGAAAATATTTCGCTAAAAAAGTTTTAAGGCGTGTCTGCTAAAAAGTAGGTCATTCTTGAGAATAGCCTGAAATCACCAAAATGTTTGCGAAATATATAGTTTGTGTCGTAAAATATTTGGTGTTAATTAACAATAATTATTGAAAAATAACTTATAAATTGCAATAATAATTGTAAAGTTTCCCAATCATTATTGTAAAAAGTGATGGGAATGCAAATTAGTATAGTTGACAATAAGAATATTACCCATTTTTGTTTATATTTCATAAGACTCCATAAGAGAAAATTACCATGAGTGTTTTCTGGTATAAGTAATCCGATAGCAAAATGACAGCAGTTTAGATTTCAATTCAATAGTTCATGAGAAAGATTTCCGATGTTTATAATGGTTTGGAGTCAACTTTAAAGAATATGCAGTTGAATTAAATCTCTTCTTCAAAGATTGATCATAGAATATCAAATCAAAATTTTCAATGTTGCTAACAGTAAATATCAAGAGTGCCTGGAAACTAACTCAAAGTTTACGACCATGTGTTTATATAGCAAACTCACTGGCATTTCTAGACTTTGCTTAAATGTTAAAGTAGATACCACAATGAAAGATGCCCTTTATAAGTTGTAATGTAACAAAATATTTTTAAAACTAATTGGTCTTCAACTGAGTTATGTATATTTAAAAGGAAGGAATAGTAATGTAATATAAAAACTCTTGCAGTTTATATGTTATAACCAATTGAAATTATAAGTCTTTGTAAAACACATTAAGGAAAGAATGGTTTGACTGTAGCTTTACAATCATTTTCATTCACGTGTGCCAATAAGCCCGGGAACTACAGTTTAAAGTGGATTCCAAAACTCTATAGACGTTCAAACCGGAGACAGAAGGTAAGCCCACGAATTGTTGAACCATAGGTTATAATGCTAACCGTTCGGCTGAAAGCTTAGTATTATGGCCTAAGGTTCAATCTATGGTTCAGAATGACCTATGGTTCAAATTATGAAAAAATTTAAAGTCCACTTGGTCTATATTTCTTGGTGATGCATCAATCACTGTGTTCAACAAAAAGTTTCAAAAATCTTTGTAAACTTTTATAAAAAAGAAAAAATTCAGTGAAAAATGTTTGCTTTTCTGATATAAAACAATATTTTCTTATTTAAGGCAAACTTAAGTTAAAAATCATAATTTAAAAGATTCCTACTTAAACTGCGTTATTCCCACCTCATCTAATTGGTAGAGCCCAAGTCAGGGTTAGATACAGAGAGGCATGCTGGTGTACGATTCCCATTTGTTATCTCAATCGTAATTGTTAACATAATTAAACTGAGTTATTTGAACTATTAATAAAATTAATTTTTATGATAAGCAGTTAAAAAACATTTCAAAATTTGATAAATTTTAGTCTTTATGAAAAAGGTTTAATTTTTTTCTTCATCAAAATTAGCAATTTAAGTTATCATTTTTTATTTTGCTGAAAACGTAATATGTTACAATTTTTAGCAGTTTTTACATTTAGGGGATATTTAATAAATGTGATTTTAATTATAGCATAACCTAAATCCCATTAAAGTATGATATAATTAAAATTCCTTTGTAAAATTAACGATGCTCGTTAGAAAAAAATATCTTATTTTTTTCATGGAACGTTATAAGAAATTTCATGAGTCTGAAAATGGAGCAAACATTTTCAAAACAAATTTAATTCTTAATTTTAAAATTGAGTGGAATAATATAAACATGTATAAATTATCGATGCAGTATTTTTAGAGCATTTCAAACGAGCGTCATTACAAAAAAAAAATGTCAGATTAATATTCCTGGGAAAATACTATTTGAAGATCATAAGAACTAACAGGATTTATTAGATACATTTTGCAACAATTATAAACACCCGATTTTTATATTATTATTAAATTATGTTACCTAAAACACGAACCGGATTTTTAAATAAATGATTCTTATGAGAATTTATGTTTCAGAATACCAAGAATAAATTCTTGGGAAGGAGTATTTAAAGTAATTTGACTAAGAAAAGTAAGTGTTTTAGAAACTTACTACTGGCACCATGAGTAGCTTCACATTTCCCCGCCAATGTCTGCTGAGCGTTTTTGTACTCCTATTAGCTCAGTATACACGTAAGTATGGAAACGTGTTGGTAAGCTTTGCTTTTTTATTCTTTGCGGTATTCTTATTACAGTCGTTGTCTTAGTGAGTATTATGTTGCAAACTCTTTATTGTAAAAAAAAAAAAAATTTATTTTAGATTTGTTTTATTTATATTTTTTATTGTAATTATATCTATGCTATGATGATACATTAAAAATAATGTAATTAATAATTCTGAGCATGGATTTTTTTTTAAAAAAATAAGGTAATTCTTTAAGTCTAATGATAGTAAATACACATTTAAATTTCAGAAATAGTAAGATTGATAAATATACAAGCGTCTCGAGACCGGGCCCGGAACGTCGGCTCCAAATGGGAATTCTAACGCATGCGCACTTGAAGAGAGTAGTTGCAATAATTTGGCGGTGTAAAATGTGACTATTGTTCAGACTTAATATTAGTAACCCTATGTTTTCTTATTCCCCGGTCTAATTTGAAACGAGGTTCGTGTTAGTCGATTTGTTTATATATGTTTGCAAGTTTTAATATTTTTTCGAAATATGAAGGAAAAGCGGAATAGTTTGCTTATATCTTAGCACCATATTTAAAATAGAAATAGATAACAACTTTATTTGTATTTTATATGGTGCTGAAGACATTTATTTTTTCGCAGATAAGGTGGATGTGATAATATGAAAGTAACAAAGAAGTGTGAATTGCATTATCACGTTTCCTTCTTATTTCTGTATTCCCATGATAAAATTAATTTGACTAAATTGTTTTTGACACTATCATGCTTTAATTATAAATTAGCATCTCAAGTTTTTTTTCCAAAGCCAAAATTAAAATATCTGTTAATTCAAAATAAAAATTGTTTAAAGCATTTTTTGCACACATGATTTGTTTTAATAAACTTTGTATGTAATATAAATTTCAATAAAAAACCGCTGAATAAAAAATATTTTGCTATTTAGTGTGTACATTGTCTATTTTTAAATTAAAATTCAAAATAAGATATATCACAAGTTGTAAATATTGAACATCTGTAGTTTAAGAATGCGACTCATTTATTTGAAATACAAAAAGATATATATTCTTTAAAAACGGGAAAATTTATAAATTTCATTTATATGAATAAAAAGACACTCAATATAACATTTCATTCTGATTTTTGTGTTTTAATAAAGATATTATAAATATAAATGGGAATAAAATATCGTATGTAAAAAACTGAGGGTGAAACTAAATAAATTTTTTTCACTAAATTTCTCAGAATTCATATAACATTGGGATGACTCCGTGCCTAAAGCCACAAATATTGCTTCAAAACTTTTTTCATAAGCAGCTCAATTTTGAGCTCCAGATTATTTTCCTATTCTTGTTAGCCGTTTTACTTCTAAGGAATAGTGTACAAACATAAAATTAACTGAAAATGAAAGGGATGAGTTCTCGAAGAAAACTATTTCAGCAGAAGGTACCCAGTGAGTATGTACTTGATGAAAAAATATACTGTTCTCATGATGGTAATGAATTAGAACAGTGATTAAAATAAAGAATCTGAATTAGGAGAAATATTTTTGTAAAGAAACAATGAATCATATAATATTAACTACAATTCTTCTCTTCCTTTAGATAAATCAAAATATCAAGCTAAATAAATTTCAAAAAATAAAATTCTTTCTTAAGTAGAAACTTCGTATAAAATATTTTTCAGCTACTTTGTTTGCAATAATGTCAAAAGGGTTTATGCATAATCTGTTTAATAAACATAACAACTTACATATTTATAAACAATAGTAAATTATTTATGAATAAATAATTAATAGTTCTAAACGCATACATTTTTTGAAAGAACTTTCTGGTTAGTTCTTTCAAAAATGTTTGTGCTTAATTTCCAAAAGAAATTCCTTAATTGCAAAAGAAGAGAAACAATTCTATCTGTGAAGGGACAGGTTCTATGAGAATGAAGGTCTCAAAGTCAGCATTTTGAAATTTCCGTGTAATTATAACAATCAACTCAAAAGGCATCATTTGATGTTTGGTAATCGAAATTTTATGCAAAAAATTTTTTAAATATTAAAGAAATAAACTGGAAAAAGTTGTATCTTCTTAAACATTTCAATATTACATCCGGGATATTTAAAAGAAATATTTTGAGAGATCTTGCCTTTAATTTTATTGGTTGATGAATTGATTGAAATAAAAATCTTTCATAAATTAATAACTTAAGACTAATCGAAATAAAATAACAGAAGCTACATTCATCTTCAAAATGAATTATGCTTATTACAGTCATCTTCTATAAATGATCATTTATGGATAAATAATAAATATTTTGCTCTTATTTTTCGAGAAATTTTATAAGCTCTTACATGAAAACTAAAAAGTTAATAAATATTTTATAAAGTTAATTGTTTATAGTAGTTACTCTTATTCCGGAAACCATTAAAAAATTTACAAAGGTCAAATAAGTTAAATATTAATTCCTTAAAATATATGAAAACTAAGATGATTTTAGTTTAGCCTCTATGAAGCATGTTTTAATTGTGTTCGATAAAGTGTACTTTATGTTACAAAAATTTTTAAAAATTTAAGCGTTTTACCATGTTTATGTTTAAAACTAATTTATATATATTAGTGCTTTTTATATAGATCTGCCTTAAAATAAGTTATGATTTGATATTATATTTTTCGTTCTTATAAATTTATTAAATACAAATAATTTATGCCTTACCTATTTTTGTGTTCAATAAATTGAATGCTTTCCAATGAGAAGCTACACAAAAATGAAATTAATAAAATATTTTAATTTCAAAACAAATTGAATGCATTTTTAAGAGAAATTTTGTTAATAGCTAGACAATTTTTTTTGTTGTAGATAAGTTAAAATAAAATTTAAGTAGACTAAATATAGATTTTTCTTTTTTGAGAAATGAAAAACAAAACTAAATTGTCAAGAAAAAAAAAACTTTATTTTTATAATAATAAGCTGCATTAATACAATAAATTTAAAACCTCTTATCTTTCATTTCCTGGAATATTAATTGGATTACCCATTCGTATTATTGCATTTTCTTCAGATTTTTTAAACTAAACTGCGGTTTCTTTATAGTAGAAGATTAATGAAAAAGTTATTTATTGAAATATTTGTTGGAAATATACTACGAAATCTTAAATATATTTTACCAAACGAAAATTTGACAAAATTAATTTTCAAAAAATTTATTTTAGAAGTTTCTCAAATATTTTAATTTTTATTAGGCAGCATTCATTGCTTATAATATTGATATTTATAGCTTACTGAAAATTTTCTAACTTTCCGCCCGTTTTATGAGTTTGAATACCACGAATAAAATTATGGATGTTCAGTTATATAATTTTTTAACGATTTTTTCTAAAAATAGTTTTTCCGTATGATTTCTTCAAATGTTTTCCAAATAAGTGGCTAAAAATTCATAATGAAATTCCATATAGTTATAAATTATAATGACCATTTTTCTTGCAAACATCTGTAAAGTCTAATGCTTCGTTTGGTTCATTTTTTCGAATCGTTAGAATAATTAATCCCATGACTAAAAATAAACTTTTTGCATGCTATCGATACTAAAAATAATGACATCAATTTTATTAAATTGACACAATATTATCAATTTAAAAACTAAACTTTTTCAATTTAAAAAAATTTTAATATACATAATAAACATAAAATTTTACTTTCTAATGAACGTTTGAAATTAATGAGTATTAATAGATGCTTTATTTTATTAAATTTACTAGTACCGTGTATTTTCCAGTATATAATCCGCAGCGGCGTATAATCCGCGGAAATTTTTCTGACGAATAGTCGAAAATTTAAACTGCTGATAAATTAGTGCCAAATAAAATAAAAAAATATATTTATTATAATTAAAAATATAATAAATCCTACAGGAAAAAAAAACATTTATATTAATAAAGATCTTATCCATCACAACGCAAAGTGCGATTAACTGAGATGAAATCACGATATCGGTCAATGTCTGAGAAGATTCTAGTAAAACTTATCTATTTTTAGAATTTTAATAACTTTTAAAACGAAGTTAGACACATTTTTTAAAAATAAACTGTGTGTTTTGATTTGTTAATACTTAAACGAAAGAAATGGAATACTTTCTAACTGCACTTGGAATACTTTTTTCTTTGTATGGCGCCTGCTTTGTTTTTCCCCCATACATTATACATTTGTCGACATTTTGTTTCATTTGCCTTCCCTATAGCTGTCAGTTTAAAATTTACTCTGTAACTTAATGATTTTCACTTCCTCATGACAATATATGAATTTGAATGTTTACAGAGCGAAGCAGTTCAGGTCAAGACAGAATGTGAAATCACGTAAACGAATTGCAACTTTAATAACCGTTCAGAACTGAATTCATTCTTGAATGTAATTGGACAATGCTAAATATAGTTAAAAATAAGTCAACTGAGTATTGGCGCCATCTGTTATTTATTCTATGAAACACAAACGGCATTTCTTTCTAAACTTTATTGTAAACTTTTCTGATGAAAATTTTTTTTGCTCAGATTATCCGCGGCGGCGTATAATACGCACAACGAAATTTGGAACTTTTTTAACACATGATCCGTGGATTATATACAGTATTTAAATTTGTTTTAAATTATTAGATTATTTTTCAAATATTCAAATATCGTAATAATACTAGTGACAGGAAATTTTTTTCCCTTCAAATAAATAAATTTTGCGAAAACGCACAATATTTTTTTCTTTTTTTTCTATTAGCACGACAGCTCAGAATGGGCCAGGGCCTTCTCGAGAACACGCTAACAAACCATTCTCTTACAGAATGTTTGCCAATTCTTTACCTCCAATTTTTGAAAGTCGTTAGTAGTGCAATCTGTCCATCTTAATTTGGGTCTGTTCCTGCTCTGGTTCTTACAGCTTTGTAATTAAATATTCTATAATTCAAAACAACGAAGGGCTGCATTTTACAGATAGATCCAGAAAATTCCTTTCGTTGAATTTTTACAAATTTTACAATGTCGATTTCTTTATACAAATTATGTCGGTTCTTGTTTGCATCTAGGTCTCCGTAAACCACCAATATCAACTGCACCAACATTTTTCCTGGGTATTTTTTTTTCGAAAATACGCAGCTCAATTTTGTGGGATTTTTTTAAATTTCGTTTTTTTTTATTAATATAAAAAATTTTATATTAATAATTTTTTTTAAATTATCTTGTTGAGCTTTAGGAACAAACTATAAGTTATCATGTTATTTTTTCCTGATGCATAGTATACAATTTATTTGTTATCATATTTTTTCATAAAAAACTTGATTAAAAGTTTTTTTTGTAATGAGTGTCTTCTATTTACGCTATTTAAATAATAATTGAAAAAAATTTTTTTTCTTATTTTTGAAATACAATTAATAAAATTGCGCTTTAAATATTAAAGACTCCACTGAATGTGATAAAGTTCTAACTCAAAAAAAATCTTTTGAAACTTTTTTCAACAAAATGGGAAACCACAAAGACGATGTCATTGTATGACGCTGACATGGAGACCAAAACGGTCGAAGCAACATTCATAAATACAGCAGAATACTCAGATGAAGTTTTCGATAAAACTTGCCGATTTTGCTATTGTCTAACTGCACAAAGGCGGTTTCCCCTCAAGAAAAAGAATAACAGCTATTTCTGGAAACTATCAATCATTAATGAGTTTCGGTTAATAGAATACATTTCGTTAAAAATATATGTATGAGAAATTTTTTATAATGATAATTCAACACACACACAATTTATTCAGCTGTATACAAATTAATTTTCAAAAGATGTTTTTGCCTATAGTTGTATACATATTTTCATACTTCAAATTATCTCTAATTTATCTTTATATTGCAGTTTTGAAAAACAATGACAGTTCAAACAAAACATTTTTCACAAACACTTTCAGTTTTGACAAACAATGAATTATATTTTATGTGATCATTTAAGATAGTAATATAATTTAAAAAAATATACGTAATTTAAAACAAGTTTCTAAATGTAATGTTGTTTAATACAATGTTTGTAAATGAAAATTTGCTTTCCAATGATATCAATACACCCATTAATAACAGACATAATACTGCTCAATGAGTTAGATAACTTAAGATGAATATTTTATTGGGTTTAATTTTGCATAGCATTCAACAATAACATTTTTGTTTTTATGTATACTTAAATAATTCTCAAATTTATGGGATGCTGAATACAATCACACATTTCTAAAATTTAAGAACGCTAAGTAAAATGTTAATTTTTTGAGACCAATTTGAATAAGAGAATGTAATTCTCTGCAAAGGCAGATGGATGTATGCAAATATTGACCAACGAATTACAAATCTCAGATGAATATTCTATTTAATATCTTTTGCAACGATTAAAAAACTCATACTCATTTGGGTATCGAGGTCTTAGAGTCCATTTATGTTTCGAGAACCGTTAGTTGTATCTATGCAGTTTTTTAAATCTTCTACAAAAGATAGATGTGAAGAGTGCTGTCGGATGCCTCTTTCTACCATATCTCACACATTTTTACGGATTTAAAGTTCGTGCTCTGTGGCCATACAAGATGCTGGAAGTCAGACTGATGCCAATGTTAAACAATTCTAGCATAACAGATACTTCATGGCATTATCGTTCATGAAGTATATCTACGCGAATCGGTATTCTCAGAATAAAAATGCAACTGTGCACTCGATCTACCAGTATATCTAGTTAAATCATGGCTGTTTTTTCACTCTCGAGAAACACAAGGATGCAAGCCAGCAGAGCATGCTTCATATCATGATATTCTCAGGGCAGCCTTGCACAGTATGAGTAAAGAAATATGAATTCATAACCAAATTTGATGTCTTCCATCAGTGTAAAATAAAGTGCTGCATGATTCATTTGACTACATTACCCGTTTCCAATCCTTAGATAAGCGTATAAGTTAACCTCCCTGTAGTATATTTTCTTATACCTACTCCAGAGCAGTTAGATTTTATCAATTAGCAATCCTTAGCTGGGTGTCCAGTGACTTCTTTCTCGACACCACTTCAAACGGTTGCTTGCAGAGTTCACTGTGGCCTCATGGTAGGACATTGCTCTTTGAATCACAAGAACTTGGATTCGATCCCAGCCACTGTTGAACAACGGGAGATGGATGTTGCACTTCTACCTTATACAAGCATTTTGGTTGAGATGGGTGTTTGGGAGTTTTTCGGGCTGTTTCCCTCCTACACGTGAATACGGCTTATCTATTAAAAGTCCTCCGAATAGCAGTTTACGTGGTGAATGCAAAAATGCCTTGCAATGTTTTCGGCTGTCCATTATGCGGTGTCAAAACGAATATTTGCATTTCGGGCAGAAATGTGGTTTTCTCATTGGCATCCGACTTTGCCCATGGTTTGAGCTCGTATTTGGTGGGCCGAGCTGGCAGCAGAATAGTTAATGCTCTTGCCTCGGTTCAACAGTTCGTAGGTTCGAATCCCACCTTGGGCATGGATGTTTGCAGTGGTTCGGAATTCACTTTAAACTGTAGGTCCCGGTCTATTTAGCCCTCCTGTGCAAAAAATGACCGTTGAGCGACAAAATAAACAAACAAATGTATTTGGTGGGAAGAGTCTTGGCTGATGATTTTTGTTATTTGAAGTACAGTCCCAGTTATATGAAGGCTTTTCGAAAGTTGTAATCATTACTGACAGTCATTGCTTAGAAGACCTAGCTGGGTTCGAGTTGTTTTTTCAAGAGCGTGATTAGTAAACAGATCGTGCTTATCACGCTCTTGGAAAACTACTCCAAGCTACAAGATCATAATAGTCAGGTACACTAATTAATTAAGAAGAGAAATTTACTTTTTACTATAGTACATTTTAGTTTTCCTTCAACCAAATAACAATTAACACAAATGAGTTAAATTACAATAATCAGAGAAACTAAAACCAATAAATGTAACTAAATTTATATAAATGTTACCACAAATTGTTTATCTACATTTTTAAAAATTTCTTCATTGTAAAAATGGTTCATTCTTAGAAGACAACAGATACTTACAAATCTAGTATGAAGTTATTTCAACGATGGATCAGCACAGCAAGGTTTATTTTGAAATAATATATAATATAAAAAGGCATAAAAAATAAAATTGACACTCCAGAAGGTCAATCTTATCATTTCAATTTATAATATAGGAAAAAAAATTCTTGATTTTAAAAATAAGTCATAATTAGGCTTACTTACTGATTTAACTTACTATGCTCTTTATTATAAAAAAATTACTATGTTCATAATATAGTTCTTATTACTATATATTATGTTTTCGGAAAAGCTTTGTTTATAAATTTAATCTATTATTATACACTGGTGTGCAAAACTTAAGCACACCAATGTATAAACAGATGTTTTCTTTGTTTATTGTCAAAATTTCATGAGAAATCATCGGAGACATAAAATTCAAAAATGAGAGAGCATTTTACACTAAGCACACAATGACGAAAGCATATTTGCGCAAAAAATAAATACCATGCCTACAACATGGAATAAAAAAGGCTTCATTTTGAATTCATAGTACCTTTACACATTGCCTAAGAATATGCTGATGTTCCTGAGTGTGGGATATGCCTTTCCCTAACCCAACATTTCATATCGCCTTACCGCAATGGTTTCTTGGCACCGATTCTCAATACTCTGCATCAAGTCGTCTAGCTCTTGAAATAAGAGTACCCATTCCTCAATCAGCATAATTTGGTCCTTGAGTGTTTTCGGGAACATCGTGAATTTGTGAAACAATTTCCCTAGTGTTTCCCAGAGGATGTAATCGTGCCGCAAGGATTATCGTGACCGAGCTGAAGAATGCAATCCTATAGCTTTCCGATAATTCTTCCACGTGTGAAATTTTCCAGGTAATTTCTAGCCATGAAAAGGAAAGAACTCACTTGCAGTTGCAGCAAATGCCTCTGATCGCTTCACATTCCCTCCCGTTATTGCAATTTGAGCTAGGTACACCGCCCGCACACACCTTGCGTATATTCACGTCAACTAAGGCACTTAGTTCTTGACGCTTGCTATGCATGACCTTTCTACTGAATTGCGAGTTCATTGTACTGATTAAAAAATAATCCCTTTTTTTGCAATTTCATGGATACTTAAAATTTAGATTGTTTAAGTTTTGTAAATCAGTATATAATTGTCACTGGCTAAGTTAGAGCCTGGTATTATTCTGTATTTGATTATTTTTCCAGAATATGAATAGAAAAGTTAGGTTGGTAGATGGAAAGTTTTGAAAAAGAAAGTTAATGACGGGAAATTTACAAAAATGATCAAATTTATTGTAGTAAAGATTCAACCTTTTACATGCTTATTAAAAACTTATTTTAATTGTTGAAACTTTGTATGGTTTTTAAAGCCTAAATCAACGATATATGAACTAAAAAATTTTAAAAAGTTTATAAGATAAAATACAAAAGTAAGCATGTATATTTGGAGTTAATGCTAAAATATTAAAATTAGATTAACTTTTATATACCGATTTTTTAAAACATTTTTATATAATTGTAACATATAAGTTTTAAATCTCAATTCAAGTTTTACTTCTAAAAGGCAGATTTAAAAAGTACATTTTAAATACTTTCTAAAAAACAATTTTTAAAGAAGTTTATTCATAGCTTATATATGTATATAAAAGCTATGAATAAACTTCTATAAAACTACAAAGTTACTGTGAAATTTATAATTCTACATCTTTAATGGAAATTGCATTTTAATACTCTAAAAGATTAATTAACTTATTAAAATGAATACATTAAAATTAATTTCACTTAATATATTTTTTCCAAAGTTAGACTATTAAGTTTTACATCTTTCAGAACTAGAATGGGTGAAAGTGATATCTTTATGTTATGGGGCACCAATTTCTTTTAATATATAAAATTAAGAAATGTTTTAACGTTAATATCTTAATATTTACTCTACTTTTTCATAATCATTTATCTTATCATTTCCAGAAAAAATTATTAACATTACTAATCTATAATACTACTTAAATATAATTCTAAACAAAAAAGGGACAAAATTTAATACAAAATGTTTAATATATAAAGAATGAATAGTATAACTATCAAAATTTATAAAACTTTTCCTATATAAATTAATTTAATATCACCAGAATTGCTAGTAAGCACAATTACTAGATCAATTACAATTAATAGATAGATTATCAATTACTAGATTAAAATTATCAAAAGTATATACTTTTTATGGAAGTTCATTTTTCAATTAAATATAATATTGACATTTTTCTTTGTTTTAAGAAAAGTATAACCCATAAAATATCATACAGAAGAAAATCTAACTATTAAAAAATTCAACAAGTTTTATACTTTGATTTTCTGATCCACAAACATTTATATTTATTATTAGCATACAATAGATAAGCAATCTATGACATTTAAAGAAAATAGCAATGAATAATTTCTGTAATTGAAGTTTATCCATTACAAAAGTCAAACTATATAATGCATGTATTTTGTGTTAGTTTTAAGGAAAATTGTTAGATACATTTCTAAAAAATTCTATTGAATTTTTATTTTATAGTCAATTTTTAATATTTTCTTTAGTAAATTATAAATGAACGGTGGAATTTGTTCTTGTAAATCCACCAAACCAATTGAAATTTATTGCAAAAATTCAATATTTATTTACCTTTTTTAATAAATAATTGATTTGACCTCTTTTTTAATATTTTAACAGTTATAATAATTTACAAATACTTTTCATAATTATATTCATCAAATGTATTTTTCAAATGTAAAAAATAAATTTCTATTTTCAGCACAATTATCTCAATTTATGAGACTTGAATCATAAAAAAAAAAGAAAACTAAATAGGTATGTTTCACATATAGCTTTTTTTTAAAAGATTTAAAAAAAAGAAATACAGAAAAAATCTGAAAATACAAATATATATATACATATATATATATATATATATATATATATATATATATATATATATATATATATATATATATATATATACATATACATAATCCGATAAAAATAATCCTTAAGTTATCACTAGATTAATTATTCAAAATTTCAAGTTTTTAATCATTTCACATTACACATATTCAAAAATAATTTTAACTTAAAAGAAAAGCAGAACACATTTCTTCTAATACAGAACATAGATCACTAAGTTTGTGCATTCGGTATTTTTTTTAGCTAATAATTAGAAAACAAAATTTGTTTTGATTGAAGGACAGAAGAAAACAGCTATGCTCAATGAATGCTAATAATGGTCATTTCCAAGATTACGGTTTAACGAATGGAAAAAATCTTAATTTTTTTAATCTCTAGATTTATTTTGACTTCAAATTAAATGTCATCTTGTTAAAAGATGATTTAATAAACTTTATTTACACCTGAAAAGCTTAATCTCTACTTTTTGCATATAGTCTCAAACTCCACACACCCTAAAACAATGAATAAGCTATTTTCAACAAATTTAATTTGTACCTTTTATAAAAAAAAATATATAATTGGCAAGTATCAATGATTTTTTTTGCTTTTAATTTATCATATTTTGAAACATAAAATATACCAAATTTAGTTTTCTGTCTTAAAAAAGTCAATTCTTGGACTAAATTTTTAGTTCATTTGAAATGTTTCGTATAAAACAAATTGCTATCCATGAAAGTTAGATATTTTAAGTATTTAAAAGCACTATTTAACTGCATTTTAAGAAACACATTTGTCAACATAAATGCAGAGTAATATCAAAATTTTTTTTCGGTACATTTTTATTCAGCATCAAATATTTAGTTTCGAGAGTAGCTATAGTAGTATCTAGTGGTTATAGTGGTTTATGATCCACTTAAAACTAGAAGTACAGATCAAATTTGTTCTTGTGCATAAATAATGATTGTAGAATAACAACCAAATCAAATATTTGGTTTCAACTTCCAAATATTTTGATGAATCATTTAAAATTTTCTTCATTCAGAGAAAATATTAGATATTACAAAAAGAGGGAATTTCTATAGTGAATCAGCAGTGACAAAGAGTATTTTGAAATCCGCAAATAATTCCTTTGCATGTTTAAAAATTAATTTAAAGATTATTATTTATGATATAGATAGTATCTTTTAAAATATGTAAAAATATATATTTAGTATCTTTTGTATAAACATATATATGAGCGTGTATTAAAAATACTTCCATTATAAGTAAATCTAATGATTTGTTTGTAACCAAAATTATTTTAAAAAACTGTTTAAAAGTTTTCTAAAAAAACTTGAACATTACAACATTTACATTGTACTCTCATAAAAAATATAATAATAATTAGTAACTACATAACTGAGCTTAACAATCGTACAATATCTGTAAGAAAAAATCTAAAGTATATGGAATTAAAAAAAAAGCAACTTATATTGAAAATAAAAATTTACTAAAATGTAGAGTTATATCATCACATTTTTAAATTAAGAAAATAATATGGTAAAGGAAAACATTATATATATATATATATATATATATATATACTATAATCTATTAAATTTTTTAAACAACAACCATAAATAAAACCTACAATTTGATAATTAAAATTTTTTAAAAAAGTAAGTCTTTAATAATGTAAACATAATATAGTAAAAGTAAAAAACGAATTAAAAAAATATTTATGCATTTAGCTGATTGAAGCTATTAAGCCTCAAATCAATGATAAGTAAGTTTCGATTTCCACTCAATATAAAAATAAACTCATTTTGTGTGTGTTTGAATGAATTCTTGGTAATCTTAGGCCTTTTTCTAATTATTCATGTGAAAATTTTAATTTTCTTACAAAATGAACTATGTTCTGGATTTAATAATTTCAAAAAACTTTTCTAAATAAAAAATATTTAAATTTAAATAATTTTTTTAATGTTTCTTATTTTTAAAAACAAATGAGTTATTTGCTATACTGCAATTTTTCCTTTCTACAAGTTTTAAGATATTCAAGTTTATTTGCAAATTCTGCTTAAATCATATAACATTAAAAAATATTTCCCCTTAATTAAATGATTGCATTTCAAATATTATTAGAAATTTAAAATAAGATTTTAACAAATTTGACTGTATAGTATATCAATATATTCAATTAACAGTAATCAAAATGTTTAATATAATGTACTATAATATATTACACTATAATGTACTATAAAGTACTTCATTGAAAACAATAATATTCAAGATTTTATATCTAACAACCGTATGTTAACCATCAGAATGAAGTAAATTTCTTTCTTTAAATTGAAAAGGCTAATTTTTGTTTATTTTAAATATATTTTTAAAAGTATTACCTAAATATCAATAAAAAAACAAATAGTACCAAAATTTGTTAAATTTCAAACTACCTTTAAAAAAAGATTAAATATGATAATTTTTATTAATTAAACTCAATTTTGAAAAATAAAATGATTTAACAGTAATAAATATCTTATTTAGTAAAAACCAATAATGTATAATTTATTTAATAATACCAAATATTTCAAGGCTTACATTTTATATCAGTACATTATTGTTTCAATCGATTATGTTTTCAAATCTTTAATCATTAATTTTAATAAGACAAAACACACACTAAATAAAAAGGAAAAAGTCACAGATGAAGAGGTTTTATTTTCAAACATGTACAGAATATTATTCTAAGTATATGAGAAATCTTAATATTTATCAAAGTATTTTGATATATTTTCTCAAAATTATTAAATAATTTTAAAAATAATGATCTATTTTACAGATGCATTAATAATTTATATATACCACTCATAATATGTTTGAAAAAATAAATATCAATATTCAATTTCGAAGTAATAATTTATATATCTTATTTCAGCAAAGCTATGATAAATAATTAAAAAAATTTTTTTTATCAAATATATACTTGTATATCATTTAGAAATTTTTTGAGATACAGAGAAATATGAAACCGTTATACAATTAGATAATATTTAACAAATGTTTTTTAAAAATTTCAAAAATTTTAGAGTTAAGAATTTGAAATTACTATATATATAAAACAAAACTTCATTTTATAGTTTCAAAGTAAATTTTAATATTAATTTTAAGATTTGTGTAAAATAATTTTCATTTGTAAAGAAAGTAAAAAAATAACGTAAATCTAAGAATTTAACTTGACAAATTAACTCCAAATTTAAACAACATTTTATTCCAAAGAATTATTTTAAAGTTAAAAACAAATGCCAACTCATTAAATACAAAGTAAAAACACGTAGATGTTATGCAGTCATATAATAACCATATATATATATAGGATTAATATTTTCAAAGGTCGGACTCAAAGTTCGTTTGTACATTATATAACCTTTACAGCTGCAGATTATCAGAAACTTTTAATGCCATTTTCTTTTCCTTACTAATCTGTCTGCAATGCTTACTTTCTGCAGTAAATTATAATCAACAAAAGAACAGTACTGTTCACTAAAATAAGGTACATAGAAAGCTCTAAAAAACTGATGAGACCTGTGCAAGAAAATATTAAAGTAAATTAAAATCACAGCAGAATTTTAATAATAAATTTACTTATTTTTAGAGTAAAAAAATTCCAATAATACGTAACTAATGAAAAAGGATATATAAAGCTAATATATATATACCTTACAAGTGCAGTTCAAAAATAGTAATAAATAAGTTAATATTAATGCAAATAAAGTAAAAAACAAATTTTTTTCAGAAAAAATGAATTCTAATAAATATTGAGCAATCAATTATAACTCACAATGTTAATAATTAGAACTGCACTTTCTAAAATTTGAAAATACTGTGTAAAAATTGTAATACATAAATTCATTGATAAATCATTTAACCAAACAAAATTATTTAATATTACAAAAAAAAGAAATTTAAATAAATTAACCAATTTTGAAAATATTGTATAGAAAAAATAATGATATCAATTCAGATATTGCTTTATAGTATAGAATTGTAAGATAGTAACAAATCGATTCTTGACAGTTATATGTGATTCCATATCAATACAATCATTTATAAAAGAATTTTTAACAAATTTCACAAAGGTTTCACAATTACATATTATTACTGTATTGATTTAAGAGGTAGTAAAAACCATGAAATATATTAAAAAACTCAATAGAGTCTGGAAAAAAGTTAAGTATAAAAACCAATAAATATTTAACTGTCAAATAATTAACGTCGCACATGAGAAACTATTATTTTACTATTCAAGAAATATAATATTCATTATTTACTAACGCACAAATTTAGTAATAAAATAAATTATTAAAAATAAATTTCCAATTTTACCAAAAAATAAAAAATTCCTGCACATACAATGAAGAATAATTAAACCTTTTACAGTAAAATAAAAAACGTTTAGTACATAAATCTTCTATACTCTTTTAATTCAAGAAAAAAGAACAACTATGATAAACTAGATTTTGACTATTCAATGAATTCTATTTTATTTTTTTACATTTAAAATTTTTTATAAACTATTTTTACAAAAGTATATTCTAAAATTTTTAATGGAAAATTTTCTCACACAATTACCACAGAAATATGATTAATGAGGGAAACAGCAAAACAATTATGATTAATAAAAATATAAATGCCAAGGAAATAATATAAAAATTGCTATTTTCGAAATTTCAGTACATAAAATATGTAAGCTTATACATTATCTTATCAATTTTAAGAGATGGTTTTTTAAATTTATTGTTTCTGAAGAAACTAAATATGCATTTGTTGACACAACGCATGTAAAAAAAAATTGGAAATACTAATTTCAAAAAGCATACATATGTTTCAATTTACCTAGCTGCATCAATAAATGAGACAGAAAATACAACTTTCCAGCTTGAATCTTTGGAATATTTTGGTTCCAATTTGGAGGAAGTGGGAAAATCAGAGTCAACAATATAATCACAATCTTTAATGTTAACCTAAAAATAAATTTAATAAATTAAAATTCGTTTAAGTATTTTTTTAAATAAGTATATTCTAAAAGTTTTAATGGAAATTTTCTCACATTAGCATTTAAAATTTATTGCTAAAAACAAAAATTCTGCAAAAAACGGCTATTTAAATATATAAAAGGAAGAATGCATTAAAAGAGTATTTTATGAAAATTACATCAAAAAATTTGCAACAAACTTTGCAAAGTACCGCAGCAGTCAGATAACATTAGAAGTTAAATTTCAGAAAATTTAAATTAAAAATATCCCACATTCACAACTAATTTTTAACAAAATTTTTATTCAAAAATAAATATTCAAAAGAGTGAACTGAAAAAAATTTTATGAAGAAAGTTCTACAAAGTATAAAAATAAGCAATTACAAAATTACCAATAAATAAAATGTGTATTGAAAAAATCTAATTTACTTACATATCTTGATGGTTCTTCCAAGTTCAGATTATTCATATGAGTTGGAATAATTCTTGTAGCATTTGGTAATGGTGAAAATTGTTTTGGTAAATGACCTTTAAAATCTGACTGTATAAACTGTAGGTTCCAGCTACAAAAGACAAATACTAAATTTATTAAACATAAAAAAATAACAGATAGTTATTTTTTAAAACAAACTAATAATATTCTTTCAAAATATTATGGTACTGGAATTAATAAACAAGCATATTTTATTAGTTTAATCAAAGGATTGTCATAATTATATTAACACATCAATCGTAATGGAGCAGAAGCCTCAAAAAATAGAAAAAAATATATAATGAGGGTGATGTTAAATCATTTCTAACATATCACTCACAATTCAAATTTCAATTGAAAAGTATTTAATAAATATTAAAAGTGTTATTTTTAATGACTCATAATACTCACATAAATTTACTTTCACTTAATGTATAAGAAATGCAAAGCCCAATTATCTATTTTACTAGAAAACAAGAGACTGGCATTGTTACTCAAAGCAATGTCCACAGATAGAAGACCAACTTAGCTTTTCAACAAAAAAGTACAATTGTTAATAAAGAATATAATGCATGCATTATCTTTTACAAGTTAAAAAATTAAAAATATCATGAATGTTAGAAATGGCAATTAAAAAGTTATTTATCAAATCGTCAATTTTTTTACAACTTAAAAATGTGTCAAAATAGTTGCTTCAAAATAGAAATATATAGCCAAATAATTCAACAAGAAACAAACTTTTACCTAAAGCAGATCAAAGTGATATCTATAGGATTTATAGTCAACTGGCTTTTCCTATAATTATTACTCTTCCAAAACAACAAATTAAAACATTTTTGTCTATTCTCATTAAATGACGAATACATAATGCAATGCAATGACTAATAAAAGAAATTGATAAATGTGATCCAATAAATAATATAATTTTTAAACTGTGGAATAATTTTTAATAATCATTTTCTTATTTATTTTACAATGATTCAATAAAAATGTAATTAATAACTTTCAACACTCAACCATGTTGTAATAAATAAAAAAAAATAACAATAAATCATAGCATTTTAAAGCATGCATCACATGCACAAATTTTAACATCTAACATATAATGCTGCTTGACTTAATTACTTAATATAGTTGAAAAATACTTCATTATTCCAATATTTAAAATTAAAAATGCATCTTTGAAAGAAAATTCATAAATTATTTTTCATCCTAATTATATTTGTCAAAAATAATTCAGGAAACTTTAAGCCTCAAATTTTACAGACTATAACATTTATTTTCTCTCACATTCTAATTTGCAAATAAAACTACATAACAAATTATTTATTTTAGGCATTTGCATTCTCTTCTATTAGAAGTTATTAAATTTTTAGCTTATAAAGATTTTCTTTTTAGTAATTAAAATTTGCAATTAATTAAGTAGTTAAAACTTATGATATTTATAAAATTAAATTAGTTTAAATTTAGTTATCTACGACGATTAATTGCTTCAATGATGCTTTAAAACCATTTTATAAATAAATGATTTATCTCAAAACAGAAGCCCATTAATTATCAAATATATAAATAAATGCAAATGATGAAATTTATGGTTATATTTTATTTACACCTCAAATGCAGTAATGAAACTAAAAATTTAATTTTTTTTCAATTTGCCTATTTAAAGCTAATAGTACTAAAATATATTTCTCACAAAGGGAATGGAAAAAATGTTGAATATTTCCAGAAAAGAGTTGAAAAAAGAATCCAAAAGAAATTGAAGAAAAATGAGATAAAAAATAAACATATTTTTCAAAAATATCATAAGACATTGTTAAAATAGTAAAAGTATGAATATTATACAATGAAAACAAGTACAGTTGAAATCACAGTTAATTTATCATGATTTCCAGAAATAGTAAACATATAAAAAAAACAGGAAAATTTATGCAAAAGAAAAAAAAAATTAAATTAATTAAAAAACACAAATGAGAATAAATTATTGATTAAAAAATTAATTTTATAAAAATGTTCAAAAACCCTTTAGAAATAATGCATTCAAATAATCTTTTCCAGCTATTATTTGTGAGATAAAGTTTAAAAAAATTTGCAAGAACGTCTTTGACAGTTTGAATTTTTAATAAAGATAATGCTTGCAGAGAATTTTCAAAATAGAGAAATATCTTAAAAAGAAATAAATTTTTTTTTTGGGGGGGGGGACACAAAATAAAGAAAAATTTTTATACTTGTGCAACTATAAATGGAAGTGGAATGAAAATATTTGCATTGATATATTTATTTGATTCATAAAATGTAATTTAAACAAGGATTAATTATTTTCAAATCTTTAATTGTAAAATTTTCACAAGTATTTAAATTTTTTCATGATTAATAAAAATACTTTCTTTGAAGTAAAATAAAATCAATTAACTTAAAAAATATCACAAAAATTTACATTTGATGGTATTTCACAAAATATCAAGAGAAATAAACTGAGAAAAGACGAAACAAAATAATTGAAGTTAATTAATATAAAAATCCAAGTAAATAAAATCTATTCAGATAATCTTTAAGTACATTTAGATAATATTTTTAGCAAATTCTAGTAGAGTTCAAATCTTTAATGAATTTATTTGTATTTTTATAGAAAAAAGAAAATTTGAAATAAAAAATTTAAAATAAAATATTACACATACTTTTCTGGCAAGAAGAAACTTGAAGGAAACCTGTGCCACTCTTTTCCTATGCATATATTAACAGGATATTCAGGAGGTAAGGGATGTAACGTTTCATCATGAGGAAACTTACCTAGTTCCATGAATACTTCAGTAGGAGCCCTATAACCTAATACAGAAATTATTACACATCTTATAATAATAGCACATTAATGAAAAAACAAATGTCAAATTGAAATTTTAAAATATAAATATGGCATGAAGTAATATAAACAAAATTTGTAAATAAATAATATCAATAGAGAAAAATATCAATTAATCGAAAATAAATTAGTCAGTATGGATACCATAATATAGATGCATAAGAGTTCTTTTTGTTAAAGCTTTTCAAATAAACACTATAAAAAAGATATAACAGGAAATACCTTTATACATGGCAAAAATACGTGAAGCTGATAATATTGTAAACACAATGCAAATAGTTATTGAAATCCAACTTGTATAGTCTAAGTAATCAGGAAATTTTCTTCTTGAAAAAATGTGATGGTATAATTTCTGCAAACAAAAAAAATAAATAAATAAATAAATAAATAAATAAATAAAAATAAAAACAGTTAACCTAATCAAGAGTTTTGAACATATAATGTTTAATAAAATTTATGAACATTGACAAAATTCAATTTTTGTTATAAGAATAATTTTACTTAGATATATTAATGAAATTAATATTACAAGTACTTTTATATTGTTTTTATCAAATTAATTTACCTAAAATGAACTGTAAAACTAATTCTGAGATTAATATTTTAAAATGCATCGATTAAAATGAAGAATAATAAAACTAATTTTAAATTTTTATAAAAATTTTAGTATAAAATTCAAGGTTGCTATAATTAACGAACGATATTTTAAAGTTGTCTACAGATGAGACTATGATAAATGTATGAAATTTCGTGTGGAACATATTAAGGAGATGGGAATTTGTTGGAGAGAATAAAAACAATAATTCAAATTTTTGTCACAAGAGAAAATTTTTCAGAAATTATACATTTAATATAGATTTGTGATAGTTTAAAAATTTTATGGTAACATGTTCAACGTGTTGACAATCATTTTCAACTGCCATTTGGAATCATAATATAGTATGTATTACAACTGACTTCAATGTATTCTAAGAAATGCTATTAACATGTTGTGAAATACTGCCTTTATGACAGATAGAATTCTTGGATCAGATACAATTTTTAAGTAACATGACTTATAAGATTTTTCAATTATTTAAATTAATGCGGATTAAGCTCAGGAATTAGGAAAGGCCACAGATTACAAAAGTGGCAAATGAAGACACTTTCTTCTGCACAATGATTTCAGTGGCCTAAACAAAAAGGCTAATGTTACATAAAAATTATAAAAAGGACACTGAGTTTGTAGAACAAGAACAATTTTCTGTAATAACCATACATATCACCACCTGATTATGAAATATGCTATTACACTTCTAGCACTTCCTTCTTCAAAGAAATACAAGCAGAGAATAAATGATGAAATAATAACCACACCACACACTTACTTTTAGTAATAGATGTCATGGCTTGAAATCTAGTAAAAGCATTCTTTGCAATTTGAAGCATGTAAGGTTAATAATAGAAAATATTTAATTGACAAAAGAGGGTATCAAATTCTTCTGCAACATTACAGACACTGGCGTTAAAGTAAGTAAGAAATTTAGGACTTTGCTAGTGTGCAGCATAACAGCAGCACAGTGATGCATTTGGAAGCAGTGGACAGATGAGTGACGGAAAACTTGGAAATCCGGAAGTGTATCCCGAAATATGACATCAGCGCACGATGATAGACATTAGGTCCACATGGTGCTGACGGACAGTACAGCTTTCTCTAGACAATTAGCAGCACAGTGGTCAATAGCTACAAGTGTTCCACTGTGTGCATCATCAATTCATAGATATCTGCTGCAGCATGGGCTGCATGCAAGGATTCCTTTATACAGGATCTCACTCACGATAAACCATGTCCGCCTGCAGCTACAATGGGTCTATCAGCATAGGGATTGGCATGCTGACTGGCAGCATGTCGTGTTTTCTGACGAATCCCACTTTAATTTGTGATACTAGGATGGCTGCATTCCTGTCAGACGATATGCTGGTGAACACCACCTTCCGCAGTGAATTAATGAACACCACAGCGGACAAACACCTAGAGTTATGGTCTGATGTGCCATAGCATATAATGGAGGATCTCAAATGCTACGAATTCAGGGTAATCTGAACAGCAACTGCTATGTTAGTGAAGTTCTACAACCCCACTTTGTCCCCTTCCTTCAAGGCTTGCCAGGTGCCGTATTTCAACAGGACAGTGTCCACTCTCATATTCCTAGGACTGTTCAATCTTTTCTTGCATCGCGGCAGGTACAGCTTCTTCCTTGGCCTGTGTTTTCCCTGGCAATGTCCCCAATTGAACATCTGTGGGATTTTGTTAATTGGCGTCTCACTCATGATCCTTGCTATTACTTCTACAGATGAACTTTAGGTATACGCATACAAACAATATCGAATGCTCTTCCTCAAGCAGATAGACAAAATTTGTTTGTGCCATGTCATTTAGCAGCACTTATTGCAACACGTGGTGGCTACACAAAGTACTGATTTCAATCCTTTGTTATTGTTTGTTTAAAAGTTAAATCATTTATTTGTACCACTACCACTCAACTGTGTATTAAATTTCATTGAATTATGACGATTCCTTCATGATGTTGCAATTTTCACAAAAATGAGTTTATTTTAATAAAATATACAAATACATATTTTTTTTAACTTCAATAGTCAAATATTGCAAATAAAACAAAAGTTATTATATAAAAATAAATTTCAATAGCTAAAGTAAAGTAATAAATACTTGAATAGTGTCTACAGCAAGGGCACCACAGAGACAGATCATGGGAAATATTGGAAACAGAAATCTTTCCTCCTAGAAGAAAATCATCACGAAGATTTCTGAAATATCAGAATTTTCACAACTATACATCCTTTCTCATAATTTTTTAAATGAATGATTGTATAAATCTTTAGAAAATATTTTCTCAAAATAAACATTGCTTAATGTATTTATTATATAGTATGAAAATTATTTTTACAGTATTTTAATTACTCAAATACATTTCTTCAAACTAATTTTGATATAAATTTTTTTAAGAAATATTTTGTGCAATCATTTTAAAATTATTTCACTAAATTTATAAGCAATTTACAACTTACAATTAAAGGATAAAAATTTTGCAAATTGTTTGATTATACATTCAATGCATTTTAATATTTTTATTTCAACAGAAACACAATACAATCACAAAAAATTAAATTAGAATATAAAGAATAATTTTCATGATAATACTGAATACCTTTGTATTACAATAAAAATTTCAAAATTAGAAAAATATTTGCATTAAAATTATTTTAGGAAAATGAAATGAGTAATTATGAAGTCAGAGTAATGAAAAATATTTTTTTAAACTAGCTGATCATTTTCAGTAGATAAAAAGTAAATAAAATTTAAGTTTTTCTTTAAGAGTATTATTAAAATTAATATTTAAGTGTAAATTGCAAAAGTAATTTACTTACCTTATGTGCTTGAGAAAAGAAAACTAATAGCCACAAATACAAAGGAGCAAGACATAATGAAAGGGATGGTCCTTGAGATTTTTTCTGATAACCTTTCAAAGTCCTCCACAAAATCTAGAAAATAGATAGTTAAATAAATGAATTTTAAATAATGTATTTGAATTATATTATCAATAAATTAGTCCTATTGCAATGACTATGTGAATAAAAATTTTATGCTGAAGTCTTCACAAAAAGTAAAAATTATTGAAATATTTTACAAATATTGAACATTCAGTGAAAAAGTTAAAATTATTTATGTACAAATAAAAAAAATGGCTTTCTTGTTCTTTTGTAGTTCTTATGAACTTTTAAAATAAAATGATACAAAAATATTTAATTTAAAGTGTAACATATTAAATTTTTTAATATAAATTTATCTTTTCCATATAAAAATCTGCAAAACTATAACAATGTAGAGTAGTTTAGCAGAATAATTAGTAATTTTTAAATTTAATGATTTAAGTATTTTATCACAATAACAAATCCAGTAATTTTCACTATTATATAAATTATATTGAATATGCAATTAAAGTAAAGAAGTAAGCCAATGGAAACAATAGAATTATCAAATTATTAAACAGAATATTCTAAATTTAAATATTTAAGCAATATTGCAAGCATTCATAACTTTATAAGGCTATTAATATTCTTTTAAATATATCAGCATTTTACAAATATGATGTTGCCATGTGAAAAAGAAATTGACCAGTTATATTAGTTAAAAAACATTACTTTCTGATATAAATATAAGTGATATTACAGAAATAAAAGCTCTCTCTCTTTTTTTTTTTTTTTAACAAGAGCACAGTATAATGAATAAAATTTGACGGCTATTTGCATTGAAATACTACCTTTTACGCCTAATTAAAATAGGGTTTTAAAAGATGCAGAATATCTTTGTAAGTAACATGTTTATGTATTTATAGGAATTAGATTGGATTAAATAAATCAAAAATTTGTACATGTGTGTTTATAGAAATTTGTATTTTAAAATTATTATCATACAGAGGAAACTAATTTTTTTATCAAAAAATAATTAGTTATTAATAATAAGAAAATAATACATCATTAAGAGTTAATATTTAATTATTTTTTATTATAATTTGAAATAGAATTGTTTGAGTGAATTGAATTTCCATGTGAGAAGAACATTTTATTAAATGCATGCTTACAATTATAACTAAGAACTATATTAAGATATTCTCATGAATGAATGGCAAAACTATGCAAGGATGTTATTAACATTTTAATAAATAGATTAATGTATAATGCATAAATTAAATTTTACTTCTTAAATTGGAAAGATTTTTTTAATAAGGAAAAAAAGCTGCAACATTATTTCTAAGACATAGATAATGGACAGTTGCTTTTTATGAAATGACTCAGTATGAGAATCCTGAATATTGATTAACTGAATAGAAAATTTAATTGGTTCTCTAATGATAGTCCAGGTGGTTCTATTGCTTCCTATTCTTCTAGAGCTGACCAGACTACGTACTCTAGGTTAGCTAGTGATCATCTTCATGGCCTTAAATTGAATGGCAAATGTAATATCTATTCTACCTGCTGTAAATGTGGTGTTGACTTTCAAACCATCTTTTCTATCTGGAATTTACTAAGAAGGATTTCCTTCCTGCTGTTTCTTGATTTTCTAAGGATTAAGGGGCTCATAGATATAATTAGTGACCTACAATTAGATCTACAATCTACAAAATGGGACCAGAAACAACAAAATTTTGAGCAGAATGTCAAAATCCATTAATTATCAACTAAAAGCATAGTTAAACTGACTATACGGCTAAAATAATATCTAAATTGTTAATTTACAGTATAACAAATACACAATTTATTTCTAAAATAAATCTCAATAAAGTTCCAAATTTTTAGGATTTAGCTTAATAAGTTTGTTTTATAATTGTTTATTATCACAATTGTTAATCATAAAGTTTCCCCTCATATTGGTTAAAGTAATACATCTCCAATTTTAATCCTTATTGATCAAATCAAGTTAGTATAATATTTACTACTACAGTATTGATATATTTATACTGGAATAAAACAATTACATTTTTCACTTAACTGGAATTGAATTATTTAAAGATAAAATTGAAATCAAACATTGAAAGTTTTCAATTTTAAATTCAATAGACAATATTAAATTAGCTAAAATCAATTAAAAATATTATTACAGCATGAGTAATTATTACTCACATAACAATAATTCTTTTCTCAAAAGGTTTTCTTTACTTTTATTTTGAAATGCATATAATATAATCCTTATTTTATATGCTTTCCTAAAATATATTTTGCAAATCAAATTTCACAAACTATTTTGGGAATGCATATAATACAACAATAAAAGAACATCAAATATAATATCTGAATATTTTTATATTAAGAAATTTGTAAATCAAAGCAATATTTAATTTAATGTTTTTAACTGATAAAATTAAATTCTCCTATGATGCTTTTACCTCGATTACAATAATCAAGAGAATGCAAGACAAATTAAAAAGTATACATAAAAATGGATTAGCATTCAGAAAAGAATTTGCAAAGACTTTCTTTTATTTCAAATTAAGTCAATTTCAAATCAAATCAAATTTAATTGAAACATATTTAATTGAAAAGAAAGATCTGCTTGATTAACATCAAAAATAAAATAATATTTACCAAAAGAGGAAAAGATGCAAGGGACAGGAAAAAAACAACATTGAAATTTAATATTCCATTTTGAATATAATAAGTCCATGGTTCAGTGCCTATAAACAAGGGCAATAGTAACTTAGAAAACATATTTTTATGTACAGGTGAGTTTTTAAGAAACACATTTAAAAAACTTTAAAATGATTTTAGAAAAAATTAATCAGCATATATGTAAAGGATTGATATCATATAAAGAAATATTTAATATTTTTTAAAATTTATTTTTAATATAGCAAAAATTTGTCAAATTAAAAGAATATGTTAAAATTTGTGAGATACATTAAGATACTATTCAACTAATTTATTTATTATTTAAGAAAGCTTTTTAAATTCTTGCTATATTAGAAATTTCAGAGAAAATTTTAAGAAATATTTAAATATTAAGATTTTTTAAACTGCATAGCTAATAGTTATGAGATAAAAATAAAATTTTTACAAATATTAAACATTAAAAATAATTACATAAAAATTACTATATCATGACATTAAAAGCTTTAAATAATATCTTAAAATTGTATAAGGTCTAAATACTACTTAATACAATAAATCTAATAAAATAGATTGAAAAGTTGAGATATTCACAATTAAAGCTCATTATAATCATAAGGTGAATGTGATGAAACTTTTAGCTGTTTCAAAAGAACTTTTATTTAACTTATGTATTTTTATATTTAATATTAAACTTTTTCCAGGGAGCTTTTTTTTGGGAGGTTTGGTTTGTCGCTCAACGGTCATTTTTTACACACAAGGGCTAATTAGACCAGGACCTACGGTTTAAAGTGAATTCCGAACCACTACAAATATCCATGCCCAAGGTGGGATTCGAACCCACGAACTGTTGAACCGAAGCCAAGAGCGCTAACCATTCGGCTGCCAGCTCGGCTTTCCAGGAAGCAGTTTAGTGCAACTATATTGATTATTTTAGTTAAATTAGTTAAAATTTAGTTTGGATTTATTATTGCAAAAGTTTAGTAATAATTTGAAAATACATTAGTTAAATATTTTTTGAGAAGTTTTAAGTTTCCTTTTATTTTTCTTTATTATAATGAAGTTTAATTATAAACGGCTCTATATTTCAATGCATTTATACAGATTAATTTATTTAGCTGTTAAAATAGTTTACAAGAGATTCTAGGAATGAAACATTTCAAGTGAAAAGATTAGATGCGAAACAAATTACTTTTTTTATCAAATATGGGAAAGGGAAATAATAAATAAGACCACATCATCAATGGTTATTATGGAAAAAGATATTCTTAATGAGGACAAAGAAAAGATAATTTATAAAATAATTCTTAACCAGTTTGATGCAAATATGAGAAATTGATTGAGACAAATCTCAAAAGGTACAATTAAATATTTTTAGAAGCACAAATGTAAAGATTAAGATAAACAAAAACTAACAATGATCAATAATTAAAATACTTTAAAAATGTTTAAAAGTTAGTTGTTGTCGATAAAGGTAAATTCTAAAATGTTAAATTCAGAAATTTTTGGAGCATAAGCTGCATCAATGAAATAAAAAAAAAAAAAAACTTTGCCATAGAATGCAAAATTCTACTTTTACAAGATATATTTCATCTTAATCTTAAATATGTCATATTTCACCTTCTTCTAAATACAACATCTATATATCTAATCTATGGGTCAATATTGGGTTTAATCTATGAGTTAATTTTAAATATTTTGTAATTTTTGTAATGAAGTAAATTTTTGATTGTGACATATCTCTTCTTCATATGATTATTTCATAAGGTAATTCTTGAAACCAGAGAAAATGAATCAAAACTGCTACTTTTGCTCTAGATTAAAAATAAAAAACTGACAGAAATTAACATATAGTTAAAAAAAAACATTGAATAGCATCATTTTAAGTAATGAAGCTAAATAATTTGAAAATTGAAACAATATATATTGATAGATAATTGTTGAATGTGATAGCAAAAATGAACTAAAGGAAAAGATTTCTGTTAAAATGGTGAGAGAAAAGATAATAAAAAATATTTTAACTCTTTCACTTTCTGATATAAAAGGAACATTAAATATTCTTAAAATAATTTAAAAAAACTTAAAAAATCAATGAATTCAATCATGAACTGAAGTTCATCAACTTTTATTTTAAAAAATGCTAAGGACTGTTCAAGCTAAAAACTATTATTTGTGTGATTTAAAACACCTGCTTTTATTTATAAATGCTTTTATTCATAAATATTTATTTAATTCTATTAAAATAAAAGCAATTTGTGTAAGGATTAATATAATACTAAATTTCAATGAATGAATTAATTGTATTACAAATTCATATAAGTTGCTTTAGACACAATTATAAAAGTGTTAAAATAATTGATATTACCTTAGAATAAAAAGAAATTAACACAAATATTACTCAATTAAAAGTGATGGGTTCGCAATTCCGAAGTTCAATAGTATTTATATTGTATTGTTTAAAATAAAAAAATGTCTACATTATATAGTTAAAGGTTTAGAGTTATTAAAAATAGTAATAAATTATTTCATATAAACATTAAGAAAATTAATTTCATATACTTACCATACAAATTTGCTCCATGAGATGTGAAAACATTGTATAAAATAATATTAAGAGGTGCAAGGACCATTTTTCCAAAATGTCTAGAATCAACTATCACAAGAGGCACCTACATTGCACAAAAATAAAATCACGAATATATAAAAAAAATTTTTTTATAACATAAAATTCAACTTATATAAAATTTTATTCATACAAAATTTTTATTCAACACAAAAATACTTACTAAAATAATTAGTAATGAAAGTAGTGAAGATTTGATAAATAAAGATACTTTCTTCTTCAAAACTATCATATCATATGCAATGGGAACTCTGAAATAAGCATTTTCACAAAGGAATTATTTCATTTATTATATATATAAATTAAATTGATAAGGATAATTGCTTTTTAACTTTTTTTATAAACTTAAATTTTTGTTTCCCTATTGATGGGTAAGAGACATTTTGATAAGAACTTTTTAGTAAAATTATTGTAAAGTAGTTTATTTCAAATTTTATAAGTAAAAAAAAATTCAAGTACTAAGACAGATACTTTGATAATGCAAAATGTTTTAAGAAATAGATTTTTGATCTCATGAAGCTTAGTTTGAAATTTTTGCTTTCATTCCTATCATTATCTTATTATATTTTAATACATTTAAAATACATAATTATTATTTGTTTTGAAGTAATTTTTTTGTGTTGTATCTTCTCACTATAGACTTCTAGTTGACATCAAAATTTAACTATTTAAGTGATAAAATTAAGAATTACTACATGCTGATACATATTTTATTGAAATTTATTTATGCATGCAAAGTTTTTTAAATATTTTCATCATGATAAGGAAAATTTTCTAAACAGCAATCACAAAACAGAAGCAAAGAACAGGTTGGCTTGTTGGTTTTATGGCACAAAGTCCAAAAAAGACAAGCAGCACCAAAGCAAAGTACAGAAGTTAAAATAAATTTTAATTCATTTTCTTGATTATAATTAAAAATAAATGATAAGACAAATTTCAATATAATATTTCAGTCTACAGTCTATTAAAACAAAAATATAATACTATATATCACTTACACAACAATGAAGAAACTGGATTTTTAAAAGTAATTTTTTCTAAATATTGAATAACTGAATGATATTCGTGCATCCAATTATATTTGTCATATTTAAGTCCAATAAGCTATTTTAAATTAGAAAACTTGAAGCTTTATAAAAATAAATAAATATATTAAGTTAAAGGAAAATAAAAGCAATAAATATAAATAAATGAATAAGTAAATAATTGGTTTTTTACTGCAGCATTTACATTTAGTGAAATTAGACATTTTAAAAGAAAAAAAAATTCTATTTAAAAAATGCATACATTTATTTTAGTTAAAAATTATCCACATAAATTTCAAAAAATTAATGAATTGCTTTCCTGTGAGAGAAAAAAATTTATTTAAAAAATGAAGGAACATTATTAAAATATTTTAGGCAAATTTTTTTAATTTGCAGATTTTTACTTAAAAAAAATTACGAACAATATTTGTGGTATAATTTCCTTTTATCAATGGGCAAATTTCACATTTAAACATTTTTGGAAAAAAAATATATTCAAAATTTATCTATACTGAATTTGCAGTTAAAAAATTATTTAATAAGAATTTAAAAAAAAGTTTCAATTATTTGTAAAAAATTAGTAATAATATGCATAATTTTCATATTAAATACAGTACTCAATTTAAAATGCACACATCTTACGTCATTTCTTATAAATTTCAAAACACTTGCAATGAAAATTATAAAATACTTTCAATGTATTTCAAAATTTTTAAATAGATTATCTTACCCTAAAATAACTGAAAATGGCCAACCAACTAATGCACTAACAGCTGTAGCAAATACAGCCAACTAAAATAATAAAAATGAATAAATGTTAAAATATCAAGTTACTAAATATTAATTTATGAAATGAGTAATGGCTGTGAACAATATTTATTTGATGAAGTTTTATTAATATCAAAACAAAATTTTTAACATTAAAAAAATCATACACAATAAAAAATAAAACATGTAAAAATTAATTAATCATTAATTAATAACTCATTTCAAATTGTTATTAAATACTTAAATCACTATTAATTAAATACTATTAACAATATTAACTAAATAAATACTGTTAATTAATTAATAAAAACCTAATTGTGGAAAAAATGTAATATATTTCAATTTTGAGCAAAATGTTCATGAAAATGTTTATATAAAATTCAGAAAATATAAAAATTGATTTATGAAAAAATATAACTACCAAGATTCAGAGACAAAAAGCAATACATTTTCTCAAAATATTGATGTTTATGAAATAGTATTTTAATCAAATTAATTTATTTTTTAATCTTAGGGGAAAGAACCATAGGAATCTGATTTCACCAACTATTTTACTAGTTCCATAACTTTTATTCAGCATTAATTACAATAAAAATAACATTTTTTCTAATACATGGCCAGTATGACAAAAATTTCATAAATTAAATCTTACAGCTTGAAGACAAAGGTTTATCATATTTTGTGACATATATAGTGATAGTGACATTATTTTTTATTCAATATAAAATTTGAGTTTTTCAAATATAAAAAAAATAGGAATTAAATGAAAATAAATGATATTTTTTAGATTATGAACATAGTAGCTAAAGTATATAATCTAATTAAAAAAACTTAGGAATAATATTCACAAATTTATATAAACAAAGCCTTTATAATAATATAAAAAATGTATTTATACTAATAAAAATTGCAGTCATTACTTCATATTTCTGCAAAAACCAGGATGCCAGTGCAGCAGTTGACAGATACATTGAAAAAGTACTGGGAAGAAATGATGTAGATGATCTAAACATTCCAGCACTAACAGTTAAAAATAAGAGCAGAATTCGTCCTACATTACCACCAAAATGCTTGCATACAGCCCTAAACATTAATTTATTTATTATAAAAATAATTTAATTTTTGTTATAAATATTTATCTTTTATTTAAAACTAATAGAAAATAATAAAATGGAATATTTTAAAATATAAATAAAATCACAAGGTTTAAATAAAGATTAAAAACAATCAAATATTAAATGTAAACAAACATGGTAAAAAATTTAAATATTTCACAATGCATGTAAATCATATGCAATATAACAATAAGGAAAATATCAATCTTGAAACAATCATGTAAATGAAAATAATAAATCTTAGTTTGTTTTCAATAATATTTACTTATTAACTATTACAGACAGAAACAATGATTTAAGTTTAAAAGAGATTGTTAGATAAATTTAAAAAAAAATAAATATTTTTTTCAAGTAGTAAAACAAGTTATAAAATAAAAATATGTAAATTAAAATATTTTTAATTTACATATTCTGTAATGCTTTCTAATAATGTTGAATATTAAAAAAAATACTTACTGGTAAAAATATATGTCACAGAGTGCACTACAAAATGCAAATAAGCAGCGTAAACAGTAAAATACAGCAAACTAAAACAAAGAAAAAAATGTGAGATAAAAAACAAAATATGCTGGAACATTATTATATCTTTCAAGGAATTATCCTGAAAACAAATATTAAAGTAAAGAACAATCAGTCAGACTGGAAAAAACTTTTCTTCTATAAATTTGATATTTTAGTTCAGCTTTAAAGTAGAAAGATTATTTTAATTGATTAATACATACATCTATTAAATTTTTGACTGAATCTAACTTCATAAAATAAATATAACATATTTAAAAGATTTGCACCTTTCTTTCTCTTTCAATATATATAAGTGTTCATTAATATTGTTCAATTATTTTATCATCCACATAATGGCAAATTGATTGTAAACACTTGAGAACTGTAATCATTGTAAATTATTAAGATTTTTGATAGAAAAGAAAGAAATAATTAAGAGAATTCAAGGCTTATTAAGTCTTATCATCAGTAGGCTATGACAAAAGAAAGTTTCTAAGCATATCAAATAGCAGTCTGAGTATCTTTGAAAAATAGGAAAATAATTATTTACATTCTTGTTAACTATTTTGATTTTGATGTTCTGATATAATTTCATTTAAATTCAGTAATTATATATATATAAGTGCTACTTAGAAAGAATTTCAACACTACAATTTATATATACATCAAATGTAGATTCAGATTCCGATAAATTCTAATCCTTTTTATTTAGAAGTAGTATCTTTTTTATAATTCTTTTCATCAATATTTGTAGTATTTATTCTTAGTATATATAAATTTGCCTTAACGAAACAATTTTAAACTAGATATGACCTTCATATTGTTTAGAACCAATTTATAACAAGAAGTACTTTAAAAATTAAACCATTTACAGGAAAATTTCATTTTATTTTTACAAATCAGTTTTCATAGAGTTTCAAAAGCCTACTTAATTATCAATTATTTTTAAAACTTTTATAAATAACTAACTTATTATATAAATTCCTCAAAATTTCCACTCATAAAGTTCTATACTAGCTGTTGAATGGAAATATTTTATCTAATATATTTAGTTGAATTAGTTTCACAATAATATTATAAAGCTGGTACTAATATCATATAATTATTTAAAAAAAATAATAATAATTAAGAACTTGGGCATTCTTGAAGAAAAACTAGATGTACTATATGAATAGTTTAAAGAAGAATAAAATTAAACATGTAAGCTGTTAACATAATAGCAGATCAATTTGAGTTTGACATGAAACAAAGAAAAAAAAACTTTTGTTTTATTCAGTACACAAAAGATAATTATTTACGATAGAAAAAAATTGGTGTAAGTATGAAATCCCCCTCTAAGTGATTTCTCATCAAATCTAGCACTCTATTTATTATAGTGTTGCCAAATTCTGTTTTTGCTACTTCTCAGATTTTTTAGTTGCCAGATTTTGTTTTTCTTGTGTTTTACACCACATATATTCTTTTTTTCAGAGGCAACAGCATTTTTAGTTTCCGTTCGCATTTTTAGAACAATTTGTATTTTTACCTTTTGTTATTTTTTTATCGGATGCAAAGCGCGACAATTTAAATTCTGTTTTCTCATATAAATTTTTTTTCACTTTGGATGTAGCACGGAATATAAATATTGTCCTTATATTCACATTTTTTATTTCGCCTTGAATATAGTGCCGTAATTTCAATACTTTCCTTTATATTCGTTTTGCTTTTCACTCTGGATATAGCGCCAGAATTTCCATCCTGTCTTTTATTTTCATATTATATTTCACTATGGATATCCTTGCCAGAAATTAAACTCTGACTTTTATATTCATTTGGAATTTTGCTGTGCATATAGAGCATCGGAAAAAAATGAAAGTAAGAATTTTATTTTAATAATTTTCTGCAGGCATAGAATTCCTAGAATTGTAAGTTAAGTATTTAAATTTTAAATAGTAAACAAAATTATAGAATGGTTCTATTTTTTGGAATTATTCTAGATTTGTCTACTTTTATGTAGTAATGATTTGTAACATTCTATCTTAAATCACTGAAATTCATTATTTTATTTATTTTTAACTAGATGTTATTAAATGTAATTATTTTTTTTGATTTATTTCCTTTAATTTTAATTCTGAAATAATTTTAAATAGAATCTTTAATCAATTCTTATTACGATTACTGCTTTCTTATATACTGTTAGGTTGAGCAATTTGAAATCAGGGGGGGACACTCCACTTTATTTACATGGTTGTATTGTCTTCTTATGTAGTGTTAGGCCTAATAATTCAAAATCAGGGGAAAACCCTGTTTCTTACGCCGAGCCCACTTGGCGACAAAAAAAGTCGCAATGATCGCCAATAGAAGGGGATACTCTACTAGTTCCGAAAAATTACACCAAGGTTAGTATGCAATACAAATACATTTATTATAAGCATATATTTTTTGTAACTTCAAATGCCAAATTTTTTTTATTTTACCAATTTGTTTAATACTATCTTTTAAATTATTTGAGTAGCTTATCAATATTAAAAGAAAGAAAGTGTTTGGACTCATAATAAAGGGAAGAGCTTCTGTAGTCGGCAAAGACCTGGAGCATCATAGACAAGCTAATGGTAGAAGACTGATTTTTTTCTGAGGAACGCCTGTTAGCTTTAGTTGGGCACAATGGAATGGCTTCCACAACTTGGGTGACCCTGGCAGGAGCTATGCTTTTGCAGTACTTTGATTATTTCACTCAGTGTCACCCCCTTGCCCCAGTAAGGCATCTGACAGGACTAGAGGGGAGAGGACATTGTCTAAGCATATGTTGAGCTGCTAGAATTTTGATTTGGCAGAGGCTTTTTCAAAGCCCCTTATGTTTTTGGATTTCCTGGCTGTTTATGGACTTGTGAAGTTGGTCTAGTATTGGAATTAGACCATCTGGGATTAGCAACAATAACAGAAAGTGTTCAAGTGAACTATTTTAATAATTCATTAAAATTCTGACTTATAATTTTCATTTACAGAGTAAAATATTGAAACTACACATATTAAGAGGATTATGGCAAAAATAATGAGAATAATTATTAAAAAAAAACTCTTACTATTTCTATAATAAGAAAGAAGCAGTTTGGTGAAGTTTCTTTAAGAAAAATTAAATATACTATGAGATTAATGTTTTGAATATTGAAAATTTTAAAAATTTAATTTTCAACACACATCAATATAGAACTTCAGAATGACTTACTTTATTAGATTGCAAAACAGCTCCATAAAGATAACAGGGAATTGCATGTAGCCATAAATATGCATATGAGCGTATGGCATATGCTGGTGAATATTCCCATGTCTGAAACCCTTTCCCATGCAGTAAAAAATGCATCTATCATTAAAAAAGATTATTCATATATAGTTACAAGAATAATAATATATAAAGGCTATAAATATAAAAATATGCAGTAATAATATTACTACTTAGAAATGTTTGTAAATTTAATATTTAACACAAATTTTAATTAATAAAATTTCTAATCAATGAAATAATATCATAAAAATTATATGATTACAAATAAAAAAGCTTTATGATTTAGAATGTCAACAATGGGTTTTATAAACATATAGTTCACTGAAAATTAATAATTTGATATTTGTAAATTAATCATATAAAGTGTTTTCTCAATTATATATTTCAATTATTTTCTATTTTCTTTCTAATTTTAAATATCTCAAACAAATTTCATAAAATCTTGTCAAATAAAAAGTTGTTTTTTTTTTTGGATTAAACAGTAAATTATTTGAAAATGAACATTTACCTTATAAGGATTGGAACTTTTTATTTCTCATGATAGATGCTTAAATTTCTTTTTAATAATAATGGCAGTTGCCATATTTATTTTAATGCAGACAATAACACTTTTATAATAATTGCTTATTATTTACTTAATAGTTCTAACAGTAGGTATTAAATGGTATTTTGAGAATAATGTAACTTTTCTATTGAACACTGATGACTATGTTGAAATAACACATTTACACCTACATTTAAGAAAAATTACATGAATCAGTAATGAGTACTGAATATATAATATCAGTAAAGAGAAATTTGTTTAACATTTCTTATACTTATTAATAAATATAAATATTATTTACAGGTTCCCAATAATTGTAGACTTCATCACAATCTGACATACTGTTCCAAACAGCAGCACACAAACGTAATGATAAAAGTATTTTGAAAGAGGAATAAACTGATGGGGTCCATACTTTATCAACAGATTCAGTAATAATGGATCTAAAATGGAAAAAATCTCATTCTAAAGATTTACATATTTTAAGAATATTTTTAATATTGATAATGAAGTTTTGAACAACAATAGTTACTGATTTACAAATAAAATTACATTAACTCAGATAAAATTTATATATAATACTTGGCAAATTATTATCTACAAAAGTATAGAAAAAATTATCAGTGAATCAAATAATTCATTAATAAGAGTTAATATTAACATTAAATAATTTCAGTAACAAGTAAAAAACTTGCATTTACTAATAAAGAAATTCTCCAGCAAATACTCCTAGCATTTTGACAACTTAACATATAATTTAGACAAAATGCTTACATTTTAATTCATTTTTTTAAAATTAGTTTCACCTACAAGGTTCACCATGGCAAGTGGTAGGACACTGCTTTTCAAAGCAAAAGATCTCAAATTTGATTTCAACCACTGTTGAATAAATGGATGTATATATATAGCAGTGTGGGCAATCCCAGAACTATACTTTAAGGTTAATAGGTTTGGAATACTAGCCCATTACCAAGTAATTTGAACCACAATCAGGTGATGAGGTCACACCTGAGCTGGCATCCTCCTCTCTGCAGCCACTCTACATCAGCAGGATTTTGGATGTCATATATAAAACATGGACATGTTCTCAACCCACAAAGCTGCAGCAAACCAGTGAGGAGAGAATGTTATCACTCTTCTAATCACTGCACATGGTAAATGATGTTTCCCCTTGCTGATCTTAATGTAAAGCAGCATGAAGCTACTGAGCCCCTACAGCTCAGAGATGAACATAGCATTTCCGTTTTCTGCATGTATGTCTGTTAGGGTTGGTGATTGGGAATTTTCCACCTTGTGAAATGTTAATATAGATCCATAAAGTCCTCCCAGAAGGTGATTACCCAGTGGACATTAAAATGCCTAAGAACAGCTTCATGCTATTAAGAAGTCTATAACATTGTGTCAAAGTTTCATCAATAAGAAATTGTCAGGAGTGTTACCTTTTCATGATTTTTTAATCACAACTAAGCATATCATATTAAAAGTAAATCAGATAGAGAATTGTGAAAAACATAAAGTAGCAAAATACAAATATATAGTTTGATTACTTTTATAAAATAAACATATAAATTGCCATAATCCACTAATGTGAATATGAAACTGATAAAATGACTATCATTCTTAGAAATTTCTCAATCAAAGCATGGACAGTAAGTTCAATTATTTTTCCTATGTTATATTTATAAGACATCATTTTTATTATCATTTATTATTATATATCATTTTTGAAAAATATGCCTTGGAAATAATTAACACAGAAAAATAAAATTATATCTTGTTGTAACTATTTGTATGATATATAATGTATCATTATGCTATAACTAATTTTTAGCAAGATTTGATTAAATGAAATTTATTTCACTGCTATATTAATGTTTATTTGGCTTAATTCAACAAGCCAGTATAGGAGCTAAATGCACCAAAATTGTGATGCTGTTGTTGGCTTATCCTCTTTAAAGATCTGACATTTGTCAGATCAACTCCAATAAGTTGTTGACAATCAGAAAGGCGACGACTAGCAGGGGATATGAGGACAAATCCACCTGGGTCAGTCTGACACAATCCAGAATTCCTCGCACCAAAATTGTGGATTATAGTATCAGAACAGATTTTTTTGATTTTATGACTAAGTTGATGTAGATAAGTAAAAAATTTGTTTGAAATTTTAATGATCTTGAAGCTTTTGCGCATTATATTTGTCACTTATGATGCAATTTAAACATTTGAAGTTGTATTTAATTTGAAAATTTATAAAATTGTGTTTGAAGTTATATTGTTTAGGAAATATATCAAAAATTTAAAATGTTTATTATTTGTGTGTTCCAAGTAAAAGACAGTAATAAATTGAATTTTGCTTAAAAAAATCTGCAAGAGATGATTAGGTGGGTACTTTAAGAGTTATTTGATTAAAATTGCAGTTGTTGTCAAATATTCCTACACAATATGTAATTTATAATGTATTTTGTGTAGGAAAAATTTACATACATTACTGTGAAATGCAATGCTTATTAGAAATTTAAGCTTTTATAAAAATCTATGTTATTTATGTTATTGATTTAGCTTTATTGCCTGGTTGTCACCTGTGCTAGAATGCTTTCATACGGATTCTTTTTTTAGATGAGTGTCACTGCCAAGTTATTTAAAATCTCAGTTCTAATAAAATTATGTTATTTATGTCATTGATTTTGCCTTGTTACCCACTAGTCATCCATGCTATAGATTGCATTTATCTGGATATTTTTTTAAGTGGGTGCTACTTTCCCAGTTAATTAAAATCTTAGTTTCACTAAAAAATGTATGTTATTAACATTTAGATTTATAATACAGTCATTACTTTTATATGCAGTGTATTTTTATAGGGTCTATATTCTTTTGATTTATTAAAAGAAAATTTAAAAAAATGATTATGTATATTTTATTAACTGAGTATGAATAGCCGCAATGACTTTTAGTTATTTTAAATCTGTTTTATAAAATAATAATTAGCCTTATAATAATTGCAAAAATAATAATTTTTGCAAAATTTCTATAAAAAATAATTTTTTAATAGAAATATCACAAATTATTTAAATAATAAGCAATATTTTACATCTGAATTTTAACACAATTGGGATTTTTAAAACTAGATATTGCATGAGGAAATGTAATTGAAGTTCGTGGAATAACTGTGCAGTGCTTGGCAACAAAATTAGAAATTGTGCCAAATCTGTACCAACTTGTAGAATTTTATCGTTCATTAATATGTACAAAAATTACAAAGAATTTATCCTTGTAATTTTTGTACATATTAATGAATAAAAAAAGAATATTTATAAAATAAATTGTGGTGCAACAGATTTTTGGATTACCATTATTATTTTAAAGTTTCTTTTACAAAAATCAAATTTTAAATTCATAGAAAGTCTAAAAATACTTTTCTAAGATAATCCATTTCATAACAGAATAAAGGATTTTGGATTCCTATATTAAATAAAAGAAAAATTCTTACATATTTACAAACATAAAATGCTCTTAAGGCAAAAAGTGATTTTTCTTAATTTACTTCAAGTTTTTAAAAAGGGAATTAGAGATATATAATAGCTAAAATATTACAGTACAAAACCTGAATGCAAATAGTGAATATAATATTAAAATGCTAACTAGCTGAAGTATATATTTAAGTACTTTCTGTTCTCTTAAAGTATAATTCAATAACAAACTAATATACAGTCATTAAGAATATTTTATTTTACAGTATGAAAATATAAAAATTATTCTGAAAATAAAATTTGTCAATAAATCAAAATACAGATAGTTCAATAAAGCCAATAGGGAATAAAAATTAGTGGAAATATCTATAAATTTCCTACGTGTTTGAAGATGAAGGTGAAGCTATATGAGAAGACTTTAGACTATCCCTTTCTCTATTAGATCCCCTTTGCCTATTTCGTGGTGCCATATTTGTATTTAAATCGATCTTCACTGGTTCTATAATAAATTAAATAATTTTTTATATTTTACAATAACAGCAATAGAAAATAAATGTTAACATTTTAAAATAATTTTTTTTCATTCTCAAAATTCCATTAATGAGTCAAATTAGCAATTTTTTTACAAGATTGACATTGTAGTACTTTTAATTAAAATGGAAATATAATGGCAATTCAAAATAGTTTCACAATTTGCAAGAAAAACAGTGAGAGATTCATAAATTAGGAGTATCTGGTTATCACAATAATTAAAGCTTTTTGATTGATTCAATGTTGCAGAAAAATATTAATAATTTTTTTTATACAAATGGAAACTCTTAAGTCACAATAGTAAAAACTTAATTTTATGAAGTAGTTTCAGACATATATTCAACTATTTAAATATAATTGTTTCAAATTATTTTTTTACTACATATTGTAGTAAAGGAATAATATGAATTGATTGTTCCCATTCCATTGAAAATACAAATAAATATTTGCATTTTTTACGAAATGGAAATCAGGTTTTTTCTGTTATTGGCTTCTCATTTCACTCAGAATAAATTTAATAACAATTAGAAAACTAGATTTCAGTTAACAGGGCTCCCAAACATATACTGCATCATAATAACATAGAATGTATAAATTTCAAAGAAATTTTTATATCACTTTTGGAAAAAAAATAAAATAGTATCTTAATGACTCTACAACAATTTTATAATAACAAGATCTAACCCATATGTGAGGAAAGTAATATGATGCATTTTACCCCTGAGCATCAACTTAGGACTTAAAAAAGAGGACTTTTGTTTCAAAGTCCTCTCCTTGTTTTGGACTTTTTGATGTCCAGTTTCCTGGACCTAGTTTAGTCTATTGGCTAAAAAGATAAGAAACAACAACACAACAATTTTGAATTATGACTTCTTTATTATCTTTTATGTTGAAAAATTTTTAATACATGATAAAAGAAAATATGCTGCTGTTCACATAATTTCCTTTCATTACAATACTTATGATTGTTAACAAGTGGTTGGCAAACATAACAAAATCAAAACTAATCTTGAACTGTTGCATGCTTATTAATAAAAAAATACGCAAAAACAACCAATATTAAAGCCAAAAATGTAAAAAAAAATTGTGTTGATTTTAACCATGTTTATTTCAGAATATATAAGATTGCAAATCACTTTCAACAAATGTTTAAAAACAGCCTAGGAAAAGTAAATACTAATGACTGCAATAATTAAGCAACATAACTAATGACAAATTCCAGTGGATGAATCAATACAATTTTGAATAAGCAAACTGAATAATTTTATATAACAAAGTCTATATACATAACTAATTTAAGGAATTAAATAATCATAATGTGAAAAAGCTACAGTGTTTTTCCGATAAAAAATATAGAAATAAATATAAATAAATGAAAATTAAATATAGTAAGTTATATTGTAAGTAAATATCCGCATTTTGAAAACGTAAAAATGGTTTTCTTTGAACAGTTTAGTTTGTCATTAAGATAAAACATAAAATTACATTTTCATATAATCACCATTAAGCTATATATAAATTTAATATAAGTAATCAATACATTCAATTAATAACCAAAAACAATTTTTAAACAAAGAGAATAATTAGAAAGCATATCAGTATCTTAATACATTATATATTATAATAAACTAATCGTTAGAACAAGTAAAAATTTTATTTAATAAATAATAATTAATAAAAAGATTAAATAAATATGTTAATTACCAGAGTAGAGACTAAGTTAGATTGTTGTAAACATTAACACGAAATGAACTAGCTTACACAGCTATACGAAAATAATTTACAAAATTATGCTAAGCATGCACATGTAAAAAGTGAGTTCTTTTAATCTTATCTCATTTCTATAAACTATTGCTATATTCCGCGGATAGCAACTTCAAAAAATCATAGAAACTTTGCAACAATCAACAGACGTACAGACGATATTATCTAAACTATATTGCCATCTTTTTATTGAAATTTAAAAATAGAAACAAGAACGCAACACGTAAATATATAATTTTTCGAAAAAGATTTTTATTTGAAAAATCAAGCTTCAATTAAAATTTATTTTGAATTTTTATCATAAAGTGCATTAATAAATGAATAACGAATTTACATTTTGATTTAAAAGATACATGGAAAAAAAAATTCAAAATATTACATTAAAATGGCAACAATTTGTTGTTACTATGGTTACAATAATAGCAACAGACTCTCCAACTAAAACTAAACAGACAATTTGTACTAAAGATTGTTTATTACATGTAATTTCCGAAAATATAATTTTTATCATTTGAAGAAACAATGCAAAATACTATAGATATAGCAGAATACGATATGTTTTGGCGAAATATGCCAGAACTTCCAGTTGCAAATGAAGAAAATAAACAACTTGAAAATAAGGTATTTATCATTCATTTTTTTATTTTATGATTTTAAAAATTTGTCTTCTTAATTTTACTTTCTATTAATTTTTAGTTGAAATTGAAGAAGATTGAAGTGGAGAAACTTAAAAATAGATTAGAGAATAATATTAATAAAGGAAAAAGCATGCGAGAACATATAAGCGATTTACAGCAAACACTAAATTATAAGCAAGTAGGTTAATATTTTATCCAAAATTTTCATAGTATTCAAGGAATTTATCAAAAAGAATGAATAATTATACGAATAATATTTTTCAGCAATTATTTAAAACACGACAACATGAGTTGGAAATGGAAGTACATGCTGAAAAAATATTGGAGAGAGAATGTAGTCGCTTAGAGCAGGAAATAAAAGCTGTCAATCACGAAATAAATACATTGAAAGCAAGACAAAAACAGCGAGAAGTATGTTTTAGGATATAGCACTAAAATACATTACATTTGAATTTTTATGCGCATTTAGTTTTTTGCAGTACATATTAAAATATATAATGTTTGAAATTTTTTATTATATTTAGTTGTTTACAGTATGACTAATTTTTTAAATATATAATTAACACTTTAAGATTAGTGTATCTCTGCTTAGTTTGATAATTGCTTGAAAATATTTAAATAAATATTTAATTTTTAAAAACTTATTTATAAAATTAAAAGTATCGACTTCAGCTTAAGATATTTTTAAATTTCACTGTTATATTATGTAATTTATGTCAAATTTTTGCTTGATTATATTTTTAATATTATTTAAACTCTTTAGGCAGCCATAGACGAACAAAAGGGAAAACGAGACAAGTTGAAATCTTCTATCCATTGGGATGAAGAAACATTATTACAATACCTAGAGAAATCTGCATCAATGGAAAAAGATAACTTGACTTTGATGAAGTACACCAGTGAAGATGATAGTAAACTAAATGTCAGTAGACATTTTATAAGTTTAAAGTGAAAAAAGTTTTGCTCTTTAAATTATTTTCTTATGCCAAGATCATAGCAAAGTCATGATAAATTTTTACTGATATTAATAACTTTCCAAGATATTTCTGCTAATTTCTAGATAATTAATTTAATTTGATTTTGGTTCTGTAATATTTTCAAAATGATGTTTTTCTTTCTCTTTTTACTTTGAATAGTTTAATAAGGTTTTAAATTTATGTATTATAAGAAATTTTCCCATTTTTTTTTCCTTTTCATTGCCTTGTTTAGCGATACCATTTATGCTTGATATTTACTAGCGTCTTGATAAGAAACTAGTATCAACGTTAACTATTGGTAGTAAATGTGAAATCTTGATTAAAGAAAAATACCATGACAGATTCTTTTTCTAAAATTATTGTTTTCTTTACTCATTTATACATATATGTTCATGATAAGATGGAATTAATAATGGTCAAAGCAATTCTTTAAATTTTATTTTAATATTAATTATTATCCAAACTAAAGTTTTATTAACAGAAATTCAATTTTAATATCATTATCTAAGAAAAATAGTAAGTAAACGAACACATTACTCCTGATAGCATTTTATTTGACGTATAATAATATATTTAATTTTTGAAGATGTTAATTTAATAATATTGTTTTGTATTCTCAAAGGAACTTGGAATACTTGTAGAAAAGTTAAGCAAAGAAGCTTATGAAAAGAAAACTGCTTTAGAAGAAGCAAATACAGAAGTTCTCATTGTTGAGGTAGTGTATTAGTTTTAATTAAACTTTTAATCGCGAAAATCTGAATGAACATTTAAATATACCCATATAATGTTTAATAACTTAGAATTGATCGAGGTTAAAATGAGATTCTAACATCACACAATTTTTCATTTACTAATTTCCATATTCTAAAACTTTGAAAGTGTTTAAAAAGTGTGTCGTATAAAAATTTATTAATAGATAAATAGTTTTATAATAAATGCTTAGAATTGAAAGGGTCTAACAATATATATATATATATATATATATATATATATATATATATATATATATATATATATATATATATATATATATATATATATATATATATATATATATATATATATATATGTATATATATATATAATTGAAGTCAGAGAACTTTCAGAATGCTGTTGTAAAATCACACTTTTATAAAAAGAAATTTCTAGATTAATACTATGTACTTTAAAATATCTTTTAGAATACAGCTATATTATAAGTTATACATAGGTTGCAATTTTCATAAAATATAATGCACTTTTTATTTAATCTTAATTATTTACATTTTATTCCGAAACAGCTTATTTTTTATTGTACATTCATACTCGAATGTTCAAACTATTCCTCCTGTACTTTCTATTATATATGCATGCATTTTAAAACAAATACGATAAGCAAAAGCTTTTAAATATATACATTAAATGAAAATATAAACTACAATTTTTATATTTCCTTTCACAGATATTTATATTATTTGTCTTATTATGTTTTTTTTTTTCGCAGTCTGAATTAGATGCGATACAAGAAGAATTCCGAAATGCTTATAATGAAAGAAATAATTTAATTAACAGTTGGGAAAAGGTGATTAATCAAATTGAGCAAAGGAATAAGGAAGTTGCAAAATTATCTGACGTAAGTTTTTACATGATTCGTATTATATATATGAGAGTGAGATTTACAAATGAAAAATCGTTGAAATTTACGAAGTTAACTTAAAACCCAATAATTTTTTGGGATGCAATATTAGGTATTTTAAGGCACAGAAATAATTAATGCAATTGTGTGTTGTCTTTAGACTGCAAAATGATACATTTAAAAACAATTCTTTTTAGTATTCTCTTGAATTAAATTTGCTATTAAAATTACATACATACATATATATATATATATATATATATATATATATATATATATATATATATATATATATATATATATATATATATATATATATATATATATATATATATATATATATATATATATATATATACATATATATATATATATATATAATATATATATATATATATATATATATATATATATATATATATATATATATATATATATATATATATATATATATATATATATATATATATATATATATATATATATGTCAATCTTAATTTAATTGACTTATTCCAAGCGTAATTAATTCAATTTAAAGTTTGCGAGCTGAAAATAAGAAGAATTTGTAAGAAAATCATTTTTATTCTATATGTATACGAAAATTGCTTACATTAGTATTCCGATATATTGACATGAGCAAAAATAGTCAGAGAACTTATAACAAGTTTACTTTTTTGTCACTGGCTTGTTTATTTATTTCTGGCATTCATATCTTGTACAGCAAATTGAAAAACTAAATCAAGAAGCCAATGAGTTAAAACACAGTTTGAAGGAGCAAAAAGATCTTTTAGCCCGAGAATCTGCACGAAACAAAGAAATAGAGCAAAAAATTAAAGAGAAAGATAATGTAGCTACACAGCTTAGAACTGATCGGAAGAAAGCATTTGAACGAGAAGAAGACTTGAAAGCACAAGTATGTATAGTATTAAAAATGTTAATAATTTATTAAATAATTTATAAAAAATATTTATATAAATATTAAATAATTAACATAATTTAATAATAATTAATATTATATATATATATATATATATATATATATATATATATATATATATATATATATATATATATATATATATATATATATATATATATATATATATATATATATATATATTATATATATATATTATTAAATATTTATATAGTATTAAAATATTGAATAATATATATAGTATTAATAATAATATATAATTTATATATAATTGCATAATCTGAACTTGACACATTTTTAAATAAATATGAGAATTTACTTTTTTATCAAATATATTTTCATGTGGATGATATAAAAGATTAATTTTTTGAGGAATTATGATTATTGATTTTAGTGAAAAATATTTACAAGTATTATTGTTCATATGAATTTATTTGAACGTCTATGCTATTAATACAAGAAATTGGATAAAACATAACGATTTAAAAATTTTATTTTGCAATTGTTTTTAAATTGAAATATTACTTATTTTAAATTTTGTTTTCTTCAGCAATATAACTAAACTAAACATTATCGCGTATTTTTCAATTAGATTTTATGTTATTTTATGTACGCAATTTCACTCAAATTATAATAATAGTTTATTTTTATAGAATCTTGTTTCTATGAATAATAAATATATTTAAAATAAATTAATTTAAACTACAGAAAAATTATTTGCTTCTATTTTTTTAACGAAGGGCTTAATTCTTTCCTATTTTTCAGCTATCGACTATTCGAAACGTATTGAACAATCTTCTTTATCAAAAGCAGATAGGGGAGAATAATTTGAAGCAACTGGAAAAACAATTGAACAGCAAAGCGGAAAAGTATGAATAAGAAATAAAATCTAGATATTTTATATGAAATTTAACATAATGTCCTTAATTTTTAACATGGGCAATGCATTAAATACAGCAGTGGCGAAGTGAGCATAATTAGCGCCCGTGTACGATACCTTTTTTGGCGCCCCCTTGAAAAAAAATAATACTACAATATAAATATGGGCATAAAATGTATTAAGTAATAAAATAGATATAATAATATATCGATATATGATACATTATAATAAATTTAGTATAATTGTAATAAAGAATACAGTATAAATAATAACAGAATGTTGTACCTACTATAAAATAATCGAAAATATATTCATTTAAAGTATGAAGCTCAGCTTTAAATTTAAACAAAATTCAATTCTAATTTTAAAAAAAACACTTATATTGAATTCGGAAAAGTGTCATTAGAATAACCGGACTTATGTAATTTAGAATTAATTATAAAAATACATAATTGATTTTGTAGACTAATACAGTTATTTTAAAAAACATAAAAAATTTTTAAACGGGAAATAGTTCGTTACATATCATAGATATAAGCAGATGTAATTATTCGCAATCTAATATACTACACTATTCACATTTTTCTTGCCTTTGCTGAAGCGAATTGATCAATTACTTTATCAAAAAGTTGATCATTTCAAATTTTTCTTTTCTTATACTTTGTGATTTATCAATTTTAAGTCTATACTTAAAATTGATAAATCACTTAGACGGTTTTGACTCATGGTGGATCATAAATAAGTCAAAATTAATTTTATTTTGCTAAATGAATGTTCACAGCTTGCAATTGATGCAGAAATAGTAAAAAGTATTTGAATGGCAAAACCTCTTCTTCTCTCTATCTTCACCGTTTGAGGTAAGGCATGTTGTGGAAGTTCAAATAGAGTGTTTTTGGTTTAATTTCTTTTCTACTGCTGAGTAACATCTTTCAGTCCCACATTTCTCTATAGACTTCTGTTCCATGGAAATCTGTATGACAAAATTCCCCCAAACTTTTACATTTGTTATGCACGGTGACTTAGTGCTCCCTAGATACAGTTCCAAGGTTCGATTCTCAGGCTAGGTCAACTCAATCTTTCATCCCTTCAGTCGATCGATTAACTGAGTACCAATCATGCTTGGGAACTAAACACCGGGGATTTAGCTTTAGGCTGACCACCTAACCGAAACATATGCTTCGCACCCCAGGGCCCTCGGTTAGGAAAACAGATATGGACACTGTGTGTAGGCCTTGTGATCCGGATATTATAGTTTTGAATCGTGATATTTATTTATTTATCAATTAATTTTTAACTTTTACGAAAGTTTATTTTAATCATTTATAACATTTCCGTAACAATGTCTTAAATTTTTTTTAAGCTTGTTAACTAATTTAAACAATTAAACATTTTTACTCATTATTAATTGTGCATTAGCTTATTTATGAAAGATTCCATAAATTGTTGATCATTTGGTGTTGAACGTATGCTATAACTTATCTTAACAAATTTTCAAAAATTCTATAATATTACTAACTTTACAAACTTTAGCTATATATTGCAAAATAATAATTGGGTAAGACTTTACACTCCTAATTTAGGATCAACTCACCTAATTTTTCACAATGATATACTTTTAAACATTTCATTTACCACAGATTAAACAGAAAATTTTATTTCATTTTTTTATTTCAGAAAAATTCTAGTGAAAAACAATTTTAACTTTATGGAAAATTTCGCATTTAAAATAGCTTTTTAAATTATATCATTAAGACCATCAAGGTAAACCAAAATTATTTTTATTGTAAAAAATTTAAATCACAAAACGTAATATTGATAGTTTATAATATTTCAATTTTATACAATAAAACCAATTTTTCTGATTCCAAAATTAGAAGATCTTTGTTAATAAGTCTTCATCTAATTTCCGTTTAGATAACTAAATTATGCCATAGCATTATCAATGCAAATATCTGATGAGCAATGGAACGTTAATACAAACAAAAATATTTTGCAAATTTCTTAAATTAAAAATCAAAACACACATAAATTCAAGTAAAATTATGTATATCTAATATAGTCAGAAATTTTCAGTCAAACAATATATATTATATTATTAAAAATAATTTTTTTCTCCAAACTGATGCACTGTATATTGTTCTTTCAAGTTTTTCATTGATTCAAAATATTATCAAGAATTAAAAGTGCTGAGACAAAAATATATTTTAATTGTTATATCGCATAATTTTATTTACTGAAATTTTCTCAATTAGTTATCATAGTAGTGAAAATTTTCTTCGTATTTTAAAGGCATTTTTTAAAACTGTTTTTTTAACATATTAAAATGTATTTTATTATTAAAATAAGGACTAATTTTTATTAAAATTAAAATTTATTTCTATTAAGAATCATTTTGGAAGTGCTGTTCATGCAATGGCATGAAGTTTTTTTCTTTCAATAAATTTAAATCATTTAAAGGCGATCTTATTTTTAAAATTTTACAATGTAGAATGAGAAATATGTACGATTTCTTTATAAATTTCTTGAACGAATTTTTCAAGTTAAAAGATTTGTTTTTCATATAAATTGAACTAATTAATTAAGAAATATATTCTGTATGTTTAAGGCGTGTTGTAGAGACAGCTAAAACCTGCAATAGGTTGTTACGCTATTAAAGAAGAAGATTCTGTATGTTTAAACATACAAAAAAGAAAAAAAACCATTTAAATAGGAAAAAAACATTCATAGATTTTTAATTTCTACCATTTGAAAAAAGAATTTTTCAATATAAGGTGCTAATGTAAAGCCAACAAAATTACGAGTCAAAAATTATTTCCCCAAACAAAAACATTTAAAGATTATATAAATTACTTTTAAATGAATAGTTTTAACAAATAAGTAATTTAATATTTAATTTTCCAAACTCTGCAAAAATATGTTAGTACCAGTTTTATACCAGCAAAAATATGAAATAAATATTCATATTGAAAGAATACATAGTAGACAGAAAATATAACTTACGGCAATAATATTTTAAATGTCAAAACTCCAGATTTTCAAAAGTTTACATTTTTGTTTCCGATGAAGCGATATTTTGTGGAAGAACCGAAATACTAACCGTGTGAACAATAAAAAGGAAGGAAAGTTTATGTGTTTTCCTAGAATTTGGAGGTAATTAGCTCTCGATACCCTCCATTTCTATTCCAGGAAGGCAATTCCCTAGGGGGCATCCTGTAGTGCTATTTTATGAAAAATTTCCTCCCTTTCTTTGAAGGTCAGTCTGTTGCTGGACACAATATTTTTGACAAAAAGAACCACTAATATGAAACACGTTTCAGCAGGAATTTTCTCACGAGTGTAACGCGACACTAGACGGAATGGCTACAGCAGTAAAAGCCTGAGATAAAAAATATACGAGGGTTTTGTTTTTATTTTGGGACAATGAATAGTATTGTTTCACTAAGTCTCAATAACTACAGAAACTGATCTTTCTACATCGCTTCTTGATAACTTAAGTAAAATCTGACTTTTTTTGTTATTATAAGTACATTTAAATTCTCACACAAGTTTCCATTAATAGTATTTTAGTTATATGAAATTTTCTTTTTTTGCGAATAATTATTTATTACGTTACTAATAATCAAAATGAGATTAAATTTTCACATTTTTATCATAAAAGGATATCAAAAATATTAGTGAAGTGCTACTTGTTAAATACAATGATTTAATCTGTTATGAGAAATTAAAAATAGCACGTCAAATAATATTTCAAAACAATGAAATTTCAACAAAAAACTTTTAAGTCTTGAGTTTTTGAATAATTATAATATCCAGAAAGGTCCAAAAATAATATTCACTAAACATTTTTTTTAATTTCTTATTTTTTTATATTGATTAAAACAAACTTATTTGTTTTGTTAATATTATGGTTATGACTTTTTTTAATATATAACTTGACTTTGATAGCCTGTATAACAATTGAGTCATAAAGGGCACTATGAATCTTGGCGTATTCAGAAAATTAAATAGGTGTCTTTCATGAGCTTACTCTTCTGTAATCTCCCTAAGTTAATGGATCCAAAAATTATCATATAACATTAACACAAATAATTTGGTAAATATTTTACACTAAAATGAAAACCTTTCATATGCATTGAAATGGAACTGACCAATCTAATAGTCCAGAAATTTTATATGAAAAAAAATCAAGATATTTTCGTGATTTACACATTTACAAGATTTTTAGTGCAAAACAAAAGTATCACAAACTTTGAGCAAAGTATGAAACTTAAAAAGGAAAGGATTAAAAGAATGAAAATCGATAATCTAACTAGTTAAGAAATGATAATCGAAGCATGGTTAAAAGAACACACTTTTTAAAAGGAACTAAACCATGCAAAATTATTATTAATGAAGAAGTATAAGAGTAAGGATTTCATTTATGGCAAGCTCCTGCAGCTCTTCCTCATTTTTCAACAACTTCTTCTCTTTTCCAAATCTGATTCCTCCCTGGAGCTTTTTTATTTTTCCCTGGACATGACATAATAATTATAAATTGCAAAGTTTATTTCTCTGAATAAAATTGATATTATAATAAAACTAAGTTTGAAATTTTCTGAAAAATTTTGTTTAGCTTTGAAATGATTTGGCGCCCCTCTGTAAGCTTCTCCCGGGGCATGATAACCCCCTTGCCCCCCCGTCACTACGCTACTGAAATACAGTTAAATAAATGTATAATTTGTTGCAGCAGACCAATTTAAATTAATAGCTATTTATAAACTAATTATTATAATTTATTTCATGTTTTCATTTAAGGTTTGTGTTGTACTTTAATTTAACATGATGTCCTTAGTAAAAATTAATTTTTAACATAAGCAATGCATTAAATGCTGTTAAATAATTGTATAATTTGTTGCATCAAGCCAATTTAAAATAATATCTATTTATAAACTAATTATTATAATTTACTTCATGTTTTCATTTAAGATTTGTATCGCTCAAAAAAACTCTCTGAAAATTAAAAACGGTTTTCTTGGCTTAACCAAATATTAAAAAATAAATGCAACGAGTTTTACAAAATCTATTGGATATTTTCTATTCATTCGAAAATATTCTTTTCAATTTACGGGAACAAAAATAATCTAAAATTTTCACTTTAATAGTTTAGAGTTAAATAAGCAAAATTCTTTCACATTTTAAATTTTGGAAAAAACAATATATGCATAAAATTTCAATTTTACATTTAATATTCAATAAAATATTTAATGAAAATGCATATGAAGGATACTTTAAGTTTCTTTATTATATGAATAAACGAAACTATTAACTATAAAAATAATCTCTGTTTGAATGTTGTTGTTTCATCATTATTGTTTAACAGTTTTATAAAGATTACAAACTTTTAAAATTAATTTAAAACATGAAATTATCTATATTTAAAATAAACGCTTTATTTCAATAAAGTATTCCTTATCAATGTTATGCATATTATTCACTTTATTAGAAGAAATAACTTCAGTTTTATCACAAAACATATAAGTTTATAGCGCATTCCTTAAAGATATTGTTAAAATGGTAAAAATAATGAATTTTATCTCATTTTTTTTACCCTATGAAAAATCAGAATATAAAATCGTAACACAAAATTAAAAATTGAAAGGTGAGTTATTTTCATTCTAAAATATTCCTTAATATTTTTCATGCCCTTAAAAATATAGCTAATTTTTTATATACAGTAGAACTCTAATTATCCGAATCCGTTGGAACCGAACCCTATTAGGATAATCAAAAATGCATATAAAGGATACTTAGTTATATTCAATTTATTCAATTAATTTCAATTTATAAATTATATTCAATTTATGTACAGTTAATTGGATATTTTCGTAAAAGGGTCCATTTCAATTAATTATTGTATGTAAATGGGAGGAAAATTATACAATCTTAAAGAAAAAGAATTCATAATGAAAAGGCAACACTTTTACATGCTAAGGTACTTCAAAGTGCTATACATTAATACAGTGTGTATGTTCAAGGCTGTATAAATAAAAGTCATTGCTTGCTGAACATCTCGGTCAGAGTAAGTTTCTTCATTTCCTTCATCCATTTTCGAGCAGCCGAATTGCGCAACCGTTTGACAGTGGAAATTTTCATGTGATCACACTCAAGCTAATGCTTCATCCACTTCAAAGCCGGCAAATGTTTCACTAGCCGATGGTCCCTTTGATTGCTTCAACTTGGACATTAAAATTATCTTCTTCCTCGACACACTTAATAAGTTAACCATCATTTGCGATTTGAAATCCAATTGTGTCTGAATTATAATCTATTCTCCTATATCTTCAGTACTAACTTCTAAACATCCAGGAATTTTCAAAAGAATGTTTTTGAATTCTTCACGAGTAACACATCTATCTCTCTCTCTCTCATTCACATTTTATCCCTTCTTATATCTTTCTTTTTCTTGAAATTTGCATCCTTTTTCTCAGTTTCCGTCTCTTCTTCAAACTAATTTATTTTTCTAAAATTCTGAAAGTGATTCGGATGATTAACGATTCGTACAGACAGAGTTCTTATAATTTGAGTTCTACACTGTATTGCGGAAGTTGAAATAAATATGTATTTTTCTTTAATCAATTATTTCAGAAATTTATTCAATTTTCAAAAGCAATTATTTAATTCCACATATATTCTTATCATTTTAGATATGCTTATGATAATGATTTTTGGTGATGTTGATACTGAGCGCTATTTATATTTCAAATATGTGAATTCAAGACTAAGCTAAATTCCTTTTTTGAAAAGTAGATATTGATCATTTTTGGAGCTTGCTTTCTGTGCCGTTAGTTTTTAATTATAATATAAAATATACGCGAGTAAAAATAATAAAAAATAAAAGCATTGATGAATAAAAGATAAGAAATTTTTATGTGGGATAAACCTAAATAAATATATGAATATATTGCCTTATTTTGCAATGTTTTTATAGGATTTTACAAACCAATGAAACTAATAAGAAGATGGAAGATGATATTGAAAATTTAACTAAAGAAACATTTGATGCAGATCATTATACTAAGGAACTTGATAATATTTTACAAAAAGAAAAATTGAAAAATCAAAATTTAGAGAGTGAAATAGCCGTGATTTCGCGAGATATTTTGACCTACACTCATGTGATGAATGACTTAAAAGAAAAAGAAAAAATGGTTGCAAATCAAATAAAGGTAAGTAGGTAAAGCAATAAGTAAAAGGTAAAGCAATAAATAATATATTACTTATTGCATAAAGTTGTTTTATAAATATTAAATTTTCTTAATAAACAAATAATTATTTATCAATTTAAGCAATATTGAATATTGCTTAAACTAATAAATAGTTATATGTTTAGTAGGAAATATTTGCTTCCTAGAAATATTTTATCCGTATTTTATAAAGTTGAATGAAGGATTGCAGATTTAATAATGTCATGTTTTATGCTATTCAAATTATTAAATTAAATTGTCTCTCAGCAGAAGATGCATACGTTTCATAAAATATCTTAATTAAAACCAAAAATTTATTTTATGAAACATATTTTGTAACCTACATGTATTTTGAGATTACAAGACTTAATTATAAAAATTTAGGGAATAAATGAAAAAATTAATTTATATTTTTAAAGAATGCGTTTTAAAATCTCAAATTATCTAAAAGAAATATTTTATCAAATTTGAAATATTTTGCTTAGTTGTTGTATTAAGATGGTTGTGATACTGTCAAGATTCAAGAAGTAATAGGAAAAAATATACATTGTTACCTTTTTACTAATATTTGGATAAGTTAGTAAATTTTGGAAAAAATATTATTTCAAATCAATAATCTGGATCTTCCAGCCTTAAATGAAGGAAAGTTTTTGATACACCTAGTTTTTTTAAAGGAATTTTATGTATATCAAAATAGTTTTCTCCATCAACAATGATTTTCTGCAAATGGATTTTCCAAATATTAAATTTTAAGGTCATTTATTTTTTGGAATTAACAAAAAATATGCCTGGATTATTACATCAACCTCAGCCTCGAAATCAAAAATGATACTTTTGCAAATTCTCTTTCAGATTAAAATAGAGCTTCTTATAAATAAATAAGGTAAATAGAGTGAATATTCTATCACTTTGATGCATTTTTGCACCAAAAACTCACTTGCTGACTGAAAAGATGCATTGTTATAGATAGATAAGGTGATTATTATAGGTAGATATGTTCTTATAGATAGATAAGGTGAATAAAATGAATATTCTATCACTCTGATGCATTTTTGCACCAAAAACTCACTTGCTGACTGAGAAGATGCATTGTTATGGTGAAGTCCTCTGACATACACTTCTTAAAGAATCTAGTAAATATTTAGCGATGTACCACTTAGCTGTGACAACCTTCTTCAATGTGCTTTTAACTTGATAATTTTGAACAGTCTTATGCCTCTAAAAATATACATTTTATGCTAAAATCTTTTTTCATAGCACATTGTCTTTTCACTATTGATGGGTGTGGTTTAATCCTCAATACTTCATTTTCTTGATATGTTTGAACATCAAAAAATGATATATACGTTTCATCACCAGCTACGGTTTTACAAACTCGTAATAACAATGGCCTCTATCTTCAAGTACTTTAAGGAATTCCTTATATTGATCATGACATTCATTTAAATTTGGGAAATCTAACGGCAAACTATTTCTTTTACATACAGTTCTTCATGAATAATTTTATGTAGGACTGTGAATTCAATTTCAATTTTCTTCTGTTTCATTTAGAAAGTCAAGCAACTGTCATCGATTAACTTTAATTATATGGTAACACATTATACGGGACTACAATTGTAAACTACATTTTTGTATGTTCCTCATACTAAAAAGTATTGCATCCTCCGAAATTCTGTTCAACTAAATGAAATAACATAAGATGGACCTTCATTGCAAAATGTTAATTGCAGACCTTCAACATATTTTTTTATTAAATACCACTTATGTAAAAAGGAATAAGTTTATATTCGAATGTTTTCATTCCCATATTTTCGATTAGTTTTTTTTTCTTCAGCCTGAAATTTATTCAGGCCTAAACTACTTATAATTGGCTTGTAAAAATTATTTGTTCGGATAAAACAGTTTATATTTTCAAATTTACTATTTTTAGTTTCTCTTGTGTGAGCATATTTCAAAAAGTTTAGAGTGAAGATCACTATTAAAAGAAAAAGAAAGAAGATAAAAAAGAAAATTTTCCTTATTTTTGTAATTTACGATAAAATTAATTTTTTTTAAAGTTTCTTTATTCTCTGATTTACAAAATATTCCATACAGAAATTTCTTTTTGATAACATAAAAGAATCATATTTTTCATGATAGCATTTTCTTAATGCTTTGTAGAAACTGTAACCGTATATGCGAGGATAAATTTGAGAAAAGTGGTAAATATTTCAGAATAGAAATATTATTTTATTCTTAACATCTATTATTTTTCATTCACTTTTTATGGTATGATTCAATTGAATAAAACCATCGTTAAGATTTTGTTTAGTTTGTAATTAATGGCTTATAATAATGACTTAATAATAATAATTAATGGCTTAATAATAATTAAGACTTTATAATTAATGAAAAAGAGATCCGAATTTTCTCATCACGGAAAAAAGTACTAAGAAATTCTAAACATTCAAATCGTTTAAATAATAACTGCAAACTAAATGAGGTATAATTTCAAGATCTTGCACAAATAAACTTATTTGTGAATTTGTGGAATGTAACAAACTTAATAAAATAAATAACCTTGTGATGTATAAATAAAAAATAAAAATTCATTAAAATTTTTTTCGGGTGAAATGATATTAAAGTTTTAAATTAAAATAACCTTTTCACATAGGTAATATTATAAAAGAAAAAATATGAGATCCAAATGTATCACTTATATTATGATAAATTTTTGTCTGTGTCTTCATAACTGCATTTAATGTAATATATATACTTACATTAAATTTTAAGGGAAAAAGAAATTAAATCGAAATATAAAAATGTTATTTTGCATAAATTTGTATGTCAAGCTTTTGTTTTTATTTGTGACAAGAATATATTTAATTTTTAGGTACATAAATTTAATTTTTTGTTATAATTAGTCATTGTTGCAAATAACTCCATTTACATAATGTATATTCTGAGATTAGAGTTTTTTAAAACATTCAATTTGATTAAAAATGTGAGAAATTTTAAACCAAATTTTTGTTTTTTTAGAAATTCTATCTGTATTTGAAAATCTCTATAATCATTCACATATATTTTATTCTGAAATACGAGTAATTATTTTTGACCTGAATTTTAAAACAAATAATAATATTTTATCATTAAGACTTTATAAAAGTCATTTTAAAGTATTAAGAAGAAATTACATCACTCATTTTAAATAACTTTTTTTTAAAAATTTGAATAATGAATTCATTCCTTTTTCTTAGAACAAGCAAACGGAAATCAGGAAATTAATTTCCAGTTTAATACAATTGGATCAAATTAGAACAAAGCAAGAAAGTGAATTATATAGTATTGTAAGTATGTGAAGGAAATTATATATTATTATACTTTTTATAGTTTGATTGAATTTTTTTTGTTGTTAACAAACTATATAACATTATTATTATAAAGAAGAGAGGATTAACTTTGATCTGAAAGTTTAATTTGTTTAATATATGTATAATTTATTTTTTCATTGGAGGTTCAATATTTCATAATCTATTTTTCTCTGTTAACTTATGTATTTATACATATATACTGCTAGTCCTGAAGGAAACATGCAAAGCATTTGAAATTTACATCATGTATTTGCAGCAATAACGCATGCAACTCATTAGCTCTGCAGCGCATAAACAAATCACAGATGACTGTAGCATCACTTGCCAGCGTTATCTGAAGGGAAAAGAAATTACCAACTTATTGCGGCAGTTATTTTTTCATGCGTTTATAATTCTTAAACTGTGTTTAAGAATGCCTCGCAGAGGAGATTGAAAATCTTTCAAGCAGGTTTCTGAGTTTAATTGAAGAAGAATTGTAACCTATATCCTATAGAAATTACAAATTATTTTTTAAACAATTCGGTTATCGTGTTGTACGAAACTAAGCAACTGTGATGCGGATCTGTAATCATTGGATACATTAGGTAACGATAGACCAACAAACCGATCATACCCTCTTTTTTGCAGTATTGCATATGATGACAGGCGCTTGGCAATGGGGGAACGCTTAGCTGCATCACGAACCATAGCACAACAACTTTAATCTGTTAAGCATCATTTGGTATCCACTCATACCATTCAACATCGTCTTCCACTGAGCTAGAATGTCCATGAGCGTCTATTGCTTCAGTTAACATAATCTCAAAATCACAAGTGTCTGCGCCACCAATGTTACGATGAACGACAGACATTTACAGCATTCAAAAACAGAAAAGTGGAATAGAATGACATTGCTTTTACTAATGAATCTCGCTAATATCTGTCTGTAACACCACGATGAATCAAATTCTAGTCTATAGACACCATGGCTTGAAACTGCTGAGCTATTGTATTATGCATCACCTGTCTTGCACTCGGTATCATGGTTTGGATGGGATTGGATTTCACTCATGCATCTTTCTAGTACCATTGTCAGTACCACCAACTCTGAGGTATCAGAGCCTGTGGTCCTTAGATACCTTCAGCGCTTTCCATCAGCCATATTTCGGCATAATAATGCACGTCAACACATGGCAGACAACATATAAGAGTTCTCTTTACGCAATGGATTAAATTGCTTTATTGGCTTTCGTGTTCGTAGGATCTATCACCAATTGAAAACGTGGTATGTGTTTTCACAACAACTATCTCAGAATACAACTTCCACTGTTACACTAGATCAACTTTAGAAATAGGTTGAAATCGTATAAACTGCTATACCCCAAGAATATATTCAAAATTTCTTTGATTCTATGCCAGGGTGTGTAGCAGTGATTATTGCTAACAATGACTGCTACAGTATTTACTGATATTTTTCATCAACCATTCTTCACAAGAGGGTATGATTTTAATTTGATTTTTGTGTAATGTATAGTATGTCAAATAAATTTGTTGTAGTATCACTGGTCTTGCTGTTGCATTTTTAATGACCAATAGTGCAATTAAGTGTAATTCATCATTTGTAGCTGAGTGTTGTATCTACTAAGACTTCTATTGTTCGCTTACTCTTGACTCGAAACTGTAGGCATTTGTGCCACTAATTTTGCAATGAATGACGGATATGGAAAAGGAAGAACATTAAATTGTTTTTACTGACGAATTTCACTCCTGACGGCCACACCATAATAGTCGGATTCGAATCTGGAGACATCGTGGTGAAGGATTGCTGAATTGTTGAGTTATGCATCGCCCCATCGGTACTGCATGTGGTATCATGTCTTATGTGTTGCTCAATTTTACTTCTACAGTGTATATTGCTAGTGCATTGAACAGCCAGTGCTATATTATGACTCGTATATTACGGAGTGTTGAAGTTCGTGATTGTATCATACTTTCGCAGTTTGCAATCAGCCATATTACAAGAGGAAATGTGCATTCACACGTGAGATTCAATGTCCAAGAGTTCTTTATTTATCAAATTGAATTGATTTATTGACCTTTTTTTATACACTAACGGCACCCATCATTAGTGTGTGTGTGTATGTGTGTGTAGCAGGAAACTTACTATTATCGACTATTTTGCTGGATGTAAGATATTTTACAATATGCTATGTTATAAGAGGAATGTTTAACTTGTTTTAGTGTAACAGAATATAAAACAAGTCGGATACAATGGAATATTAAGAATTCCTATTTATAATGAAATATTTCACAACATTTAAAATTCTCTCACTTATATAAGACTTAACTGGACACACACACAGTAAATATACTGGTATTAATTCAATCAAGTATACAACCTATCCAAGATAATCTATATTTCATGTTATATTTGATGGTAACATTAAGATATTATGATATAAAGCTGTTTTTCTTAAGTGAGCCCTCATTTAGATATAATTGCATTAACATTTGCTTTCAGTGCTTTATATTTTTATGAGGAATTTAAATTTTTTAAGAGTGAATTATAGAATTCCTGTAATATTTTGTTAAGTACAATAAGATAATAAGAAAGTACAATAGGATTCCTAGTTGTCAAAACAATTTTTTTAGCAAGAATTCATACAAGTTTTTATAAACTAGATTAAAATAGGTGTCAACTATTTATAGATTAATATTGATTTCTATCATATTTTTATAGGAATTGCAATGCGATTTAATCTATATACATTATGACTACCAAAAATAAAGGAATTCTGGGGATAAAACGAAATATCTTAAAAAAATAAATCTAGAATATCATAAATTTTTAATATTTTTTGGAAAGAATTACTCATATAAGATTGGAAAATACAAATTAGTGGCACAGCAATTGAAATATTCATCTTCTTCGATAAGCAATTAAATACATTTGAACCGGTGGGAAATTTTGTTCTGATATTTACAGAACAATCAAGAGATTAGAAGCAAAAATGATGGAGGTAACTGTGCCTAAATATGATTCTTTTTGTGATTCTTTAACTTTCGCAACAATTAAGACATTTCAACAATTATAATTAAATATTGCAAAAGTTCTTAAAAACTGAAATTTGTCGTTATATTTGAGAAATCATTTAAGTTAAACTAAATGTTATTTTGCTGAAACCACTTTTCATTGGAGGTTGGTGTCAATGTCTAAAGTATACAGAGGGTTTCCGAAAGATATGTATATGAAATGACAAGATGTTTCTTTAGCATCCGTATTAAGTCATAATGGGACCTACATATTGGTTTGGCAAAAATATTTGCTGTAGGGACTGATCAGTGAAAGGCTGCTCTCTTTATTTAATAATTTGTTAACCTTCAAACTCGGTAGATGTTATTTGATTTGAAGAAAGTACGGAATATATATCATTAAACATCTCTGAAAGAGATATTTACAGATAAACAATAACGTCTCTTTAAATGAGCATATAGATCACAAATCCTTCCCAACAATCGCAAATGCTTATATTTATTGAGAGAAACTCTTTCATGTCTCATTATATATAGAGAAATATAAGTATTTCTTCTTATTTACAAGATGTTAGCAACAGGATTCAACCTTGTGAAGAACTTCAGCAGTAAGCAATTCAACTTATAAATTAGACAATCAATTCAATCAATGGCCCTGAATCTCAACTAACATATTTATAATTCTTATATTAAAAGAATGGGTCTTCCTCCCTAAAGAATTTATTGATAAAAATGTTATCACCATTACTACACACAATTGTGTTAGCTGTTCTAGGAAAAATATTACTTTATATTAAATATTTTTATTGTAATGAGCAAGCATACTCGATATGTTAGTGTTATTATGCACAATGTAAGCTGAGGTTCAATTTCTTTAAATTCAATGTGTAACTTTTTAAATAATCATTTATATTTTACTTAATTATTTTTAAATTTTCACTTAATTTTTAAAAGCAAATTGCTCATAAGTTCTGAGCTATCTTGGGTATAAAAAATTGTCATGTCCCAGATACTAGAGGTAGAATTTTAGTAAAAATTTTAATGTATTAAAATTATAAAATTTTTAGTATCGTGATATCCAGCTATTAAAAATACAGATTTTTAAGACTTCCTATTTTTAGAAAAAATTAAATTGTTTGACCTATCAGTTTCTTTAATTTATTTATCTGAAATTATTTTGTTGGTCTTTTAGTCGCAAAACAAAAGATTAATTATTTTTTATATCATTTAATATATTTTCTCATGACTGAATGTTTTCATATTTTTTCACATGAAAGTTTTTGAAATAGTGCTATGTATCTAGTTATAGAACTGTTAAAAAGGCAATGTAATTAACTAAATAATGCTTAAATTCATAGCAATTATATTTAAATTAATTTTTTAAATTAGTTGAAGAGAAATATAAAGTCATACGCAACCAGAGTAGTTCTATAATAAATCAAGTAGTCATCCATAGGTTTTTAACAATTGTGTTAGAATAAAAACATCACATTCTTCCTGAACACACGATAATAATGTTAAAATTTCAATTACTAATTAGGAATCAAATGCCGAAAAACTTCGACAAAGAGTTAAGAAAATGGCTGGAGAAACGGACGAAGAAGAAAAAAGACAAATTGATATGCAAAGGTCATCCCTGTTAAATGAGCTAGAAGAAAAGAAAAAGTCTTTGAATATTTTAACAGAAGAAATAAAAGCTATAGAAGTAAATATCTTTTATATATATATATATATATATATATATATATATATATATATATATATATATATATATATATATATATATATATATATATATATATGATAGATAGATAGATAGATAGATAGATAGATAGATAATTATTATTATTATATATTATAATTAAATTTAAATACTATAATTAAAGTAAAAGATAAAAAAATTTAAAGTTCCTCGAAAAGCTAATTTTCTTAATTTTTTCATATAGGAAATTTAAACTGATTTTGTCGAAAATAAATAAAAAAATCGGTACTTGGGAAAAATCTTGTCAACCAGAAAGTTGGTGCAAATTCTGTCAAATTGATACCAAATCCTTTCATGTTGCTGCTCAAAACGTATTTAATAAAAACTAAAATAAAAAAGTTATTTCTTAAAAATATTTGAAATTTAAGTCTTAGAATAATTAGAAGATATAATTTAAGTATCTGTGGCATAATTAATTGATGAGAATTATTAAACATAAAGGTGCTTTAAATTCATTAACCAAAAAAGGTTATTTAAAAGTAAAATCTAGAAAGTTGAACGTTATAGAAACGGATAAAACTCCCTCTTGGCACTCAAAATCAATACAAACAAATGTTTTATATGAAGAGGTCACCACATAAATTTTTATCATTTAATGTTGTAAAAGCATAGAAATAATTATTAGAACAAAACTCTTATTTAAGGAACCATAAATGATTTATCGAAATAACATTCATGTATTTGTTATTTAGTTTTCCTTTGGCAAAGTACAGTGTTGTTGGTCACCATGATTTTTCTTGGTCAACGGGATCCTACATATGTTCCAAAAATCAAGAATATTTTTTATTTTCATAATGCATGCGTTAAATACATGTAGAAGATTTTTAAATAAATGTTGATAGATAATTGTCTGTTAAGTTCCTGTAACTTCGGACAATCATTGATTTTAAATTTATGATTAGGATGTTGCGAGGAAAACCTAGCTCAAAAATAAGTGAAAAAATTCAGTGATTTGTCATGCAATATTCTTCAATTATCAATTTCCTTTTCGCAATGAATTTATTTAAAAACCAATAAATAGCTCTTTATCGATTCCTTCGAACTTTTCATCGATCCCTACGAATCGTTATTTTTTCTTTATCACCAAATTAAAAGATTTTAAATAGCCGTTCCAACATACACCAACGTATTATTTCCTTTTTGGATTCTTCAAGTAAAATAAGAAGTTTTGTATGCTCTTTCACATTTCCTAACATACCATATTGATATGATTCATGGAGGAGATATTAGATTTGGACCATCGAAATCAATTATCTAATGAATGGCATCTGAATATTTTCAGCAACATAAGAAATTAACTTTGGTACTACTCAGTTTATAGGAAATGATGAATAAATCGTATAAAGTGACAATATTTGCTATCATTATTTCACAATGGAAATTTTCGGTTCAGCATTTTTTCTTCGAACGAACTATTATTTTTAAAAAAAATCTAGTTTAGAATAAGTAACAGTTTATAGTGATAGGATAATTTTATTTTATGTGTGATTGAGAAAATATAAATAGCAACATAATTGCATCTGATAAAATATTATTATCTCTATTTTTGACGAGTTTCATTAAAGATGACATATCTTTGATTTAGATTTTTATTATAATATTAATTTTAAAACAATGTACACACGAAAGTTAAAAGTAAACTTCTTGCTGATAAATATGGAATACCTTCGGTGCAAGTTTGCCCTTACTTCCTGCAGACTTGTCTGTTGAAGTGGCACTTAAATAGTCTTTCAGAATTCTTGGCTTGCAATTAGAGCCTAATTGGAGTTTGAACAAAACCTTAATTATTTGAATTGTGGTCAACTTTAGCAGTCGAAGGCTGTTGTAAGGCAACATAACTTCCACCTTGTATATGACTCCGGGGAAAATTTTTAATATAGTGGGTTATACTAAAATAAATGCCACACACACTCAGAAATAAAATAAAAACCCGGGAAATTCCAAATTAGAGTAATTAAAAGAGATATCAATGATAAAGAATTTCTTATTTTAAATGAATGAGCTGTTCTACAAAAAAGGAGGGCTGATACTTCTCAAATTAGGCTTTTTATTTTAGAAAACTTTTTGAGAGGGCCAAATAATGTAGAAATCATTAATAGTCTTAAAATGGTCGAGTGTTTTAGATTTTCCGATAGACAATATCGAGATGTACACCTATAGAAAAAAGATACCCTTCACGAAATTAAAGTTAATGTTTTATTAGACAATAAAGTCAGTATTTTTAATACAAATTGGATGCTTAATAAGCTTTAGGCGAATTTTAGAATTTTCACATGCGCTTATATTCCAAGTCCCATAAGGCGAAATAGATATTATGAGATTTTTCTCATAAAGTTCATTTTGTGTGTGTGTGTGTATATATATATATATATATATATATATATATATATATATATATATATATATATATATATATATATATATATATATATATATATATATATATATATATATCTATATATATATATATATATATATATATATATATATATATATATATATATATATATATATATATATATATATATATATATATATATATATATATATATACTACTGGCCATTAAAATTGCTACTCCAGGAAGGCGGCACACCACACCGTGAAATTTGCATGACAGGTAGAACTTGCTGTGATATGCAAATGATAAGATTTTCAGCGCATTCATACAAAGCAGGCGACAGTAGCGCCATCTACAATGTGTACAAAACCAGAGATTTGACAGCAGTTTTCTCATACTCAATTTCCGTTTCAACGTTGTTTTCGGCAAAGAAAGTTGTTGTAATGCCTCGTGTAAGAAGAAGAAATGCCTATCAGCACGTGTCTGACTTTGATCGAAGAAGGATTATAGCCTACCGGGATTGCGGTTTATCGTACTGCAATATTGCTGCTCGCGTCGGTCGAGACCCCATGACTGTTACCAGAATATGGAATCGATGGGTTCAGGACAATCATACGGAACGTCATGCAGGGTCTCAGCGACCCCCCATCACTAACAGCAGAGAAGACAGATATCTTATCCGCATGGTCACAAGGGATCGTACAGCCACGTCACGAACCCTGAGTCGAGAAATGGAGTCATTTGCAAGGCAACAAGTTTCTGCTCGAACAGTTCGACGACGTTTGCAGCAGCATGGATTGTCTGCACGGCGACCATGGCTTCGGCTACCATTGACGCTGCGTCACAGACAGGAGCACCTTCAATGGTGTGATCAGCGACGAACCTGGACGCGGGAATGGCATCACGTCATCTTTACAGATGAATCTCGGTTCTGTATACAGGACCATGATGGCCGCATCCGTGTTTGGAGGCATCGTGGAGAACGCGCATTGCCAGCTTGCATTGGACATCGCCATACTGGCCCATCTGCTGGAGTGATGGTATGGGGTGCCAGTGGATACACGTCTCGATCACCTCTTGTTCGCATTACCGGCACTTTGAACAGCAACCGTTACATTTCTGATGTGTTAAGGCCCGTGGCTCTGCCCTATCTTCGAGGCCTCCCTAATGCTTTGTTTCAACAGGATAATGCACTAACGCATGTTGCCCGTACTGTTCTGAACTTCCTTGATACAGAACAGGTTCGACTGTTACCCTGGCCAGCATGTTCTCCTCATCTGTCTCTACATAATTGAGAACGTGTGGTCAATGGTTGCCGAGCGATTGGCACGCCATCACTCACCATCCACTCCTGTCGATGAACTGTGGCATAGTGTTGAAGCTGCATGGACTGAGATCCCCGTACATGCCATACAATCTCTGTTTGACTCCATGCCTAGGCGGATAAATGCTGTTATTGCAGCCAGAGGTGGCTGCTCTGGGTACTGATTTCTCAAGATCTATACATCCTAATTTCATGTAAATCTAATCACCTGTTCTTTCCACTATAATGTATGTGTCCAATAAATATCGTTCTGTTATTTGCATTCCTTCTTGGTGTTGCAATTTTAATGGCCAGTAGTGTATATGTATATATATATATATATATATATATATATATATATATATATATATAGCACCTACAATAGCTTTAAAAGTGCTTTTTATACTTAATGTGTACCTAACATATATCTATACAAATAAATTATAAATGAAGATATAGATAAACGTAAAAAGTTTCACTTTTAAGAATAATGTTTCTTACTGTGATGTTATTACTGCTTGTTTCCTGTAGGCTTGTTATTATTTTTATAGGAAAAAATGAATTCTTCTTCAAAAGAATTAGATGTTAGAAAAAGAATGAATGCTGAACTAGTGGATAAAATCAAATTCATAGAATTTTATATTTCTAATTCTCAAAAGTCCTTTAAATGCTGCGTTTCCCGGAAACAGGTATTTTCGTTTCTTATTATGTTTTTTAAAAATTTATTTTTTATTATGTCTATTAAATCCTATAAATATTTCTCATTACGGCATTTTATATTTTACTGAGAAATGTTAGGTATTTTTTCAATGTTGTAGATAGGAAATTCATATTTTTTCTTGAAATAAATTCACACAATATAATTTTATAATTCATTGTTGTATTTTGAGAGCAACATTTCATTTTTTTATATGCCTTGTTTGGTTTTAGATTTTAGGCATTAATATGGAAACATCTCTAATATCTATGCTATTTTTTTTATCACGGAATAAATTTTTGTTGCTGTGAGATAAATATTACAACGCTATATTTTGTTTCTAATATTAAAAATATGGTAAAATATAAGCCTTTTACATGAATTAAAAAATGTTTAAAAGAGGACAATTTATAAAAACCACATTTTTTGTTTAATTTTTATATTAAATAGCTTTTAATTTTATCGGATATATTAAATCACATTTGTGTTAATTTTTGACTACTGTCGAAAATTGTATTTTATTATATAAAATAAGTAATTTAAAAAATAAATTATTTTTTTACTGGGCTTCTCCTTTCAAATTAAACAAAGTTTTAGGTAAAAAAATTATAAAATTGTGATGATCGTGGAATTAAATTCACTTTTTTTTCACGGATTTATTTAAGAAAACGGATTAATTATTAGTCTATGATTTAAAAGCGAAGAAATGTAGAAAATAGTTGCATTCCTAAGCAATTTTCAGAAGACTAGGATTACTATTAAAGAGAGAAATGTAAGAGAACATACACAATTAAAAATGATTTTTTTAATGGAATTGTTTTAGAGGAAAATAATGTTAATAAAATTTAAAAATTGTACACACAAAGGTCTTTATTCTTATATTCAACTTTAATCGATCTTTGATCAAATAAACAAACATGTTCATGGGGTGTCTTGTAAATATTTTACATATGTTATGCTATCCTGTGAACTTATTTAAGGCTTCCAACGAGCAATATTGCTTAAGGTACATAAAAGTAGCCTATCCAAGAGAACTTTCACAGGATTTAAACACAGATTATATATCACGGTATTTTAATTTTCAATACATATTTAATTTTTACTGGTATGCATCCTTTTTAAAACTTATATTGTATTCTTTATAAATTAACTCTAATTCTCATAAAAAATTTTAATGTATAATTGACTTCAATCATTTGAGTAATTAAGAGTAATTTTATGTTTCATGAATAATGAAAACCGCCATTTTATTTTTAAACAGCTCTTTCTTCTGTAATATATTTATAATTACATTATATAAGTTATTTCTTGTATAATATTAAATATAAGTATTTTAATTATTATCAAATGATTTTTTTTATTTATAAATAAGTGTAAAGCCATCTTAATGTAATCTTTTTTAAAGCTTACTTAAAAGTATTTGAAACTTAAAATGAAAGTTTATATGGTTTTTTATCTTTAGGAAATGCTGGTACAAGAATGCCTTGAAAAGTTTCAGATGAAAAGACTTCAAAAATTACTAAACAATAAAAATAAATCGGTCGCTTCTATCCAAAAGAATAAGTTAGAATTTGAAACAGTAAGTTAGGCTCTCTCTCAGATTTCCAAAACTGAACATGCTTATATGTATCTGAAAATTTTGTATAGTTTCTTACTGTTAATTTTATGTCACATCATTACCATCGATTTAAGAAATGCGTGATGGATATTTTTAATGGGAAGTTAATATTAGACAATCTTAAGATTTGTTTTATTATTTATATTTATTTTATATCGAGTATATTGTGTAAACATTTTCTTATTTATTATATTTGTTGATTTAAAAGGATATTTAATCTATAATTACACCTAAAGATATAAAATTCAAACCTATCTTTAATTTATATTATATGTAACTTTTATAGATGATGCAAGAAAGAAGCTTAGAATTGAAGCATTGTAATGAATTAATTGATGCTGAAATTAGAGTTGAAGATGAGGAATGCAGTAATGTAAAAAGAAAATTTCAAGAATTCAATGATAAATCTTTAAAATTACAAACAAAGTAATTAATATAGGTTTTTATAGACTTCTGTATTTTAATTACATGTTTTCATTTCTGATAAGCACTTGGTACTTGTGTAAATTCCGTCGAGAAGAAAAATTGGATCAACTGCATCCATATTAATACTAAATTGTTTTATATTATTCCTTCGTGCTTATTTAATGAGAATTAAACTAGAAAGAGTAGTACATGTGATTAAAGAATTGTAGCAGTGTTTATTTGCAAAAATAACTGAACAAAGATATTTTAGATTTCTAATTTTAACAACAATAAAAGAAGTTATTTGTATGAAGAAATAAAAAGAATGTCATTATATAGAAGACGATCGTTTTTTCGAGCTAGTAAAACATTTAATTATTTGATACTTTTTGCATACAAATTGCATTTGAGTCCAAAGGCAAAAAAATCCCAAAATAAAAGTTCGAGCAGCAGTAGGTATCTTTGCTCATTGATAGTAACTCGTCTTCCCTCAAATAATTGGGAAATTGTTCTTTGCATTCTTCAGGTAAGATAGTTTCTTCAATAAGTCTTGCATTCCAAAATGACTTAGGTATTGCAATATCATTTCAAGCACAAAATCAAGTGCATTGTGTCTAGAATATCAATTTCATTCGACGATTCCAAGACATATCATTCCTTGCAAAAATACCTTAAGATATATGTACTTGAAGCTTTTGATTATATACTGACGCATAGATGGTAAAACGGAAGTTAGATTAGGTGAGATAAAATATGCATAAATTGCTTTAAGAAAATCCGGAATTTCAATATTATCAGTGCATGTAGATATCAACAAAGATTTACGATTCTCCAATCTATCCATTGATCTTAATTTCTAATTCTTGAAATTGGATCGATTTTTTAAATTTTAAAATAAAAAATTAAAAGAAATCTGTTGATAAATTTGACACTAGTAAAACCTATTTAAAAATAATTTCACGAAAAATTAATTTTCAAAAATTTTAGTTCGTCGTAAATGAGAATTAAAATAATTCGATTATAAAACTAATTTACGAAAATTCACAGTTTTACCTGTCATTATTTTGTAAATTGATGGATGTTCACATAAATAAGAGGTTTATTATAATGAATGACTATTTCACCTCTTTGTTAACTCTTTGCATTATCAATAAATAAATCCGAGTGATTTCAAAAAACAACAACTTTAGAACCTTCCAACCAAATTATTTTTTGGAGGAATATCTGTTTATTAGAATCAAACTCTCTCTCTCTTTCTCTCTTGTTTAAGGAAGCAAATACGATTTAGTATAGTAATAAACCATGTATATGGTATATTTTGCTATTGTTGGCGAAAAATTTTGTTATTTGGTGAAATTTTTTCTGTTCAACTTAATTTTATACACATACATAATATTTTAATGGGCATTATTTTAGTTATTCTCAACCTAATTGAAAATTCCCTAATTTATTAAGTTTGATTTTTGCTTAAAAATAATGTACTACTCAAATATAAAAATTTTTTATTGAAAATTGCCTAATATATAAAAATTTATTTACTTAATCTTATTAGTTCAGTTTCATTATTACTTATATCAAGCAGTTTTCATGGGAGTTTTTATTCATAACACAATCTTTTTTTAGTTCATCTTTGTCAATGTAAGCTAATTCATGACTTTCATCTCATCTCAATATTGTGAGAGTTTTGTTTACTGCAAAAATTGCATATTTTAGGAAGCTACTTACCAGCGAATTTTTATATTTTCAAAAATGAAGTAAATGATAATACTTCATTATTGAAAATATGAACAGACAGCTTAAACTTGTATATTTGTTAACTCTAAAATAGTACTATTAAAAGATCTTGTATAATAAATTTCAAGACAGATTTGAAAAAGATGTAGTTAAAAATATAAGCATCGATTCCTTAACTCTACTAAGTAATTGAAATTAAACTGTTGAAAATTAAATAGTTTATAGTTAAAAAGAGTGAAACTACAATAAATAGCCCTGGATCATTGAGAAATGTATAATTGTTTCAGCGGAGCGTTGTGTATTAAGTCAAAGTTTTTTCTTAAAACTAACTTTATGCACTATTTGAAAGCTTTGTTGTTAAATGTTAACTTTATGCTTTTTTAAGTTTTATGGATTGATTTTGCAAAAGGAAAGCAATTGCTTATTCTTTTAATCTGAATATGCATTAGTTAATAGATCTTGAGTTCACCGTAGCCTAATAGTGGCGTTCCTAGCTTTTGTTAACTAATGGTAGAATAATATTGGTTTCTACCTTATGGATGCAAATTTGTTCGATTGGGTGCTTAATACTTTTCTAGATTTCCTCCTTTATGGTATGTGAATACTTGATCAGCATCTATAGAAAGATCTCCCGAATGGTAATATTACACGATGGAAGCCTAACAGCAGACATTGACTATTAAGCTATTCATTACACGGTGTCAAATGTCGGATCTATAGAAAGCAAGAAGTGAAAAAAAGCCATGCGAATCACCACATAAATTTTATCAAAATTACATAAAAATTGACTTTTGTTTTGTTAATACAACAATGGCTTCTAGCTCATATCATAATATATTTTATAAAAATTACTCCTTAACATTAGAGAATTCTTCTTCATAGGAAAAGCATGAAATACATCGTTTAATATGTTTCACATATTGGACAATATAAACAAAAATTATACGAAATTGAAAAAACACGTTTTTTTTCTATATAATGAAAACAAAAAACATTTTGAATATAATTTCATTTTTAACTGATAAGTTTTTGTTTTATTTAATGTCTTTGCAATGGTAATCAGTTACTTCCAGTTAATGTGAGAAATTGGCTTTCAAATGTGCATTTGAACTTTCTTTTCTCAATATGTCCTCATTTACTGAGTATTAATTTTTAACCATTCCATATGTTCTTCGTGTTTTCTATTTTTACTATAAAAATCCTGAATTCATTTCTAATTATTTCAATTAAGTTTTATTCATAAATAATTCCAAACTCTTATTCTCGTGAACAGAAATCGGAAATTATCTGTTTGCATTTAAAAGTCATCTGTAAAGTATTTATTTGTTTATTTTTAAAAGAATTGAAAAAAAGTAATTTAATTTGAAATTTATAAATTTAAATAGATAAAAAATTTTATTAGTTTTTTTGCTATTGAATTTTAATAAATTATGAATAAAATATAATAATTTTAATAAAATTTTTATAAATGATTTTAAAGATATAAAGTTACACTTGCCGCTCTTGGTGTTTCTGAACCAGGAGAAGCTGTTGAAGCAGAAATACTCATCAATGTAAGTTTTTATATTACTAATTTATGTTATAAGTACTTTCAATCCTTATTTTTAAGTGATTTTTTAAAATACAAATTCAATATTTTTAATATATCATTATAAAAAACTAAGTATATTTTCCCTTAATTTAAAATGTTGTCTTCAATTATTTATTCTATGCTTGGCACTGATTTACTGACAATTATTTTCAAACAATGAGTAAATTATTTATGAGACTAATAATAATTGCTATAATTTTTATATAGATGAAAGATGATAATTTTTATTAAATTTTTTCTCCAGGTTTTGGCTAAAGATTTTAAATAAGACATTGCATCATCTCTAATTTATATTTTTATATAGATATGATTAAATTATATTCTGAATATACACTGCTGGACAATTGCTAAGAACGGATCACAAATTGCAATGTAGTATAACATTAAGCTAGGCATGAGGCCTAGTAGGATAAAATATAGTTGCCACACTGTTCAGAGATTAGAATAAAGAATATTTATTGTTCTGGGAAGTACAAAAGCTGTGAAATATCTGAAAGAAAAAATGTTCATTTGATGCTGCATACGGAAATATGGAACAATGCATCTAAAAGTCAGCAGGCACCTTGAAGAAAGGTATCAGTACGGGATATGTCCACCGTGGAGTGTGATGCAACATTCCACACGTCGTATCATACTTTGCACAACATTATCCAACAGCTGTTGAGGCAATTTATCCCATTCCTCTGGGAGTGCACGGATGAGGGTGTTCTTGTTTGTCGGAAGATAGTTTCAACCAGCAACTTGCCTTCCCAAAGCATCCCACACATTTTCAATGGGGTTTAGATCTGGAAAACGTGATGGCCATACGAAGCGTTGAATACCCTTGCTGTCTAGACAATTCTGAACAGCGAGTGTTCGATGACATGTTGCGTTGTCGTCCATAAAAACAAATTTATCACCGACAGCACCACGGAAAAGACGAACATGAGGAAGTAGAACTTCATTAATGTATCGTTGGCCCGTCATACCACATGTAGGCCCATTCGCAACCACATGTAGGGGCAGGCGGCCATTGATCATGATGCCGGCCCACACCATGGCACTGCATGTCGTATATCGGTCCCTTTCCTGGACGACAAGCAATACCACTCTCGCGCCAGATCAGTTGGCGTCTACAATTCGATGATAGACTGAACCTACTCGCATCTGAGAATAGTACGCATGCCCAGTCCTGTTCAATCCAATTGCGATGCTCACGACACCATTGCAAACGGGCATTACAGTGCTGTCTGGTCAATGGGACACACACAACAGGTCTGCGGGCATATAGCCCTCTTCTCCTCAAACGTCTGGCAACAGTTTTTCGGGAGATCTGCTTTCCTGATGCAGCAAGAAACTGATTTGCCACCTGCTGAGCTGTGATGCGCCTGTTCTTTTTTGCTTATAGGAGGATATATCTGTCTTCTGCAGGCGTCGTACTTCTAACAAGACCTCCCCCGTGCCACCTACTACACATTCCAGTAGTTTTATATGACTTCCACAGCCGTGAAACAACGCTGTGAGCGATGTCGAACTCCCTGGCAACATCTGTTATTTTTCGCCATTCTTCGATCTTTCCAATAATTCGGCCACACATAAAATCATCTAAGTGATGGATGTCGGGAAGACATGCCAAAAATTTCAAGTTCGTCTATTAAATCTATCCTGTAAAACTGACTTGAAACAACAATTGTCCTGTATCTGTATCTATTTTCGTTTACGAAGTGTCGGCCTGCGGAGCAGGCCTTTACTTCTTCATCTGTGATAAGTCCTTGAAGGAAGACATTGCGGTACTGACAGGGAACGCTAGTCTTGAAGCGTGAAGAACCGAGTCTTGGCGGTGAGAGCCAATCAGCAGAGAGTTGAGAGGCAGAGCAATGAGTTGAAATTTTTTTTATTTATTTTTTTTAAATGAGTTGAAAATTTTTTATTCTACTCGAGAATAGAGGAAATAATAAAGTTAAAATAAAATTGTTATATACAGTGAAAATAGAAAAAATAAGAAATAATCCTGAATAATGAAGAGTAATATGAAGTTAAGTAAGGCTATATACTCTATATACAAAAATTATATTAAATATATTCATCTAAATAATGTCTGGCGATTGGCCTATATTTACAGTCTTCTATGAGATACTCATAGCGAAAAACTTGATTAAATGCACCATCTGTGCAGTTAATTCCTTTATCGTAGAATTTCTTATTTAGGTTAGCAATATGCTCTAGAATATCAATAATTTTCAGATCTTTTGAAATGTTTTTATTGCGAATATAGTAGGGTGCCTTCGTAATTTTTCTAAGTATTTTATGTTGATACACTCTAAGTTTGTGTTTGTCTCTTGGCGTAATAGTATTCCACACAGGTGAAGCATAGGTGATGATGGGTCTTAACATTGTAAGGTAGAGCAGTCTCTTGAGTTTTAGTGTTAAATTTGAGTTTTTTCCAATTAAGTTGAATAGGCATCCATAAGCTTGATTGGCTTTTTTAATAACGTTATTGATATGTGCAGTCCATGAAAGTTGAGTAGTAAATGTTAATCCAAGATATTTAATGGTTTTCACTTCCGGAATGATTTTATCGAATAGATAGAGTTTATTATGTTGAAGTAATTTTATTTTATTTCTCTTTTTTCTATTAAATACTATAAGTTGGGATTTATCAGCATTTATATTTATTCTCCATTTACTGCACCAGTTTTCGATGTTAATTAACGCATTTTGAAGTTTATGAATAGCATTATTCGGCCTCATAGAATCAGCTATAATAGCAGTGTCATCTGCGTAGAAAGCAATTTGAATTGAGTTATTGTCCAAACCGGGGAAGTCATGGGTGAAAAATAGGTATAAGATTGGGCCCAGGATGCTACCTTGGGGGACTCCAGCTTTGATGTTCAGAGTAATAGAGTTTTCATTATTGTATTTAATATGGAAGAAGCGATGAGTTAGATATGAGGTGATGAGTAAAATTATATCAGTGTTTATGTTGAGTTTTATGAGTTTGTATAGTAGGCCTTCGTGCCATACTCTATCAAAAGCTTTTGCTACGTCGAGCATGACCATAGCTGTATACACATTGCGATGAATATTTTGACCTATAATCTCAGTAATTCTTATGAGTTGTTTAACAGTTGATAAGTTGTTTCTGAAGCCATATTGTTGTTTCGGAATTAGGTGAAGATAACATTTAATTCTATTATAAATTATTTTTTCAAATATTTTTCCTAAAACTGGAAGCAGGCTGATAGGTCTGTAGTTTTCAGGTATTCTGGGATCTTTTCCAGGCTTTGGGAAAAGAATTATGGTAGCAGTTTTCCAGATTGTAGGAAAATATGATATTTTAAGGCAGTTATTATAAATATTAATGAGTTTGCGAATAAAGTCCAATGGTAAATATTTGATCATATTGTTGGTAATATTATCTTCTCCTGGGGCTTTTTTGGTCTTTAGATTTTTAATAATTTTAATTATTTCATCATCATTCGTTGGTGTAATGGTATTATGAGGAATATTAGCTTGCATATAGTTTTGAATAAATGAATTAATACCATTGGTGAAGGACTCATCTGTGACTTTGTTTGGTTGAAATTGTAGAAATATGGTATTTGCAAAGATGTTCAGTTTTTCATAGTTTGTATAAACTGGTCCATTTTGGCCATTAATGCAATGATTAGTTGTTGTTTTTCTTCTTAATTGTTTTGCAAATTTCCATATAGAGTTGTTTTCTGTGCTAAGGCTTTCTATTTTATCTTGCCATTGTTTAGTCCTATAGTCTGTGCAGAGTTTTTTAATTTTCTTATTAAGTTTGTTGACTGTAGTTTTGAGTCGTGGGTTCAAGGTTTTATGAAATCGTTTCCTGATGCGATTTCTTTCTTTTATGATTTCTCTTATGCTATTTGGTAATTTTAAGTAATTTTCGTGGTATTTAATTTTATGGGTTGCTATTTCTTTTGCATGATTGATATTTTCATTGAATAAGTTTATATCATGATTTATTTTATTTTTAATTTCTTGATAATTATTACTATTGGGTTGATTATTGTTGATTAATGATAGATTTTCTTTATTAACTTGATCTTGAAGAATATTATAATAGAGTTGCCAGTTGGTTCTGAATAAAAATTTATTCGTAATATTTTTCTTTATTCCCAGGCATCCAAGAACTGGAAAGTGATCAGAAGAGAGATCATAGATAGTCTGTGCTGATAGTGGGTAGTTGGTATTTGTAAGAAAAATGTCCAAGATGTCTCCTTGGTGTGTATAGTGGAAATGCGTAGGTTCGATTGGAGCAATTATTTTTAAATTATAATTTTGTGCTATTTCTAATAATTTAGTTCCATTTTTATTAGTAGTGTTGCATCCCCAGGTGATGTTCTTGCTGTTAAAGTCACCTCCAGCAATTGTAGGAATATTAGCAGGTAGAATGTTCATAATTTCTTGGTCTTGTAAATTATGCTTAGGTCTGTTGTAATAGCTAGTAATTTTGAATTTTAGATTATTTCCCAGGTTGATGATAGCTGAAGTTTCTTCAAAACCATCTCCTATTTTGCTACTATACAGTGTGGAATTAAAAGATCTTTTGATAATAATTGCGGTTCCTCCACCAGCATGATGTGTCCTGTCAGTACGATATACGTTGTAGTTTGGTACATTAAGACTCATATTTGGTCTTAAGTGGGTTTCTGTGATTATGGCAATGTCTATATTATGTTTATCTAGAAAATTCATGAATTCAGTAATTTTAGGCTTTAGGCTACGTGCGTTCCAATTCACAATTTGAATAGGTGAAAAATTTAAGCTTTTAATTGTCATTGTTGGTTGAGGTTGCTGTCTGTTGTGCAGCCATTGCTGCATTGAATTGTTTGAGCTGATTAATAAGATCTGTTATTCCTGAGTTTTTGATATAAGAGATTAGATTTTGTAATTCAGAAAAAATATTTTTTGCTTCATTTATAGTTTCTTTGTTTTTACTAATGGTTTCATTCTTGTGGACTAATGCATTTGCATAAGATAGGTGTGGATTAGTGCTTGGAATAATCTTGCTTTTGATGGCATCGACTTTGTTATTGTTGAGGTAGTTTGATTTTGGAAATTTATTACAGCCCCTATAGCTGGCAGGATGAGCTTCTCCACAGTTTGCACATTTAGCTGGAGTGGACATGTCTTTTTTGCATTCTGAGTGGTGATGATCACCAGCACATTTTACACATTTAACTGCGTGATGGCAGGAAGTTTGGGCGTGGTAGAACCCCTGGCATCTGAAGCACTGTGTTACTCCTTTACGGCCTTTGTAAGATTCAATTTTGACCACCAGGTTAAAAAGATGTGAGATATTATAGATTTCTCTAGATTTGTCATTTTTCGGTAGAGTGACAATAAATAAAGGCAAATTAATTTTAACTCCATCAACTTTTTTGGACATTTGAGTTATATTAATGATATTAAAGCCTTCTAGGATGAGTTCCTGGGAAATTTCTTCAGGCGTGTAAATAGGTGGTAAATCTCTGATGACTATTTTAAGGTTTTTATCCTCAGGCAATATAAATGTGTGGTAGGAGGTATTAGCATCATCTAGCAGTTTGGTTATTTTCCTATGATTTTCAGCACTTTCAACTTTGATTTTTAGTATTTCAGTTCCAGTTAATTTTCCAATGTAGCCGGTAATGTTATGATTTTTAAAAACTTCTTGAATTTGTTTCCAATTGATATTTTTGTCCTTTATGATGATAGGAGGAATTCTGTTATTTCTTTTGGCTGGTTGAAATCCTTGATCATTTTCATTATTTTTTGATTCAGTTTTTTCATTAACTTTTTTGTTAGATATATTAATATTTTCTTCAATTTTCCTTTTAGTGGAGGTAGTTTTAACCTTGGTATTCTTTGTGGTTGGTAGTGTTGGGAAGTCTTCCTGGTCAGAGACGAGGTCAACATCCTCGCTGTCACTAAGAGCTTCAAATCTGTTTTGTGTGGTCACAGAGAAAGGAGGCGGAGCTTTAACGCTTATTAGCGGTTTATCGTTAAACGGTTGCATTTCTTTTTCTTTATGATAGTTGGCTAGCATGTCTGTTAGTTTTGTTAGCTCTAAACTGTGAAATTTGAGTAAATCAATGTCCTTTTCAGTCATTTCCGAATTGCTAATTTTTTGAATATAATTAGTTGTTAAACGGATCTTGTCGCTTATCGCCTTAATTCCAATTCCAGATTCCAATTTCCCTGCACCATTGTCAGCCGACACCGACCGCCCTGAAAAGGGCATGCCATCGAACTGACGACAGGCGCCTGTGTTTAAGTTTTCAGAGGTCCCGTCTCCCGGAGGAGAGGGAGAATAGATTTCCATTTCTATTCAGCAGAGTTCTTCAAGAGAGCACAAGTCCAATAAATATTTCCCCCAAGAGAGAAAATCCGAAAGCCAAATGACTAATAAAACACTTCTTAGAAGCGTGCTTTATAAAAGGATGTATATCACTTACCATCTACAAACAGCGCTTCACAGACGAACGTGAAATTGAAACTTGAGATTCAAACAATCCGAGTTTTCGTCCCGATAGAGATGTATCACCTCTTGAACACGTTGACGAGGAAAAAGTAACAACTGTCCACACGCGTCAAAACCTTTAAAGCTCTTATGAACGCTGTCACGTGATGAACAGACGAGGAAAAAAAATTTGCATACGCATACTTCTTCTTACTATACTTATTCTAATTTTCCACATTTTGCTTCCTTTCATTTTGTGGTTGCTATGGATGATAGGGTTATCCGTCCTTAGCAATTGTCCAGCAGTGTATAACTCACATTTTAAATAAAGTTTTATATTATTTCTAAAATTTAAAGTAACTAAAGTTATTATAAAAATTTATTTATATTATTTAAATAAATAATTAGATTCATTTATTTATATTTTATTACTTCTATGCAAACAAATGTCTCATGTGTAGTTGATATATATATATAGAATTTTATTTCATTTCATATTTATTGACTTTTAAAAACTAATATATATATATAATATATATATATATATATGAATTAGTAATAGTTTTCACCTTGAAAATTCTATAAAGCCATATATATAATTCAATAAAAGTAAATTTTTTGACAGCAATTAGCATTTTTATTTGTTAATTCATTTTATGTACAGTGATTGAATGCATGAAATAATTTTGTTATCTATATGATTTATTGTATATGTATACTTTTTTTTCTTCAAACTTATGTTAGGCTGAAAATGAAAAAAGAGACTTACAGCAAAAACGGGATGATTTAATTTCCCTTGTATTAAAAAATGAAGAAGAGCTTTCTGCCTTAAAAAATACTCTTTGGTTAGTAAATGCTGCGAATTTACAATTTCGACAAGCCTTATATCCACCAGGAGTTAACTGTAAGTATATCAATTGACTTACATTGAATCATTTCTATTTCTTTATTTCTTTAAATATAAATACGTTTGCTCTTATTCTCCTTCGTTTGCTCTTATTTATACAATGCTCTTATTCTTCTGACTTGCACGCTATTAATGACTTTTCGTTTATTTTAATATCTTGTGTATTCATCTGACTTTGACTTGAGATATTTATAACATTTCTCTAAAAGTTTTTTTTTTAATTTAGTACAAAAAATGTAAATATTTTATTAACATTAATATAATAACGAAATAAATATCTTTTCATGTGCATTTAATTATAATATCCATAATGCGTAAAACGAATCAAATAAATATCTACATAAAATTTTATGTATGTATTTATTGTATCTTTTTTTGTTGATTTTCATTTCAATATTTTTTAACTTTCATATTTTTGATTTTTTTCTACGTTGTTATTAAATTTTATCGATGAAGTTTTATGCATGTACTTAATAGTATAAACACACTTTATTTTTAACAAATAAAAATATTATATTTATAAAAATTGAAAAATAAATAATAAAATTTACTCAATATGTTCTCATTACTCATTTATTTTTATTATCATATATTTTTTATTTCAAATAAAATAATTTCTTACATATTAAAAGTGAAAATTTTATTAAATATATTTCTTTTGTATCTATTGATAGATGAATGAAAATAAACACATTGAAGAGTAATTCATAAAATTGGAAAAATCATTTTCTTTAATGCAAAAAATTAATTTTATTAGTCAGACCCAGTGATATTTTTCGGGAAACTTAGTCAATCTTTAACCAGTTAGAGCTTCAACTACATATTTTCACTTAAACAAAAATTTTTAACATTTCGCCTTTAAATTAAAAAAAAATTTTTTTCAACATTTTGCTTTCCTATTTTATTTCTAATTAAAAAATTATCAACAGAAAGAAGCAATTATCAGTATTAATAATTGAATGGAATATGATATAAAAAGCAGTAAAAATTTTTACAATAAATATATTTCTAGCTGAAGATAACGAAAAATTAAGGAGTACCGAAGCGGAATCGAATAACCTTTCCATAGAAATACACGCAAAGAAATCGGAACTAAAGTCCTTGGAAGAAAATCTAAAGTTTATAAGAGAAAAATTAGAGCAGGAACAAGAGCTCTGTAAGGAGCTCCAAATCAAAGTTCAAAACAAGGAGCTTGAAAATGAAGCAATATGTAAAGAACTGTCAAACTTGAAAACAAAATTACAGAGAGCAGATCGATGTAATTCTCGTCTAAGTTTAGAAATTCGAAATAAGTCAACACAAATTGGCATTGAGGAGGTAAATTTTATAATATTAACGAAGTTACAAATTTTTAAAATTATTGTATAAATTATCATAAAATAAAATATTATCATTACTTTATATTATTATGCTCATTAGTGTTTAAATTTAATATTACTTATACTTTTTTAATCTTAATTATTGAGTTTGTAGTTATATAGCAATTTTAGTTGAGTCTAACTATTTTCTAATTTCAGGACTCTTTTTACTTTCCAAAATTATCCTTAAGACTTAAAGTATCATTGTGTTTAGGATCTTTAATACTAAAAATCTTCTTTTCTGATGAAATTGCTAGTTATAATACCAAGTATTTATAGCATTATCACTTTCATAAGAAATTGATATTTAAAATACATAATTTTTAACGCGATGAAAAAAAAATTCATTTAATGCCTTACATTTCATTATAAAACTAATATTATATACTTAAGAAGTTAAAAAGTATTATTTATCATTAAAAAATAATAGAATAATTTTAATATTTATATGATCATTTATATTGGGTATATTTTGACTCAATATGTTTAATTTTAGGATATAAGAATACATCTCTTGAGAGAAATAAGGAGGACAGTTTCAGATTTACTTTTTTCAGCTGTAGAGAGTATGCCAGAAATAGCTAACAAAATACAAGAATTATATATAGAGGTATGTAACATAAGCTCCTTGCATCGTGGGTGTTTTATAAAATACTGTCTAAGTTTTAAAGAAGTAATTAGTAAATGTTGCTTTGTAGAAAAATGAAACCACAAACTGTTCATCAAAAAAAGCTATAAAATTATATATATATATATGCATATATATATATATATATATATATATATATATATATATATATATATATATATATATATATATATATATATCCACAGAATTTTCCTCCGTTTTTGAAGTCAGAACGGTTGCGTGGAATAGAATGAGACATATCTGGATGCTAGTTTCTGTTCAACTTAAAATTCAAACTTCATTGCAGCGTCTTAATTTATTTAAATCGTAATAAATGATGAGCGAAAATAACTGTATAGTTATGTGCGACATAAATAATTTGAAGGACATATAATCCTTTCCGAAAGTCCGCGGTGGCTTGGTTGGTTAGCATGTAGTTCTTATTATTGTAAGATAGTGAGTTCGAAGGACGTCTGAACCGAAGATATATTGTGTTCACTAAAGACAGTTAGAGCTTGTTAAATAGGTGTGTCCTCCAATTTAGATAAAATGATATTTCTATGGCTGACAAGCCAAGTACTGGGGGGAGGTCTTCTACTTGGTTCTTGCTTCAAAATTACCGAAACTCCACCCGTCTGCTTCTCTCTAACTGGTAGAGCACAACTCAGGGTACAGAGATGCATACTGGTGCAACAACAATCCTCTCCGGAGCTCTTTTGCCTGAAAGAATGAAAAGAATAGTGATTCTTTACCTCCTTTTAAAATCGTCATTTGTACTTAACAGCTGAGAGTTGAAAAATTTTAAAGCGAAGGATCCTTCCTTCTTTCGACATTCCTACAGTGCATTTTTTTAATAATGATATTTATTATAATTTTTTTCGATTTTTGACAAATATTACTTTTGCTCATTGCAGAGAATTTGCTTATACTTTTCCTAAGTTTCCGTCTAATGATTAAAATATTGGAACCAGATGAAAGGAGTTCCGATTTCAATATTTAATAACTTCTTCGTTAATGGGAATTTTCAAGTTTTCTACACTTCATTTGTTTTTTATATTTATCTATACGAGAAACCCTATTTCTTCATGATCGCCTGGTGGAAGTTGTCGGTCATGTCCTGCTACATAGACAATGTTATTTTAAGAATATAATGCCTTTACAATCATAATGATATTAATTAAAAATATATTAATGTGTACCAAGATCCGTACTGTATAATATGAATGCTGTGCAACACCTATATTTCCGTCAATTCTCATAACTGATAGTTGTGAAACTTTAGTAATGCGTTTTTATGCTGTCCCAAAGAAATATAATTATTTCATTCTTCATCGGATCACTGTTAGCAAATCATTTTGTTCTAGTGCTTAAAAAAGTCATCTTATGCGAACAGCCATGTTGAGTTTGAAATTATCATGCGTAATATTTCTTTTACAATATTAATATTATATTACATTTAAAAATCAACATATCATTTATTTATAAAGTTTGTTTTTTCAAATTATTACTATAGATTTAAAATTATTTGGAAAAGTGATTGTGAATCCCTATAAGCTCCTCAAACGCTTTGAACCAACATTAAATTAGGAGATTATTACCTGAGTAGGTATCTTTATCAACATATTATAATACTAGCGGAGAACAGCTAGTAGCCAGTTAGGCCTCTTTCACACTAGACGACTTTTGTCGTACGATGAAAGTCGTTTAGTGTGAAAGAAGCCTTATGCTAAACTTGTACATTTGATAAAAATAACTTCAGTGCCACTTGACATTTCAAAAGCATTTTGAAACTGAGTATTCTTTATTGGTTGAGTAATTGAAGATTCATTTCTTTGAGAAATTCATTTATTTACAGACCAATACATCGAGTGAGCTTCACTGGTACTATCCCCAAAACTAGCAGCAAAAAAATATTTCGTGTTGTCCCTCTTTCGCAGCGTATATAGCGCCGAGAATTACGGAAATTAAATAGCTTTCACGAAACTGCAAATTGAACGACATAACACAGCGCTTTTCTTTCATTGAAAAAACCTTATACTATTAAACAATGGAGGTTTGTTTGTTTGTCGCTCAACGGTCATTTTTTGCACACGAGGGCTAATTAGACCGGGACTTACGGTTTAAAGTGGATTCCGAACCACTACAAACATCCATGCCCAAGGTGGGATTCGAACCCACGAACTGTTGAACCGAAGGCAAGAGCGCTAACCTAAACAATGGAGGAGATTAGTGGTAAAAAAATGGTTTTAAAAATCATCACACAAGTACCTGTCTTTAATTATTCTATTAAAGAACAGAAATTTACCGAATGTGTTTCGAAAATTCTTCTAATATAAGCATTTTCCCGCTCTTTATCTAAAGTATGTTTCACAATTTATTATATTAGCTGTCTTTCTGCGAGATAATTTTTAATTCTTTTGATTATTTTGAAATACATGTAGAATTTGAGGGTTTCTATAAAATAATTTTCGCGAAATTCTGCTTGTTAATAATGTTTAAATTATTTAAAAAGGTCTTCCAATGTTTGGTTATCTGTTTTGCTACGTAAAAAATGTTTTGAAAAATCCTTTATCATTTTACGCGTTTTTTTTTTATTTTCATAATTCAACAAATCCCTGAATACTGATCCTTTTAATAATCCTGGGTAGCAGTTTTATTCTAAGACAAAAATATGTTGGGCCCGACTTAGTCTAATTGGATCCCGGAACAAAATCTTCTTAGGGGGCCCCCTCTGATTCACAACAACAAACTTTCTATTCAATTTGAGAAACAATTCTATTTATTGACGACGTAAAATAAACTTTTCGTTCGATTTGGGGTCCCTTTGATGAGGGCCCCCGGGCTATTGCCACTTATGACCCTTGCTTTTAATCAGGCTCTGGCTTTATATAGTTTTTCAATTTAGTTATTTTGAAACTGAAAATTAAATTTGATATTTTCTGCATATCTCTGCGTTTTTTTTTTTTTTTTTTTTTTTTTTTAAATTTTGATAGCAACCATTTTTTTTCTATTGACTGAATAAATTTTTATTTCATTTTCATGTCAAAACATGATACTTAGGCTTACTATGATTCCTATTGCTCTTAAAATTTATTTTTATTTTTTAGTAGTAAAAAAATTTACAAAAACTAGAATATTTTCCACTATAATGTATTGAAGGTTAAAAACTTGTGTTCTAGTGAACAAAATAAACTGGTTCAATTTATTTTAAAGAAATGAAGAAAAGTAAAGTCAATTTTAAGAATTATTTATAATTTTTCAATTACACTTTCTTAATTTTTTCAACTAAAACTACATTTAATGTGCCTAAATGATACCTTATTTCAAATTTTTAATAAGTATTTTATTTAATAATTACTGTAACAAAAGAAGTCAATTTACGTTTATCAAATTTATGTTTTATGTATATATTTATTCATGTTTTTTTTTAAATATTTTGTTTTTAACTCTATATATTGTTTAAGGTGATTGTGATTTATAATAAAATATTGTTTTAAATATATACATATGTACATTAAAATAATCTATTTACTTCTTAAAAATTTAAAATATTTGAAAAAAAAAAAAAACCAAGTAGATTACTTTTATATTATTCAAAATGTTATATTTTTAATAGCTGTAAATTAATAAACAAATTCAAAAAGAAAATTACAAAATTCTTATTGTTTTGTTATTTAAAAAATTAATTCGTATCAATCAAATGCGTTATAAATTCATTAAATTAAATTAAACTCTGTAAGCATGACAGTCCATTGGGGGGGAAGAGCAATAGCACCCATGTCTATTTTCTTAAACGAGGGATCTGGGGTGAGAAGCATATGACCCGATTAAGTGGTCAGCCTATCGCGAAGCCCCCAGAAGCTTGGATGGCGCAGCATGTCCATTTTTGGACCTTGCGCCATAAAACCCAACCAACCCAGAAGCTTGGTACTCATTTTTATCGACCTGATGACCTTTGATGAAAGGCTGATAAATTCATTAAAAGTAATATAAATAAGACAATTTATAATCTAATAATTAATAAGAATATGTTCGTTTTGTTGATGGAAATCACAAAGTTTTCTTTCAATGAATATTAAATTGACTTTTTCCCAAAAAATATTAAAATGAGAATAAAATTTACAAAAATTTAAAATATTGGAATTAACTGAATAAAATAATGAAAATTCAATTTTTAACTGAAAACTATATATTATTAATTTATTTTTCTAGACATTATAAATGTAAAATATAAAATGATTATTATTTACACATGAGATAAGAGAAAAAGGGTGAGAAGTATTTAATATAATAGAGAAACCCCAATATACCCTCATACATCTCACTAAAATTCGTCATTTTAGTAAAATAAATTTATGAAAAACCATGTCAAAAAATAAAATTTTCTACTTTGTATAAAATATTGAAATTATACATTATTGCCACATCACAGTTCAAGTTCTACATTTAAGCACGTTTAATTTTAAAGAAAATTATTCATTTCATAGCTCTATACCAACGCATATAAAAATGAACTCAGAATGATGTGTATATTAAAGAATGTTGTTTATTACTGTGTGTGATATTGAAAATAATTCATTTGAAGCAAATAGGTAAAGCTTACACTAATATACTAATAATCACTTATAAAAGACTTAATTTAAATTTCTATTTCAGCGCTGAGATTCCTATACGTATGAACCAATTATTTTCCTATAACATTGATTGTAAATTTTTGATCAAAATTGTGATTATTTTTCCCATATTGGTATTATACTCTCAAACGAAAAAATTACCGACTATTTCTCTAGGTATATTCTATTCCTTTTTTTCGCGTTTAAACATTATATTAACCAATAATGCCGCAAAAATTTATTAACAGCTCTTTTAGATTGAAATTTATTTTCTAAGTTAAACTACCAATGAGAGTAAATTACCTTCATTTCTGATAAGAAACTTTTAATGAAAAATCTGATAACTTTTTGCGTTGTACGGGCCTTTGAATCTTCGAAATTGCCTTTCAACTTGTGTGTATGAAATTTACCAAAAAGTTGTGCAAATGTTTCGTGTTATATCCTCATTATGTATTATTTTACCTAAACAGGAAATTTTCTAAAGTCACAATCTATATGATTTTAGCAACTTGATCATATAATCATGATCAACATGAGTTTCAACTCTTGAAGCTTCTCTTCTTGGTTTTTTTATAAACAGACATTTCATCTAAAGAATTTGTAATTTTTCAAAAGATTTCTGTAACAGCTCCGACTGCTTCAGCGTGTTTTTCATTTTGTACTTGATAGACACTTCAGCGGAGTTTCAAAGTGACTTTGCAAAATTTGACCTCTTTTTATTGGAATTAAAAAGTCAATTTTAAATTGATGAAAAAAATCGGCAATGAAATGCAAAAGATCAGCAAAATTAAAAATAGCAGTCGAATGCGCCTTGATGATCTATCAAAACCAAAGCATGCGGTATCATATACTGCAAACAGATTCACATCTAAATTTTCAATACTGTCATTATCGATCCCAAGAATATTTGCATTTTTATAATATGGATGGCCTTCTACATTTTTTAAAGGTTTTCAATGTCAATTTAAAAAAATCTATTTCTTAAAGGGATGAGTTTATGGCTAGAGAATTAGAAAACATTTCGAATAACTCTATAATGAGATAATTCAATCTTAAAATCTGATGTTCGACCAATAGGCTAAAATAATTAGTATCTTTCAATTACAACGTAATTTCGCTAAATTGTTTTGGTCTTTTTTTTCAAATAAATGTCATTTTTTAATTTCATTGCAAATGGTTAAGGAATAAAAAATTTTTATAAGGTTTTTAATATTTGCTTACACGCTTTGCTAAAAAAGGAACTTAACTAACTGAAAAATTCTAGGAATAATAAATTAAGAGAAAGGAAAGTAATGAAATTCTTAGTCATATAAGATAAATAAAATTAATAACGATAGATTTTTAGATATCAGGCATTTGACTAATGAATTGAATGAGGCCAATAATAAATGACACTAGAAATCTCATTAACATTTTCCTTTAAATGCATAAAAATTATTTATTTTGAAATTATCCAGATAATTTTGCATATTCGAAACTGTGCTCCTTTAGTACTAAAACTGTTTGGAAATCAACCAGCTTTAATATTCTTATATTAATTTTACAGCTTTTTATAATATTATAAATTTTTAAATGTTTGTAGAAAATTATTATTGATACAAAAGGTTTCAATGTATTTAGATTTCATTTGAATTTCTTTTACATTTTTATGACATTTGTGATCAAGCAAATAATTTTTTTAATATAATTTAAACCATCTTGAAAAATAATTTAAAAATCAGTATATATTTATTTTTTAAATTATTTTTCTCTATTGAATAAGAGACTTCCCTTTTGAAGTCTTATTCCCTAGGGAAATAACATTGAAATTGAATCCGTTATTAGGATTTAAATAAAACATTAACGATTGTTTAATTTCTGTTCAATTAATCGAAAATCGTACATTCATTATTTGAAATGAACTTTATATACATAATATTTACTTAAAATCCATTAATTTACAATACAATACAAAAGCAGTAGCAAGAAATTCGAGGCGACGATAATTTCCATAAAGCAGTTTATGTAAAGAATAGTTGAAATTGTCTACCTTTACCACAGATATGAACCTTATCATAGTTGGAAATCTATTATTTTATATTGAATGTGTCTCATAGAGAATGCCATAGAGTTGTTCAAAGTACAGGAAGAGTTCTAGGCGTATCCAAACACTTAAGTTTTTAAGTCAGCAATTAACTCAGTGTATCGATAAAAATGAAAGAACATTCTTAAATGTAGTAATATATTAAATAAGTAGTATATATTTACAAAGAATTTACACTATTATTACATTTTTAATAATATATATATACATAAACATTTTAGGCCAATCTGCCCTTGCCATCCAGAGTTAGGTCATCTCTTTCTCGATCAAGTTCTGTATTAAGCTCATCTTCAAGACGTTCATCTCGAGATTCTTCGCTCACAAGTGCTCGTAGCTCGGCATCAAATATTTTTACTCCCTCAGTAGTAACACCTGAACTGTCGGGTAATATGATGTTTTATATTTTGTATTTATAGCAAAGTATGATTCTTGATATGTGATTCAAAGAACTTGGGGCTTCCCAAATTAGTATGCATGCTATGTGTTCGTTTTTTTTATTCTTAGGTATGATTCCTCATATCTCTAGTCATTGTTTGCTTTCAGAATTTTTATGTGGGGTTGAATTGAGATGTTTCATTGCAAAATTTTGGTTAGTGATTATATTTAATATATGCATTAATAAAACGCTAATTTGAACTCCCTGCAATTGGCTTATATCACGATGCAATTAATTAAAAAAACCTCAACATTTCTTTTTGGAATTAAATTCAAAAGATGCATGTGGTTTTTTTCACCTTTTATTTTAAAAATATCTATGCGTAATCGCTAGAAAAAAGAAATATAATTCCCGCATAGCGCGGATTTCCTTGTTTTTCTGCAATCCCTACGTAATATTTTCTCCCGAATTTTGAGAAAGCATTATTTTTATCCCTTGCAATGTATGCGCTTATGCTTTCTCCACTCACAGTGAATAAAAAATGCACTGATGCGCGGATGGAAATTCAATAAAGAAATTTTAAATAGACTTTTATAGTGTACACAAAAAGCTTTGACTTTATTTTTTTTTGTTGATCTACAAATGAAAACTGATTACGTGATACAAAATAGCTTTTATGTGAGCAAAGCTAAATAATAAATATTTCTAAGAGAACCGTTAAAAAAATGCCTTTGTTTTTGTGAATCGCAATTTTTCTTCGAAAGCTAGAATACGTTTTCCGTTAGAAATAATGGCCTATGAAAAATGGCAGACTTGGCAAACTCAAATATGTAAGATACATATATTTGACCTATTAAATTCTCTTATTTTCAGATTTATAAATTATCTATAATAAAATAAATTTCCTTTGCAAGAGAAAATTCGTATAAAATAATTTATGTGATGTACATATTTCCATCATTTTAATATTTGTCACATAATTTTTAGATTTGTTTAATTTAACGATGCTAAATGATATGAATAAACGTACGTTTCTGATTTTAATACCTAAAGATGTATTTCATAATTTATATACTGTGTGTGTGTGTGTGTGTATATATATATATATATATATATATATATATATATATATATATATATATATATATATATATATTACAAACCGTAAATTTACACAAACAAATATTTTTTCTTACATTTATATTCCTAATAGTAAAAATGTTTAATATTATATTTCCATTATTTTGGAATGTCATCATTGCTTTCATATTTCAAAAAGTTGACATCTTTAATATTATCTTTATACACAGCTCTAAAATAATTAAAGAAGGAATGATTTTAACAAAATTAAGTAAACATTCTTCTTAGCTTGATTGAAATATTGCATAATTTTGATATCAAACATGAACCGAAGTAATTAAATTTTGAAGAGAAAAATACAATTCACATGCAAATTCACTTTTGGCATTCAAAATTTCCATTCCCAAAGAATAGACGATATTGCGAGAAATTCGCATCATGGCTAATCTGCACAATGGGATACAAGACACCACATTCTAATATTTGGTAGTTGTAAATCATTTGAACATCACTTTTCACTTTGGGCACAAATTCACTATTGGCATTCGAATTCACTTGACACATCCACAGTGTTTGTTTGTCGCTCAACGGTCATTTTTTGCACACGAGGGCTAATTAGACCGGGACTTACGGCTTAAAGTGGATTCCGAACCACTACAAACATCCATGCCCAAAGTGGGATTCGAACCCACGAACTGTTGAACCGAAGGCAAGAGCGCTAACCATTCGGCTGCCAGCTCGGCTCACATCCACAGTGTCTACCATATTGAAAAGTACTTTTGTACATAATAGAGCGTATTTATATCTCACCAGATTTAAAAAAAAATCCACATCGAATGTTTATGCAGAAAACAATTTTGCCTTCCAGATTTCAAATAGCTGGGATTGTTAATGAACCAACAATTTTGAAGAGCGCGTTTTTTTTGCAAGAACGCAGTAAGACTTACAATCGTACACATTGTACTTTAACGCTGCGCGATTGACATTCTAATGGTTTTCGTTAGGACTTTTCATTAGATAATCGAACAGTATTCATGTGTTGCAAGGGAAGAAACCAAGGCAATTTACAAGCACTTGCACGGTATTTGTGCATGAGGAAACGCAACCACCATATCCCGTCGTTTGGCAGTAATTGAGATCGAATCCAGGATTTTTTCTACACATAAGAGACAACCAGATTACAGGGAGTTGGAGCATGCAAATAATTATAATTATAACACACTCGCATATAAGGGCGATTAAAATTCTACTTTGTACAAAGGAAGAAGATAATAGTTATGGAGAGGAATTAGACACTTTCTGAACTGAATCTTGTTGAAATTTCTTAAAAAGTGAAAACAGAGTTATCACAGTTCAATCATTTTCACATACTTATCATCAATAAAAGATCTAAGCGATATTTATTTACATTTAACCAAAATTTTAATTTGAAGCACATCATGTTTCTTATATAATTAAAAAAAAACTGGAGCTTTTACATAAATCTTTTTAATTTTTTTTATATGGCAATTTAAAGCGCGTATATATTGCACAGCATTTCCATATAAGACTACCATAATTAAAATTCTTTTATTAAAAATAAAAATAAATGCATATTTATAAAAAACGCTATAATGATATATATAATTATATATATTATAATCATTTTATTAAATAAAATTGAAGCTACAGTAGACGCTCGTTTTCGCAAACTTTGTATCCACTGGTAAAACAGAAATATATAACTTAGACCTTAAAACTTATTTTTACCAAATTTCTGTGTTCTTCAAGTTTTGTTAGAGCAAATATTATTAACTGTCTAAGAAACATGCAAAATAAAATTCTTACTTAAAAACAATTTTATTAAATAAAAATCAAGCAAAGTAATCACTTATCTCCTTTGGTCTCACATTATGATGTGCAAAGTATTTCACTACCTAATTTGTAGAAAATCTCAGAATTACGTCATTTTCTTCTTTGATATCTCAGTTAATTTTTATTCTCATTCATTATTATTCTGAATCATTTAATCATAGATCAGTACTTATGCACAAATTACATCTTAATCCACATTCATAATTCCTCTTCACAAGTTAACTGGTTAAAAATAAATGCGAAAGAAATAACATAAATGAGTTCACAAGAAGAACTTTAATTAAACAGCAATTAAAATTATCATTGTGTCAATGGGGCCATGTCAGGAAACAATCATTACTTTGCAATATCATGATTGTTCATAATTCAGAGGTTCATAAAAACGAGCGTCTTCAGTATTAAGTTTTGAAATTGAATGAGGGAATAGTATACGGTTTGTTTAAACTTTTGATTAAAACTAGATTAAACTTTTTATATGCATATTATGATGGATTATTTTGATATAGATATATATGTATTTTTTTTTCTTACAGATATTTGATGCTGATTTACAACAATGATAAATTTCCAAGTATATTTTATAACATATTTCATAAATAAAAATATATTTTAATAAATTGTACACAATTAAAATAAACTGAATACAGTGTAAATTAAATTTTTATAATCATTGTGTGAATAATATCTTACTATTAAACCAATTATAACCAAATTTCAAAGCAAAGAGCTATAAAAAATTGGAAAAGCTCAATCTATTCAAGATTCAATTGACAATTTATTTCAATATATTTTTCTGTAATTCATATTTATTTAACATATACGAAATACTTGCAAAATTTTTTAAATAAAGAATTTTCTGATTAGAAGTTGTGCATTAATTTAAAATTTCGGTTGTATATATTTTTTAATCAATTTGTATACATTTCTTTGAAACAATTTTTAGGATATAAAGCAACAAAAATTATACCAGAAATAACATTAAAAAGAAAACTGATTTATCTGATAGTATTCATTAAACAAAATTACCTTTAAAAAAAAGTCACTTTAATTGGACAGAAATTACTTTCTCAATGAGGTTTTTCTTCAAACAATTTTTTCAAGCATTTTACTTTTTTAATGTTTGTCTTTTATTATATTATTTTCATCGAACAATCAACATGGGCAATTATATGATAGAAAATAAAAATCAAAATGCTATCGACAACCCATGAATTTTTATCCAAATATTTACGCCTTTTTTAAAATTGAAGTTTCTTTTAAATTGAGGCTTACACATCAATTAATCTTGCATATTTTATTGTACTGCAAGTTTAATCAATTTATTAGTGAAACAAGTTAAAATGTTATCATAATTAAAATAGATATTAGTATGAAAAATATTAAAAATAAATGGAAAATATTCAATTTAGATATCTGGAAAATTATATGCAAGAATAACTTGATGATTAATATTATTTCCTGGGTACAGTTATTCAGGTATACTTTATACATTTGCATTATGATAAAAATATTGATACACATCATATATTAAAAACATCTTTTTTTATTCCTAAACATCATTTCTTTAAACCACATGGAAAAGCATTAAAATGTAATGGCTATCAACAAAACATATCAAAAATACATCCCTCAATGTTTTATTGTAAAAAATATTTCATAAAATTGTTAAGCATTCTTAACCTTAGGTGGTAGCCAAGTAGTTTTAATTCATATAATTAATGTATTTTAGGAAATATTTAGAATCACAAAAGAGAAAAAATATAAAACCAGGAATAAAAACAAATATTGTTTTGATTGTATTAAGTAATGAGAATAAAATGAGAACATGTAATTAAAAAAATTGTTTTTAAATATGTGCAGAATAAAATAAAAAAGCCCAAGTTAAGTAACTCGGATTCTTGTGAAGAGTCAAGTGATTCTATACTTAAGACTTTATAGTTTGGAAAAAATGGTTTAATTAATAATTTTAATTATAAATAGCAAAAAACAGTATTTATAAAACTGAATTAAAATTTTTTTGTCAGTAATATATATCATTGTTTTCCAGTTTTGTTGTATTTTATATTTTATAGTAATAATAGCCTGTTATTTCATTTTATAGTAATAATTTATACAATTTATAGTAATAATAGTCAAACCTCATTTTACAATCTATATAATATAATCATTTTCAAAATACAGAAATTACTTTAAAATTAAGCAAATTTAAAAATAAAAGTAAATTTATATGACTAAATTAATCATCCAATATCTATTAAAAATCATTTAATTTTTTCACTACAAACAACTTTCTTTACTCAAAGAATTGCCCCTCTTTAAAATAAATGCATCTCACATTTTAACACATTCAATATATTTTAGCCTATATTATTTTGCATTCAAATGACCATAAAACTTTAAATACCTACAATCGGAATCAACACACTACCCATAATTCATTTCTAAATTGATAATAGTAATAAAATAATCTAATTCTAATGCAAATCAGTCTGTAGTGAAATATAAAATGTATCACTTTCTTTAGTGGAACAACTTCAAATGACAGTGATATTGCTGATTAGTAACTCAGCAACTCAGGTACAGTGCAATCATAGATTTCTCTCATTGTGTGAAAAGGAAATTTTATATCAAATTTTTAAAAGGTGGAAAAACATTAGCTGACAAAAGCAACTTCATTAACTTTGCTGTAACAGACTAGGAACACTGAATATTAACCAAGCAAAGTAATTTTGCATGCAATATTATTTATTAGGATTTTTGAATAGGAATGACAAGTGAACTTGCATACATGGTTTTATAATCGAATTATTGGATAAATATAAAACTTATTGGCAGGATAATTTTGCTGCTTTTTGGGAACAAAGTTACTTTATGCATTTCATAATTAATAAGAGGTATAGAATTTTTGATCAAACAAGATGTCAAAATTAAACTTGATTTATAATTTGAAAATAGCTCCATAATTTACATAATTCCACTTATAATACATAAGTATGTACATGTAGAGTATTTATAAAAAATATCCAGATATATAAGTTCCTAGTGATCCTTCCATTGAATAAAAAAGACAAAGGGATTAAGATGTTATTTTCATATATGACCATTTGATAAAGAGAACATAAAATATGAGAGCTTAGTTATGATAAAGAAAGTTTTTTTAAACATTTTAGAATTAATTTTTTCTGATGCAAATTATATATATATATATATATATGTGGTGGGTGAACCACTTAATAGCCGATGTCACTATTTCAAGTGCCCAGTTGAGTAGGGACTCAAGAGGCGCAACAGCTTCCCCAGTGAGCGGGGCAGAAGAGAAATAATCCTAAAGACGCGAAGACGTTCCTTTTTGATAGCAGCAAGACGACTGCTCCTGTCCCCCATAACTTTAAATTTCATTCTATTAAGATGATTAATTGTAAATATCTCAAATTTGTATATATTTATATTTATAAATACATGTTAATTAAATATTAGGCTTTGTATAAGAATTGTTAATTAGTTAATTACACCTTGGCTACTCCACGTCCCACAAAACTCAGAAGTGGGATTGAGATGAATAGCTGAATTACAAAAAATTTCATATTGTTTGAATAATTATCGCATCAGATAGTTAGAAGGATTTTCATTAGAAAAAGACGTTACATTGTCGGTTTGGAACCAGAGAAAGACGTGGATTCTCATCGAACATCTTTGAGAGGTACGTGAACATTTTTCATAGTACATGATGATATTAAACGATATAAAAGAAACAAGCGTTGCATTGAAAAATTTTAAAGCAGATAAAATCACAATTTTGCATAGATTGATTTTTGATCATGATGGAGATAGATTAAATTGTAAAAGAAATAGAAATTTTGATGGTTTTGATTTTGATATCGAAAGTAATGAGTATCGAGACAAATTAAAAAAAATAAACAAGGAGTTTTCGCTTAGCGAACTTATTACTGCATCCAACATTTTAAATATTTCTTTTTAAGGATCCAAAGCAGAGCTCGCAGAAAGAATTTTGTCTCTGTTATGTCACCTTGAACTCTTAGCTCAAAACACTAAAGAGGATTTGGAAACTGCTGACTCAGAAAGTGAAGTGAAAGAAGAAATAAGTAGAAATGATTTTTCAATGCAATGCAATATAAGTAAAAAGAAAAGTGCATCTGACTATTTTAAGAATAATGAAAATGTTTGAGAAAATGATTTTTATGCACATACCGTTATTCCAAGTGTTAGTATTAATTATGAAGATATCAAAAGCACTATTACTAAATTTAATGCAGAATCACATGAAAATGTAATTAATTGGATTGATCATTTTGAGGATATGTCGAAATTATTTAATTTATCAGACTTACAAAAATTTGTTATGGCTAAAAGATCGTTCGGAGGAAATGCTCTATTATTTGTTCGAACAGAACCACAAATAAATTCTTGGAAAAAATTGAGACGAGCCTTGATCGATGAGTTTTTGTTTGAAATAAACTCGGCTAACTTATGTGATCTTTTGCGTAAAAGGAAAATGCGTGATTATGAATCTGTTCAGGAGTATTTTTTAAAAATGAAGGAGCTGTGCAATTGCGGTAAAATTGAAGAATCTGCCTTAATGCATTATGTTATTAATGGAATAAATGATAGACAAGAAAACAAAATTATTTTGTATGGATGTAAGAATTTAAATGAATTTAAAGAAAAACTCAAAGTTTATGAAGTAATAAAAAGTGATTCTGTTAAAAGTAAAAATGCTTTCGATAAAACGAAAACAAAATATAATTCTCATTTTAAATATGATAATTTCGATAAAACGAAAACAAAATATAATTCTCATTTTAAATTTGATAATTTCAATAAAACGAAAACACTATAATTCTCGTGATAAATATAATAATTTTGATAAAACGAAATCAAAATATGAATATAGTAATAGAGTTAATTCTAAGAATGAAAATGTAAATAAAATAAAGTACAATGATGGTTTTGGAAAAATGAAATACAGTGATTTTGATGATTGTAAAGATAAAATTTGTTTTAATTGTGGTGAAAAAAATCATATTTCTAAATTTTGTGAACATAAAGAGAAGGGTATTAAATGTTTTCGATGCAATAATTTTGGACATAAAGCTTCATTGTGTCCAGAAACTAATTCTAAACCTGAAGTAGCAACAATGAATGTTAATGTTAAAACAATACTGAATGATGTAATTATTAATATTTTGAATGTTAATGCATTAATAGATACTGGAAGCCAAGTAACTTTGATTCGTAAATCTGTCTTTGATAAATTAAATTTTGTAGAGTTATTTCCGTTCAATTCTTCTCTAAGTGGTTTTGGTAAATGTGTTGTAAAGTCGTTGGGCTATTTTAAGGGAAATATTAAAATAGATGATTTTAAGTGTGAAGATATTTATGTGGTTGAAAATAATGTTATGTCATATGATGCCATCATAGGAATGAATGTACTAATGCAGGGTGAAACCTTAATTAATGAAAACGGAATTAAGATTAAAAATAAATATCAATGTGTAAAAGAAATTAATACTTTATCAATTCTACCTGTTGATTTAACTTTTAATGAAGTTGAACTGAACATTGAACCTAGTATTCCAAAAAAATTTAAATATAAGTTGCAATAATTAGTTTCGAGTTATGTACCTCATAAAACAAAATCAACTAATGTTCAATAAGATATTTTGTTAAAAAGTAATGAGCCTATATCTCATCAACCCCGTAGATTACCATTTTCAGAGAAAAAGATAGTTGAAACCCAAATACATGAATGGTTAGAACAAGGTATAATAGAACCCAGTTCTTCAGAATATTGTAGCCCAGTAGTAATCGTAAAGAAAAAGACGGAACACCTCGTTTGTGCATAGATTATCGGAGATTAAATAAAGTAATTGTAAAAGATAGATTTCCCCTCCCATTGATTGAAGATATATTAGATAGATTGCAGGAATCGTATGTGCTTAGTACAATTGATCTCAAGAATGGATTTTTCCATGTAGATGTAAAGAAGGATAGTAGAAAATATACTTCATTTGTAACTCATGAAGGACAGTACCAATTTCTTAAGGTTCCTTTTGGACTGTGTAATTGCCCAGCCGTGTTTCAAAGATTTATTAATATTATTTTCTGACCACTGATTAATGATGGTATTGTTTTACCTTATATGGACGATATAATTATTTTGTCTTCCTCAACTGAAGAAGGAGTCGAACGGTTTGAAAAAGTCTTAAATCTTGCGAGCGAATATGGATTAGAAATAAATTTTAGAAAATCCCATTTTTTGAAGAAGCACATTGAATTTTTAGGCCATGTCATCAAAGAAGGGAAAATTTTTCCATCTACTTTGAAAACTAAAGCTGTGCTTCATTTCCCTGAGCCACTTAATTTGAAACAGGTCCATAGTTTTTTAGGATTGACTGGATATTTCAGGAAATTTATCCCAAAATATTCCATTATTGCTAGGCCATTGAGTGATCTTTTGAAGAAAGATAGGAAATTTAAATTTGGTGAAGAGGAAAGAAACTCTTTTAATCAATTAAAGTTAATTTTAGCTCAAAAACCTGTGTTAAGTATATACAACCCAAATTACGAAACTGAACTGCATTGTGACGCCAGCATAGAAGGATATGGAGTTATTTTATTACAGAAATCCCCAAATGATAAAAATTTTCCTCCTATTTATTTCATGAATAAAAAGACAGATGCCGAAAAGAAGTATTCCAGTTACGAACTTAAAGCTTTTGCAATTATTGAAGCGTTAAAAAGATTCCGCGTTTATTTATAAGAAATTCCATTCAAAATTGTCACTGACTGTTTCGCATTCGAAAAGACTATGCAAAAAAGAGATTTGTCAACTCGTGTTGCTCGTTGGGCTTTATTGATCCAAGAATTTAATTATAGTATTGAGCATCGCTCCGGTACAAGAATGACTCATGTTGACGCACTAAGCAGATCCCCTGTAAACATATTTTGCATCTCAAGCGATAATATCATACCGAAATTAAAATCAGCCCAAAATAATGATGATGAAATAAAAACGATAAAAGAATTATTAAAAATCTCTAGTTATGAAGATTATTTTGAGAGAAACGGAGTTCTTTATAAATTTGTTGATGGTAAGGAGTTAGTGGTTGTGCCAAGAAATATGCAGACGGAAATTATTAGAAGTGCGCATGAAAAGGGACATACTGGAATCAAATATACAGAGAAAAGCATTGAGGACCATTATTTCATTCCCAAACTTAAACAGAAAGTAGAAAATATCATATCTAATTGCGTTCACTGTAATTTTGTAAATCACAAAAGAGGAAAGACAGAAGGCTTATTAAACCCATTGCATAAAAATGACGTACCACTATACACATACCATATTGATAATTTAGGACCGTTAGAAAGCACACATAAAAATTATAAGTATGTTTTAACAATTATTGACGCTTTTACTAAGTTCGTTTGGATTTTTCCTACGAAGACCACAACATCTGCTGAAGTCATTTCGAAATTAGAGACTCTAAAATCAGTCTTTGGAAATCCATACCAAATTATTTCTGATAGAGGTACAGCTTTTAGCTCTGGTGAATTCAAAGATTATTGCTCTAAAGAGAATATTAAACACCATTTAATAACCACTGGTTTGCCAAGAGCTAACGGACAAATTGAGAGGATCAACCAAACAATCATATCAGTTCTTTCAAAGCTATCTTTAGAGAATCCAGCTCAGTGGTATAAACTTACGAACGAACTGCAGCAGACTATTAATTTAACATATCAACGAAGCATAGATACCACACCTTTTGAGTTGCTTTTTGGTACGAAGATGAACGTTGGAGGTATTAGTAAGCTCCAAGAAATGATTGAAAAGGAATTTCAAGCTAATTTTGAAGCTCAAAGAGATGAACTCAGAAACATGCTAAACAACGAATTTTCAAGATCCAAGAAAACAGGAAAACGTATAATTTAAGAAGAAAAGAACCACAATCTTATGGAGTTAACGATTTCGTCGTTATTAAGAGAACTCAGTTTGGACCCCACTTAAAACTGAAACCAAAATATTTAGGACCATACAGAGTTACTAAAGTTAAAGGAGGCAACACCTATGATGTAATCAAAGAAGGAAGTCATGAAGAACCTAACGGTACCACGACTTGTGCTGAATTCCTAAAACCGTGGTATAGTATGCCAAAAGACGAGGATGTTATGCAAGTTGGAGTTAAATTAAAGTTGAATTGTGCTGAAGGATAGTCGGAAGTCCAACTGACTATAATGAAGCTAAAAGATATACTGACTCATTTCTTTATTTCAGATCTAAGAAGATGAATATAAAATTTATTTCTTTTCAGAGAATTATTCTGTTCTGCTTGTTTCTTTCCCTGTTTTGCTGTTTTTCTTTTTTTATGTATTTGCAGTGTCGCCTGGAGGGGCCAGCCGAACTTTGGTGGGTGAACCACTTAATAGCCGACGTCACTATTTCAAGTGCCCAGTTGAGTAGGGACTCAAGAGGCGCAACAGCTTCCCCAGTGAGCGGGGCAGAAGAGAAATAATCCTAAAGACGCGAAGACGTTCCTTTTTGATAGCAGCAAGACGACTGCTCCTGTCCCCCATAACTTTAAACTTGAACTTTAAATTTCATTCTATTAAGATGATTAATTGTAAATATCTCAAACTTAAATATATTTATATTTGTAAATACATGTTAATTAAATATTAGGCTTTGTATAAGAATTGTTAATTAGTTAATTACGCCTTGGCCACTCCCCGTCTCTCTCACACACACACACACATATATATATATATATATATATATATATATATAGTTAAATATAATATATATATCAGTTAGATATTTAGAGAAAATTAAACTTTTTAAGTATTTGTATTAATATGCAACAAAGTAACAACATAAAAATAAGCCCATATAAATGGGAATTCTTTAATTACTATACCCTTTGCTTAAACATATGTTCAGTTATATGATAAATAATTATGTAGTAAAAAATAACTTTAAACTACTTTAGCACAATGAATTTTAAATTATAAAAGCAATCAATTTAAAGATATATAATAATTGGGTATCATAAGTTTCATAACAGACGAAATAAGTACTTATTTTTCCATAGTGACTAAGTTTATTTTTTATTTAGCAGATATTTAATCATCTCTCCTGTACATCATTACATTGGCTAATGTATTCAAATAAAATATAATACATATATATTATTTACATAAACAAACTTTGCGTTGAGCAATTATTCTAAGCTACAGCTTAAATTCAATTCTGAAACAGAATAAAAAGAATCACATTTTTTAGCAGTTGCTCAATTATTAAACATATTTACTTATGTACACCAACATATGTCATATGTACAGGTGAAAGAACAATGAACAACATGTATAAGTCACCCTTTCAGATGCATTCTTATGCCAAGCTTCTTTTGATTCTATGAAAATATTTATCTGTTTATGTGCATCATAAGATAATTAGTTGAAGTCTCTAAAATAAAATAAGGGCTACCTAGGAGCATGATTATTCATTAACAATGTTTGCCTATGAGTTTTAGGAGGCAGTTGAGGTGTTGAATGTGGTGGCGGCAGCAATGAAATTGCACTATCCAACACTCCAACAGATGTATGATGAGACACCGGGATAGGAGAAAGTGGAAAATGAGTATTTGATGTAGAGGGTGGAATATCATTCAAAGAAGACTGCGATAAGCGTCGAGGAGTAGTTTGTGGTATATTGGCAACATCTAAAGCAGAATTTCTTCGAGGTAAAGTCACTTCACTGACTATATTACTCCAACCACTACCAGATGGTCGATGCACAGGTGGAAAATTACCTGCTGAATGCATTCGTGGTAAAGTTCCAGAGCCACAAGTCAAGTCTCTACGGGGAGGAAGTGGAGGAGGGCTAGTTTCCCGAGGTGGAAGAAGTGGTGCATCTGTGGCCTGCTTCGTACATGGAGAGTTGTCTCCAATAGATGACTCACGTTTCCTTCTTGGAGGTAAAGGTGGAGGTGGTAATGAAGGAGGCAATGGTGGAGGTAAAGAAGTTGGGAGGCTACTACTAAAGAATGAAGGACTTGAAGGATAGCAGCTACTTGTCTCGGTTATAGCAATGGTACCTAAAAAAAGCATCATACTTTAAATTACACATTAAGAGCAAAACTGAGGAAACTAAAAATCCAAATACACAATATAAAATAAACATATTAAACATCCTGAACATTTTTTTTAAAATTGAGAACTGAGCTAAGTAAAATAAAAACACACAAGTTTTTTTGTAAATTTTGGGATGGATACATATTCACAAATATGCATGCATAAAACATGCAAAAGTCCAGCTAGTGATACTCCTATGCAAGAAATTCTCATTGAGTTTAATGACTCACGTGAAAGATTAAAATTCCTTTCTTAGATTTAATATCATGAAATAAAACCTAGAATTTTAATATTAATATATTTTAACAAAATATATTGATGCTGGGTATGACCTAAAAAATTCCAGTTAAATTAATACTTAAATGTTATTTAATTCAGATTTTAAATGATATTAATTGAACAAAGAACTATTGACAAATACTTAAACTTCAGTCACTGATTTGTGCTTTATTAAATCCCTTAAAAAAATCAGAATGTTTAATATTTTGTTGTATATATGTATACAGGTATATAGTAGGCAAAATATACATATAATAATCATAATATCAATATATATAATCAAACAAAATCAAAAGAAGCATTAATGTTATCCTCTAAATATAAATTTTTTTACTTTATAAATAAGATTCAATAATTATTTGGTTATTAAATTTAAAATGTTCTTAAAAAGAGATGCTGCTTTAATAGATATTACTCTGGTTCATATCTTAAATTTTTTTTAAAAAATATATTAAAAATAATAATTTTTTTCTACTCCTCTCAAACTTTTAGCCAACATTATGAAATAATTATGTACAATGTTCAAATAAGAGGTGGAGAAGGCAGATTTTTTATGAATTGAAAGTTTTAGAGTATTTAGGAAAATGCTAAATAAAAATTATCAAATTCAGTTTATTGTAACATTAAATGGCATAATGAAAATAATTGTAAAACTTCAACAATTTTAAATTACTTAATAAAAACTGCTTTGTGTGTGAATTTTATGTATACCATTTCTTTTGAAAATTTACTTGTAACTTGGGGAAATCTGAGTTCCAGCTAAAAAATAGCTTTCCCTCATTCATCATTAATTGCTTGGAATGCTTCAAGTGAAAAATTCTTTAATGGAGAAGAAAAAAATTTAATTGTATAAAAGAGTCACATTGACCCAATGAAGGGTGTATGAGTCTGCATTTATTCAGTTAAGATAGTATCTGATAGGAAAATAAGAACTATGGCAACCTACTTCACATGTTCAGTTAGCATTTCATTATTTAGGAGATCAGGGAAGCTCTTAGTTTTACTATTTCTTGCTTTATTGTAGAAGTTTCTATTTAAAATTGCTATGTATTCATTTAAAGGTTTCATTTTGAAGTCTCTGTAAATGGAGTTATTTCGTATAAACGAACTTGAGTTTGTTAAAATATGTAGATGTTTATTTTGGCAGGCACAAAATCTTTTCATTTCAGAATTGCTAATGTTAGCCCAAGCAGGTGAAGCATATGTAAGAATAGATCTTACAGTGGAATTGTAAATTACTTTTTTCGATTTTATGCCATGTTTTGAATATCTTCCAAGGTTGTAAAGTTTGTGGAATGCTGCATTAGCTTTAGAAATTGCTTTAATGATATGATCTTGCCAAGTAATTTTATTATTAATTACAATGCCAAGATAGGTAGCACTGTTAACAATGGGAACTTCTGCATCAATTAGGATGACATTATTGGTAATTCTTTCTTTTTAATAATATGCATTTAAGACTATATTTAAATGTATATTATTATATTTATTTAAGTATTATTTTTAACCTTCCAGTTTTCAATATCTTCCATTTTGTTTTGCAGTTTATAAAGAGCAAAGTTAGCAAATTTTTATTTTGTAATAATTATAGTGTCATCAGCATAAAATCCTGAAATGGAGTTTGTATCTTTTCTGTTGATGGGGAAGTCAGTAATATAGACAGAAGTATAGAACAGGACTTAGAAGGCTTCCTTGATGGACACCAATTTGGATGTTTTTATCAGAGAGTAGACATTATTATAGTTGATTTAAAAAGTTCTGCTTTCAAGATTAGATTTTATAAGTAAAAAATGTCGATAGGAAAATTAAGTTTCATTAGTTTATTTAGAGTCCAGCATGCAATACTCTATCGAAGGCTTTTGCCTGTATCAATGAAAAGTAAAGCAGAGAATTGCTTTAGATGTAAACCTTGAAAAACAAATTCTAAGATTCTCAGTAATTGTTTAGTGGTGGAGTGATCTTGGCAGAATCCATATTGTTCAGGGGGAAGAATATGCAGAAATGGCATGATTCTTAGAAGAGTAATTTTCATAGATTTTACCTAAGCATAAGAGTAAACTAATAGGATAATTGTCAGGAATAACAAGATATTTATTTGGTTTTTGAATCATAGTAATACTTGCTGTTTTCCAGGAGGACAGGAAGCAGTTCAGTTTAAGACACGCATTGAAAAATTTTTGCAATGCATTAACAAAATACATTGGAATATTTTTTTTATCATGTTGTTTGTTATTTTATCAATGCCAGGAGCTTTTCTTTAATTTAATTTTTGAATAATATGAAGAATTTCAATAATATTAGTACTTTCAGTGATAATAAGAGAAGGATTTTCTTGAAAAATATTTTTATTTTCTCTATGAACAGTATCTTTAAAATCTTCATTACAACGATGAATATTTTCAGTGAATTGACTCTCCATTGAGTCTGCAAAAGCTTCAGCTATTTTTTTTTCATTTGAATAAACAAGACCAGAAAGTCCATGTAAAGGTCTTGTGGTGAAACACTTCTGCTCGGAAGTTGGCAGCAGCAGCTAGAAAAACTTTCTACCTGAACATCGGCAACACCAATCTTCTCTGAACAATACCGCATGGTGAGCAACAGGGCAGATTCACGTTTTCCCCGACGATGTGAACGAACTAGTTTAGAAACCTTTTTCTCTCTGAGATTTTGTGTATTTACAACCTTTTTAGAATATCTTTAATTAGCACTAAAATTTAGTTAACCTCAATATATGGTGTGCGCTGCCATTATTAAAAACTAATTAATCTGTTCCTCATAGTCTCTTTAAGGTAACATTTTTCTTTCGAGTTTTAGTCATTTTCAAAGTAGAATTATCTTGAAAGTTTAAATTATTAATTTTATCTTCCCAACTATTAAGGTAATTTTCAATGCATTCTTTTTTGATGATGGCATTAAGTCTATTTACAACTCTTTTGATGTTTGGAACTCAGCATCTTTGAAATCTTATTTTTTTTTTCACCAAATTTTTTTATTTAATAATATTTCTGATATCAGGTGGTAGTTTCATATAGTCTGGTGGGTATAGTTTAATACTTATAGAGTATACTTATATTTAATACTTATACGCTTCAATTTTTTTATTAGTTATTTCTTATTAATTTCTTCATTTATTCTAATTTTATTATCTTTTATCTTAGAAATCATAAGCCTTGATAAATTAAAGTAAAATATACCAATTGTAATTTAACCATCTTTTTAAATATTATTCATAAGTTACATTGGACCATGTTCCAATAATATTAAGTGAATTAGCTGATAAAACTAGTTCCAATAATGATTTTACTTTAATTAAATAGGATTTCTAAAACTACTGTTTAATACTGAAATTTTATTTAAATAAAATTTCATTAATTTTTATAGTTAAAAAATACACGCATAAAATCTAAGATCCATTTTATTTTAGAAATAAATTAATACTGTGTTATGATCAAAAATACTTTTTTTTACATAAATATTTAATATTTGCCTCAAATGGTAATAATGAAGGGGCAGCACAGCATTTGAAAAAAATCCTTTTAAAAAATTTAAATTAACAATGATTACACAATATTCAATCATGTTTAAACAATTGCAAGACTCATAACTAAAGTATGCATAAATTCAATTCATTATTTTGTGTTTTGTTCCACTAAAAAATTTCACTAATCAAAACAATATTAAACAAAACTTGATTTTATAGTTAAATTTCTAATAATTGTAAATGAAAAATTTGATATTCTAAAACTATAATAAGAAGTAAAATATTACACATGATTTTTCATAGCTCAAAATTTCCATTATTTTTCAAAGTTTGAATTATTTAGGAATAAAAGAATTTATTCCTAAATAATTCAAACTTTGAAAATTGATTGCATGCTAGTTCTGAAATTTTGTAAGTTAAAAATTTTGTAGTTGAATGCAATATTAAATTTTTGTATATTATAATAACAATACCTCCATTTCTGTAGAGATATTTTTTTCCAATAAATTTTATAATAAAGATTTTTTTTACCCGTGTGGTTGCTAGTCCACCATCGGGAACCTCCCCAGGTGGCAGATAGGGGATAGGGGAATGTAAATACAATTAGGATAGTTCAAACATTATTTTATTTAAATACTTTAAAATAGTTGATGTAATACCTATTTTATTAATTATCGTAAATGTTAATAACAATAAATTTCTTGACAGTAATCTTAGTGCCATTTATTGTGTAAACTGTCTTGTAAATATTAAAAAAAAATCTTGTAAATCATTCATTATTTTGCAAAACCTTTATTTTTATAAAAAAAATTAAAACATAACTAGCATAATAAAAAAGCATGTAAATAAATTGCAAAATATAAGAACTTTCTTCAGATTTAAGTTCGATACAATTTTCAAAATGAAAAATATTTAAAATGCAATGTATATTTCATTTTTAATGTTTCAAGGTTTTATTAAAATTAAAACAAATTTCATTAATATAACATTTGATATTCATAAAGCTTTGAATTAATAAAATGATACAAAAATATCATAAATGTAGCAAAGAAAAATCAATTTTATATCATCAATAATTAAAGTAGGAACTCTTGAAAAACTAAAAAAATTAAATTTTCTAGCTTAAATCAGGTAGTTAGGGCAAAGTAATGAAGAAATTTCTACTTAAAATTGCCAAATGATTTTTATTATTCAGTTATTGGAAGATAAACATTTCTTTTTATCAGAAGCAAGTTTTAGATGAATAAATTTATACAAATATTATTTGATTTCTTTCTACAACAGGAAAATTGCTTGTTTGGCACAATTAATAAAAAATTTTAAATTCCTTACCTCCCCCAATCAAAACAGGCGCAAATATGCTATGGTCGCTATTGAAGCCACTTGCTGAATAAGGAGGCGTTAATGGAGTAGAAGGATTTGGAGGTGTAATTACAAATGACTGAGCATCTTCATCATCTTGATTAATGTGCGTACTGCTAATACTAAAACCCCGAGAATCAGATGGCAAACTAGTTGGATGGTGACCAGACCGAGAAAGTCTGGGTTTGATGCCAGGTGACTTCAGAGGTAAATCAGGCCATTTACGAGGCTGAAATTAGGAAAAAATAGTAATTCTTTTATTTGAAATATATATTTAGATACATACTTAAAATATAATAAATTAATTTTATGAACTAGTTATTTTTATCATGTTATATATTTATGAAATATTGTAAAAAGAGTTTCTAAGAAATATGAAAGTGAATTTTTCTTAATTTTCAGTGATTAAACCATTTAAAATTTTCTTTGAGGCAGTTAGAAGACATTACACAAATTTTTTGAATTAATATTTTAAAACTCTATTATAGCTGTAACTTTTCCTTTTTAATTAATTTTGAAATACACTACTGGCCATTAAAATTGCTACACCAGGAAAGCGGCACACCACACACGTGAAATTTGCATGACAGGTAGAATTTGCTGTGAAATGCAAATGATTAGATTTTCAGCGCATTCATACAAAGCAGGCGATAGTAGCGACATCTACAATGTGTATAAAACCAGAGATTCAACGTTGTTTTCGGCAAAGAAAGTTGTTGCAATGCCTCGTGTAAGAAGAAGAAATGCCTATCAGCACGTGTCTGACTTTGATCGAGGAAGGATTATAGCCTACCGGGATTGCGGTTTATCGTACCGCAATATTGCTTCTCGCGTCGGTCGAGACCCCATGACTGCTAGCAGAATATGGAATCGATAGATTCAGGACAATCATACGGAACGCCATGCAGGATCTCAGCAACTCCCCCTCACTAACAGCAGAGAGGACAAACATCTTATCCGCATGGTCACAAGGGATCGTACAGCCACACCCGAGTCGAAAAATGGAGTCATTTGCAAGGCAACAAGTTTCTGCTCAAACAGTTTGACGTCGTTCGCAGTAGCATAGATTGTCCGCACGGCGACCATGGCTTCGGCTACCATTGACGCTGCGTCACAGACAGGAGCACCTTCAATGGTGTGATCAGCGATGAACCTGGACGCGGGAATGGCATCACGTCATCTTTACAGATGAATCTCAGTTCTGTATACAGGACCATGATAGCTACATTCGTGTTAGGAAGCATCGTGGAGAACACACATTGCCAGCTTGCATTGGACATCGCCATACTGGCCCATCTGCTGGAGTGATGGTATGGGGTGCCATTGGATACACATATTGTTCACCTCTTGTTCGCCTTACCGGCACTTTGAACAGCAACCGTTACATTTTCAATGTGTTAAGGCCTGTGGCTCTGCCCTATCTTCGAGGCCTCCCTAATGCTTTGTTTCAACAGATAATGCACGACTGCATGTTGCCCGTACTGTTCTGAACTTCCTTGATACAGAACAAGTTCAACTGTTACCCTGGCCAGCACGTTCTCCTGACCTGTCACCAATTGAGAATGTGTGGTCAATGGTTGCTGAGCGATTGGCACGCCATCACTCACCATCCACTACTGTCGATGAACTGTGGCATAGTGTTGAAGCTGCACGGACTGAGATCCCTGTACATGCCATACAATCTCTGTTTGACTCCATGCCTAGGCGGATAAATGCTGTTATTGCAGCCAAAGGTGGCTGCTCTGGGTACTGATTTCTCAAGATCTATACATCCTAATTTCCTGTAAATCTAATCACTTGTTCTTTCTACTATAATGTATGTGTCCAATAAATATTGTTCTGTTATTTGCATTCCTTCTTGATGTAGCAATTTTAATGGCCAGTAGTGTACATCAATTGGAATATTGGTATAAATGTATCAAAGGAAAAAACATAGAAAAAATTAATATTATGAAATATGAAGTAAAGCAATCAACAATAACAATACAGTAGTAGCCAAAATTTTGGAAAATTTTTTTAAACTTCATGGTTTTATATTTTTTAGGTATATTACAATAAATCTCCAGAAAAATAACCTAATTAAGAATACAGCATAGTAAAATATATTTCCATATCTGCATTCTGTTAAAAGCTAAAGCAAATAAAACCTGCTATGAAGTACCTTTCCTTTCAGATATTTTGTTTTGATAGTGAATCAATTAGGTTAAATTATAGGATCTACCTGCATTTGTTCAATAATCTCAAAAGCAAAAGTAAATACAAGATTCTAAAAAAAAAAAAAATTTTTTTTACTGATTTCTACAGATTCAAAAATGTAATTTGAATTTAAGTTCATCTTGCTTCCAGTAATCAAGTAAAAAGTTTGAATTTTCATACTCAGCATTAGCAAAATTTGTATTTTGTCAGTCTTCAGACAATGTGTGTGGTTTTTTTCTTTTAAATATTATCTTTGGGGATTGGCATAAACTAATTATTAGAAAGAGCTACCAATATAAGGCATATTTAAACCAGTGACTGAAGACAGGAATATATTCACTTCTGTTTTTGAATATAGATGATATATGGCAAGCAGTTTTGCAGATCACATTTTTCATTCAGTTTTAAAATGTAAACTTTTATGATTTCATCTGCAAATATTCCACATCATCTGTCTAATTGTAGAGACAGTGGCATGTAAATATCCAATTAATGTTGCCAGTAGTCTGTTGTTGTTGCATGCCCCTTGTTTCAAACAGAAATTTATTATTTCTTGAAACATAAACATAACAAGTTTTCTAAAACTGCTGCATTGTTGAATGTCAAAATTTTCATCATTATTTATAAATAAAAATAAGTACTTACAAATTTTGGGGGTTGTTTACAGCCACGAGGTTCAATTTCAAGTGATTTATTATATAGATAATCATTAAGTTCTTTTTCAGTTCTTCCTTCCAAGGGATCAATATTTTCAAGAAATTTCTAAAAGGAAAATAGTAATTTATAGGTTCTTATTCGTGTATGATTTATGTTCACACTTATTTATTTTACAGAAAGTCTATTAGGTAAATATTTAAAATTTTAAAAAACAGTAGGCACATAATTTTTATTTCTCTTAAATAATTGTGTTAAGTAAAAAAGCCTCAACTAAACAAGAAAAATATTAATAACATATCTATTAGCTCTAAAAGAACTTAGCATATGATGTCAACATTTTAAGAAAAATGATATAACAAAATAACAGACAACACATTTTAACTTTATATAAAAGACAAGTTTTATTATTAATTAAAAGTATGGCATTGTTTTTACATTTCTCCACTTTTAAAATTGATAACCTTTTTTCAAAATTCACAACATACATATTATAGTAAAACAATATTTTAAAAATACATAAATTTTTCACTTATATTAATGATATAGATTACAAACTTAAGTTTGAGGAGATTTTGTTGTGATATTTCAGAGTTTAAAAAAGTTTATATTGGTGTTGCAAAAAATAAATAAATAAATATTTAGTAATAACTTAAGTAATTATTAGAACTTGTTTTCTGACTTTCATAAACTTAATACTTCAGTCACAACAATCATTATTGCCAACTGGTTAATTATTTTATTTAATTGTAAGGGTATTATCATTAAAATTGAAAACAATTATTTTCTTCCTTTTAGAAAATCTGTAATACATTAAAATATTTTTATTTATCAATATTCACAATAATTTTTCAATAAAAATTTAACAAAAACAGTAATTAGATTTTTGTATTATTATAACATTCAAGTTTAATTTAAAAAGTAAACCACTTTCAATCTATGCAAGACAGTGGATTCGATTGAATTAAAATTACATACTGCCCAACCTTAAAACAGAAAAAAAAAAAGTAGATTCTACTGATTTTGAGGGAAAAAATCATGAGATACTAAAAGTGATATTTTTGCTTGAAACGCAATGTTTAAAATGGAAGTATGGCAAAAAGACAGTTTTACTCTTCAGATTATTCATTCTGAGAATGATTCATATTAAATATATTTTGTGTTAAACTGAATATTTTAATAAAATATTCAGCAACCTCATAAAGGAATTATGAAAAATAAAAGAATATACTACATGTAAAAAAATAAGCATTAACGTTTATGTCCCAATATTTATTTCATAAGGCGCAACTTTTACTACACTAATGTAATTCATAACTATTAAATTTCTAAAATTACATAAAAACATAAAATACATTACAAAATAAATTTAATTCAGTGACAAATATTTCTAAGAATATAGAAATTATCAAATATTTTGTCCATAAAAATCATAATACATTTCAAACTTGAATAACTCATGGCAATTTATCTTTTTCATACATTGCTGATTTAACATCTTTTAGAAATAAATTGTTGAAGTACTGTTTGAAACAATTTTTCTCATTTTGAGAGTATTTAAGCTATTTTGAAACTGTTTAAGCTACTAAAATAACTCAACAAACTTTTTTTCTGGAAACATTTTGGCTGTTTTTAAGTTTTTCATTGAAATTGTCAAAAATTAGTATATTTTCATACATTATTGGGAAATTGAGAGAAATGATGAAAAATCAAGAGTTTCCAAATAAAATCAGTAGAGTTGGCAGCTATGAAATTAGGAATTATATTTAAGACCAGGATATATAAAAGGAATATTTTACATTCACACGAACAAAGCAATACAAAATGTTTAATGATTTATAGAAAGCACTGATACTAAAATTGTTTTTAAATTACAGAGATATGAAGTTCAATAGTCAACAAATCTCATCACATTTATATGTGGTCTAGGATGGGCCAGCACCTTTTTCAGAAGTTTGCTCCATCATATTCTATTTTATACACTTGTGCACCAAATCCTTTCTTTGATTGCCAGGAAGTCAGTCTCCATTGACTCTATCCATCTAATTTTGGGTCTATTCTCTTTCCTGCTTGTAAAAGCTTTTAATAAGAAAACTTTTTTTAAAGGTGGAATTATAATAAATTCTAAATACGAGCCACCCAGTTCATCTAATTTGTTTTTATGAATTTCATAATATTTAGCTCTCTATAGATTTTATATAGCTCAAAGTTATATCTTCTTCAAGCATTGTTAACTTTCATATACCAAGAATAGCTGCAGAAATTCACTTTTAAAAATGGCTTTCAGTTATGTTTTAAAATTTTGTTTTTCAGCTTTAACTAAGGTTCAAGTCTGTGAGCTATAGAAAATTATACATCTAATTAAAGTTTTATATAGCAAAAATTTTGTATTTCTGGATAACATGGATTTAAAAAATTATTTTAGTCAGCAAAAGTTTTTTTTTTTGCATAATTGTCAGCAATAACCATAGAAACAAAGTAAAATAGTAAATGAAACCTAAATTCATCAAATCCAATTTCTTAATGGGATTCACAGGAGGTTCCATTACTAACTACAGGATTCAGCAAATCTATCCGTTTGAATAGTTCATGATATTACTATTATAATTATGGCTTCTGTTTAAAAATTACAAAATTTTTATATTTCATATAATAATTACATATTTCAATTATATTTCTATACATGAAAAAATTTTGCAAACTTGTTTTTATACAATAATAGTTTCAAACCATTGTTCCAACAATATATTAACTAATAAACTTGAAAAAATCTAAATAATGCATTAAACAAAACAAAACTTTATCAAAGCTTGAGAAAAGCAAGTTTCCATACATACAACATGTAGCCTGTAATTAAAGTGACATAAATATCATTATATACATTCTTTCAATATTAATAGAACAGAAAAATGCCCTTATTTACAGAAGAAATGGTTGTGAAAATATTTAGCGATTTAATTACAAAGAGTATTTGGTGAATTTAACTACACTTTTAACAGTAAAAAATACAAACCCTTATATCTGGTTGAGTTGTCAAGCAATAAGGAAGATTCTGGTATTGCTGTATTTCACCTGTAATTTCTGCTACTTTACGACGTTTACTGAAGTTTATCAAACCATCAACATTAGGAATAAAATCTGGATTACCCTCCTCAATATGAAGAATATTAGTTAAGTACATACCTAATTAAAAAAAAAAGCTTAAAAACAACAAATTTTAGCACATTTTTTTTCTGAAAAATTATCTTTAATCCATGTAAGAATCACGAGCAAGAGTTTAATGAGCTTTACTCTACTATTTTCCTTATCTAATAATGAACTTACCTATACCAATAAAATAGATTTTTATTTGCTTTTATTTCATTGAAAAAACTAAATTTAAAAATCATTAAACTGAAATTATAAAATATTGAAAAGATCTTGTAGCAACAAATTTTGCTTCAAAATTAATTAAATCTCAAATTTAAAATTTACTTATATCAATCATTCAGATAATATAAAAATCAATTACTTTTTGTTTGAGTTTAGAAAAATATTATAACTTAAGTGGAGCTTTTTTACTCTAGCAGAGCTTTATTTATTCAGATTACATAAAAATAAATCACTCTTGTAATTTCAATCATTCTTTTGAATATACAAATAGAATTATAGTGAAATTATGCAATAAATATTATATCCAGCTCAATTTTTTTTTGCAAAAAAATTTGTTATGTCAGTTATCACAGATATTTAAGGTATTTCAACCTTGCTTGAGTAAATATTAAATTTACTATATCAGTTAGCTTAGTTAAAATTTTATTTTCAAAACATACTAATCTCATACAATGTAAAGTATTATTTATAAAATTATAAGAAATTAAAAATTTTAAAATACAAATATACTTTTCTGTAAAAAAATATTTACTTTTCCTTCACAGTGTAATTGTCTATTTTAATTTAATAAATCTTTGTAAAGGAAAAAATTTCAAGCTAAATACAAGGATTTGAATTTGTTAAAAAATGTAGCTTGAATTAATTCCATCAATTTTTTTTTATTTTTTTAGAAAAAATTACTTAAAAATTATTTTTTAAATCTACTTAAAATTTCATTTTAAAAAATCGGAAAAAATATTTATCTTTACAATTATCAATTTAAAATTAATAAATCTTTAATAATAAACTAAGCAATTTAAAATACATATGAAAATTAGTTCAATAGGCAATTATGCTAATTATAAGTATTACTTTTACAATGAGTCGAAACTTAAGTAAAATGGAGACCATTACAAAAAAAATTATATAACGAAGATTTCCATAATAAAAATCTGTAAGCCAAAATCGCAACTACAAAGATTTTGAATAAAAATGGAAAAATAAAGTTTATTCAGTTGAAGATAAAAACAAAAGAAATGAACTCTGTGTAAATTAGATAAAACATAAGCAAAAACTTAAAGCAGGTTTGCACAATAATATAATGAATTGCAACAAGTTTTCCATAAAAGTTAGAGGGGGGAAAAACGTGCAGCAGCAGCACAAGTGCAAGTAATAATCACCACCCAAATCTATGATTTTCTTATGTTTTGGTAAATATTTTAAAAGCCTTAATCCCAGCACCTTTTATAACCATATCAACTTCATTGTGGATGTCATGTGCAGGATTAAAGATAGCACACATAAGAAGTAATCAGAGTTGTGAAGAAGCCTAGAAGCCTAAGAATGTTTGAGTAATGGAAGGTGTGGCAAAGATCCCATTCTGTAGAGTCCAGTTAGTGAATGCTGACATATGTAATCTTGCACTATCTTAATCCAGCTGTACCTTCATTAGTGGAACTCAGTTTGATAATTAGATTTGATAGCAGTGTCAATAAGGATTAATATCTCTCTGTACACTTTACTGTGGATGGTTTTACCTTTTCAAGAAAATTTTTGTGGATAGTACCACAGCAATTGCACCACATACAAAATATGATCTTTTTTGATGATCAAATTGTGAATTGCGAGGCTACAAATGGGGCTGAAGCAGATGAACCTCTTTTTTGGATCCCCTTTACTTCATTTGGGATAAAAAATGGAAGCAAACCCATTTTTCATCATAAGTGATGAATCAGTACAGAATTTTGTTTTTGCATTGATATTCAAGCAGATTAGTACATCAAGTTTATCAAGTTTACATAGTACATCAAGTTTACAATTTTATCATAGTACATCAAGTTTATGTGATGCAAAACATAATTAATGGACATAGCACTAATTGGCTAACCCCTTAACTAGTTCTTGAAAAGTTGAATACTGATTTTCTTCCACAAGTTTTCCCATGCCAGCCACACTATCAGTAGGCCAACCAGAGCACTTTGCTTCTTGAATGTCAGTTCTTGTTACTGAGCTTTTTGTATCAAATTTTCAGTGTCATACAATACAATAATTAGTACTTAAAACTGTACAAATGATTTCATGATATTATATAGCTGACATTTTGCAACAGAACTGGAAGCAAATCTAATTTGATGCATGATAATTCTGTTCAGAAAAATTGTACTGAATAATAATGTTTTTTTGAATCTCCAAACAGCATTTTAAAGCAAGTCTCTTTTCAAATATTAAAAGTCTTCTGACAACATATAAACAAATATTTCAAAGTAAACTGCACGGACAATATTAGCAGCAGCAAAAAGCTTTTATTTTAACGTAATGTATGCTGAGATCAGAGAAATAATTTAGGATTTAAAATACTTATAAATTTGAGTTATATATATATAAGTTTTCAAATCAAAATTTATCAGAATTTAAAAATATATAAGATGCTACAGTTAAAAATTCAAATTGGAACGCAGTTTTTTTTAAAGCATTTCTATTTCTTAAAAAAATTAGAGACAGTATATATAGCTTAGCAAAAATTTAAATTTCTTACATACTTAAGAAATAAAACATTGAAAAGCTACTTATATATGTAAGTGCCAATTTACCGAATCAACAATAACAAAAAAAGTTTTAAATAATAAAACAAGCCGATGTAAAAAATAATTTCCAATTACATTATTTTAAACAAAGTAAATCATTCCAAGCTCAGTATTTTTTCATTTGGAACCAAATTTTCAAGGTATACAAACTAAGTTTCCAAATATATTTCCCTATATTTAATATTTATTAGAAAAAAATTCAAACCTATATTCCCTTCAATGTAAGACCACTCAAACACAAAGCTTTTTTCGATCACTCATTCAAACTATCACATATTTTCAAAAATAAAACTCACAATACAATTATATTCAACTAATATTTCAAATCTGATAACATAGATTGAAAATCCAAAAATGTTATTAGGAACTAAAGTTACTGTTTCGCAAGTTTTTTTAAAAAAAATTAAATAGAAAAGTTTTTATTCAAAAGTAAAAGTGGGCTCAAAGTTCAAAGTAGAACCTCACTGAGGATTTAATTGTGGTAATTTAACACAAGTATGTTGAGAATGATAAAAAAGAAAAAATATCGATTTGTTTGCTTGCTGAAAGACAGATAATTTTACACATGAAGAGCTCATTTTTTAGCAACACTACAAACACCATGTCTCAAATTTGGGATTACATCCAAAGATTGTTGAGATTTAATTCAATGCTAAAAATTCATTTATCATTTCAGGACTTTAATTTTGATATTAAGCATTTATTTTAAGTGTGTTTGAATTGAATTTTTATTTATTGATTTGTAACGAAATCTCGAGTTTCTTAATAACAGAAATCTATATCCAGAATAAAAAAGTAGCATGCACATAAATATAACAGCACAGTCGCTTATGTCAGATTTCATTCCAGTTTAACATCATAAGATTTTATTTTTAAAAGGAAAATAGCATGGAATAAAAATATTTAAGCAAACTAAATTGTTTTTTTACAATATAAATAAATATTCCTTACATTAATTATTTTTAATAAAGAATTACATAACTAAAATACATGTTAAAAAATGTTAAATTAAGACGATTTCAATTTGTCATATCTCACCAAAGAAAGGAACACAAGGTGGATTGATAGATCTTAATTTTTCTTGGTACTTCTTAAAATGATCAGAATTTAATTCTTGAGCTTCTTCAAGAGACTTTTTCAAACTATATTTTACATTCTACAAAAAATAAGGCATTTATATTGAAAATTTTTTTTATAAAAGATATTCATTACTTTTTACAAGATTAAAATAAAATAAATGCAGGAAAAAGGCAACAAAATTATATATGTATTTATTGAAATTAGATAAATACATAAACAAGAAACTGGAAAAAATTCTTTGTCATAACTTGGTAACATTTATTAAAATATTTTATAAAAACAAATATATAATATTTTAATTTTTTAAAAATTACTGTAATTTGTTAAAAATTTACCAGCAAATTTTCATTAAATTACAGTAAATTTCAAGAGTAAGCATATTTACATAAATATCAATGAAGTAAACTTTTATCATAAAAAAAAGATCACATGAATGATTTTTAAAATTGAAAATATTACAAATAGTTCTCAATTTAACATAAATAACAATTTTATTAATTACAAACATTTCAGGAAACACTAATTAATCATATTTACTACATACATAATACATTATTAATGTAATGAAATTATTATTTCAGATTATATTAAAACTACTTCATCACATTTAATAAACATTATTATTAATATCAATTCTATTTACATTATTAAAAGTTTTCTATTTAAAATAATCAGGGTTAAAAGTTCTATAACTTTGCAATCAAAAATCACATCAATTTTACTCTTTTAGAACTATAAAAATAAGTGTGATAATATGTACAAAATATATTTAACAAGTAAAAAAAGGGAAACATTTTTAATAATAGGTTAATTGTAGTTTAAAATCTAATTATTAATTTAAAACTACAAATTCTATCTCAAAATAAAATTTCTTAAAAGAAAAAGAAATATTTGAAAATATTAATAAACACTATGGGCTATCTAAAATGAAATCCTAGAAAGACCAGAGATTTCACAGGAAAATTTATTTGGAAGATAACAAATTACATAAAGATCAAATGATTGAAATAGCAGCCTCTTTGTTAAGTGTGGACAAAATAAGTAGTAATGGTAGCCACCATTAATGGCTTTTAACTGGTAACATGCCTTGAGAGAAAATCAAAGAAGCTTTGGATGTATCCTTAGTCTAACAGTTTACACGGCTTTTACATAAAATTTTACCATTATATAAAAGCTAAATGATGAATGCATGTAAGTGAATGTAGCAGCAGTTGGCTTATCAAGGGAAAGTTTTTGAACAAGCATGGACTATCAAAAGGTGTTAGAAAAGAAGAATTAGCAGGCCATGAAAGCAATTCAATCTGATGAGTAAGGAAGAACTCAAACTTTGCATGCTATGTGTGGTCACACATTATCCTGTTGGAAAATGCTGAAAGTCTGGAAAGATCACGTATTCCAACACCTCTGTTCAATGCACAGTAATGAATATTAGAGTTGTGGGAATGAAATCCATAACCATTTAAACTATGATACAGAGTTCAAAACAGTGTGGTGATGCGTAACACCAGCAAGCTCTAACCATAGGAATAAATACTTGATCTGAATCAGTGTGGTGTTACACGCAAAAAAGGGATTTATTAATAAAAAGGCAATGTTATTCAATTTTGTAGTCCATGTCTAATTTATCACACCACTGATAACAGAAACATCTGTGATTTTGAATCAAGAATAAAGAAAGCAATGTGATAACATTCACTCAGCTGCAAACAATGTCAAACTGTATGATGCCGAGTGACACAGCTGGACTTAATGAGCATAGACACCAAATGACACATAATAGACTCGACCAATTGCCACAAATACAATGTATTTGTCATCACATGCAAGTAATAAGAGGCAGATGACTAGTTCAATCAGACTACTATTCCCTCTTTCACTCAGCAATTACAGGTCCTCATCACAGTTGCTTAGTTTCACCCAACACAATCACATATTTCTCAAAGGGATTATTTTACCACAGTTGAACTCAGAAACTTGCTTGATGTCTCCTATGAGGAATAAATAGGTGCATGAAAAAACAACTGCCATATTTCAAATTATCTTTTCTTTCTTTATGTAGTAGTAGCAAGTAGCACTACAGTTGACCATATGATGTGCATATGGAAATCATTAACACTGCATAAACATATCTCATGCCCACAAATAAACAGTGTGAATTTCATGTGATTTCTAAGATTCCTCTCAGATGTTGCATTTTGGGTGGCCAACAGTGTATATCGTTTTCACAGTTTTAAACAACATAAAAACATGTTCAAACAGAAACACATAGCTGATAGAATAGTGCATTTGAAACAGATTCAACATGCAAGATACTGTAATTAACAGAACTTAACTTTAATTATTAATTAGTTTAAATAGCCCAGCATTTTAGGTAGTAATAGGAACATTATCTAGCAAAATTAAGACAAATTATTAAATAATCAATAAAAGTGATAAATCAAAGAAATTACAATTTTTAATAAACAACAAATATACAAAGGATCTGTTTTCACACAAGTACTAAAAAAGCAAATACCAGGGGTTTTTAAAGAGTCAAGCAAAATTTCTCCATGTGTTGACATTCACACATTGAATAAAAATTCTACGAACACATTATAAGTAAATATACTAATTATTTTTGCCCAAATATTCTTTAATTACACACATCTTATGATGTGTGTAATTAAAGAATGTGGTGAAAAATATAACTTTTTCTATGATTATAACAAATCACGTTTGCAGTAGATATGAAAATATTTGATTTAAATTAAAGTTAATGATAATTTCAAATACATTAAATAAGCCTGCAGCTAAAAAAGAAAAAATTAAGTATTCAAAATTTTTTTTTATATGGCTTCTCTTTCTATTTATTATAAATTTCATAAATGAATAAAAAAGTGATTTAAATCATAAAAAAAAAAAAAAAAAAAATCAGATGAAAGTAAGTATACAATTAATGTTTATAAAAAGTTTCAATATGAATAATTTCTGTTAACTAAAATAACTTTTGCTTAACTGCAATATTAAAAAAAACTGCACTTTTTTGGGGATAAATATTTGGAAGAGCAGTTAACACAATTATTAATATGAAGTTTCAATATGAGCAACTCTTTCTTTTCAGACCATAACTATTTAATTAGAGTAGTATGTTTTCTTTTGTTTATTTTTACATTAAATTACTCAAACTACATTATATACAGAGAGTTCACACACTCTTTAGATGATTTTGATGGAGTAAAAATTAAAAAATTACATTAATATTTTGCATATAAAATATTAAATTTCATAGCCCTTGTCCTTAACATCATAATTTTCATATTAATCATGCTTTTGTATAATACTGGAAGAGGTATTCTACTCCACTTGAATGGCTTTCTAAAAAAGTCCAGAAGTGTTGTGGTCCAAAAGTCTAAAGTGGTGGTTGAATAAACTGATTTTAAAAGTTCAAAAGCATAAAAATACATTAGTACACAAGGATATTTAGTAGGAATATTAATAAAGGGTGTGATCTTAATTTCTGTTTCTTGTTCCCTTTTTTCTATACAAACAATTGGGGATTTGGATGTGTGGTTGTTTGCTTTGTCTTCAAGCAATTCAACAAATTGCGATTATCGTGGGTAAAGATCTGGAGTTTCATATTTAAAAATGAGTTATGATATGTTCTTTATAGTATTTAGAGTTTATTTTAACAATTTTGTTAACTCTTTTTCAACCTTCCTTGTTTTTCTGAAGTTACAATTTCTCTTTTTCTTTTATGATAATGAATCGATTTTTTTACATTTACCCCTTTTTCTCTTGATGCATGTTTTCCATAGAATTATTTATGAATGAAAAACACATTGCACATGTTGAGAGGTGAGTATTATAATTTTTGGCCTTTTTAAGATTCAAAAACCAGAGGTGAAACTTTTACATACAACAGAAACTAAGTAGTTTAATGTATCCCCAACATAAAGGTATGCCTAAAAGTAACATACTTTTACACTGGAGGGTTTATTTTAAACAATATGTTAAATACATCAACATAACAATATTAAGAAAAATGCACTTTTTCTTTGGGTTATTATTCAGAAGAACTTTCCCTTTTAATGTTAGTCTATGGTTGATTTTTACTTTATTATTTGTAATATTCCCTACCATGCCTTTAGATATTAAAAAACAATGGCTATTTCTGTTTTTAAATTACTGAACAAAAATAATCCTCTTCAGAATGAATGCATAAACTTACTCTTTCATCGATTGCTTTTTTAAAAACAAAATTTTGCACATTTAAAAAAATATCCTAAACATCAATCAATAAATAAAGCTTCAAAAATATGAATGTTGTGAAAATAAAGTTTTCCAGGGAGAGGGATTTTTTTTTAGTACAAAATATAATTGTCCAAATTATGTATGAACATCTACATGCAAATTCTAGACTAATTTATTTATATATATATTCAACAAGCACATATTTAAAAAGTAACTAATAATTTCCTAAAGCTCTATAACTACATTTATTAATTTTGCAATTAATGTTAATTTGTCAGTTCTTCATTTTCTTCAGTAATTGATTTTTCAGCGAATTTATGGCAGATTTTTCATGTTCACTAATTTCATAAATGAACTTTTCCAAACATAATATATAGCCCATTTTAGTTCTTTTCTTCCCCTCAATTACTTGGGCAGTAGAATTAATTAAGTATGCTAGTATTATACTGCTTATATCTCTTATGTTTCAAATATGATACAAATTACAGTTAATCTTGATTTTAAATTTTTTGAAACCAGATTGATTTTTAAAATCTGTTTCACAGATAGTTGACTGTAGAAGAGTAGACAAGTAAATTAATTCTATTATTGACAACTTGACTGCAAATTTTAAAAATGTTCGATCTGTGATTAATAAGATAAAATAGTCTTGAATACAATTTCAAAAACTCAAAAATAGTTCAAATTTAAAATTTTACGCTTATGAGCTAAATTATTTTTTACCATTCTCTTTTATAACAATAAGAAATAATTTTAAAACAATTTATGTTAATTTCAGCCACATAAGACAATGACAACAGTAGTTTTCATATTTTAGAGTTAAAGGACTTAATATTTTATGCTATAGACCATTACAACAAACGTTTTTTTCCTTGCAATGCATGTAATATATATTTATAGTAAACGCTTTGTTTGGAACAAAACTATTCAGCAGTATTTTTTAATAAATGAACTATAATAAATACAAAAGTAAGTTTTTCACTTCAGACAATAAATTAATACATACAATGGGGAAAACAAAAGCACTAATTAATTAAATTAGCAATTAAAGATTTTAAATACTTTAGATTTTTAAACATTACACAAATTTTGTTTTTATTAAATTAAAATGCCAAATTAAAATTGTGCATTAAAATTATTTTAATGAAGATTTAATATAAAAACTGAACTTTAATTTCTAACTAAAAATTTGTACCAAATAATATTCTAAGAAAATGTAACTTCAGGAACTGAAATGACATTGATAAGGATAAACTGCTTTTCCAACTGTTGATCCCTTATATGATTTTAAATTGATATATTTACTTTAAATAACCATTTATTAATCATTATTAACCTAAATCAATTGCTAGAATGGAAATGGATTTTAAAATCACTGAAATCAAGAGCTTAGAACAAATTATATTACAGTTTTTTTTCATTGTAGCTTTATATATATTATATTGCAGCATATCTTAAGATTGCTAACTATTCATGTTCAAGAAGTTTAAGAGAAATTTTATTTATTTTTTGAGTAATATGACAATAGTAAATTTATGATTTTATAGTAGGTTCCGAGTAAAGCTCAATGCTGAATCAAACTAAACTTGTAATTACGTAGAATGAATCTTAGCCAAAATCTGCTTACATTATATTACAATCTTGCTTACCTCTAGTGAAGATACTAAATAAAAACTAATACTTTTATTTCAATTTAATTGAAAATTTCAAAAATAAAACTGATTCAATTTTTGAATAAAAGATTAATATCTAAAGTTAATAATTTCCAAGTTATTGAAGAGTGAACTGATTAGACTGGCCAGCCCAGATTCCTGACTTCAGAACACCTCTGAGATGATTAAATTGACAATTTAAGTAATGCAACAATCATCCAAGATCGAGGGAAAAAAAAAAAACTTTACGCATCTTCTCCAAGGGAAGTAAAAGAATATATTACTGTTCACCAACTAAATACTCGTGGTAAGCATGCACCTGAGAGTTAATGCTGCAACTGGCTCATATGCAGTTTCTACTAAATATTGAATATGAATAAATTGTATTCATTTTTTATCCCAATACTTATTGGCATACAGTGCATAAACTTGAAATTAGTTAAAATAAAGATAAATTTTTATTTTTTAAACACAACACTACAAATTGCTATCACATTTCACTTCTTTAATCCAACTATTAGAACTCTTAATCTTGCACCAAAAAAAAAAAAAAAAAAACTTGTAATCTTAGAATATTTAAAATGTTACACAAGACTTCTATCAAAATTAAAACGGATAAACCATTAAGTTAATTTTAAGAAAAACAGTTTAAAATATGAAATATAATTTGAAATTGCAGGTGCAATTTTCAAGTCATAGGAAGTCCTTACACATCATATATTTCAATCACTTAATTATATGAACATTTAGAAATTTGATACATTGTTTCAAGTTACATAAACTAAACTTGTCCTCAGTTATCACATAGAGAACATGTCTGCCAGTGAAAGTATGTACACAACTTTTAAGAAAAATTTGTGACTTAGCTAAACTGATATTTACAATTTGCATTAATTTTGAAGTGCAAAACGGTACTTTGAACAAAAAGTCTCATTTATAAACCAGCTTAATGCAAATCAATTGAAATATGAAACACTTTAAAATTTTCTTTCATTAAAATTAATATACACCAAAGTCATTACATTCCTGCTTCATTCATTCATAAACCTCTCAAACCTAAATGAGTTATTTAAGAAAATTCTGGACTTTATACACATACTGAAGAAATTTGAAAGATAATCACAAAACACTATGAATAATTATTGCAAAGTAAATACCTAAAAATATATATATACATTACAGTTTCTCACATTGTTTTATGAATTTTTACCCATCCAATAAAAAGCTTGTTCAAGAAAGCTAGTTTATATAACAGATACTCAATTGAAGCCTGGAATGTATAACCTGGTTACAAGATTTTATTAAAAATAATAATATACAACTAGAAAACACTTTGCAAAAGAAATTCTTACATTTAATGTATGTTCAAGTCGATGAACACAGGCTGAATTCATAGCTCCAACAACTTCTAGAATACCAGTAAAATTGTTTAAGTCTTGTAAAACCAACATTATCTCCAAAACCCGAGAAGCAACAGCAATTCGCTCTTCAAAATTTTCAGTCTCAACAATGCACTTCATTAACCAAAAACTGAACTGTAAAGTAATTATTCAATAATATAGATATTTACATATATTTTTGAACATATTTATTATCATAACTAATCCTTCAGATATATAATACAAAAAAATGAATAATTAATGTTGCAAAACATTATAATGTATTACCAATACATCCTATATTAAATTCAGTATTAATTCATCAGTAATTATGTCTTACCAAATATTACCATATATTTGGTAGAAGACATTTGAAAACAAAATATTACTACAGCATGGTTGTTTTTAATTTCATTCATAAATTTTAATTAACTTACATTTGAAGAATGATGAATCATTTTTAGCAAATTTGGCGATGTTTTCAACTTATCTTTTTTAGTCCATACACTTCCAACTAATTCTGATGGTTTGACACTACGATAAAGCTCAAACTCCAAAAGTGTAAGTTGCCGTGCCAGTTCAATTGGATGCAACTAAAATAAGCATTGACAGTAAACACAGACAAACAATAAACTATTGAAGCAAAGAATTAAATTTATGAATAGAATATTAATTCACCGTTAGTAAATCAAATTTTTCATATGTATTGCTCAGAAACCATTCAATAGGAGGTGGAGTTTTTTCAAACCCAAATGTAATTTCACGAGGTTCTTCTACTGCTTCTAACTATAAGAAAATTGCAAAAGAAATATCATTATTAATTCATAAAGCATTTTATATTTCCTTTCCAGACTATCTTATAAATAAGCATTTTAATATAAAATTATACTTACACGCCTATTTATTATTTTATTTATAGACTCTACCCATTTTCGCATACTTTTCCCTTTTACTTTGTCAAGGAAAGATTGGAGGGAGGTCAAGAGCGATGGATCTCTTTCAAAATCGTAAAAATGATGATCAACCCAATGCCGTAATACATTAAGAACTCTAGAAATGGTAAAAAATATCTGAGATGAAAATTTAATGAAAGTAAGATTATAATGGCACACAATAAAATGAAAATAAATTTTTCACAATATATATATATATATATATATATATATATATATATATATATATATATATATGAGTAAAATCAATCTAATTATCTCATAAATGAGACATAATGGACCATATTTTAATACACATTAGGTTGCTTGTGTGTTATATTAAATTACTCACTCACACACAGAGCAATGTATACAAGCTCTTCAGACTGTAATTTAAGTTTAACGGGTTTAAAATACTCGGCTATTACAAAGTGCCCTGAAATTTTGCATCACATTTTAGAGATGAATTCTGACATTGACACATTTGAGCTGACACAATACTCTCTATATCCACATTACACCAGGAGAAGGACATCAAATATCACAGATTAACATGGACATGTTCCTAACCCACAGAGCTTCAGCAACAAAGTGAGGAAGAATGTAGTCATATTCCCTATCACTGCCTGTGGCAAATGATGCTTCACTTTGCTGATCTTAACGGGAAGCAATGTGAAAGTACTTTTGTTGTTTACTGAGTTACTGGAGCTCCTTAAGCTTAAGCTTAAGAACATTTAAGGAAAAACGTGCATAAAAAATGCCAGACATTTTAAAAATCTAAATTAAGAAATACTTAAATATAAAGGTTTTTCGATGAAGACAACATATTCTTCAATATATTATTTTTTGAAATATTTCTATTTAATAAGTAACAATGGATAAATATTTTAAAAGTTATGAACAAAGAATAATTATTATTAAAAAATATAATACAATATTTTGCCTTTTATTTAATTACAATATTTAAAAAAAGTATTAAAATTTAAATGTAAGAACTATATATATAGAAAAATGGAATTTTTTATAATTAATAACTAAAAATAATTTAATTCTAATTTGTTTAGTGATAAATTCCATCTACTTAATATTACTACTATTAGGTAGATGAAATTATATACTTAATATTAAAATTATATATTAACGAAGAATTATATATTTTTTAATTTTAAAAGTTTTATAAATTTATCAATTTTTAGAAGTTTGGTAATATTATGCTTACAATTAGTATTCAATAAAAGCACATGTGTAATATGCCAAACTGTTATACTGAAGAAAAAATTATACAACTTTGAATAAGAGATGTTTTATAAAAGCCACAAGAACTTAAGTATTTTAGAATAAAAAACAAAAAATTGTCCCACAGTATACAACATTACAAAGCATCTCTAACAAATATTCACATGGTCATTTTTCATGGAAAATACAATTAGCAATCTGATTTAACATAATAATTTTTATATATAATCTCAATGATAAGAACAATAAATATTTTATTAAACTGGATAAAAGATTTCCTTTCCACACAAAATTCCCATATTCTTAAAATTAAATAATCATTTCAGTTTACAATAGACAATCGCAAACTTGCAAAAGAAAAGTAAATAGGATCATACAAATTAAAATTTGCCAAATTGAAAAATGATAGTTTATTTTTTAATTTTGCATCAAATTGTTATCTTTAAATTAGTTTTTTAAACTTTTCTTTAAATTACTAAAAAAAGTATAATTAGTTTGAAATAAATACTATGTAAGTAAATACATAAAGTAATATCTATAGTATATTAAAGAAAAATAATAAAATTACTTTCATTTATTGAAGAAAAATCAGGCAAAGTATGAATAAAAAGAATTTCAGATCTTAAATTATTTAAAAATACATTTCTCTATTTATTCATCATATAAAAACATTTTACTGTTTTTTCTGTATTTAATAAATAAATTAAAGATCCCTCAGTCTAGCCAGCCATTTAATTGTACATTTGCTAGTTTGCATTAGCCCTTTTACTTATAGTTTGATACCTTAAAATCTTAATCCATTTATCTATATTATTCTATTCTCATTAATCTTTCACTTAATATTTTTTGTACCAATCATAATGTAATCTCTGTATTTAAAAATTTTGGAAGGAAATTTTAGATCATAGATTTTTTTTTAATTTATATGTATTAATAACTCATTTTTAATCAAATCAATCATTTTTCTTCAATTACTGCAATTTCTTCAATAAAGCTGTCATTTTGAAATGTGCTTCAGATTCTGTTTTTCTCTTCCTTTCTTTCTCAGCACCTCAAAATTCTGATTAAGAAATTTATAGGGTCTACAATATCAATTTCATAAAGCTATTCCAAGTTTATCATTTTCTGCAAAAGAAATTGATAATATTTGCATTTGAAAATGCTGGTTATGGCTCTGATTGTTGATTTGTAAGAGAAGTAAAAATGGCCAAGAGGAATAGCATGAAGATTACTTCCAGATCTGAACTTTAAACTTGAGTAATCTTGTCCTCCACAATAGTTTGATTCTCCAATAAAAACACTAATGTGATACTCAGTCCTTTTTCATAAATCTGCCATTATATATGCTTCTGTATCAGAATACTATGTAATAAGTAGTTATTGAACATTGACATATTTATTATTTCAACTTACATATTTGAGCTAAAAGAAGAGACAGTTTACAAGTTACATTCATGTCAGTTGAAAGCAACAATATTAGTTTTTTCATCCATGTCATTAATAGCCTTTGACATTGAGTACTTTTGCAAACAATATTTTAAACAAACTAACCTAGCCCAGGTTATAAAATAACCTGTGATGCATTTTAAAATTAGTAGTTTCTATTTTAAAGCATTTTATTCATAGCTTCATTTTCATTACACTATTCCTTTAAAACTCAAATTGTGTCTGGTCTCACAATTTTTGGGCCATCAGCCTGATGTTTTGAATTCATTTATAATCAGCTTTGCAGAGAAACATTACCATCAAAAAGAATGTTTATTCCTCTCAATTACCTCAGTCAAGAAATTGTTCAAAGCATCGAACCACAATTTTTCATAAACACGTCTAGTGTTTTCAGAAATAGGAAAATCAACTAAAAAATGTTTTAAAAAAATCTGATAAAAAATGCAAAGAAAACGTTTCCAAATACAGAAATTTAGAATATGTACTGATTGAAAATAAATAACTTGATGCAAAGTAAATGCTACAGTTAGGATATTTTTTTTTTATATTATAGTTAAAAGGCTTCAAATATCAAAATAACAAATTCTGGCCATTTTTTAAAGAAACAATATAAAACTCATGATTTAAATTACTAAATGTTTTTATCAGAATCCATTCAAATTAATTGCAATTTAAAATTTTCTGTAAAATACATTTAACAGGGTTCGTATAGATTTCCAAGAATCAAAATAAAACTCCAGGAGTCAAATCAAAAATTTCCAGGAGGTATCGACTTTCACGTTAAATAATTTTTTATTTAATTTTAAAAATTGTTCTTAACCAAATATGCATGTAATTATGTACATGCAATAATTTTCATCCATTTCTGTAAGTAATAAAAAAAATAATTGCAAAAATTAATGACTTTTATTTAAGTTAAAATTATTAATAATTATTGCAAAAGCCTTCAATGAATTTACAGCTATAACAGCAATTTTTTTATTTAAATAATCAACATTCTATATAATACTGGATTATACATTGTATAAAAAGAGTTATTTTAGAGTTTTTAGATATTTCCAAAAGATTCCTGTCTATAAATTTATTGAGTACTCCAAGATGTGTATGACAATATCTTTTCAAATATAAATACACTTACTCAAAAGAAAAACAACTACTATAGTTTCAAGGTTAACTTGTTTTCCCAATTATTTAATAAAAGCAATTCTTAATTTTTCTTCTGTTTACTTTCAAATTCTTTTAACACTATAAAATTTCACATTGATATTCTAGGTATTTCTATTTCTTTAATCATTCAATAGATTTTCACACTTCTTGGTAATTTAAATCTGCAAATATATATATATATTCATATGGCTTTTCCAGACTCCACTAGATGTGTATAACAATCTCTTTTCAAAATAAACAAACTAATTCAAAAGAAAATAAATACACTATCAGATAAAGTTTCTACGATGTGATTTGTGGCCTAATTATTATTTAATAAAAACAAATCTAACTTTTTTTTTCTGTGCTCTTTTAAAACTATACAATTTCACATCTGTATTCCAGACTTTTCTGTTTCTTGAATAATTCAATAGATTTTCACATTTCTTGGTTTTATATATATACATAATTTTGCTGTTAGAAGATGCTAACTTTCCACCCCTAAAACTTTTTTTCAATTCATTATTAAGACTGAGTAAAAACTGTTGCTTCTCTGAAACACCACGACAACACATGTTTGATTTTGCAATTAATGTTAATTTACCAGTTCTTTCAGCTTACTCAGCATACTCTATTGAAGATTTTTCAAGTTCATTTATGTCATCTTCCAAACGCTTTCTTTTTTTTTTTTTTGATTTTTAGTTCATCAATTTCTTCAAGAAGTGCTTTTTGCTTTGCCCCTGTTATCTGCTGCTGCTTTTTTTTTTTTTTTTTTTTTGCTGTTTTAATTCATCTAAATATAATTTATACTTTTGCCTGGCACCAGCAGCAAAACTAAGCAGATCTTTGCTAATTATTATATTGTTGACACTACCTATATTTCGGATGTGATCATCAATGATGCATTTAGCCACAATTGATTGATTATTTAAATTTTTGTTAAGAGAAAATCTGTGTTCAACAGATGCTTGACCATGAGAGAGTAGTAAAAGAAAATTAACTACTTTCCATAAGTAACAATAATTTTGCCTATTTGACAGTAAGTGAAAACGACATATGTCTATTCTATCTTTAAAAGAATCAAATTTCTCAATACAATTCTGAAATCTAATAGAAGGTTATAATGATTTAAACTCTTCTACAAAATTACGAAATAATTGTAAAACAAAATCACATTCTTACACATTTATTTTAGATGCATTAGACAAGTACATAAGAAGTTTCTACATTTTATTTGAATTACTGGATTCATTACATATCAGAGTTTGTCTAAACATGATATGTTTCATACAACAGAATATTGCAAAGGACATTTTTCTATTAACTTTCTGTCACTGATTCTAAAAATGATCTGCAATTTATAAAAATTCCATCTTCTGTTTTTCTGTCAAAGTTTTGCTAATACACAATTCCTTGATGATTTTTTGGCTCCAAAATCTAAATGACTAGCATCTTATTGTTTTTTATCTGTTACATCAATACTAATAAGTTTAAATGGCGAAACAGATAGCAAAGATTATTTTAAAAACTTTTGCATCAAACTTTTCAACACTGCATGAAAATCTCCAGTAATAAATGGCAACATTGGTTTATCAGTTTGGTAAAGTGTAAGTAAAGGCTCTACTTCCTGAACAATAAATATAAAAAAATTTCATTTAGCAGAAAAAAGTGCATCTTTTGTACACATCTGCCCAATATCAAAACTTTTGCTACCAGGATTAGGAAATTTTTTGTTTTGAACAAATGACATATGTTTTAAGATACAGTAACATTTCAAGCAATCTGTTGAAAACATATTTTCTAACTATCGATGTCTGCAAAGCTTTAAAGAAAATTTTACGCCAAGGCTATCAATGTCATCCCTACAAGGAGGTGAGTCCTTAAATAGTCTGTAAACTGCACTTGATGTTACCTCAACTTCTGGAAATGAGGAACATCCATGGTTGTAAGTGTTATGTAGAAAGTGTAGGCTCTGCAGCTTCTGACATTTACAATACTTGAATGATGTTCACTTTTTAAAATATAAGCCATTTTATTCAAAACAGATCAGTTCACATTTGGACCATCTATTGACAATTGGAGTAGTCCACTTGTTCCAAATTCTAGGCACTTCTCATTCACTTTTTCAAACAAAATATCTCCAGTTAAATAACCTAAAAAATAGGATGAGTAATACCATGTTTTAACTGTATCATTATCCCAAAATTTTACATGGCAGTCCAGTTGTTTTATCTGCAGATGATTATTTATGCTTTCATCAAAGAGAGCAGCACATAGAAACATTCTTCACTTTTTCTTTCAATAAGTTGGAAAAATTGCTTTGCAATAACATTGTCTTGGAAGCATTGCTTGAAAGAAGCAATTTATATTGTTACAAGAACTGAGCTGAATCCACTGTTTAAAAATTTAAGGGCCCATAATATTTCAGACTTTAAAACTTCTTTTGAAGAAACAAATGAATCTAAAGTTTCAGAGCATGCTTTGGGTTCACATTCTTTAACAGGATCAGAAGTGAAAAATATCATTCAAATGAGTAGATTTTTAAGCAGATATAGCTTGTTCTAATAAATATAAATGCTTTACCCCTTTCATATGGGATTTAATTACCGATTCGCCTTGAAACACAGAAATCTTTCTTACAAACTAGACAACGTGCATGTGTTTTTTCTGAACCACACAAAAGCCAATCTTTGTATGGCTTCTCCGGAGTTCACTGGTTATTGAAAAGACACTTTCTAATAGGCATATTAAATAACTTTTATTTTAGTCTTTATTTCATTAATAAACAATTTTATCCTGATGCAATTGAATTACATGCAATTTTCATCAAGGGAAACATGGAAAATATGTTTTAACTCAAAAATTTTATATTTAAATATCAATATTCAAAGAATTTTATACAATACAAGGCAAACAGCAGCAAACAGAAAAAGAATAAATTAAAATCGCCGGTCTTAATTGCACAACACATTTATTTTTGTTTTGTAATCACTTCACATAGTGTTTCACTTAACTACATACTCTACATAATTCAAAATACTACTAAACCGAATTAACATGAAATTATTGTAGGTTGAAATCGTGAAATTATTGTTAGATCTTGAAAACGTTTATACAAATCAACAGTTAAGAATAGAAAAAATTTAATATCAACTAATTTAAAAACTAATACTAAATTAAGTCTTCCGACAATTTTATTAAAAATTTTAAAATATTAAAAAAATTGAAAAAATTATTATATTTTGTAGAAAAAAATAAATGCATCAAGGTAAGAAAAAATTCCAGTAGTAATTCTCGATTTTCAAGGAGTCAAGTCAAAATTCCAGGAGTTTCAAGGAGTAGTGCAAACCCTGATTAAAAAAAAAGCTCAGCTTTGCTCATTTATAAAAATGTAATTACACTTATTACTTTTAACTCTTCAGTAAAAAAAAAACATATATAAACTAAATGGGTAGAGTGGAATAAATTATTTTTTAACTTTTAATTTCATAAATATAAAATTTTAACTTCCTTGTAAAAGTAAACTATTGAAATTAATACTTTAAAACAGATTTTTAAAATATTTCTTCTTTTTAAAAATGTTTGTAACATTTTTCTTCCAGATTTTAATTAGTTAGATTCAAATTAAAGTTTTCTCGAAAAAGTCAGGAATTCTAATTCCCTTCAATGTAAAATACTTTTTATTTTACATTGAAACATTAAAATTTCTGAGCCCAGCACATCACAATAAATAATAGTTCAGTTATAAAATTAAATAAAAAAATTTAGCTTATAAAAATATTCCAAATATAATATTTAAATTACTACAAACTTTTACAATACTATTCTGAAAAATATTATTGACCTAGAATTCACAATGATGCACTTTGATTTTTGATCAATTATAACTAAGTTAATAATAATTATAAAAATTAATATAACAGTAACTAAGTAAAATAACCTGTGGCGCATTTTAAAATGAGTAGTTTCAATTTTAAAGCATTTTATTCATAGCTTCATTTTCATTATGCAATTTCCTAAAACTCAAACTATGTTTGGTCTCCCATTATTTAGGCCACCAGCCTGATGTTTTGAATCCATTTATATTCAGTTAATAAACATAATATTAACTTAGTTATAATAAATCAATAATCAAGTTTGGTCAAATTGATTGCTTTTTAGCTCAACAGTAATTTTTTTGCACATGTGGGCTACAAACATTCACATCCAAGGGTGGAATTCAAATACACATACTGTTGAACTAAAGGCAATAATCAATAATCAGAGAACAGTGGATTAATTTGACAATGACACAATACAGTAACAAAATACAGTAACAAAATTTAGCTTATAAAAATATTCCAAATATAATATTTAAATTACTACAAACTTTTACAATACTATTCTGAAAAATATTATTGACCTAGAATTCACAATGATGCACTTTGATTATTGATCAATTATAACTAAGTTAATAATAATTATAAAAATTAATATAACAGTAACTAAGTAAAATAACCTGTGGCGTATTTTAAAATGAGTAGTTTCAATTTTAAAGCATTTTATTCATAGCTTCATTTTCATTACGCAATTTCCTAAAACTCAAACTATGTTTGGTCTCCCATTATTTAGGCCACCAGCCTGATGTTTTGAATCCATTTATATTCAGTTAATAAACATAATATTAACTTAGTTATAATAAATCAATAATCAAGTTTGGTCAAATTGATTGCTTTTTAGCTCAACAGTAATTTTTTTGCACATGTGGGCTACAAACATTCACATCCAAGGGTGGAATTCAAATACACATACTGTTGAACTAAAGGCAATAATCAATAATCAGAGAACAGTGGATTAATTTGACAATGACACAATACAGTAACAAATTATCACATGAAAAACATTAAAGATACAGTACTTTTAAAATCATTATCCCTGGAACCAGGGGGTATGCATACCCCTCTGGGGCTTGAGCTAGCCACCAGGCGCGTAGGCAGGTGGTGGATCGCCGAACGTCCTGTAGGAATGACAGGATAGCCTTGAATATAGAATAAGAGGCCGCGAACCAGCTCCCGCAAACCCTGGTGTTATGCGATCCGTGCCTAGTGCTAATTGGCACCGCGGTATTGGTGTCTTAACGGAGCCTCTAGTTGCCTGGCGAACTTCTAGAGTAAATTGCCTTGCCCAGTAACTCAGGCAATGCTAGGTGGACTGTCATATTACCTGAGCTTATTAACTGTTATTATATGGCTGAAAACACATTAAAAATAACAAACTTTTCTGCATTTGCAGGAGAAACTTCTGAAGCAGACCTTTCTGAAAAAGACAAGGGAATTCAGAGACAATCTAATGAAGGGGTAGCAATGAAACCTTCACAGGAGGTAGAAATGACCTCCAAACCATCTTCTTCTGGTGAGAGTCAGGAAGCTATCTCTAGCATGACTGACTCTCTGACCAGAATCAAGCTTAAAAAAATATCTGGTGCCCAGAAAAAGAAGCTGGTGAAGGAGCGCAAAATCGCTGAGGGGACTTGGGTTGAAAAACCCAAGGCAACCAAAGGCGAGAAGCGTCCTGCCAACCGGATGAACCAGGGCAAGGTCGGAAAGGCTGCCAAGAGAGAAGGACCTGAGGGATTTACTTACAGGGCGGCTCTCACGGCGATCAAGATGGCCGTGCTCTTAGAAGGTCATCCGAAAAAACGGTTAACAGAGAAACAGGCCTATGACCTGGAACTCTTGTTAACCAGGAAAATAGGAAGGAATGAGGAGGGTTTTGCCCCAACCTTCCTATCCTGTAAACTTGAGAACGGGGCTCTTATTATCAACTGTGCAGATCTGGAGAGCTCAAAGTGGCTGGAACAGAATGTCAGTGATATAAGCCCTTGGCAGGAACATAAACTCTTGGTGGGTGAGGCAAGGAAACTTGTCAGAACCACCAAGATAATTGCAAAACTGCCAAAAATCTGTAGTGAACTGGAACCTAAAGAGCTCCTGAGAAAAATCGAGGCTCAGAACGGTGGGGTCACTCCAATGGAGTGGAACGTTCTTAACATTAAGAACGACCCATCTGGGCGGACCATCGTTCTTAGTGTGCCTGAATTAGATGCTGCCACACTTCGTGTAAGGGGATATAGGTTTCATATTGGACTTCACCAAGTGCAGGCTAAAGTACTTGACAAACCTGCTCCTGCTGATGGGGGTGAAGGTAGTTCAAGCCAACCTTCACCACAGTAGAAGTGGTACTACTAACCTCAGTAAGAAGTTTCTTGCTGGGGATATACACCTGGCCCTGATTCAGGAACCCTGGTTGGTTAAGGGGAGAATCAGTGGTCTCAAAGGAACTAAAGGTAAGCTTATCTATTGTACTAATGGTAACGCTAGAACTTGTATACTCTTACATAAAAACATTGAGGTTCTTCCCCTCTCTGAATTTATTCTTAGGGACCTGACAGCTGTGAAAGTCAGACTCAACATAGAGGGTAGGGACAGGAAAATTGTTTTTGGCTCTGCATACCTGCCCTATGAAGAGAAGGCTCCACCTGACCATTCTCTGCACAAGCTCATGAACTTTTGCAGAGATAACAACTTACAGGTAGTCCTAGGACTAGACTGTAATGCTCATCATGTTGTCTGGGGAAGTATGAACACAAAAGAGGTGAGTACCTTTTGGAATTTATTCTAAATTATGGGTTAGATATTCTAAATGAGGGCAACAAACCAACTTTTATTACTTCCAATCGATCTGAAGTAATTGACATTACTATAGCGACAACGCTGATTAGTAAAAATATCAAATACTGGAAAGTAGATGACAGACCTTCTGGTTCAGATCATCAAAACATCCATTTTGAAATTCACTCTAATGTGTGTCTGGATCACATATTCAGAGACCCAGTTAGGACGGACTGCAAGAAATTCCAAGAACTGACTGGTTTGATTGAGCTTGGGAACAGACCTATTAGAGACAACTACGATCTAGAAGTTACAGCAGATCTTCTGCAGAGAAGTATTCTAGATTCTTATCATAACAATTGCCCCATTCGCACTAGAAGAGCTAAACTCCAATGCCCTTGGTGGAATGACTCTCTAGCTGCCGAAAGAGCAAATGTTAGAAAACTTTTTAACAAAGCTAAGAAAAATGGTGAATGGGAGAACTATAAAATGGCCCTCACTATTTATAACAAACTTGTTAGAAAAAGCAAAATTAACACCTGGAGGAAGTTCTGTGACAAGATAGATTCTATTTCTGAAGGAGCTAGACTCCAGAAACTCCTTAAAAGGGATGAACCTATTTTGGTTGGTACTCTAAAAGACGAGGAGGGTAATTTTGCTGCTTCCGGAAAAGGGGTTATGGAAATTATGACCAGGACCCACTTCCCGGGAGCTAGAGATATTTATAGCAACGAAGGGGAACATTGCATTGGCTCTTTGCAAAGAGTCAATAGCAATCAATGGACCATCGCTAAAAATATCATAAACTACAACATTGTTAAATGGGCAATTTTAGCCTTTAAACCTCTAAAATGCCCTGGGCCTGATGGAATTATGCCCATCATGATCTAGAAGGCAGAGAAGGTTGTCATACTAGTGCTAACTAGAATTTATAGAACTAGTTTGGCCCTGGGATATATACCAAAGACATGGCAAAAGACTAGGATTGTTTTCATTCCAAAACCTGGCAAGGACACTTATGACCAGGCCAAGTCATACAGACCAATCAGTCTTTCTTCATTCTTTCTTAAAATTATGGAGAAAATCATTGATCGGCATATTAGAGATTACTTGGGTAGAAATAGTCCCTTGCATGCTCTTCAATTTGCCTATCAACCCGGCAAATCTACTGAGACTGCTCTACATCAGCTAGTTTCCAAGATTGAAGCCACTCTGGATCAAAAGGATATTGCCTTGGCAACTTTCCTCGACATCCAGGGTGCTTTTGATAATACTTCCCATCCATCCATCCTCAATGCACTTAGAGGGACAGGGATTAATCAGACCCTGTGTACTTGGATTGAGGCCTTAATTTCGGATAGATATATACAAATGAACATCTTCGGTGAATCATTTGAAAAAAAGACTACTAGAGGTTGTCCTCAAGGAGGTGTTCTGTCACCATTACTTTGGAACCTAGTTGTAAATAGCCTTATAAAACATCTAAATGATAAGGGCTATTATACGCAGGGATATGCTGATGACATTGTCATCCTTATCCTTGGTAAAGATTTTGACATAACTTGTCATCTCATGCAGGATGCTCTAAGTTATGTAGGTCAATGGTGCATGGATAGGGACCTGATGGTTAATCCTCAGAAAACCTACCTTGTACCTTTTACACGCAAAAAGAAACGGAAAAGTTTTTTCATACCAAGACTTTTTGATGTTGAAATCAATGTGGCTTCAGAGGTGAAATATCTGGGCATCTATTTAGACCAGAAACTCACCTGGAATAAGCACATTGATGATAGGATCAACCGAGCAAAGAAAAGCATTATGATTTGCAGGCGAATGCTTGGTAAAAACTGGGGTTTACATCCAAAACTGATATTATGGATGTACACAGCTTTTGTCAGGCCCATTTTCACATATGCCTGTGTGATCTGGTGGCGTAAGGTGGAACAGAAGACTGTGATTGACAGACTGGGAGGTCTACAAAGACTGGCCTGTCTCTGCATCACAGGAGCAATTTCCACCACGCCAACCAGAGCATTGGAGGTTGTGTTGGATCTGACTCCCTTGGACATCTTCATCTGCAGCGTTGCAAGAGTGAATGCATACAGAATGAAGCTGCAAAACCACTGGTATGACCAGCCTGTTGCCAAAGGGCACAAGGGCATCACCAGGAAAATTCAAGACCCTACTTTCATGATGCCATCTGACATCATGGAAAAAACATACATGTTTGATAGGACATTTGATATAGTTTTTCCAACTAGAGACGAATGGGATAACAACATGTTTGAAACTAAAACAGGAGATCTAATCTGGTACACAGATGGATCACTGAAGAACAGCCTCTCAGGACTGGGAGTTTGTGGCGTGTCACCAAGAATCAGCTTGTCTGTAAGCCTTGGGCGATACGCTTCGGTCTTCCAGGCAGAAGTTTTGGCCATCAACCACTGTCTGCGACTGAATATGAAGAAGGGCTACTACGGTAAGCGGATTCTCATTTTCAGTGACAGTCAAGCCGCTTTAAAAGCGCTTAATTCCTTCGAAATCAAATCTAAAATGATTCTGGAGTGTAGAAACCTTCTTACAGAACTGGCAACTAGAAACAGGGTGATCCTTGTATGGGTGCCAGGGCACAAAGGTATCGAAGGTAATGAAAGGGCTGATGAGCTTGCTAAACAAGGATCGTCTTTTGTTCCCATTGGTCCAGAACCTTTTTGTGGGATCAATTTGAAGACCACAAAAACCAATGTTCTTAGATGGGAAAAACGGAAGATGTATGAAGCTTGGCTCAAATCTCCTGGTCAAACCCATGCTAAAAGTATGATCTGTAGATCATCAGCGAGGATTTCCTATGAAATTCTAAGATGCTCTAGGCAGAAGATACGTTTAATCGTAGGCTTCATAACTGGGCACTACTATTTCAGAAAACATCTCCATAAAATGGGACTGTTTCAGCAAGACCCTATCTGCAGGAAATGTCATATGCAAGAGGAAACGGCCAAGCATATCATTTATGAATGCGAGGCTCTAGCCCTCCCTAGATTAACCTCTTTAGGCATCATCCATACTAGAGAGTTACACCTAGACTCCATTAAAGGGTTATCAGACTTTATTAATAAAGTGGGTGACCCGAGCAACTGGAACTAAGAAACATTGGGTTTGGAGTTAACAGTACAAAATGCTGATAAAAGCAGAGGTGCTCAATGACATACAAACCCAACTCTAAGAAGAAGAAGAAGAAGAAGAAAATCATTATCAGAGTAAGGTTGTATTTTTAGGCGCTTTTATTAATAAAATAACAGATGTTTTTTTTAATTTACCAAAAGCAAATAAAAAAGCAGTAAAAATTACCTAAACTGAACTGGCTGACAATATTCTTTTCTGAAGCGTTTCAAATCCTCTCTATAAGAATTTTTATAATTTTCAATAACTGTTCCATCTAAAGAGCTATCCAAAAGAGCTGCAGGTGGAGGTGGATCAACTATTTCAAATTTGCATGCAGTTAAGTAAAACTTAAAAACACTTAAATATTATCATTTTAAGGTACTTCATCAACAGTATTGGCTTACATATCAAAATATAACCATATAATTAAATAAAATACTAATCATATAATTCTTAATAATGAACAATATTTTAATATAATAAACTGTAAAATTAAGGTTATCATGGAGCTGTGATAAACAGAATTAGAATTAAATTTACAGTTTTTATTCATATACCTAAAATAACTTATAAAATTCTTTAGAATGATTCAAAGATTTTACTTTCATAGAAATATACTGTCTAAATAAATTAAATAAAATGAAGTACTAAATAAAGAACAGGATTTGACAATATAATATAAATAATTTTTAAAAAATTGCATAAAGGATATCTTTCAATCAGAAGATCAAGTAATTCTTGTGGTTGACAGAAAGATCTGTATGTGGTAAGAAATGTCCGCACAAACATTGGATCTGCATACATATGGTATGTTAACCTTTCAACAAGTTTAAAAAGAGTAGCACCTTTGATTATTGGCACACCAGCATTAGACTTATTTTCTTCAAAAATGATATTAGATTCTGAATCTTCAACTGCAAACCTAAAAAAGTAATAACGTGAATCCACGATTCTAATTTTTATAAGATGTCATATGTAACTTCCTTAATTTATATTGCTGTTACCACAACAAATAAAACTGTACCTGTATTCATCAGGGCATGGAAGCCGTAATGGATGCTTTTTTTCTTCATCCAACAAAATACTATCAAGAGTTCGTTCCAACATGCTAAGAAATAAATTTTTGTAAATAAGAAATCAATATAGCAATAAGCAAAAAATGTTACTGTTTTTGATATGTAAATCATTTGTAAAACACTTCACATCAGCAGTTCCAAATTTTTTACAAAACACTTGTAAAAGATTATTAAGGCATAAATTTGAATATTAGCATAAAACTGAATTTGGAGACATGAGGGGTTAGATGAATAATTGCTAATTGATTAAGAAAAGGTTTCTTAGCATTTGGTAAAGTATTTTTCTCTATGAACATTTTCTGCACAAAAGAGCTAATGAGGAGTAAAATGAATTCTGATCCATTATCATTCATCACAGAGATCAGAGTCAAGAACTGCTGAACATTCAGTTAAATAGTATGTAAGAGATTAACAAGAGGAAATATTTAATTTATTAAAGTGAGGAATTATTTAACTATATTTTTCTTTAAACCAATACAGTTAACAGATCAATGAAGCACTCTTATTCACAAAGCTTAACAAAATAATTTTACCCCCTTGGTAAGCAAGAACTTTATCTTTAGGGACTTTTCTTGCTAAATTCAATTGACAGTCTTATCTGATCTTATTGTGTCATAAATCTCTTTTCTGTAATTAAGATGTCTGCTAATTGTGGAGAAATGTAGTAGCTGTTCATTGCTACAAAGAAATTTTTGCCAAGGAATTTGTCTATCAGGTTACTTATGCATATGAGAAAGTCTGAAATATATCCAATTTCCACTTTGCAAACCACAAAAAACTTAAGGACATGTCTTGCTCTTTTTTCGCAAAGAACATTCTTCAGCCATGTCTAGATCTTTGAATGCATTAAATTCTCATTCTATGCTGAGATTTTTATCTGTTATATAACGATTTCAAAGATGCTCCATGATGTCATAAATTTTATTTATATTTGGCCATGGATAATTCTTTTTACGAGATTTTTCGTTACTTGTAAAATGAAGAAACTTCTTCCGCATAAATTTTTCTTTCTGAATGACTTGTAGAAAAATTAGTGTTTGCAATGTGATGTTTGGACCAAAAGCATTCTTATTTTGGTTTTTTTTTACAATTCCTTGGTGAAACGAAATGGAAAGTAATATACCAAGTTCTTTTTCATTCATATCTGTCCATTTTTTCCAACTTGATAATTTTTAGGAATTGTCTTATTCATATAATGAGCATATTTGTTGATCTTTTTTACTATTATTTGCAACATAACATTATAAAAAAAGTTCAAAATAATTTGAAACAATTGTATCATTTGCCATAATGAAATTTGATTTGAGGTGGCCAAGAAAAGGATATGAGGAAGGAGTTTGAAGAATATTTAGCATATCATTTTGCACAATGCTTTGAATATAAAATGAATTTTCAGATTCATAATTACCTACAAAGGAATCTGACAAATTATGATCAGTCTCAGTAAAACTATGTTCCTTATACTTGTTTACCAGTCATGAACTGATAAACAAGTCATTATCTAAATAAACAAGTAAACATCACACAAAAGCCGAAATGAAATTATTAATGGGGAATGAGCAAGTTGCACAGTTAAACAGACGGCATATATGCTATCTCCGCAAAAATTGCAGGTTGCACAAATTTTGTTACTTCTCTATTATTTGAGGAAATCGTGTCATGCACAGCAAGGTCTAATAAGCTTTATGGTTTCTGCTGATACTGGTTTCATAAGTATGTATATGTATTCATAAGTATGCATGTATATGTATCAAAGTACCTTGAGGTTTAATCTTGTTGATGGAATGATTAGCATTAAATAAAAAAGTAATTTTGAAAAAATAACAAAATACTTGCAACAATTAACTTAATAAGTAATGCTGCTATTCCTAAGAATGTTGCAGTTTTTGTCATAACTAAAAGAAATAATTATTTTAGTGTTATTTATTTCCCTAATGAATTTAATGTTGTGAATATGATCACAATTGCTTTTTTAATTCTTGTCAAAACTGATCTAAATATATTCTTGACATTAAAATATTCATGCAAAATATCATTTATTAATACAGTTCTTACGATTCAAAATAACTAAATTTGTATTTTGATAATTAACCATTTGAATTTGAAGAGAATTGTTTTGTACATTAAATGAGACAGATGAATTAAATTAGAAAATTATATCTGAATTATTTTTTCAATTTAAGGCTAATAAAATTTAAATAATTGTAATTTATTTAAATTTTATTAGCAAAATGTTATTTGATTTAATAAAAATGAGAAAGTGTTAAACTTGAAATTCTAAAAAGATAAAATGTACACAAAATAAACTAATAGCAATGAAACAAGCAAGCTCACACAAATAAACAAAGATTCATATTTATAGATATTTACAAACACACACATTTTTAAATTTATAAGAAGTTTACCTCCTAGTGCTTAACATGATTAGATTTGCCATCCAATTATTTTTTTCTTCAACAGTTTTAGCAAATAAAATAATATGCAACTGATCTCTTGGAGCAATTTCAAATGCATTTTTCAATTCTAAAATAAACTTTACTTTAAAAATAATGAACATACCAGTAAATCATTTACTAATAGATCAATATAAATACATAGTTAATAAAAATTTCAATGTACTAATGATTTAGAATATAAAACTTGTATGGATGAAATAATATTGAATAATAAAACCATTTATTCTAAGATGAATATGACCATTATACATTAATAATTAAATATTTAATTGGAAAATAATAATTTAAGAATTGAAGTTTAACTTATGAATATATATATATATATATATATATATATATATATATATATATATATATATATATATATATATATATATATATATTCCCAAATAATACAATTATTTACAAATTGAGTATAAGAAAATAAAATAAAAACCCCACTTTTCTAAGAACTTTTTTGATATTTACTTGATAATAAATCAAATTTTTCTTTGATTCTTAAATTTCTATTTCTTTCTCTCCCACACCTTGTAATTTTAATAAAAAAATTAAATGTTTATCTTCTAAAAATAATCCTTCACATTCTACTTTAGGAAAATGAACATTTTGTAATGAATTGTTAATGTTCATATAAGCCAATACACACAAAAATCTGTTTTGAATGCAAAGAAGTTTATATTTTAGTCCAATTTTTATAATTAAAATAGTATATATAGAGATATTAAATGCTATTTTATAACATATTTTCATGTCTTAATTATATAATAATCTCTATTCACATTAAAAATTATTTAACTTTTCAAGATGTAGATATTATTATATTAAAGAAAATATTTATTACAAATGCCCAGAAAATTAGCCATGAAATCATTAGTTTTCTCACCTTCATAAACCTCTATAAATATTAAAGTGCTGAGCATGAGTCATGGTTAGGGTAATAAATTTGATTGTGTTTACACAGAGGACAACTCTAAAAGTTTAAACTGATACAAATAACAGTCTTGATTTAGTAGAAAGGCAAAAGGGTGCATCAATCATACTTCCAGGAAAACCAGGAATACCTTCTGATTTCCCAAACAGGAAAGCCAGAGGATTCAAGATTATGTGAATTTACCTCTGCTTTATTCTAGTGCCACTTCTTGTCTTAATCAGTAATTTTACTGAATGGAAAGAAAGGCTATTCAAAAGTCTCTAAAGGACTCTTGAATCTTTCTTTACCAAAACGTTAGTAGACACATTATCAGGAATCCCAAAATGAGCTAGAACCCACTGGAATGAAAGATATTGACCATGGAAGATCTCTGCTTCAAATTTCGCCTCTGTAATGTGTACAGTGAGCTCTGATAGGAGCATAACAAGAAAAGAGATCAGAATACATTCCAGTGCCAACACTATCTTCATCAAACATGGATCCATCGGTAAAGACATGCAACCATGAATTGCTAGGGTATCTGTTTTCAGTAGTGCATAAAGCAGTTGCACAAATCTGTAGCACTATCATGTGACTCTAGTAAACAACATATCTAACTTCAAATGAACCAAGAGCTCACCAAAATTCAGGGGACAAGTATTAATTAAAATGATTATCATTGATTTATTTCATTGGTGTAAAAAAAAAAAAATCAAGATTATGTGAATTTAAATTTAAAGTTTTAAAAAAATTCAAAAGATATATATTACCTTCACTATCTTCCCTATCAATTATTTCAATTTTTCTTAGATAATATTTTTCCTTCAAACGATATTCAGCAACAGGACCAGTAACGCTTGAGCGCTTATTGTTTGGTTTGCAAAGAATTATTAAGCCATCAAAAAGAAAAACTTGTCTTTCAGTTAGTCTGCGTCCACCAGATCCAACTTTTCCAAGAACTCCCTCTGAAATAAATATAAATTTATAGTACATTGCTAAATTAGAGCAACTATCTAAAACAGATTACTTATTTCTATATGTTTCCTGAATTTTTACTTTTAAATTTGCTAACAATTTGTATTTATGTGTTAATGCAATTAGCACTCAAATATCATCTAATGGAAATTTGGAATTTACTTTTCTATAAAGAAATTTTAAAAAATTAATTTTACTATAGATTAAATTTTATGATAAAATATCTAAGTTATTGAATTTAATAATTACATTGATACAATAAATCATGATGAATAAAAATATACAATTTAGCATAACTTATATAGAATGTGCTGTTTTTAATTTACAATATAGCTGTAGTACACAAATATTTCAAACATCATTCAAAATCATCTTGAAAACGGAAAAGTTATATAAGTTATTGTTAAATTTTGAAACACAGATGTTGTTTTTATTTCAGCATAAATGCTTGGAAGTTTTTATACATTTATTTTTCTTTTCATTACGAAAAGTCACCAAAATTGACGTAAAGTAAAATATCTAACCATGTGTTTTTTCAATTAAACTACTTAATTTATTTTAATGCAAAGTAAGCTACACAACATATATGGTCAGTTTTTATCCATAAAAGCTATTTAGATTATACAGTTTAAAAGTGGATATTAAACTACTAAAATACCTCTAAAATGGAGATGAGAGTGCTAACCATTTTGTTCATTACAGATTGATACTGAAATCAATTAACAATTTGTTTTTAGATAACATTTTCAAATCAAAAGAAATTTTCCAAAATTTTAATGCAAATGCTGTGAATCATTAAGCATCATGCACATTTATTTAATTAACAATACCTAGGAATTATAGTTTCACAAGGAATTTTATAGGCAGATGCTAAATAGTTTATTCTCCATAACTGTACAAAGATTGTTACCTCCTACAATTAAATATTAAGGTGGATGTCCTTATATCTGTGATATATGTTACTGCAATGCATAGGTACTGCTAGATGATTATAGATGTGAATTTGGATACAAATTACAGAAATACAAAATTTGTTAAGATTTCATATTGAGAATTTAGTAAAGTTAAAACATGACACTCTTTGACAATGTAAAATTACTCAATAAACAAGTTTCATTACCCATAACAAATCCATTGTAACACTGGCCAATGTCTTTTCCTTCCCAACCATCAATGCATCTCTGAAGCTCATTCATTTTTTGTATAGATGCTTGACGATTATTTTTGCAGTACATTCGATAAAATGCCTCACTAAAACAAAAAGTGAATTTAAATAACTTATTTACAAGAAAAAAATTTTTTTAATGATTTTCATTAAACATATTGAAAAATTCATATTACAAGCATATTAGGTGGAAATAAGTAATTTAATAAACTTAAAAAATACCAATAAAAGCAATATGTTCAAAAGTAAATTAAAAATGTTGCACATAGTTTGGATTTTGGAAATATTCTATATTCTGACTTAAAATTGGTAGCATCATTTACTATAAATTCTCTCAGGCTAGATATAATATTTAGTTTTCATTATATGTACAATTTAAGATTTTTACATCATTTAATAAATTTCATTATATTGGAACCATATTGTATAAATACTAAATAATTCAATATTGAGGTATTTTATAAAATCGCTTTCTTTTTAAGAGAAAAGATATTTCTCAAAACTTTCTTATTTGTACTTCTTGACTAGTTTTTCGAATACTATTGCTGTTAAAGTATTACAGTCTGTTACAAGGTAAAGCCATCTCTAATAGTTGTTAACATCTGCTCCTATTCACTCAAAGCTCCTTCAGTTCCTTTATTTGTAATATTAAAGTTATTTTCCAATGAGTCAAGACACCTAATTGGTGGTCTTCCTCATCTTCTATTCCCCATGGGATTAGTAAAAGTGATCTTTTTTACAAAGTTCGCAACAAATACATGAGAAGTCGCACAAAAATAGTAGAAAATTTCTAAATGACTCATTTTGGAATAGCAAGTTTTTAATTTCTTTTAAATACAAAAGTTAATAAATAAAATGTATATATTAATCTATGCTAAATAAATTTTAGTTAAAACTAGAATTTTGTTTTTACAATTGGTTTTGAGTCATATTTTAGAAAATTTCTGAAATCTTATTTGCCATTTTACATATTACCACTAAAATTAATTTAAAAAACTCTAATAAAAATGTAAATAAGCTTATAATCATTTGTAAAAACAAAGCAATTCAAACAAAAATTTGAAGTAAAAGATGTTTCATAAGCAACCCCGCAGTCAATATAAAATATAATCAACATTTCCATATTTGTAGGTGGTTGTTTATACTAATTAGTATAAAGGTATGATATATATATATATATATATATATATATATATATATATATATACACACACACACACACACATATATATTGTTACAAATTTATAAATAATGATTATATTTGTCTTAAAATATCTCAGACAGATCAGAAATTCTCACATTTTGGGCAGAAATTGCGGTATTTAGACGCGTTGTAGTTTAAAAGCGGATTTCCTAATAATTTGGCGACTTGGCGACAGTTGGCGAGATTCTTGGCGACTTGGCGACGGTTGGCGAGATTCTTGGCGACTTGGCGAGAAATCGATACTTCTGGAAACATCCATCACCTAAGCTCTAGGACCAATATTTTCCGAGATAGCCTAGAAGCTTCCAGAACCTTGGCGAAATTGGTAGATTTCTCCGCCAAGTCAGGTATAAATACCGCAGCCCGACATGGAAGAGTCAGTTTTTGTGAAGACAGTCAGTGAGTGAAGACGATTAGTTGTGACTGCTAGTTGTTCTCTGTCTGAGGTATTTGAGACCTGTGATTGGAAGCTGTTTCTTATTATATCTGACGAATTGTAGCTGTATAATTGTGACTGTTACAGCGGGAATTTCGTTTATTTAGTGAAGTTCTTACGAATAAAAGTCTTGTGTTCATTAAGTGGTTGCTTTATTCAACTCTCAATCGACACGAACCTGTGAAGCTCGGTACAACTGGTGTCAGAATCGGGGTTGAAGAGTTGATGCAGCGTGTCACAAGAAAAATGGATATGGATTTAATGAAAAGTCTTCTCGAAAAATTAGCGGAGCAGATAGCTGAGATGAAAGCTGGACAAGAAGCGATTAAAACCGAGATGATGAAAGAGATAAAATCTGGACAGGAGGAGATGAAAGCTGGACAAGAGGAGATGAAAGCTAGACAAGAAGAGATGAAAGCTGGACAAGAAGAGATGAAAGCTAGACAAGAAGAGATGAAAGCTGGACAAGAAGAGATTAAAACCGAGATGATGAAAGAGATAAAATCTGGACAGGAGGAACTTAAAAAGGAACTTAAGAAGGACATTGTAAGTGTTAAAGCAGAATTCTCCAACATCATTCAGGAGAAGATGAATGCAATGGAAGATAAGGTAACTTCAGTTGAAACTAAAGTTCTGGAGATAGAAGAAAACGTTGAAGAAGCATTAGACAATATGAATAAGAAGATTGAAAGCTTGGAGAAGCAAATGTCAAACAAACATGAGGAACCCAACGTGGCATTTGTGCCTTCCCTAGCCAATATTAAACTCTCAACATTTGATGGGAAATCATCCTGGCAAGTATACAAGACCCAGTTTATGATGGTAGCGGAAGCTAATGGATGGAATCCCCGAGCCCAAGCTTTTCACCTGGCGGCTTCTTTAAGAGGAGACGCGGCTGACATCCTCGAGACGCTTCCGGAGGAGCAGAGGCACGATTTCCAAGCCCTATCGAGTGCGCTTGAGCTGCGGTTTGGAGATAAGTGCACTAAAGAATATAGCAGACTACAATTAAAGTCCCGCTATCAAAAGCGGGTGAAAGTCTGCAAGAATTGGCTGCCGATATTCAGCGACTTTCCCATCTAGCATTTTCGGACTGCCCAGCTGAGACACGTCAAGATCTGGCTCTCCATCACTTCATCGATAGTGTGAGGGATCCGGAAATACATAAAACACTTAGACTCGCCGATGTCAAAGATATTGGATCTGCCCTAGTCTACGCACATAAGATAGAGGCTGCCCAGCAGGCCGCGCGTAAAGACCGGCACTCAATCAGAGCCGTCTCTACTACTGATACGGACTATGATCTCAGAAAGCAAATCGAAGATCTGCGGCGAAAATTCCGTAACTTAGAAATGAGTAAAGGTGGCAGAAACACGAAAATTCAGTGTTGGACTTGCAGTGCAGTCGGACACGTTCAGAGAGTTTGGCAGTTTGGTTTGTCGCTCAACGGTCATTTTTTGCACACGAGGGCTAATTAGACCGGGACTTACGGTTTAAAGTGGATTCCGAACCACTACAAACATCCATGCCCAAGGTGGGATTCGAACCCACGAACTGTTGAACCGAAGGCAAGAGCGCTAACCATTCGGCTGCCAGCTCGGCGACACGTTCAGAGAGACTGCCCGAAGCGAAAAGATGGTGGAAATGATCTTCCACCACAGCAGGGAAACTAATATGTGGCCATCTCGCGGGGCGGAGATGTCCAGAGAGTCAGAAGCCCCATTTCAAATTGTTTCATATTTCTTCCGTAAGTAGCGGCGACAACGGACTTTTCGTTATGGGACATGTCAACGAAGTTCCCTGCAGAATGATAATCGATACTGGAGCCAACGTAACTATCATTAGGACAGATTTGGCTCGCAAACTTGGTGAGAAACTTATCTGGACGCCGCCCTGCATTACCCTCCAAACTGTGACAGGTGATAAGATTAAAGTGCATGGAAAAGTCAATCTAAACATTGCATTTGGTAATGCCGTGTACCATCATATGGCATATGTCGCTGATATAAATGACGAATTTATTCTCGGATTGGATTTCCTCAAAGAAAACAATTTCAAGTTAGACTTTAAAAATAATGAACTACATTCATGTTCTGAAGACATAGCGATTTTTAAGACGAAATATTCAGATATTAAAACAGTCCATCATATAACTGCAAAGAGTGAAATAACATTACCACCAAGAACTGAGACAATAGTTTCCGGAGCTCTTTCAGAAGATAATAATTTTCATTATGGATTGACTGAATATCCAGATTCCGACAATAGCGTTAAAGGAGTACTAGTGGCTTCTTCCCTCGTCGACCTTTCACGAAATGTAATCCCGGTAAGAGTTGCTAATCTAAGCAATAAGGTAAAACTAATAAAAGAAGGAGAAGTGCTGGCGACTTGCACTCCAGTGACCTGTATTAACCGAAATTGTCAAACCACACTATCTGAGCCTCCTGACACTCTAATTAATGAACTCCTTCAGAATGCAGAGTTAGATGATAAACAAAGGAATGCTGCAAGAAATCTATTATTAGAATTCGGAGATCTCTTTTCCAAGAAATCAGATGATGTTGGGCGAACCAAATTGACGCAGCACCGAATCAATACAGGAAATCATCCACCCATTAAACAACATCCGAGAAGATTGCCATTCGCTAAGCAGGAAGAGGTGGATAATCTTCTGATGGAAATGCAGCAGAATGACATTATTGAGCCATCAGAGAGTCCTTGGGCTTCGCCTATTGTTTTAGTTCGGAAGAAAGATGGTTCTACCCGATTCTGCGTTGACTATCGTCGGTTAAACAACATCACTAAAAAAGATAGTTACCCTCTTCCTAGGATTGACGATACACTTGATGCTTTATCTGGAAAACAATGGTTTTCGACTTTGGATCTCAAGAGTGGTTATTGGCAAGTAGAGATACATCCTGAGGATCGAGAAAAGACTGCATTCACCACAGGACAAGGACTTTGGCAGTTCAAGGTTATGCCATTTGGGCTTTGCAATGCACCTGCAACGTTTGAGCGCCTGATGGAGACAGTATTACGAGGACTTTCCTACGAAGCCTGTTTGGTATATTTGGACGATATCATTATTGTAGGGCGCACATTTGAAGACCATTTAAGAAACATCCGAAAGGTGCTGGAAAAATTAAAAATGGCCAACCTGAAGCTGAATCCTTGCAAATGTAATTTATTCCGACGTGAAGTAAGCTATCTGGGACACATTATCTCTGCTGAAGGTGTAAGAACAGATCCTGAAAAGATCTCCGCAGTTAAGGACTGGAGTCGTCCAAAAGATGTCCACCAATTAAGAAGTTTTCTTGGACTATGCACATATTACAGGAAATTTGTTAAGGGTTTTTCAAGTATTGCCAGACCTCTTCACAAGTTGACAGAAGTTAAACAGAGATTTCTATGGACAGATGAATGTGAGAAAGCTTTTAAACAACTGAAGGAGGCGTTGACATCTTCGCCCGTTCTTGCATATCCCCAGCCCGAAAAATTATTCATTTTAGATACGGATGCCAGCAACGAAAATATCGGAGCTGTTTTGTCGCAAGAAATTGATGATAAAGAATATGTCATTGCTTATTGGAGTAAATGTCTATCGAAACCAGAGCGGAATTACTGTACAACCAGGAAGGAATTGCTGGCAATCGTTAAAGCCATAGAACATTTCCACCATTATCTCTATGGAAGAAAGTTCTTGCTCCGGACAGATCACGCATCCTTAACCTGGCTTTTAAATTTTAAAAATCCGGAAGGACAGGTAGCCAGATGGATTCAACGACTCCAGGAGTTTGACTTTGAAATACGTCATCGCAAAGGAACTCTTCATGGAAATGCTGATGCACTATCAAGGAAACCGTGCAATGAAAGCTGCCGATATTGTTCGAGAGTAGAGAAGAACTATCAGTTAGTAAATCCTTCGGTACGCCAAGTTACTGTTTCACCTCCACCGAAACCAGACCCATGGAGTGATAAAGGACTTAGAGAAGCTCAAAAAGAAGACCCAGATATAAATCCAATTTTAGAATTAAAAGAATCTTCCAGTATGAAACCAAGTTGGCAGGATATCTCCACCTACAGTCCTGCTACTAAGCAATATTGGGCTCTTTGGGACTCACTCCATATAAGAAATGGTGTCTTATACAGGAAATGGGAGTCCGATGATGGACGTAATTTCAAATGGCAGCTTGTTCTTCCAAAATCAAGAATTTCAGATGTTTTGAAAGAATTGCATAGTAGTTCAACTGGAGGCCACTTTGGAGTAATGAAAACTCTACAGAAGGTTCGAGAACGCTTCTATTGGAGCAAAACGAGACAAGATGTAGAGAAATGGTGCCAATCTTGTGATGACTGTGCGGCACGTAAAGGACCGAAGAAACGTAGCCGAGGAAGGTTGCAGCGGTACAACGTAGGAGCACCTTTTGAGCGAATAGCATTGGACATTTTGGGTCCTTTACCACGATCCTCAAATGGCAACAAATACATACTAGTTGTCATGGACTACTTTACTAAGTGGCCTGAAGCGTTTGCAATCCCCGATCAAGAGGCGACTACAGTAGCCGAGGTTCTAGTGCAGCAATGGGTTTCCAGATTCGGCACACCCTTACAAATTCATTCTGATCAAGGGACAAATTTCACCTCTGTTGTGTTTAAAGGAATGTGTCAAATTCTCGGAATAGACAAGACGCAGACCACGCCACTACACCCACAATCGGACGGCATGGTAGAGAGATTTAACAGAACCATCTTGAATAATCTCTCACTTATGGTTTCCAGAAATCAGCAAGATTGGGATTTGAAGCTACCGCTGTTTCTGCTTGCATATCGCAGTGCTGTCCATGAGACTACCGGATATACTCCTTCACAGATGCTCTTTGGTCGCGAACTTCGTCTCCCTTGTGATCTTCAGTTTGGTCGTCCACCGGATACATCTTCATCGCCAGAGGAATACCTTCGAGACCTTCAGGCACGTCTTGAAGATGTCCATAACTTCGCTCGAGACCGAATCAACCTGACGACCGAAAGAATGAAGACAAGGTATGACACAAGAGCGACAGAACATGAATTTCAAGAAGGTGACAAAGTTTGGTTGTGGAACCCGATTCGACGTAAAGGACTTTCTCCAAAGTTGCAAGCCAACTGGGAAGGTCCCTACACAGTCCTAAAAAGACTGAACGACGTCGTGGTTCGTATAAGAAAATCATCTTCTTCAAAACCAAAGGTAGTACATTATGATAGATTAGCTCCTTATCGTAATGTAGAGTAAAAATTAGTAGACCATGGTCTCTTTGTAAATAGTATAGATAATTTTTTTATCTTTTCTATTCTTTTTGTATTTTTAGTTGCTTGTGTATGTAATGTATCCTCTTGAAATGTAAATTCTCTTATATTAAATTTGGCCTCCTATCAGGGGATTGTACTGCCCGGGACGTGCAGTCCTTGAGAGGGGGGCAATGTTACAAATTTATAAATAATGATTATATTTGTCTTAAAATATCTCAGACAGATCAGAAATTCTCACATTTTGGGCAGAAATTGCGGTATTTAGACGCGTTGTAGTTTAAAAGCGGATTTCCTAATAATTTGGCGACTTGGCGACAGTTGGCGAGATTCTTGGCGACTTGGCGACGGTTGGCGAGATTCTTGGCGACTTGGCGAGAAATCGATACTTCTGGAAACATCCATCACCTAAGCTCTAGGACCAATATTTTCCGAGATAGCCTAGAAGCTTCCAGAACCTTGGCGAAATTGGTAGATTTCTCCGCCAAGTCAGGTATAAATACCGCAGCCCGACATGGAAGAGTCAGTTTTTGTGAAGACAGTCAGTGAGTGAAGACGATTAGTTGTGACTGCTAGTTGTTCTCTGTCTGAGGTATTTGAGACCTGTGATTGGAAGCTGTTTCTTATTATATCTGACGAATTGTAGCTGTATAATTGTGACTGTTACAGCGGGAATTTCGTTTATTTAGTGAAGTTCTTACGAATAAAAGTCTTGTGTTCATTAAGTGGTTGCTTTATTCAACTCTCAATCGACACGAACCTGTGAAGCTCGGTACAATATACACGCATATATGTTTCAAAGAAAGAAATTTTGCAATAATTTAATAAATACATGCAAATCTATGTAATACTGTTAAAAAAACATACAACTAATTCAAAAATATAAAAAGAAACAAATTTTTTTCTTTTAAAAATTTTACTTCAAAAAGTATTTATTAAGATGTATGGAAATTAATATGAAACTCAAAATTCATTTAAATTTATTATTAAAAGTAAGTACACAGTCAAATCTTTTAAAGGTAAAAATATTTTTGGATAAATATTATTACAACAGGACTTTTTTAAAATAAATAACAGATAAAATTCAAAATTATTTATTAAATAAAAAACTAAAATATGAAGTAGAAGGATGAATATAAAATCAGTTTAATCACAATTACATCATCAAATATTAACTCTAGAAATAATGAAGTTGGTACCATAATATAATTATTAAATATTCATTTTCATAGAAAATTTCATTTTGAAAACTTAAATTTTTGCCAAATATTATACACTTTCTGAAATAATACACTAAATATAAGGTTAAGAAACAAAATGAGAAATGTCTAATTACCCTTGTTTTCTTTTAGGCAAAATATTACTGCATAATCTTTCTAATTCAGCTTTTAATGGCTGGAAAACACCTTCAGCCTGTTCTAAGCTTTCTTGATCTTCTGCAGATGGACTTAATTTCTTTAATACCTAAGGAAACATAAAAGTACTAAAAGAAAAGTACAAAACACGTGGTTTTCAATTTACTAAAACATTTTTAACTTTCTTAAGAATCAAGAATAATTGTGACAAATAATAGTTTGTTTCTTTTATCTTTGATATTATCCCAGAAGTGGCTCCAAGGCGATTTCTTCCTAAACCAGTTTCTCACTGGACACAGTGTCTTTGGGACCTACAGAAACAGGTTCCATGGAATGCAAAGCACCTACCCTCACAATGATGAGACCCAAAGTCCGGACACTCGACTGCTCCACTGCGACCACTACTCAGCCATCAGACAGAGGTTGTTCCCCAAGAACTTCCAGCAGGTGGAACCCACACAGCTGTTCCACACCAAGGGGTTCCAGAAAGGGATCAAGGAAATCCTACAGGCTGAACTACTCCAGCTCAGCCAGTGACATCCTCACCCCACCAATGTACATACTCTGTATATATATTCTTTCTTCCTTCTGTATATTATAATTCATTGTATTGTATATATTCCTGTGTACCTATTTTGTCAATAAAGGCCATCCATCCAATCTCCCAGTCACAGTAGTCTCAACAGAACGCCCTTTCGACTTGTTTACCCCTTAGGATCTTGCTTGTGGTTTGGACTCATTTTACGAGATTTAATCACATTCTCAAAGTTTTCATAATTACATAAATAAGCCAGAACTTATTCCAAATAGTGAATATATATATATATATATATATATATCACTATTGGAATAAGTTACATATATACAAGGTGTGTTTGAAAAGTTCAGTAATTAGTCTCATGATTAAAAAACCACACCGGTTAGGATCTTGCACTAGCACAGACATCTAGAAAAATGTCATCTAGAGCCATCTAACGGCCATTTTATGACAGATAAGAGGAAGCACACGCTATGAGCAGTTTAACCCTTTAACGCGCGGAGATCGCACCCTGAAACCACCAATTTTTGATTTTTTTCTTAATTCCTTTTCACGATTTTTTACTTAAATTTTATAGATTTCATATCTTTTCCTTTTAAATAACACTAACAGATGGCAGCACCCATAGATTTCAGGTCAGACTCCTTCCAATATGGCATTATTTAAAGTTCATTTTTAACAACACAAAATAACCTACTTTTTTAATATAAATAATGATAAATATTAGAAATTTTTTCTTCCTATATCGTCATGTCTGTCATAAACAATATAAATGCAGCAGTAATTTGAACAAGATACGTAAAAAACTTTCCTTTTTTGAAGGAAATTCCTGGTGGTTGCACCGCGCAGCTAGAACACGACTTACATGAAGAGCAGACTATATAAACATGGCTGGCGCTTACTGGTTGTCAAAGGACGAAGCATTTATTATGACTGGGAATTAGAGTGCTTAGGAGGAGGTAGGAAGGGGGATTTGAATCATAGGGTCATTTACTTGTAAACAACATGTGGACTTTATATCCCCAGTAAACACGTGCTTTCGCTATTTCTGTTTCAAAAATACTTTCCAGTTTCAGATTTTTCTTTGCCTTGAATGTTGCATTTGCTCCCAGGCTAGTACAGAAATTTTTATTTAGTAACTTTTTGTGTGTTTTAAATTTAATGTATATATATATATATATATATAATTATCGAAAATAGTATTTTATTTAAGTAAAAGTTTTATTTAAATTTAAAATAATTAATAGCAATATATTTTAACTGCGTGTAAATATTTTTTTCTACTGTTCAAATTGAAAATGCCCGCAATGGGCTAGGAATAGCTGAGGCATTGGCTTTATTTGAAGAACTTCCTTCAGACCCAGAATCAGAAATCTCAGGTGATGATAGTGACAAAGAAAATGTGCCATTCACTGCTAATGATAATCTTCAGGTGGAAAGTGATGAAGGATCAGAAGATGAAGACCATATCGATATAAATTTACCTGGTCCTTCCAGAGTAACCCAAATAAATTGGAATAGGAGACAGAAAGTGAATAAATCGTGTTTTATAGCAACAAAATTATAAAATTGTTTAATTTTTCCTACTATTTACTTTGTAAAACATTAATATACTGCATTTTAAATACAAATTATCTAAGAAGTTTGCAATAATCATCATTTATTGAAAGCGCGCACGAAACAAGGTAAGTTTTTTCCCCTACTAACTCAATAAGTTTCAAGGTCCTAGATGCGCCCTGGCTGCGTCTTGTGACCACCACCCACAAATAAATGGATAGAAGTAGATTTTTTATAATTCATATATTATTTGTCTGTGGGATCATAATATTCAATTTTTAGAATTCTTTGGTTTAAAATTTAAAAAAAAATATTGCGTGCGTCAAAGGGTTAACACAGTCAGTGTGAGAAAGATTGTCAGTGTGACATGGAGCAACACATAAACATAAAGTTTTACTTCAAGTTAAGCAAAACGGCGAAGGAGACATGACATATTAGTGAAAGTTTACGGTCAGGAAGCAGTGTGTAAAAAGTGTGTTTATGAGTGGTTTAAACGTTTTACAGATGGAAAGGAGGATGTCAAAGATGAGCTGCAGTCGGAGCGCCCTACAACAAGCACAACAACAGACAATGTGGAACGAGTTTGACAGATGTTTGCAGCAGATCGACGAATATCTTTAAGAATGATAGCTGGCGAATTCCAGATAAGCCTAGACAGTGAGCACCATTGTGCACAATCATTTGCATAAACGCAAGATATACACTCAGTTTGTACCGTACTCACTGTCAGACAAGGAATCCGCAATTCTTGGAAACAATAATTACAGGAGATGAGTCATGGTGTTATCAATACGATCTGGAGACCAAGCAGTAATCCATGGCATGGTGTTCAACGTCATCACCCCCTCCAAAAAAAAGTCATTTGACAAAATACAGGATCAAGACATTGTTGATAGTCTTTTTTGACAGTAAGTGTTTGATCCATTGTGAATTTGTACTCACGGCTACAACTGTCATTGTGGAATGTTACAAGGGATTTTTGAAATGGTTGCTCCTATGCATGTGCTGGATTTGGCCACAGTATCGAAATGGACAGTGGAATCTGCTCTATGACAGTTCTCGGCCACACACTGCAATGCGTGTAACCCAATTCCTTGACAGGCACAAGGTTACAGTTTTAAATAACTCTCCATATTCTCCAGATCTGGCTCCAGTGGACTTCTACCTGTTTCCCCGCCTCAAAGAAGTTTTGAAAAGCTAACACTTTTCTGACATTAATGAGATCCAATAACGTGAGACAACGGTGCTTCGAGCCATACCGAAAAAAGCGTTTGCAGACAGTTTCCAACAATTGTACACCTGATGTCAAAAGTGTATTGTTGCTAATGGCGAATACTTTGAAGGCTAGTAAAGCTATTTTGCATGTTTCTCTTGTTTTCTTTTTTTTAATGACAAAATTCACCAAACTTTTCGAACACACCTTGTATAAATATATATGTATACAGGCTTTAATTAGATAATTAAAATAATGAGGACAGCACTTAAAAAAGCAGATGTATCATAAATACAAACCTTGTAGTACAATATTATGAAATAAAGTGCGAAAAACAAACAAGAAATAGAATAAAACTGAAATCATGGTCAAATCCAATTTGCCATATTTCATCAATGATATTGCAATAATATCTAATATTTATATGACATGACTTACATTTTATTGCAGAATATGATTGTATAAATTAGTGAAATTTGTTCAGCGAGCTAGTAACACATGAAGTATTTGATATGAGTTTTGTTTTAGTTTACTGCAGTTTAAGCTTGAGAAGTGGTTGATTTAATTTGAAAGCATCAATAACATATTTGTTTATAACTTAAAATTAATTTTGACAGTTTAAAGTGATTTTTTTTATTGTTAAGTTTATCAAGTGAAACTTATTTTGAAAGTTTAAGTTTATAAAATTAACTTTATTTTCAAATTGTTTCATTGTAAAATTCAAAGTTGTATTTGTGTGCAGCTAGTGATAGAAAATCATGGATAGTGATAAACTCAATTTGCATTTTTTATAAATTTAAAGAGGGAAATAAATTAGTTGAATGGTGCATAAAGGTAGGTTTAATAGCTGATATGTATGCATACATTAAAGGTGGTTGTAATATGGTTTTGTGATATAGCAATGATATAAGTAACAGGTGTGTTTGTAGCATGTCAAAAGGAAGGCAAGAATGAGTAATATGTTAAGAAATCTGTGCATAAGAGTTCTTGGTGTGACAATAGTAGGTTATAAATTAGTGTTTGTCTATTAATGACTGTTATTTAGGTGAAAGAATGTTAGCATGGATTTATTATAATTCATTTGGATTTATCAAAGCAGACTGCTTGATTGGATGAGTTTTGGAGACAGGTGTGTTTAGAAATGTGTGTCAAGGTGAAATGATTGAGGGTATAAAAGTTGAGAATGATGAAACCAAGTTCAATAAGAGGAAATCAGGTAAAGATAAGCATATGGAAGGAAAGTGGGTGTTTGTAGGAACTGAAAGAGGATCAAATAAGTTTTTTTTAAGTGTTATTGAGAGCAAGCATAAGAATGCTCTGCAAGAAATTTTGAGTGAATGTATTCTTCTGGTTTCTTTTATAACAGACTGAAGGAAAGCATACAACTGTCAAATGAAGGTTTCATACACTTAACATTTAATCATAGTTTGATCCTTAAAGATTTTGGATGCAGATGCTCACACACATAATATCAAAAGCATCTTTTTGGCTATTTAGGGATCTTTTTGGGGTATGAATCATATACTATCATTTTAATTCATACCTTGCTGAGTATATATGAAGGAAACATCCTTCAAATAACATTGTTGAAAATTTTATATAGAGGCTATTAAACATATGTATTGTCTAATCAAAGCTGAAGCGCCTACAAGTCATAATTAAGTGACTTTTATTTCATAGTTTGAATACTTTATACAACAGCAATATTAATCAAAGTATATATTTAGTATTGATTTTAAATATTTGAGATTACATATATTCAGAATCGTAATGCTGGTTAATTAGAAACTTCAATTTACATAAAAATGTTTATCATTCACATTATTGATTTAACTTTATTGCCCAATTGTCTCAAGAGTAGTTTGCATAACACAGAAGTTTTTTAACGTGTGTGCCATTGCCCGGTTAATTAAAACCAGACTTTTATTTATAATATTTATTTACATTACTGATTCAGTTTCATTGCCCAATTATCTGAGTGATGTTTAAAGCGAAATCTATAAGATATTAATTTAGTTTATATTTGCTTTTAAATATATCTTTGTGAAATTAGTTTTTATTTATCAGTATTGCAGTACTTCTGTTGTAAGTAATTATAACAAAATAATTAAAATTTGAAACTTAAAAATAGCGAAGTTAGCAATATTCAAAATTAAAGTTTTATCAAAATCGGGATTTATAAAACCAGATATAGTGCAAAGTGACATACAGCAAGATAACTGTGCAGTGCTTAGCAAGGAAATTGGAAATCATGCAAAACCAATATTGACTCCTAGGATCTTATCAAAACCATATTCAAAAACATGAATTTTAATATTAACCTTAAACATAAACACAATCAATTTCATAAATTTCAAGATATATTTTTGTAAACAACCATAAAAGTAAAATTTATGATTGAAATAAAAAAATACTAAGAACTGTTCATGTTTTTTCACATTTAATTGAATTCATATAACCAGTTCTATAACTTCCTGTATTACATCATTTTCATGAACAAATGTAACATATTAACTTATTTATGAAGTGTTTGGTATATGATTGATTCATAAAAATATTTAAACCTAAAAGCAATGATTAATAACAAATTTTAAAGTATGCATATTTGTTTAAAGTATAAAATTGAGCATTGAGTAAATTTTTTAAGATGTTAACATTAAAAGAAAAAATTTCAAGAAGCTTTTTAAAGATATACTTACTTTCAAATAATCAAAGTATTGAAAGCAATGAAAAACTGGACCTAATAGCAATTTAGGAAGGACATATTTTACAGCTTGGGTAAAACCATGACCAGCACTCTAGAAAACAGGTTAATGTTAACTGGCATGAAAATATTAATTATTAAAATTTAAAAAGTATAAAAGTGTTGTGTACCTGAAGTGCATGTCTAATATTTGGTTGCTGCAATAATGATAAAAGCTTTTCTCTGCTTTCTGGCATTAATATGTCATGTGCATATTTATCATAAACATCAAATTCTTGATACTAAAAAATTTAAATATTAAATGTACATTATATATTCCAATAAAGGAATTATAAATGAAAAGTTAATTTAAAAATATATGAAGACTATAAGAAGTCCAAACTACATACAGTATTAATAACTATATCATGATTGAAAGTATGTACAAAAAAGCTATGAATAAAAAAATATTTATTAATTCATTTTAAAGATTATTTTGATTATTATGTAACACAAAAAATGATTGGATAATTTAACAACATAACTTTTAAATTACATTATATTAATTAATTTAATTGACAAATTCAATTATACTTCTGCAAGCTCTTCATAACACGCTCCAATTGAAGGATTGCGGTTTTCTTCTGCCATTTCTAAAGCATCTTCAAATGTTCCCAGTAATGTAACTGAGAAATCATAAATTTCTAGAATATTGCTGAATATTGCATCTAATTCCTAAAAATTATTAAAGAATAAGATGAAAATCAAATTCATTGTAATTACATCACGAATAAAAAAATATAAACACTTTACAGATATGATTAACAAATGATTACATATAATAATAAAAATTTCTATAAAGATTCATACAGGTTCTTAAAAAAATAAAAAAAAATTCCAAAAATTTTAAAGGAATTTTTTTAGAATTTTATTAAAATTTTTCTAGGAGGTAGTGACATTTATATGTTGAAAAAATATACTCATTACTACATCCCAAAATAGTCACAGTTTCCAATTATATTTTTAAATAATGATCAAGGAGGGCATTTGAAAAAGATTATGGAATATTTAAAATAGGTTTAAAATTAATGCTTTTGAAGTCATAAAATGAATCCATGTATACTATAGAAACAATTTCATTTAAAAATACTTTAAATTTAAATATTCTATAAAGTAGTGAATGTTTTTAGCTTTTAAATTTATGTATATATCCCTTTGCTATTAATTTTTGTGAATAGTAACAATTTTATTTATAGAATTTCTGTTAAAATAAACTTATTTGTACAAAACTGAAGACAAAAGATATAGGTACAATTATTGCTTACATATATAATGTTCCAATTTAAATATTTTTTATTTTTCAAATTATAACAAAATAACTGGTTTCAATTTTATTATACAATCAATCGAAAATTATATAATCTTATTTCGCTTATATTTAATTATTCCATAGACTTACATTTTGATACATTACCAAGATTCAAAGAATCATTTTTCCTTGAAACTCTACTTGAATACATGAGTTTACTTTACAATCATTGATAATTTGTTAGCTCTTTTAATTTCTTGACATAACTTAAAGATAGTTCAACACATTAATATAATTCATATTTTTAACATTTTTATCCTCTTAAGTTATTTAATTTCCCTGAACAGCTTTAAATTTTCCTAATAGTTTATTACATATTTTTTTCTGTTTTTGTTAATCTAAACAAAAATATACTTGCTGGCACAACAGCAGTGAAACAAAATAAAATTTTGCTAATTAAGAAACTTATGTATCTTGTCTTGAATTTGATATCAGTGTCATATTTGGGCAATAGATTTACTGCTTTTTAAATTTTCTACCACCAAGTAAATTTTTTTTAGCAAATACAACTTAAGAAAGAATGATCATAAGTCTAATTACTGGGTTTGTCCAATTACTGGATTTCCAATAATCAATTTATTTTCAAAATTAACATTCATGTTAAATAACTTTTTTTTATTTTATCTTAAAAAAAAACTGTTATTAATCAAATATGCATATAATTATGTATTTGCAACATTTTTCAATTATATTTGTACACAATAGAAATTATTGCAAAAATAAGAATATTTTTATTTAAGTTGGAATTATATTTAACAATTACTTAAAAAGCCTTCAATGAATTTAGAGTTATAACAAATAAAATTTTTTCTTGGTTTAAATAACCAATATTCTTTATGTTACTGGATTATATACTGAATAATGGGTAATTTTAGAATTTTTAAGCATTTTCAATAGATTTTTATTTATTAATTTATTGAGTATTTCAAGATGCACAAATACAATTACATTAAGTTCCCAAGGTGACTTTTTTCCAAATTATTCAATAAAACCAATTTCAAATATATATTTTAAACTTTTTTATTTCATTAATCATTTAATAGATTTTCATATTTTTTAGTTATTTATAGAAACAAAAATTAATTATATCACATTATATAATATAAATATATATATATATATATATATTTATATATAGCTTTTCCAGACTCTATTGATCATTGAAAATCACTTTCCACCAGGCTTATTAAATATTTAATTTCATTGCGAAGCAATTTCATTAATTTATTCCAAATTACTGAAATTACAAGAGATTTTCACCGATATGGAAACTAAGAAATTTTATTTAACTAAGAAATTTTATATTTAAACATTTTATACAATAAAAAGAAAACAGAAACAAATAGAAAAAGAATTAATTAAAAATCACCCGTCTGATTGCACAACATGACAATCTTGTATAGATGATTACTTCAATCCACACACATAAATCAGAATACTACATCTGGTCCTGATTAAATGAACTACAGTGGTTAAACTAGATCTTTATTTCAGCCAACAGTTATGAATACAACAATTTAATGTCGATTGTGGCAACAGCTAGTGGTAACATTAAGAGCTAATACTCAATTAGGTTTTCTGATAATTTCATTGGAAAGTTTAAAACAGCAAAACAAATTATATTTTCCAACAAAAAATAAATACATTAAGGTAAGTAAAAATTCCAGGAGTAATTCATAATTTTTTAAAAAGTCAAGTTAAATTTCCAGGAGTTACAAGTGCTCTTAAATTTTTTATTTTTTTTATTTCCATAGTTTCAAGGAATTTCCAGTTCATTTGTTTAATTACAGAGTTCACACTACTTTTAATAAGTTATATTTAGTTTATTTGATAGTAAATAAGAGTTAATTATTCATAGAATTAAAATACTTTTCTATACAATTCTGAAACTAATGATTTAAATTCTTCTACAAAGCTACAAAATTCTTTTGAAAAAATGTTATATACTAGAATGTTAGATGTATTAGACATTTATAAAAGAAGCTTTTGCATTGGGCTTAAATAATTGTATTCATGATTTAAAGTAATTCAAAGGTGACATGAAAAAATTCTTAATGTGAAATATTTCTCCTGTCATATATATAGTAAATTTTTTCAATAATTTCACTACAACTAAAACAAAAAATAATCTGCAATTTAAATAAATTTATCCACCTATTACATTGTTTACTCTTTTTTAGATTTAAACATCAAAAATTAATAAATCTTTTTAGTGTCTATCACTAAAAATTTTAAAAATAAAATGGGAAATTTATAAAATTAACAATATTTCATAAATATTTAAAAACAGAAGTTAAAAATTTTTAAGAATTATTTATTATTTCTTAAAAGTGAAAATTCTAAATTTCAAAGGTCTCACGAAAAATAATTTCCAGCAATTTCAAGAGCAGTAAACAATTTACTGCATAATGATCCTTTTTCTAAATTCAGAGTAAAATAGAGCAAATCATAACTTTTAGCCAAATTCCAGGCATGTACTATTATTGAATATCATGGTATGAAACAGAAAAATATTTAAAAACTTTGCAAGATGTCTTTGAAAGCAACTGTATAACAAACCAAAAGTTTGGAAATTAAAATCGTACACTTGACTACTTAAATAAACATTTTTCTCATCAAATATTGAATAATCTCTTGGAATCTCCAAATAAAAAACTAAGTTTTTTTCAAGCCTGGCTTTTGTGTTGAGATTATATTATATATATATACACATATATATAAACTTCAAAAAGTTTCTTTGGAATTTTGAATGGATTTGTAGCTTACTACTTCTAAATTTACAATTTATATATATAATTTTCTATTAATATTTTCATATACTGGATTTATTATTTACAGTAATGTTTAAGGAGCAATAATGCATAGTTTTGTCTATATCATCAACATATTACATAAAAACTCTTTTTCATCTCAAATTATTTTTATTCTCAAATATTTGGACCTTTAGCACTTTCCATGGTATTACTACAAATCCACTGATTTATGATTTCATAACTGAAATAATTTGTACTTATTTCTATGCAACTTTATTACACATAGGATAGAACATGAAAATTAAGAACTCAAGGAAATATTAACAGAAAAATTTCAGCAAAGTAACAGAGAGAAAAATTTTCATACTTGCAATGATTAATATTTATTTTCCAATAAATAAAACAAATGTTAACTAAAAAATGCTCTAGTATTATAAAAAAAGTAGAAAATATGATTGCACAAATGCTTACTTTACTTTTATCCAAAATTCGAACAAAAGGTTCTCTGAAAACTTTAATGATCATGTTTAAATGACGAATATATTGCTTTTCTTCATGAATGAGATCCTTAACTACTTCATCATAGGTAAGAGATGTCCTTCTAGTTGGTTCTTCTTCAATATTTAAGGCAACATCTTCATCTTGATAAAACATATCCATAAGAACCTAAAATTGTACATGTATAAATAGACAACGGAAGGAAACTTCTTCAATTTACATTAACACAAGTCAAAAGGACAAATTTAGTCTAAACATTAGAATTTTAAAAGCTTAGGTGTATGCTGGTCGCCACTGAAAACTAATTATCTATAAATTGAAATGATCTTATAACATTAATTAATCACTTTATAATATTCAATCCATAAAAAAGATAATTCAATGTATATGAGAATTAGATAAGCATATTAAAATCACTTATCAACAGAAAAAATGCCACAGAATCATAAAAAATTCATTAGAAAATTATGAATTCATTTTTTATTAGAACTAAAAAATTAGATATTCTAGATTGAAAATTTATTTTTTTCCTGCACAATAAATTGTAATTATAAACCAAAATGCATATTTTCAACAAATGTAAGAGATTGCATTCCAAGACTGCTTAAAAATATATTGGATATAGTTCTCATTTAAGTTATAGAGCCAAATTTAAACACAAATTTTATATAGACACATACATTGTGGTGAAATTCTTTGTTAATTCATAATGTTTAAAACCATAAATATTGGCAATATAAAAGAATAGATTTTTTCATAAGTGTCAATTATATTTATCTTGCAACTTTTTATATTTAAAAAAGCCAATTTTCAAATACAGTTCAATTTTAATAAATCAAAAAATTTCAATTTTAGTTATTCAATCAATATTTTGTTTTAAATCATTACAATTTTGGAGAACAAATAAACTTCTTAGTAACAAATATATAGTTAATATTTCAAATTAAAAAAAATTTTAATGAAAATAAAATTGTGATATATCTAAGATTCATCAAAATGATGTTACTAATTTTGGCTGCCATTTCTACTATTAAAATAAAAAATTACCAAAATGTTAATTAGAATAAATAAATTATTAATTGGTATAAAAATTTATTAAATACAAAAATTACATTTTTATGGAAAAGAAAAAATTATATATACCACTATTGAAAAATTGGAATACAATCAAATAGAGAACTCACTTTCGTAACACAGATTTATGCTTTTAACCAAAATTACAAATATTCAATGTATTCTGCATAAATAAATCACAAACTTTTGAAAAACTTGAGAAACTTTAAGTATTTCATATAGTTATTTTTATTATATACAGGAAAATTTAGCAACAAAATTATAAGCATTCACATTCTTTACAAAAATTAGATGAACTATTGCATAACAATATTCTACAAACTTAATTCTTGTAATTATAAATATTCAAGGATTATTTTAAAGTTAAAACTAAAGAAATACTTTAGATTTTTAATTTTTTTACTATCAATAAAATAATAATCAATGTGTTTCAATAAAATAAATTTAAAAAAAAATAACATTTTCAACTTCATATGAAATGATACAATATTTTACAAGAATTTTTATAATTCATAAAATATTATTTCATTATTCACCTTTATATTTCATTAAATAAAGACACTATATTGTTTGAAATTTTTAAGTTTTAATAAAATTTCTCTCCATCTTATTTTTAAACTTGAAATTTTTTTAAAAATTAAGTTCTACATTAATTTCACAGCCATTTGTTTTCAAGACTAAGTAATAAAGAGGGAAAGAGTTTTTATGTTTGCATGTACAACCGACTATAATATTAGCAGCATAATTTAGTTAATTAACATAAGATATAGTTGCAAAATTAAATATATATACATATTACATGAGATGTGAAATTTTAAAATAATTTTCAATTGGATAGTATTTTTTAATGTTTTAAGCAAAAATTAATTGCATAAGAAACTATGAATGTAATGTATAAAATTTAAGAGTTTTTATTTTTCTTTAATGTCAAACGGGGAATAATTTGCATTAGTAATAAAATTGAGTAAAAGCATACTTTTTGCAAAAATTAGAAATATCCTTCATTATTTTAAAATCTGATGTTACAAAGTATAATTTAAAAAAATCTCAATTCTTGCATCTAAAATTAGTAAATAAAAAAGGGGTTACTTAAAAAATAATAAAGGAATTAGAAGTTAAAACTTGGAAAATTACTAAGTTTTGGGTATAGAATCCAATTAAATAGTATAACCAAGGTCAATGTGTTTACAAGTAATCTGCCTACATGAATTATTTAAAATAAAAATTGCATGTAGGCAGTAACTATTTAAAATATAAATTGCGAGTGAAAAGGGTAGAAATTGGATCGCAAGCAAAAACTGCTCACTGGCTCTACAAATGTCATATATAAGATCTCCAAGTTATGCAAAAACTTTTGGACACCAGGCATTAAGAGTAAACAAAGATGCTCAAGGGTTACATCTTTGGAAGAGCACAAAGTGTCTTTAAATGCATAGGGTTTGGTTTGTTTGTCGCTCAACTGTCATTTTTTTGCACACGAGGGCTAATTAGACCTTGACCTATGGTTAAATGCATGGGGAATAAATAGTAATGACAGCTAACCAGCTACCTCAAGACCTAGCAACTTTATCTGAAATTATAAAATTGAGATAAATAATCAAGAGACAATTAGGGAAGAAGAACCTTTATAAATGAAGACTATGTTTTATAAAAAGATTTAGCTGATAAAGCAATTCAAAAGGATCTTTTAACTGAAAAGAATTTAGAAGATCTTATCTTGAAAATATCATAAGAAAGTAATCATTTTGACGAACATTTTTTATGATGAGGAATTGTGTTGGTCAAATGTACTCACTCTATATAGAGATAACATAATAATATATGAATATACAATTTGCTTGAGAGGTGTAAGTCTCACTAAGATCCACACATTCTTCTCGGTATTATCTAAAGAATATTCTTCTCAAGCACTACAGTAAGTTGCCCCCACACAACCAAGGTTATCTCCGTTACTTTATATCATCGTGATCTACCTGAATCTTGATCTACTTGATGTTATATTTCTCCATCAACTAGCCCCAGATCATTTAAATACTTTTCCAATCTATCCAGCTAGTTCTCAGTTTCACTCTGGAGGTTTTGTTTCTCTCTGGAGTTAGGAAAGTTGATAATTTGAACCATATTTCCACAGCATCAAAATGCATGTTCTAGTCACCTTATTTAGGAAGCCTTGATCACTTACTATGTTACATTCTCCGTATTTTCACTGACTCACGGTAACATATTATTCCCCAGTTTCCATCTCTTTTCTTACTACAGCATCTTCTCTTATCTTCAAATGTCATCAGTTTCTTATCTACTTTGTTAATTACCTAACATTTGCTGCCATATAAAACAATCGGACCAACTAGAGTATTTTGTAACTGTAGTTTAATTTTGCTACTCATGTATTTCAATTTAAACTGATTTTATACAATCCATGATACCTGTTAACCCTTTTATCATTATTTTATATCAGAGCAATTGAAAAATACTCTCACCCTGTTTTAACCACAAAGATTTCCATCCTTTAATCATAAGGTTTGTTTGTCGCTTAATGGTTCTTTTTTACACAAGAGGGCTAATTAGACAGGAACCTACAGCTTAAAGTGGATTCTGAACAATAAGATCCAAGGTGGGATTCTAAACCATGAATTGCTGAACCAAAGGTCAGAGTGCTAACCATTCTCAGCAACCAGCTTGCCTCCTTAATCACATGGTTGACTAATAGGATGTTCTAGGAAGAACTTTTACGAGTCAATACATTCCTCTCAGAACTAACCAGAAGTTAAAATGAGTACTTGCTACTCATTTTACCAAAAAAGTTGTTGATCAATAGTTTTATTAGCAATGAAAGTTAGCAATAACACTAGTTTAACTGTATAAGGTGGTCATTATTTTATAAATTAAAACAATAAAAAGAGCAATAAAAACAAGAAAATAAAAAACCTCATGTAAACTATCTTATTTTGGTCAATTACATAACTCTATATTAAACTTCTGAAAGAATTTTTCTGTTACCATTTCTCGGCTTACAAAGTTTTGCTACCAAATTTTATTTGATTCAATTCATTTTTTGTTGATATCTCACTTTCTAAGAATGTAGCTTTAATTTTGGATACTAGTATAATATCGAAAATAGATATAAAACAGCAATGTCTACAGTGCGTATATTTTTACATCTATTAGATTTAACTACCATTAACTCACTTTATCAGCACACATTGCAACTTTAATGTCTTGGCATGTAATTTCCACATGTCGAATATTTTTAACATAGTTTCCAGCCAACTGAAAGATAAAATCATTATAATGTATAAAATAAATTAAGTGGATAAAAATAAAATAAGAAAATTAATCTTTAATCCAAAGATATTATATATGGACAACTACATTCACCACATATTTTAAAACACAAAGTATACCTTTTTTATTATATATCTTTATTTCAAAATATCAAAGCAAATTAAAATCCCTTTTATTAATTCTAAGTAAAACATTAAAAACAAGAATCACTCTAAATTTAATGACTCCATAAACACTTAGTAGCCTTTTTTACTTGTTAATGTTAGAAAATATTGAGTAATATAAGGAAATATTTCCCAAAAATTCAATATTAATAAAATGTTATAATAGTAAGATGTTACCTAATTTAAAGTTTATTTTTGTCAGTTAAATTTAAAGGAAAACAAATTTTTATTTACTTAGCATAAATTACGTTCTTACTATTTAAAAGTTTCAGTTTATGAAAAACAATAAAATTTCCTATGAAATTTGATAAATTTCTTTTGTGAAAGAATTGGATTTTTTTAATATTTAATAAAATTATAAGATGCTTTTGCAAATCAGAAAAGTTTTATAATTTTGGATGTAGATGGTTCTCTCTGAATAAACTAAATTTAAGGGTTGTAAAATTGTATAGGGAAGATTTACAGAAGAGAAAGAAAGTTCAATAGAATTACTTATTAGTGATAAACATTCTAAAAATTCTTGAGATTAAAGCTTTTAAGCCAATAAACAATTTTACAATTGATGGTAAAATTATCATTAAAAATTAATCATTTTGTAAGTGGTAATTCTCAAAACTGAAAAGAATAAATCATACACTTAAAAGAGAAAGGAACATCAGAAATCATCAATTCCACAAAATATTTCATATAACTTAGAGCTATTTCACTTGTTTAAACATATAATGTACAGAAACTAGATATTTAATTTAGTCTGTTGCTTAAATGTTAACACTGCATATCTCAATAAATAAAAATCAACAGTTACATATTTGACTGATTTTGATTAAGATTCTAAATGTTTCCTATGTCTAGGTCTCACAGAAGCTTATTAATAATAAACCTGGAAGTTTTTCACTAAGCAATCTTATAAAATATTTTGTGAATTTCAATTGATTTCTTTAAAATTTTAATGACACAGTTATAAAACATATATGAACATTTTTTCACAATTACACAGAATTACACTGTTTCTGTGTACGATTGAATATTATTCACTCATACACAAACATTTGGATTTTTTTTATCATAATTTTACACAGTGGTAAACATCCCTTCCATTTAACATTTGATAATTTCCAAGATAAAATAACTATAGTCGAATAAAACTTAATATACTAGTCTTCTTTCCTTTTATTGTTTTAAACAAAATTGAAAATTATTAATAAGGGAAAACTATTTCAACTTAATTTTTAATCAAACATCCAAATAATCAAAATTATAACATAGTTAGAATATAAAAATTATTTCAGAAATATAAAATATAATGTATAATTTAATTTATCAGGGTTCGTACAGATTTCCAAAAATCAAATTCCAGGAGTCAAATCACAAATTTCCAGGAGGTATCGACATTCACGTTAAATAAATTTTTATTTTAAAAATTGTTTTTAACCAAATATGCATTTAATATTACATGCAATTTTTTCAATCATTTCTGTAAATAATAAAAATAATTAAAAAAATTAATGATACTATTTTTTATTTCAGTTATAATTATTAATGATTTTTTTCAAAAGCCTTCAATGAATTTACAGCTATAACAGAAAATTTTTTATCTAAATAATCAGCATTCTATATAATACTGGATTATACACTGTATAAAATAATGATTAATTTTAGAGTTTTTAAACATTTTCAATAGAATTAGATAGCAAAGATTCTTTTAAAAACTTTTCAACAATGCATGAAAATCTCCAGAAATAATTGGCAACATTGGTTTATCAGTTTGATAAAGTATGAGAAAAGGTTCTATTTCCCTAGCAATAAACATAAAAAAATTGCATTTAGCAGTAAAAAGTACATCTTTTGTACATTTCTGCACAAAATCAAAAGTTTTGGTACCAGGATTAGGAAAATTTTTGTTTAGAACACAAATGAGATATATGTTTTAAAATAAGTAACATTCTGTTGAAAACACTTTTATTTTCTAACCATCGATGATTGCAAAACTTGAAAGAAAATTTTAGGCCTGGGTCAAGACTATCAAAGTCATCCTTAAATAGTTTGTAAACTGCACTTGCTATTACCTCAACTTCTAGAAATAAGGAACATCCATGGCTGTAAGCGTTGTGTAGACTGTGTAGGCTGCAGCTTTCGACATTTACAATATTTGAACAATGTTCACTTTTTAAAAAATCAGTCATTTCAGTCAAAACAGACCAAGTCCCATTTGGGCCATCTATTGATGACTGGAGTAATCCAGTTGCTCTAAATTCTAAGCACTTCTCATTCACTTTTTTCAAACAAAATATTTCCAGTTGAATGATCTAAAAATCAGATGAGCAATATCATGTTTTAACAGTATCATTATCCCAAAAATCTTACATGGCAGTTCAATTGTTTTGTCTGCAGATGATTATTTACGCTTTCATCAAAGAGAAGCACATGATAAGAAACATTCTTAACATTTTCTTTCAATAAGTTGGGAAAATAAGGAGCAATTCCAAAAACTGTTAAATAAACACTTTTTCAGCACATTGAATCACTTTGCAATTGCACTGTCTGGAAACATTGCTTGAAAGAGACAATTTATATTGTTACAATAACTGTAGCTGAATTCAATGTTTAAAACTTTAAGGATCCATAGAATTTAAGTCTCTAAAATTTCTTTTGAAGAAACAAATGAATCTAAAATTTCATAGCATGCTTTAGGTTCACATTCTTTAACAAGATCAGCAGAAGTGAAAAAATCTTTTAAATGAGTAAATTTTTTAGCAGGAATAGCTTGTTCTAATAAATATATATGCTTTTTCCTTTTCACATGGGATTTAATTGCGGGTTCACTCATATTTTAAATACAGAATTCTTTCTTGCAAAAACAGACAATGGGAATTTGTTTTTTCTGAGCCACGCAAAAGCCAATCTTTGTATGGCTTTTCCAGACTCCACTGGTCATTAAAAAGACACTTTCTACAAGGCATATTAAATAATTTTTTATTTTAGTCTTTATTTCATTAATAAACAATTTTATCCAGATTGAATTAAATTATATGCAATTTTCATCAAGGGAGACATGGAAAGTATGCTTTAACTCAAACATTTTATAAATATTAATATTCAAAGAATTTTATACAAAATAAGGAATACAGCAGCAAATAGGAAAAGAATCAATTAAAATCGCCTGTCTTAATTGCAAAACACATTGACTTTTTTGTTTGGTGATTACTTCATTTCATTTTACATAAATATAAATACTACTAAACCCAAATATCATGAAATTATTGTAGCTGAACTAGATCTTGAAACTGTTAATACAAATCAACAGATAAGAATACAAAAAATTTAATATTGATCGTGCCACCACCTAGTGGCATTATTAAAAACTAATTTAAATTAAGTTTTTTGACAATTTTATTGAAAATTTTGAAACATTAAAACAAAAAATAATACGATTTTCTAGAAAAAAAATGTATGAAGGTAAGAAAAAATTCCAGGAGTAATTCACGATTTTCAAAGAGTCAAGTCAAAATTCTAGGAGTTGTGCGAACCCTGATTTATACATTATCGGGAAATTGGGAGAAATGATGAAAAATCAGGAGTTTCCTGATAAAATCAGTAGAGCTGGCAGCTATGATATTGAAACAAATGTACACAATATTTCTTATTATATAAATGCTAATAAAACAAAAGCAAAAACTTAAATATTTCCTTATCGATTTAACATGGTCTTTTAAAATTTGCAATATCAACATTTATTTACTTTCATTGATACAAATAAAGTAAACATGCATTTTAAGCATAAAATAAATTCATCATTAAAAATAAAACAAAAAAATTAATTAATATATAGTTTATGTCTTTTAAAAATAATTTGGTTTGTCAGTCAGTCGTTTTTTGAACTCAACAATTAATTAGACCAGAACTTAAAGTTTAAAGTGAATTCTGAACCACTACAATAATTCAATCCCAACAAGGGATTCAAACTTGTGAACTGTTGAAACAAAGATAAGAATACTAACCATTTGGCTGACAGCTTTATTAAAAATAATTTTGTTTAATACTAGTCCCATTTAAAATACTATTATAATATACTAAAATGATTATATCAATAAAATCTACCATTATAATTTATTATTAGATTATCAATTCTATATAAATTAGCACTTCAGGAAAACATATTAATATTTTGACTCAAGAACTCTGAAAAACATTTATACACAAGTTCGTTTTATATTCAACAGTCACTTTTTGCACATGAGGGCTAATTAGACTAGAACCTATGGTAGTGGAATTTTGAACTACTACAAACATCTATGCCCAAGGTGGAAGTTGAACCCACAAACTGATGAACTGAAGGCAAGAGTGTAAATCATTCAGTTGCCAGCACTGCATATTTGTACACATATGTTTATTAAATAAATACAAGAAAATATATGTGAATTTACTTGATTTTTCAGATAGATTTTTTTTTCAAAAAATTAAAATTAACTTTTTATATTTCCATAGACATGAAAACTCAATCCAAATGTAAAATTCAACCATAAAATCAAAAGTACTTATTTCAACAATAAAAATGTATCTTTGGTGAAATTACATTTATTTTTACAAAACAATTTGATGGAAATTGAAAGAAAAAAATTAATTAGAATCTTTTTATTGCTTTCAGGTCATAGAAAACATTAAAAGGTTTTTCACAAATAAATTAATCAATAATAAACTTGTAAGCCAATAGTAGATGAAAAATTTTAACAGAATTTTCTATCCATTGCAGGGTTTGTACAAGTTTCCAAGAATCCAAGTCTAAGAGTTTTCCCTGAGTTAAAGCAACATTATTCACAAGTTTTATTTTATTTCAAAAATTTTTGTTAAGCAAATATGCATATAATTATGTATTTGCAACATTTTTAAATTATATTTGTAAACAATAGAAATTATTGCAAAAATTAATAAGAATATTTTTATTTAAGTTGGAATTATATTTGACAGTTACTTCAAAAGCCATCAATGAATTTAGAGCAAAAACAAATAATTTTTTTGTTTAAATAATCAATATTCTTTATATTACTGGACTATATATTGAATAATGGGTAATTTTAGAATTTTTAAGCATCTTCAATAGATTTCTATTTATTAATTTATTGAGTATTTCAAGATGTACAAATACTATTATTAGATAAAGTTCCCATGGTGACTTTTTTCTAAATTATTCAATAAAACCAATTTCAAATACATATATTCTAAACTTTATTTTATTATTCATTTAATAGATTTTCATATTTCTTGGTTATTTTTAAACCAAAAATTACATATACACATATACATATATACATATATACATATATATATATATATATATATATATATATATATATATATATATATATATATATATGGCTTTTCCAAAGTCTATTGGTCATTGAAAATCACTTTCCACCAGGCACATTAAATAATTAACTTTATTAATTTATTCTGATTTACTAAAATTACAAGCAATTTTCACCAAGGAAAATATGGAAAGTATATTTTAACTAAGAAATTTTATATTTATATATGTTTATTCAGTGAATTTTATACAATATAAAGAAAATAGAATAAGAATTAATTAAAAATTGTCTGTCTGATTGCACAACACGACAATCCTGTATATAGATGATTACTTCACTTCACACACATAAATCAAAATACTACATCTGGTCCTGATTAAACTTGATTATCATGAAATTACTGTAGCTGAATTGGATCTTTATTTTAGTCAATAGTTATAAATACAACAATCTAATTTTGAACATGCCACTACCTAATGGCAACATTAAAAATTTTAAAATATGAAAAAACTTGAAAAAAATTACTTTTTAAACAAAAAATAAATGTAACAAGGTAAATGAAAATTTCAAGAGTAACTTACGATTTTCAAGGAATAAAGTCAAAATTCCAGTAGTTTCAAGGACCCTTAATTTTTTTTTTAAGTCAAGTTCTTAAGGAATTGTAGGAAACTTGCCATAGAAGATTTTGTAAGCTCTTACAAAATCTCTACAACAGCACATGTAATATGGTCATAAGCACCAATTATTTAACAATTAAAAAAAAAATCCAACTGAAAAATAAGAATATGGTATTCATTCTGTTTGGAGAAAAAAGCAGTATATTTTAAATGCTAGAAAAACAGTATTACAAGAACAATGAGTTTCAAAAGAAAAATGCAACTTTATCACATCAAAATATATAATTTTTTTTTTTTTTTTGTAATTTTACCAAGCAAACAAAATTTAATTGTATGATAGAACTTTCAAGAGCTATTATAATAAAGTTAATAATGTGTGCAAATTTTTATATACTAAAAATTAGAAGTTTTTGGTATATGTAGCATCACAAAGTGAAATAGATGAATAACACCCATAAAGTGGAATCTGCAAATACTTAACTAAAAATCTAAATAGTCTATACACTGTGATATTTACTTACAATGTGCATACGTATAGTTAAAAATGGATAAAATAACTTTATTACATAATTTGGTTTGTTTGTTGCTCAACGGTCATTTTTTGCACATGAGGGCTCACTTTATTACATAAAAATGAAAATATTTAACAATTATAAAACTACAACACCAATAGATTGTAATTTCACAATTATCAATATAAAAATTATTTTTTGCCAATATTAATTAAAAAAATTGCTTTGTAAAATTTATCAAATTACTAATAGAGAAATAAATTAAAACATTTACATCAGAAAGTTAACACAGGTATTGGGAATCAATTACTTAAAATAATGGAGGGAAGATTTGATTTTTTTCATTTTTGAAAAGAGTTAATATCTAAAAGAAAGAAGGAATTTACGGAAATGCAGATTAAAAATAATATAGGGACTGGAAAGCAATATCATTTCTATGCAAGTCAACATTTAATTGTCATTTGTCCAATCATATTAATTTATGAAATCATCTACTTTCATTTTTGTGTAAGTGCAGCTGAGCTTTTCAGTTTCTAATTTTGTCTGCTGGTTAATTTCAAAATAATTTAATATTAAACTCTTCTGTAATTTGGGATGATATGGTGAGTCAAATACCAGAAAAGCAAATATAGCATTGTAAGTTTTATGAATTTTTAAAAGGGTTATGCAACAGTTTTTTTTTTCAAAAACATTTACAATGTTTATCTAAGTACATTGGTGCTTGATAATGCAAAGATAGTTTTTCAAGTTCAGATCTGATAATTTTATTCTCTGACTTCTATCAATCAGAAAAAGTAACATTAGACAATGACAAGCTAAGGCAGAACTGAAAGTAAATCTACATTAAATAATCGAGGAACTGTCAAACATTTTAACCAACCTTGTTTGACTATCCAAAAACATTTACAGCAGATTGGAAAAATAAGAAAAGTAGACACTTGGTCCTTCATAAATTGCCTGAATAGCACAAATATTACTGATCCCTCTCATATAACATACTGCTTCAATGGCTTCCATAAGGAACAATATTTTAATCATTAGATCACTGGAGGCAAAAATGGGTTCTATATGATAATCCAAAATGTAAAAAGAAGTGGCTCTCTACATATAAATTGTCATTAAGTATTGCCGGAGTATTCCCCGAACTGTTCACTTTGAAGTGCTGAAACCTGGAGAAACAGTTGATGCAGACCTTTATTGTGAATAATTGGATCGAGCAAACCTATCTTTAATCAAAAAGTATATGATGAATATCAAGAGAAAGGTCATCATTCTGCAACACAACAATGCAAGACCACACTGTGTAAAGCAAACACTGGTAAAAAATTAATTGGGATGAGGGGTACTCTCACCCACCATAATCAATTGATATTGCACTCCTAATATTTCCATTCATTTCAATCCCTACAACATTTTTTAAATGGCAAAAAATTTAAAAATTTGGATGCTGTTCAAAATATTATCAAGTTATTTTACTTGCAAAAGAAAAAAAAATTTTTTTTTATCAGTCTAGGATTGAAAATTGTATTAGATGGCAAAAAGTTATTGGTTACAAGAGCCATATTATTGATTAAAAATAAAGACTAATTAAAAATTTATTCATTTGAATTTCATATAAGAAAGCAGCATTACTTTGTTGTCTCCCTAACACTTTTACAGTATATGAATAGATTTCATAGTAAAAATAAGAAAAAATCTTTTATATTTTGATTAAAATAACAACACTTTAATATCAATAATTAATACATTGCAAAATTATCCCATTAAAATTTCTTAAAGGCATTTTAGATGTTTTTCATAAAAATTTTCAATTGACAATAATAGGAAAGATAGTTTTATTTAACATAAAATTCTTCAAAATAGTTTAGGGAGTTTGGATAGATAATATATACATAGCTAATCAATTTGTTTGGAAATATTGAAATAGAAAATGCTTATAGGTGATTTATAATCAAAGAAAAAAATCTAGTTACTATTTTAATAATTGCTTATGCTACATATTTTAATTAAAATATAATTTCTATCTAAGTTAATATATGCAGCATTAGAAATTATTTTTAAAATTATAAATAATACTTAAAAAAATCTAAATAGGCATTTCACCTTATAATTTCATTTAACAAAAGCAAAAAAAAACTAATGAAATATCCCATAAAATATTTCTAAAACATACCTTGAGAATATCCGCAGATATGTATTCTAGGACAGCAACAATATATTGAGTTACTTGAATATCTACTTTATAACCCAAAATTTCCTGAAATAATTCATTATATAAGTAATATTTATAATATTTAATTTCATGTAACTTAACAATAATCAAAAGACAAATTTCTGAATACAGTGATCCCTCGTTTTGCGCCATTAATATGGGCCAGAACCTTCCGCAAAAGCTGGAAAACCATGAAGATGGATTTGCCCCAAGGCCCCCACTTTTCAATTCTTTTATTAAGATTGTTATCTAAAAATTATAACTGATTTTTGCATCATATGCCTATTTTGCTCATCTTTAAAGAATAAGCTTCCAAATTGCTTATTTTTATATTCTATTATGTTCTTAATAACAAAAAATAAAGTATGTTTAAATTTTTTAATAATATATTCTTGGGCTCAATTCTACATGTTCAAATTTGCCGAATAACAAGATTTGGTTTGTTGCTATTTAATGGGACTAATTAGACCAGAAATCAGTTTTAACATATTTAGAACTATTGCTAACATCTAACACCTTGAGTGAAAATCGAGTCTACGAACTGATGAACTGAAGACCAGGATATCAAATAACTAGCTCTCTGCAATAGTAACATCTACATATAATAACTGCATGAAAGTTAATAGTGGTTTTTGTTAATTACTCTACAGTCACTTTTTTATACATGTGGATTAATTTGACAAGGGCTTACAACTTAAAAAGTTGATCACAAACTACTACAAACAAACATTTAAAGTTGAGAATTAAATGAATGATTGGTCTGAAAAAAGCCTCAAATCATTTAACAACCAATTTGGGTTAATAATTCTAAGAGCTGTAGCTAGCAATTCTTATATTTGATATAGAAAATAAATTTTAATTTGAAAAATGATGTCAAACAAAGTTAGAATTCTAATATATTAAGTTAAATTGTTGGTTAGACGTTTTAAGCAAATTGTAAGTATAAAACTTTAAAGAATCATTGGCTATTATTAAGTATATGTATTTGAAATACATGTATTCTTTCTTCATTACTCTATATAGTTTTTTAAAATACTTCTAATATTTTTGTACTTATTTGGATAAAAAACAAATCAAATTAATTAATATTTAGTATGAATCATAAAAGATTTTTTTCAACTATTTTTAACTTTGAATTCAAATAAAGTTCCCAAACATTGTGCAACTGTTTGAGAAATATTTAATAATTATACATTAGGAAAAGTAATGAATGTATAAACTAATTTAAACAGAAAAATATTACAAGAACATATTTTATACATAAAATAATTAAAATAGACTTAAATATAGATGCAGTGTGAAATTATAAAAAGTTTATTTTGAAAATTTTTCAAACTACAAAGTATTTTTTGAAAATAAATTAGATGAAAAAAACATTCTTTTGCATTAAATTATTATTGCTATAAAATTTAATTAAGGAAAGAGAATTACAAATTTTAATGTAACAAATTATGCAGCATTTAAATCTTTCAAAGTTGTATGATCGAAAAATATATTAAAAATAAGAACAAATTTACTTTTTGCAGAAGAGGATGGATTTTCTCTACAGGCAAAACAAGTGGGGATTTTTTCTTCCCTTTCTCAATTGCACTCTGAGCATCACCAATAGCCCATTTATCAATAGGATGTGGAAAGGTTTTCTGTACACGTTCTTCAACATCTTGAACAGTATGGGGTTGGGCAGCACAGAGCATTCCTAAGAGACGGAATATTAAGGTCTCCACATATCGTAATGCATCCTCTTTAGCATTAAGAGAAGGATGTACTTGAAATCGAACCTAAAAAGAAATATAGAAAATTATCTTTAAATAATAACATTTTAAAATCATTTAAATAAAGATGTTAAAACATTCTTATAAACATCTGATATTAAAGAGATCAATATTTATGATTTAAAATTATATCAAAATTAAAAAGAAATTTGGTTTAAACAAATAACAAAAATTAAACAATAAGATGGACTTAGTCCCACAAGGATTACTATTAGACATTTTTTCTTGAATTTTAAGATTTAATTAAAAAATTGCCTTAAAAGATACTTCAAAATATTAAAATAGAATTTGGAAAACTTATCAATTTGGTAAATAATTTTAATTTGTAGCTTTGCAATTGCAGGCAAGAAATGTTAAATTTTTTTGCTCAGAATCTAATGTAATATGGATTTTGAACAACTAAAAATGTTTAAACCAAGGACAACCTCCATCCCAAATGTAAGGAAAAAGTGGAAACAGAAAAGCAAATTTACAGTTATCTCAAAATTTTTCCCCTGATCGCTTTATTTTAAACAGAGAAACAACATAAATAGAGAAAATACTAAATAATCTATTAATAATTAGATGCATAAATTAATGAATATTATATAACTATGAAAATTACAATATTTGGTTGATTCCAATATTCTTAACTCCTTATTGAATATTATAATGTAGTTAATAATTATAGTAACAAACATATCAATTACTACTCAAATTTATAAATTATTTCCCTAAATTAATTTTAAATTAAAAGCTTAATATGAATCTTTAACATTAACAAAAAATTTCAATTAAAAGTTTTATCTTAAAAATTTAATATTTCAAAAAATAATCATTGAAAATATGAGATACATTTCACTCTTATTATATCATCATAAATGATTAGAATAAAAGTATAATGACATAAAAAATTAAATGATTTCAAAATTAAACAAATCCAATCTTATACTCTAGTTGCTATTAGGTAGTCTGAAAATTTTTTAATATTCATTTTGAAAATTACAAAATATGTAAAAAAAATTTCAAACAATTGAACTACACAGATTGCTACTGAGGACTGCAATATGCAAAAAAGTCAAACTTTTCAAACAATATATACCTTCCAACCTCGGAAAAAAAAAATCAGTAGATTCTACTGATTTTGAGAGGAAAAATCAGGAGACATCAGATTTCTGCTTGAAACAGAATGTTTAAAATGATTGTACAGCAAAAAGACAAATTTTACTCTTTAGATTATGCATACTGAGAATGATTTATGCTAAACATATTTCACATTAATCTGAACATTTTAATAATCTCATCAACCTCATAAGGGAACCATGAAAAATAAAATATACTATAAGTAAGAATAATAAATAAACATGAACGTTTATGCCTCAATATTTATTTTATAGGGCAACTTTTACTGCACTAATACAATTTATAAATATAAACTTATACAAAATACATTACTAAATAAATTTAATGCAGTGACAAATACTTCAAAGAATATAGAAAATATCATATAGTTTGTCAATAAAAATATTAATTTATTAAATTAATTTTCTCTTGTTATATTAAGGATTAAATATGATGACTCACTTATTATTAAATAATCTACATATTATGGCAAACAGATTTAGAATTAGTTTAAATTTATATTGGAGATATAAGCATTCTGTCTGGGAGTTTCATCCAATCAATTGTTTAAAATAACTCAATAGATTTTTCCCCAGCAAAATTTCAGCTGTTTTTAAGTTTTTCACTGAAATTGCCAGAAATCAGTAGAAAATATATATATATATATATATATATATATAAAGCATTATTTAATATTAAATATATATTTGTGAATAAATTTGATTAATGAGATATAGATTCATCTGACAGGTTCATTTAAACATTTTGAAATTATTAATTTACTTTAAATTATTTATGAAAGTTCAAAAGAAGCAAAGGATTTTTTAAAAAGTAAATGCTTAAAAAGTGGTGTAGGTTCTTTATAATTTAAACTGGATGACCTTACAAAATAAATGTTTAAAAATGTATCATTAAGAAAAAGCATCAATAATTACTGGTAAGATATATATATATATATATATATATATATATATATAATAAAATTTTGGTATCAAGGATAAGTAACATGATTTTCAAAATACAAGTCTACAAATCTTATTGTACACTTTATTATTTTTGCAGATTTAATTAACTGTTGACATCATATAATACTTTGGACTTATCAGTTGATTTTGGTTGGATCCTGGCAGAGCCCATACCCTAGGTGCAAATGATTTCGGTAGGCGATAATTATGATTTGCAACAAGCTGGGTAACCCTATTTTGATACACTAGTAAATCAAACTATTTCTGGAATTTCGTTCTAGCATGGCGCTTTTTTTCAGTTTGTCGCCAAGAATGTGAACTCTCCTAGGATTTTATCTGAATTTATGTACTTCAGATTCCCATTCAAGGCATGATTGCACAAGTTTTTAATTTTAGTAAGTAGATATTTATTCGAGATATTGAATTAAAATTCAACAATAATCAAAATACACAAATTTTTATACATAAATACTGAATATTCTAAAATACAAGTCCAATAACTTCAATAAATTAAGAATTTTAATTTTTGCTCAGCTGTGAAAACAAGGTACAGTGATAATGAATAATATTGTACACTAATTAATAATAAATTTATCAACCCAATTTAAAAATATAGAAATCTATGATAATATTTTTGATTTATAAAAGTAAAACAGCTAAATATCCATAAAATATTTTAGAAATAAGTTTATTTTCAAGTAATGTTCAACTTATTCCTAATTATTGACTAAACAATAATCAATAATTTCATTCTACATAATACATTCACAATTTTGAAAAACTTAATAAAAAACAAACAGGTTTAAGTATCTAAGAGCTTTAGTAAACCTCATAAATAAGATTGTTGTTTAAATACCTTTCCTAAAGCATTAATAAGGAGATTTTTCCATTTTCCTGAGTTTTCTTCACTATCAAAATCATATATTTGATCAGCATCACGGCTTGAAGCAAACATGTCAAAATCAGGTTATGGGAATTACAAATTATTCCAGCAAATCAGCTAGGATCCATTTCTATAACTAGTAACTTTTGCCACAAAAGAATCATCTGAAATATAAGTTTTAGAAATCAATTGTAATTAGAAAACATAACTATCAAAATAAAGAACAAAATAAAACGATTTTTTAAATGAAAGTAGTTTTCAACCATACCGCAGTTATAGATAGCTCTTAAAATCATTCTTGTCACAAAAATACTGATGGAATTTGTTATTCATCAATGATAAGAATTAAATATTAATAAGTAAATATTATGAATTTTAAAGATTAACACATTCCAAATAAATAAATAAATTACATGCTTCTTAACAATAGTTAATGACATTGTTTACCATCAGAATAAATCATTTATTTTGATGCGTTTCAATAATAGAACACTCACTCAAATTCATAACTTTCTTATTATCACTAATAATGTTAAGAATGCGAAACTTCCTTGTCTGTTAAACAAATGATGAAAGAAGATTCTTCAAAAGCAGTACTTTTAATTTAACCATTAATTAAAATTTTATACATTATTGCTTGAAAGTAATTGAAAGCTTAACCGGGATAAAAAAAATTTATATCAACAATCAGTAAATTTACCTTTGGTATCTCCAGATATGGCGAAACCACAGCAACAGCTTATTACTAGTAAAAGAAAAATTCCGAAATGCTGATGTGCCACTAGCAACTGTAATATTAGCATTTATTAATTACAGAATATAATTTAAAGCTTATAGTATCATGACATGCTATTAACATGAGCTTATAAAATTAATCTAAATATATATTTCATTTATTGTATAAATTAAAAATATATATATAGCAATTATATTTAGAATATACATGGTATAAACAATATAATTAAGATGGTAGGTAGGTAATAAAAAAACTTAAAAAACATGAAACAATAGGAAATAAAAATTATAAATAGAATGCACATCATATAATTTCAGAACTTAATAAAATAATACTTTATTCAATTTTTGGGAAATTTGTCAAAAACATCGTTGACTATAACTGTAGCTATAATAAGAATGTAAAGGTATGTGAGTGTAATGACGTCAGTCGATTTCTATCATTTCTGGAAAGAGTTCTAACGTCAGCCATATTATCTTTTCTCTAAGGTCTTCATTTTGTGCTTTTGAGGTATAATACTTTTATTACTGTTTCGTAGTCGTACTACAAAATCTTTTCCAAAAGTTATAGAAAAGCATTTCCGATATTCGACTTCATAAATGAAGGTGGAAGAACCTTTTCTACGATCTCAATTTTTACTTACTCTATAAGATCAGTTAAGCCTAAATCGTTGCTGTATTAATTTTACCATCAGCTCATATAGCTCTTCATAAATCAAACTATTAGCTGTTGAGAAATCGTAAAAACTCACTTAGTTCTAATCTCTATGCCGAGTGTGGTAAATATGTGCAAAAACAAAATGCAAACTGATGATCTTTTGGAAATGATCTCCAGCATTTCTCGTAAGCAGATGAGGATTCGGGACAATCTACGGATGGAAGTACTACTGAAATCCACTTATAAATTCTTGGACCAAGAGCTAAAGGAGAAACAGCAATCTCGGAAACGAAAGTGGGAAGAACTAAAAATGGGTCTTTATAAGAAGCAAAAACAAGACGACGTCGATATGGAAATAGATGATGAATCTTGTGTTGAACTCTTAGGTCTGAAAGATTTTTTTAACAGTTTAAAAGCTGTTACTATACCATCTAAACATTAATGTATTTTTAATGCAATATTGTATATAATTTTATGTAATTCTATGTAAATAATCATCAAGTTTTTAATGTGAAGGGTTTCAAAACCCTCGCCTGTATGATATTCATGTATATTTCTCTTGCAGCAAGCAGATTAATTTTACTCAAATGTCTGTGATAATTCATGGGATCCTGTGACGTTTATCATTTGTGAATTGGATGAAAGAATTCGTGGTAAACCTGCCATTTATTTTGCCATTATTGTAAAAAATAAATTATTTATTTAACATAATTTTGTCTTAATTTTTCTTAATTGACTGCATAATTGTTATAAAGTTGTTTTTCTACATCTACTTAGTTCAAATTATACAAGTTTGATGAGTTATGAAACTGACCTATAGCAAAATTACCTTACGAGTCTTGATTGGAGTAACAGATCTTGGTATGTTGGATAAGTGGTGAAGGTAAACGTGATCATCCTTTATTTATATTTGTTTCTTATGCACATACATCTTAAAATCTTAGTTTTTCATAACTATATTTTTTTAAATTTGTCTTGGTAAGACATAATTTATTTCAGCCTTTTATTGTATCACAGTAAAGTTTAATATGAAATTTGAATTACATAAGGGTGGTGAGAAATTCATAGTATTAATAATAACAACAAAATATTTATTAAAAATGTTTTTCTTCTCTTAAGTGAAATATTGGTTAAAGAGTGTGTTTACAGTAAACTTTTCATCATGTCAGCAGTATCATCTGAACCTGAGGAATTGCATTTACAGTACTGTAAAAATTAGATTCTTACATTGTAAAATTACTAAGTAAATTTTCTTTTTAAATTTCTTCATTTATTAAATCAAATACCAAAAGTGTTTAAAATAATTTATAAATAAAAAGATCATTAACTTTTCTAGTGATAGTGTTTCTTTTGCTTGTATATTAGTAAAATATTTTGCCTTTTTCATTACAGTTTCTATCTGATTAATCTTCTAAATTTTATAGATTTTTCTTGCCTTATATTTTTAAAGCTAATCTAAAAATTAAAGTTTAAATACAATTAAAGTATAAATTTGTAATTGTTAAAGACTAGTAAAAACACTGGCTGTTGCTTAAGTTTTAATTTTTATGTATTTGCATTAACAATACTCTATATTTTATTTTTCTTTCAAAGTTTAAATGTAATAATTCAAAATCTACCATTTATACCGTGCTCCTAACTGGTTAACAATTCAGTTCTTTGAATGTCGTAATCTTTTTAATACAGGGAATGCTGAATGAGTTGGAGATATTTAAGTAACAAATGAATGTGCTGGTGAATGCATTCTGCAATCCCGGTATGTAAAACTTCTGTGGAAGTACTTTATACTTTGAAAAAACTATAGTATAACCTCAGTTTTTATTATTTGGGCAACAAATTGCTAGAACAATAAGCTTAAAAAGCTATGACTTGAATATTTTTGTAATTGCATCATCTAATCAGCCAATATAATCGACTTCCAATGCTTGTGCCTATAAATTTAGATTCTATTGTGACTATATTTAAATTTCAATATTTTCCTATGTTAATAGCTATATATAGTATATAGAGAGCGAGTAATTACACCTATCAGAACCTTATAAAGCTGATGAAATAGCTACAAAAAGAAAATAAATTAAATATGTTTACAAAAATTCTCATGTACATTAAAGTAGATAATATTGGCATTTATTTGAAATAGATGTATTACTATATTTTATTCACTAGTGTAATTGTTTTAAAAAATATTAGTCAGAAATGTGTACATTTATAATACACTAAGAAAACTTAATTTTATTTACTTATATTAAGTCTAGGATACATAATCTTTAAAGCCATGGATATTAAATTTCTATCATTTTTTGAGCAGTAGCTGTTTTTTTAATTGGAATTATGCTGTATCCAAGGCTAAATTTATTAAAAATTCTCATTTTCCTATAGCAGAAGTAATCTTCTATGAAAAAAAAATTGAGGATATAGAACTCTCTCTGTTTCATCTTTTTACTGTAAGAATTTGCTATTGAAAAAGATCCTTATTATACATATTGGAATCGAAAAAAAGAAAAGCTTGGATTCTCTTCATTGTGATGGTATGTAATTAATGTAAAAAGAATGCATATAAAGAAATATTGCTGAGCATGCTTTGAATTACTAATCAAGAATTTCAGATATATTGAGTTCTTCTTAACCCTTTGATGGTTAGGGAAAGGAGCAGTTCTCGCTTAATTTATGCTGTGTCAGTTGTCAGTTCGCAGCTGTTTTCCCGTGTCGTATTTCTGAAAATGTCACCCTTCTCTAGCGATGCTGTAGACAGCTCACCTTGCGCATTTAATAAAATTCTTAAAGTACTATTAATGTATAAATAACAGTTTAAGTACCTTAAAATAAATAGTAAATTATAAATGATTAAAACCAATAATATAATAATAATCGTTCACGTTATAAATATTAGACAAATATTAAATTGTTAAGTTTAAATAAATAAAACTAATGTAAAACTTTATGGAGCATTTAAATACAGTACTTTAAATCTTTTTGGGTTTGATATACTTTAAAACATGGAGTTACACACAATGGTGCATTACAGTCTTTGCAATATGTAATTGTTTCATGGCAAATTCTTTTTCCACTGGCATCATTTTTGCTGCAACATACCACACATCGTCCAGTAGGTCTAGTACTTCACAAACACCCAAAATGCCTATAAAAAGAACAAGGTAAAAAGGCAAAAATCCTCAATCATTATGAAATGAAATTCCTGGAACCCGTACTGCCATCTGTAGACAGTAAAACTAACTAAATTCGCGAGTAGGAGTCGTTTGTAACATTATCAATGCAGAATAATATTGGCAAACGAGCACAGCTCGTCAATGTGCATTGGTAGAAATTTACCTACGCCAGTAATCCCAGTTTCTAACCTTTTTTGTCGAAGACGTTCTGCCAAGCGGAACACGTTTGCGCGCATTATGAAGCATGATTCGATTGCGAGCTCAGCTCGTTCATAACCATCAAAGGGTTAACAGAATTTTTTTGAATATAAGTGTTTCAGCATGAATGAAGCTCTATTTTCTAACAGTGGAGGCCAATTTTGTGATTTTATACAATCTAAAATCTACATGAATGTGGAATTTTTCGCTTTTTTAAGTGTTGATTCCTTAATAATTTTATTTTTTCCCTTAAAAGTATATAAGAATAGCATTATTGAATGTATAATTAAATTATTTTTTTTGAAATGCTATCTTAGTGTAATATCTTATTTATAAAATTAACATTTTTAGAATTTTCTAAAGATTTAATGATACATTGGTTCTATTAGTGCTTTTCAAATATGATTAAAATTAATGTGTGTATTAAGCTCTATCAAAAGTTATCTTTGAACATTATGTAGTTATAAAAACTGAATGAAAAAAATTAAGGTGGGGTTGATCATTCAACATTACATTTTTGTTGGTTAATCTTTTATAAAATCTTAATTTTTCAGAATCATCATTCGCAACTGGGCACATTTTTTATCTCATATTTAACCTATATTGTGTGTACTTTTAAAACTATTTGTTATTTCAAATGACAAATCAAACTTCTATTCATATTTTACCACCAACACATTGTTGATAATTCTATAAAATAGTACTGTTACTTTGATGTGAAAAATTATTCTAAATCAGCGTTTACAGATTCATTTTGTAATTTACCTATATATATCTATTGTAGTATATAAAATGAACAATATACATAAAGTGATACTATTTAACAATGTTTTAAAAAATGGCTTATTTCACATTACTCTGAGAAGTTTCTTTCCTGCAAATACATTTTGCTTTTTTAATTTAAAATACCTCATATCTCGATAGTGTGAACTGTGTTGGTCTTTAATACAACAGCTCTTTTGTAAAAATAAATATATTGGGAAACAAAAAATAAAAAGAAGTGGATACTGACACATTTTTTCATTTATTGTTATTCAGTAAAAAATATGTAAATAGCTTAACAACTGTATTTCTGAAGCAAGTATTTTTTCCATATTTAAAATTTTATATTTTCCATAGTACTCCATCAAGGCCATAATGACATTTGTAAGATAAAAAGAAAAACACGACTTTAAATTAAAATTTTTTGTAGATAAATTTGTTCTAATTGATAATACAGAGCAAATATGTTATATAACCAACTTGTTTAACAAGTTTTCTAATATATCTATATTGAATCATAAGCTGTTAATAAATAGAAAAGAATAATTGTGTAATGATAGCTTTTTAACTTGGCTTCTTGTTAATTCATATTATAAATATATATGTATATGAATAAACTTTTAATGTTAATAAAATTTAAATCTTTTTAATTATGTGATAAAAATATTTAAATAAAAAATGATCGAAAATAGGTCAGAATCAGGACAAAATAAGTGGTTGAATTAAGATATTTTTATACTGCTTATATAATGCAATAAAATATATAGAGGTGTTATTATTTTCTGAAAAGTGTTGTAGGTTTACTTGGTGGTTCCGATTTGTGTGCTTAAAACAATTATCTCATCCAATCGTATAATTTCAGAATTATAAACTATTAATCTTTGTTAGAATTAAAACTCAATATTTTAAATGCTATGAATATTATGTCAATGCTTAACACATTTGGTTATATAATAACATTCAAAATGGTTTTTCTATCATAAGTACAAAATATTTTTATTCATATGTTATAATAAATTATACTTTAATTTTAACATACCTCTTAATTTGTGTCACTGATGTTGCCGTCTTAAATTTTATGTACAATTCTGTGGAATTTTTCATATTTAATCTAATTTCTCAGGATTTGCACAACTCTTTGAAACTCCTTAAATTCCCAAAAAAATTTAATGGCCCTTGATGAAACTCCTGGAATTTTGACTCCTTGAAAATTGTGAATTACTCCTGGAGTTTTTTCTTACCTTAATGCATTTATATTTTATTCAAAATTTTATATTTTTTTAATGTTTTTGTTTTAATATTGCCTCTAGATGGCGCCATGATCGATATTAAAATGTTTTATTGTTTTTTTAACTGTTGACTTGTATAAACATTTTCAGGATCTAGTTTAGTTACAATAATTTCATGATAGCTCAGTTTAGTAGTATTTAGATTTATGTAAAGTGGAATGACGTGAAGTAATTACAGAACAGAAATTAATGTGTTACGCCATTAAGAACACCAATTTTAATTGATTCTTATTTGCTGCTGTTTTCCTTGTACTGTATAAAATTCTTTGAATATAAATATAGAATGTTTGAGTTAAAACATATTTTTCATGTTTCCCTTAATGAAAATTACGTATAATTCAATTGGTAAAAATTTTCCATACGGTCGCCCTTGGTGAAATTTTCAAAAAGTTGCCAAGGGTCACCTTATGCCGAATTTCCGATTGAGGAATGGCTGAATTAGTAACAAATATTTCATACAGTGTTTGTATCTTATATGCTCAACAAATTTAATATCAATGGTAAAATAATAAAATTGATGTGTTATATTATTGATGTGTTAAAATACTAGTTTGCTGGAATTCCAGTAAAAATGTTTGCTAAATTTGGTGCTAAAATATGTGCCAAAGGTGACAGTATAGTAAATTTGATCCGTTCAACTGAATTAGGATAAATTTGTTTACGTCGTGTATGCAGGTAGACTGAGAGACGATGCGATTCGTTTTACATACCCGCAAAGAACATTTATTAGAATAAAGATACCTAGGAACAAATGAGCATAACAACAACTACACCGAACATGTACAATACGGAACTCTAAAAGATAAACAAAGCATGCTCGCATCATACAGCTTGGAAGGTTCTCTAATCTGGCTGTTGCCAGATATATAACAGTTCCTCCCCGACAAAATATAGAGTCAAATGTCAAATCTCTTGGGAGGTCTGATTCGGTTTGAACGTCGGAGTGGCACATCAGTTTTCGGCTTTCCAGAAGCGTCTGGTCTAGGCTTAGGTGGTATATCACTTGGAGTGGCAGGTACAGGTACATCTTTAGGTTCAGTGACAACTTCAGGTACAGGTGCAGGCGGTTCCGATTCAGCAACATCATCAAATAGTGGCTCATCTGGAAAATTAAATTTTTTATCGTAAATTGGAATTTCAGTAGCAGCTTAGGATAATTCAATCGACTTCCCACATTTCCTTATTTGATCTACGTGTCTCTTCCAAATTTCATTTCCAACGTGTATGCTATAACTCAAAGTTCCATCTCGGTTTATAATTGTTCCAATTTTCCATTTGTTAGGTCCGGAATAATTTCTTACAGCTACTTTCTCCCCTTCCTGAAACTCACGCAAGATAGATTCTGTGTCCAGTCTCGAACTCTGTTTCTGAACAACTTGGTCTCTCAAATTTGGTATAAAAAGATCAAGCCTAGTGCAAATACATCTCTTCAAAAACAAGGACTCAGAGTTTCTCCCGTGAGATAATGTGGAGTTATTCTATACTGTAATAAAAATCTTTGTAATTTCACATTTAGATCTCTAGAATCACCACTACTCGATATCAAAGAAGCTTTGAATAACTACACTATTCTTTCTGCCTGTCCGTTCGTAGCAGGATGGTACTGTGCTGAAGTTATATGTTTAATATTATTCAGTTTTAAAAAATGTCAAAATTCATAACTAGTAAAACTTGCATCATTATCATTAACCAAAGTTAAGGGAATTCCATTATGAGCAAAAAAATGCGAAGATGATGAATTGTAAAACTAGCTGTAATGTTTTTCATCTAAATGTTTTCTATCCACTTCGGATATGCATCAGAGACTACAAACAACATTTTCCCCATAAAAGGACCATCATAGTCAACGTGTATCCTTTGCCAAGGTCCATTTGGCCATTCCCACGGGTGTCGATTTATCCATGCTGGTTCGTTCCTCGTTGTGATACAGGCTGAACAGTTCTGAACAAAATTGGCTATACTGGCATCAATACCTTGCCAATGGCAGTAGTTTTTAGCTATGGCCTTCATTTTGACAATTCCAGGATGTCCAACATGAAGTTCTTCCAAAACTTGATTCTGGTACTTTTCAGAAATGCATACTCCAGGGGGTGCACAACCTTTTCAGAATGAGGGGCCAAAATATGAAAAAAGATCAAGTCGAGGGCCAAAGCAGCACGTAAATGTTAAAACATGTTATAAACGTAAAAACACTTTTTTGTGGCAATACGCATGTGAATTACAATTATTAATTTACTTATTTTACTCACGCAAACATTATACAGTGAAGGAATAAAACACAAACATTATAGATATGCTTAAAATACTTTATTTCTAGAAAAAAAACTTGAAATTGAATAACAGGAGAAAACTTTTTGGTATTTATACAAAAAACACAATTTAAATTTTGAAAAAAAATTAGTAAAATTTAATGTGATGGCTGTGACTGAATATTTGAAGTTATTGATATTATGTTGGGCTTAAGATATGTTGTAGCAATACGTAAAACAGAAGAAAGGTTCTCATCTGCTATTCTGTTTCTTATTTTTGATTTGTTTCAATTCGTTAAAGAAAAAGTTTGCTCATAAATGTAAGTAAGTTGCACATGCAGCTGCATTTTGAACTCCTATACGAACATTCATACTCTCGGGTAGCCATGAAGAGAACAAACTGAAAATCCGCGTTATAAAAAAATGAACTTAATGAACAGGTATAAAATATTTATTCTGATGTAGAATTGTTTTCCTATCAGATTTTTTCTTTTGTTTATTTGAAAGAGTCTCATTTCTTTTTAAATTAGTCTTATTTTATTAACATTCGCGGGCCAACTTTAAAGGCGACGCGGGCCATAGGATGCATCCCTTGCATACTCTATGACCATACATTATGCAACCATTTTGCAATGAAAATTCAGATTCTCTACCTTTCCAAGGCACAGGTAATTCAGTTCCAGATTTTAAACTTTCATACAGTTCGAACAATTTCCTATCAGTTCTAGAAGCTCTAGCTATGTCAGTTGCTGTAACAGGCATTAATTCAATTTGCGAAAAATTTGTCACGTCTGCTTCAGTCAAGTACTCACAGTCCTTGTCAACCGCTAGTGGGAACCGTGAAAGTGCATCGGCATTGCCATGATTCTTAGTGTTTCGATACTTGATTGTATAGCTGAATGCTTGGAGAAAAAGTGCATAATGAACCATTTGTGTTGCTGATAGACATGATAAACTAAGATTAGGTGCGAAAATTGATGATAGAAATTGAAAATTTATGATCGGTTACAACATCAAAATGTAGACCAAATAAATATTGATAAAATCTCTTTACTCCCCATACGATGCTCAATGCTTCCTTGTCTATCTGCGAATAATTGCGTTCCGTTTTAGTCAATGACCTTGATGCAAACATTGCTGGTTTTTCTGAACCATCTGGCATAATGTGACTTAAAACTGCTCCTATTCCAACTGGTGATGCATCATTTTTTAATACAAGAGGTAACTTAGAATCATAATGGCATTATATTCGGTGTGAAGCAATTTCTTGTTTCAATGCCTTGAAAGCTTTTTCACATTCTGCTGTCCACAAAAATTTAGTACCTTTCTGCAGTAAATTGAGAGGAGCGACACGAGTAGATAAGTTGGGAATAAATTTTCGTAGTAATTGTCTAACCCCAAAAAACTCTTCAAATCAGATAGTTTTTGGAACTGGTACCTTCGGAATTGCATCGATTTTTTTTTTTTTTTTTTTTTTTTTTTTTTGTGTTTTGTGGAGGCCGAATTTATCAATTGTATGACCACAATAATTCACAGATTTCTTAAAAAATTCACTCTTCCGCTTATTTACTCTGAGACCATATTCTTCTAGTCTCTGTAGTACTGATTCTAACCTTTCAAAATGCTCTTGATCATTTCTCCCCGTTACGGTAATATCGTCTAAAAATACGTGTACCCCCGCGATGCCTGATAAAACTTGTTCACTGGCTCACTGCCAGAGGTAAGGCTATACCATAATTCATTCTCTTGTAACGGAACAAATCCTTGTGAGTATTGATCGTCAATAGATGTCGGTCCTGCTCATCAACTAACATTTGAAGGTATGTCTCAGATAAGTCAATTTTAGTAAAGAACTCCCCTCCTGGCAGTTCAGCAAAAATGTTCTCTATACGGGGTAAAGGATACTGCTTAATTTTTAGTCCCGGGTTGATAGTCACCTTATAATCACCACAGATTCGTAGGTTCCCATTCTTTTTGATAACAGGAACAGTTGATGTAGCCCTATCACTATATGTCACCGGCTCAATGATGTCTTCTGCAGCTAACCTATTAAGTTCAGTTTCTATTTTTTCTTTTAAAGAAAATGGTACTGGTCAAGTTTTAAATTAGGTTTCATTTGAAGACGGCAACAAAAGTTTTCCAGTTTCCCGATACCTGGGGAAAACATTTTCTCATACTTAAAGCTAGATATTTTATTTATTGGTTTGAGAATTACATTTTTCAACCCAAACTGCTTTAATTTAGCTCCAGTCTAATGGAAATTTCTCAACAATTCACGACCAAAAACTGCCTTTACATTTGCGTGTACCAAATAAATAGTTTCTTTATTAATTTGATCTTGGTATTGAATTTGCACCACTGCATGGCCAGCTGATGTTAGAATTATCAAAATTCCTAAGCAATAAATTGGTAGGCTTAATGGCTACATCCGGACAAAGTTTCTTAAATTCATTCACATTCATACAACTAATAGCAGCTCCAGTATCTAATTCAAATAAACATTTATTCTCTTCAACAAAAATTTCTAATAAAATCTTATCCCTTGCATGTCGTGGTGATTTAATGCTATTAACTGGTATAGTTTCAGAACAAGATTCTATTTGTTTAACTGTTTCGATATGTTTTGAGGGGCAGGCTTGCCAAATGTCCGTTCTTTAAGCAATTCCTACACTGAGTGTTCTTGTGCCTACATTCGTGAGCTAAATGTACTATCACATCTGTAACATTTCCGAGATTTATCAAACTTCTTTGTAGGTTCAGATTTCTTAAAATTAGAAAAATCTTTTTTGATAGTTTTATTTTGCGAACTATGTAATTTTTTTTATCGATACCATTTTATTCTGAATATCACACACATCTCTCTGAGCAGATTCCATTGCGAATGCAATGCTCTTAGCTTTTTCGTATGTTAACTTATCCTCTGCTAACAGCTTTTTCTGTATATTTTCTTTTTTGAGACCTATCACCAATTTATCACGAAGCATCGTACTTAAATTGTTCCCACAGTTTTTGTAATTCCGGCACAATAATTTGCAATGGACTCTCCTTCAAATTGCTTCCTCTTGTAGAAACGAAACCATTCTGTCATCTCTAGTGGTTTAGAATTCAAATGTTCCAAAAGTAATTTTACGATATCTTGATAAATCAATTCAGAAGGAATGTTTGGAGTGGCCAGATTCTTTAACAATTTATACATTGTTGTTCCCATAAGGCTTAAAATAGCAGGGACTTTCATTTTATCTTTGATCCCATTAACAACGAAGTAAGATTCTAAACGTTTCACATAACTGGACCAGGCTTCCACAGATGCATCATAAGATTCAAAATTAATGTTCGAAGATCCCATCCTCGTCACCAACTCTTTTGTTATGTATGCCAGGTAGACAAAGAGATGATACGATTCATTTTACATACACACCAAGAACATTTATTAGCATTAAGATACACAGGCATGAACGAGCATAACATTAACTACACCGAACATGTACAATACGAAACTACGGAACCCAAAAAGGTAAACAAAGCACACGCGCGTCGCACAGCTTGGAAGGTTCTCTAATCTGGCTGTTGCCAGGTACATAAGTTTAGTAATGAAATAAAGATTGAAATAAAAATTATTTAATATGTCTGATGGAAAGTGTCTGTTCAATGACCAATGGACTCTTTAAACTATATCTAATACTTATATTTGTTTTGAGTAGGTGTATTTATATTTGAAATGAAATTATCATACGCATCTTTTAAATTACTGAATAAATTAACTAACAGGAATCTATCGGAAATGTCCAAAAACTAAAATAACTCATTATTTAATACAATGTATAGTCCAGTATTATATAGAATGTGGATTATTTAAATAAAAAAAATTTCTGTTATAGCTGTAAATTCATTGAAGGCTTTTGGAGTAATGATTAATGATCTCCTTAAAACTCCTGGAATTTAATTCTTGGAAATCTATTTGAAGAATATTGCAGAAAAATTAATGGCAAGTTCATTTTAATATCCAGGCTTTATTTAAAGAAGCAAATTGAAATATTTGTATATATTAGTGACTGCAAAGTACTATTGCTGTCTAAATATTTTTTGGAGAAACCGTAGAATGTTTTCTTGCATCAAAGATGCTTTTGTGCTTAGGATAAAATTAAAATTGTATATTTCTTATGATTTACCATATTATAAATAGAAACAATTTTCTCATTAAGCTGTATAAAAAAGATATTTCTTGTGAGGAAAATACAAATTTTTTAAAAATAAAAGAAATAAAATTCTTACCACAGTTGTTTTATAACTGCTCTATGCATTTGTTTTTCCAAACGCTTAAAATCTCTTGAAATTGATATTTTAGACAAAAATTATTCTTAAAATTGATTGTAAAATAAAAATAATAACTAAGTTTTTCCCCCTCCTCGTTTCTCACCTTTTTTCTAATATCCATCTTCCATCTTTTTTCTAATATATCTTTTAATAAAATTATATATTTTATTAAATGATATATTAGAAAAAAGATGGTTTGTGTTATATTAAAAACATGAAAAAATTATATTCATAATTAAAAACAATTTTCGTTTTGTTGAGGAAAAATCTTTTAAAGTAATTAATCACTTATTTTTCAAAACCATTTTTCACTATTTTCAAAAAGTACTTAACTTTCCTTAATTCATTGATGTTATTGTTTTCCAAGCAATCATTTTAATCTGAACAAGTTTTGTTACTCGATCATTTAATCAAATAATTCTTATAAATGAATTATACCTGAATCCATGTTCAATAGGTTCTAAGGTGTAATTTCAAGGAACAGTAGGTTTCTTTGTTGGTGCTAATGAATGAAGAATCAATTGTTAGATTTTTCCCTTTACAGTCGTTTGTTTAATAACCCATGCAGGTCAAAATAACTTGCGTCTTTGTTTTAGTTGGACATATTTCAAGCCTACATTTTTACATGCATTGTGTCTAAAATATCAATTTTATGTGTCTATTCCTAGTCATAATTCTGCTTTCCAGAAGTGTTCTACATTATCTTCACTTGAAGCTATTGATTACCTCAATTGCATGTGAAAGTTATAAATTAGATAAGGCAGTAGAAATTCCGTGTGAATTGTCTAAAAATCCACGCAATTACTTGTGGCTCGTGCCTAAGAATAGTTCAAAATCTAATGACAAATCAGACTCTGGTTTACGAAAGTCATTCTTTTAATTTTCATTTTTAAGTAATTTTAATCGTTACATTGATCACAGTTTCCTACGTTTCAATGATTCTCTGAAAAATTGATCCAAATTCTTGGCCATAAAAATTAATAAAATTTAAAAGAATAACTGTTAACAAAAAAATGTTAAAGCAAATTTGGTTCCCCCCCCCCTCCAAAATTTAGCTTGTTAAGATAAATTTTAATGATCATTGCTTATGGATCCCTATTACGAACCAATAGTTCCCAAATTTGTGTACATTTGTAAGTTAGGAGTTCGGAAAAACAAACTTCTACGAAACTTAAGTTCCCACTGAATAAATTTTTGGGCAACTATTGACCACTAATTCAATTTCACACACTTCGACTATGTTTGAAGACTTTCAATTGGCAGTTAAAAAATTTAACAAAAAATTTCTCAAACATGGTAATATCATTATTTAAGTCTGTGCAAAAATACAAGCTTTGTCCTATTTTAGTTTATGTTAGTATGTACAAACTATAAAGCACGATAATCACCATTGATTTTCATTAGTTTTGGAGCTTTAACTGTGAACATACTTCATATACTTATATTTAAATCTGGAATTTCGATTAAATTATGTATTTTTTATTGAATATTTTTTTTAATTAAAAAACCATGTTTTTAACGAATGTTTTCTTGTGTACATTTAATTTAAAAAAAAATTATATATTTTATTAAAGTCAATATTTATTGACTTTTCTCTGGATAGGAGAAAAGTGTAAATTCTACAAGTTTTCAGAATCTACGTAATATGCTGCTTAAATTTAATACATCTTTACAATAATGCAATTCGTATTTCAAAATAAAGATAATGCTAAAATTATTTAACTATATTTTACTGGAATTGTTTAACGAAAGTGGAATGCTTAAACAGAGTAATTTTAAAATATTGATAATATCTATGCATCTATCTTGGTTTCTGACTTAACCATATAAAATTTTCCTCACATGCAGTTTATAAACAAATGCATTAAAAGTAATGTAACTGCTGAATTGAATGCTGAGCTAATCCTATGTAAATTTCATGTGTTTAAAACACGTAATTATTAATTGAGAAAGAGGGAATTGCTTTGCTGTAGATGGTAAAATCATATTTGTCTCAGTTTTAACAGGAATTTTAACTCTCAGACTACTTAAATTATTTGATTTTGTGTAATTTTTTCTTTACCAGCAACAGATAGCTCCGTGCCAAAGTACTTTAGTATTTTTTCTCAATTTATAAAATATGTTGAAAAGTTTAGAATATCAAAAGCAATGAGTCATGATTAAAAACCTTTATTATTAATCAATCTAATCATTGGATAAATCATTTGTTAATAATTTTTACTTTTTATTACTTTAATAATTTTCCATCACATTAATAACAGTAAATAAACAATAATGCAAATTAAAGTGAAAAATTAAAATCAAACCTAAATATAAGAATTATCAATTTTACATTAAACGCTGACAGTAAGACATTGTCAATTTTACAACTTATATTGCACTTAGCTCTCAAAATCAACTTTGAGTAAAATGAAACTGAAACATAATACTTCATAAACTGCAGCACTTATCAGAATTGTCTACATTAAAAATTTGTAAGTTTTTATCGTGTGTAGTTTTTAAACCATAGTAATGAGGAATTTTTCCTTGTTACTATACAAATTTCTTGACAATTGCTTAGCATCTAATTTCCTGGCAATGAGTTGTGTTCAAACCAGTTCCAATCTTAATAGATTTGGCATAAATGCATTCCTAGAACTAGTTTATAATTCTGATATATATATATATATATATATATATATATATATATATATATATATATATATATATATATATATATATAAATATAAAACTGATTACCTCTCATGACATTTCCTCTTCATGTTTTGAAAATTTTGCTGCTCCTAACTATGTATTTTACGTGGACAGCATGTAAAATGATTAAGATATATTTGTTTGTAAACTATAAATCTTATAGTTGAAGTCTTTAACTTTTATGGTTTAAATAAAAGGACTCATAACTTCAGAAAATACAATAATTGATTTTATAATATCAATGATGTGACTTTCCAACCCAAATACAGATATCAGTGTTCTTACAACTCCTTGAAACTCTTGGAATTTTTTCTCACCTTGATATGTTATATGTATATATATATACATACATACATACATATATATATATATGTATGTATGTGTGTGTGTTTATATATATATACATACATGCACACACTCATGTACATAAATTAAGGATAATTCAGAATCACAGAGAAAATGAACTCTCAAATAAAAATTTCATGTGTAGAATTATCATACATGAATTATATGCATATTACAAGAAACCACTAGATGGTGCCGATAGTTAGTCACAATGATCCTGGTGTAAGAGAGGGGTATATAAAAAATTTTTGCAAAGAAAAGTTGTTCACAGCACTTTAATAGCCTTCCCGTGCAATAGCCACATAGTTATGGCACAAGGGAAGTATTTTACGTATCAGAATTATCGGCCATCTGGAATGTGGACGTCCCCAGCTGGAAGTATCCGAAGAGCTTGGAGTAGCTCAGAGTGTCATCTCCAGGCTTTGCCAAAGGTTCCAAGATGATTATAGTGTGCATAGACAGTACAGTACAGGTTGCCCCTTGAGTTACAACGTTAAATGCGGACCAGTATTTGGCAGTTACTGACAAAACACCACACCTGTCTCTTCAGCTACCGGTATTACAGTTTCAAAATAAACCCTGTGTAGACGCTTAAGGCATGTTGGTCTATATGCTCAAAGGCCTGTCAAATGTGTTGTACTTACGGAGCTAACTGTCGCCTTCAATTTGCCTGGAGTAGAGAGCATGCATTATCGACACCGCAACAGTGGTCTTCTGTGATGTTTTCCAACGAGTTCAGGTTTAGCTTTCAGTCTTATTCTTGCTAGACTTTCATAGGGAGAGGGCAAGAGAACCCCATTGAACAACACTGTTATGGTGCGGAGAAATTATTCTGGGTTCCAGAACTAATCTGCATGTTCAGAATGTAACCATGACAGGCCACATCTATCGGGAATTCATTCTGGAAAAACATGTATGTTTGTTTCAGGGCACCATGGGTGTAGAATTTGTGTTTATGGGTGACAACTCCCATCCTCATTGTGCAATCATTGTAGGCATTCTCTGCTAGGCCTAACTTTAGAAAATAAAAATTTGTAAAAGTCTGACATTGCATGATTTGCAAGTATAAAATGTTTGTTGTGTTTTCTTTTCTTTCAGCACGGTTTGTGAACAAACAATGCACTTTCTGCGACTTTTTTCTTCCTTTTTGCTCAAATTAAGGGTAGGAAAATGCCTACCACCTGTTACCTTTTTTATAATAGATTTTACAAATAAGTCCCATTTGTTTTGCTTCAGTCTCTTCACCTGAATTTGCATTATCCTTAATTTAATGACACAAATGTATTCTCACGCAAATGTTAGTTTGTTTTTTTTAATTAGTAGAATTATCTGAAAACCTAATTGAGTATTAGTTCTGAATGTTACCAATTGATGGCAGCATGATCCATAAAAGATAGTATTTTTGACTGCATGAGATCTAGTTCATCCTTAATTTCTAGGTAATCCTCTTTAATAGTATTTAGGTATATGTATGTGAAGTAATTACCAAAGAAAGTAATTTTGTGCAATCAGTCCACAAAACGTATTTGCTTGTTTTCTTTGTGTTGCATAAAATTCACTGAATATTAATATTAAAATGTAACATTTTTTAGTTAAAATATACTTTCCCGGTTTCCTTTGTTTAAAATGCATATAATTTCAGCGAGTCAGGGTAAATTTGTTTATCAAGGAAATAGACTGAAATAAATTAGTAAATATGCCTGGGTCAAAATGTCATTTCAATGACAAGTAAGCTATGGAAAATCTATTCAACGGTTGGCTTTTATGTGGTTCAGATAAAAACATGTGGTAATTGTCTGTTTTGCAAGAATATAAGATTAGCGAGATTTAAAATAGTGTGGTTCCAAAAGAACCTATCACTGCGAGCATAGGTCTATTGTACTATACCTCTCAGAAAGCCCTATTTGAAGAGCCAGTGACTGTAGCAGAATTCAGCAGGCATTTTATAGGAATTTCCTGCAGCATCTAAGGTTCAATCAAGTACTGACTCAAGTGTTCAAATCTAAATGTAGAGACACCAATTAAATTTATGCTTACCAAATTTGCTCTCTTCAACAATCACACCGCTTCCACCCAGTTTCATGCTGCTTTCAATCATTTTTTCCACACAAACCTCACGACAAAAAGAACGAAAATCGCACACCGTCTTTGTAGAACATTGACTCTTTCACATTAAATTCAGTCTTACTCTCATTCACCCACATATAAACTTAAACTAAAATTTCATTCCTCATCAATCTATTCAATTCAAAAAACACTTTCTCATACTCCTTTTAACATCATGTTCTCCTTTTATTGTATATTACCACCTCCATTCATATCTATCACTTTTATCCTTTTTAACCATTTTCATATCCTTACCACACTTTGATAGATACTTATCTTTGAAATGAGGTTGTTCTACATATCTTGAAATTCTCAGTAAATTAATATATAAGAATCTCTTGAAGGTGTTTAAAAGCTAACATTCTTTATTTTACACAGCGTTAATCCAGTTGTATAAAAAAATTTATAGCTGTAAATTCATTGAAAGCTTTTAAAGTAATCATTAATTATAATCCCAATTTAAATTTTAAAAAAAATTCTCATAAATTTTTGTCATCATTTATTCCTATTTACAAATGTAAGTGAAAAATATTGCATGTACATAATTATATGCATATTTAGTTAAGAATTTTTTTTAAAAAAATAACGTCAATGTTGATTCTTGGAAATCAGAGCGTACTTTGTTTGAAGGCTTATGGAGTAAGTTATTAAAGAATAATATATGATCCTTGATTTCACAACCAATATCTTATTTGCTTCCAGATGTAACTGCCAAGTTGGTTAAATATTTAACTTGATTCACTTGTTTCTCTTTTGAATAATTGAGCTGCATTACCTTCAACTCAACTGTTCCTGAACTTATTTTCTAACTTGAGAATCTGTGCTAATAGTTAAGAATCCATTTTAAACAGTAGCTCCGTGTTGAATGAGCCTTTTTTGACAAGAGGCAGGTAGTGGATTAATGTTTAGTTTATACATATACTGTTTCAGTCATTGTGATCCTGTTTGAAATTGTTAAGTTAATGTAAAGTTCTCGCCAATATTGTCATATCATTGTTTGTTGTGTCTTCCTCGGCAATGAAAAAATGCAGGCTATGTTACTTGTCATGTGAGTTTGTAGGTGTATGTACTGTGAATAGGAAAGAATGAAATTTTTATAGATTGAATTAAAAGAATCACTTTTCATCTTATATACAAATTTTGATATTTTGAATGCTTCAAGAGTAAATTTTTAAATCCAAAAGAAGTTTTAAAATATAAAATTCTTAATTTTCCTTTATCAATAGTATAAATTAATATATTTTTTAAAAAAGATCTGTCAAATATACAGTAACTCTCCATTTGTATGGTAGAAGAGTATGCTTTATGAGATTCCACTTTCCAATATATAAGAAAAAGCTTATAAAAAATATTTCTCTCTACAAACAAATTGGTTTTATTTTAAAAAAATATGAATAACACTAAACATGAGAAATTTTTCTATTTCATATATAAATGTTGATTTCTTTCCATTCATTTCTTTCTGATTTGCTTTTAATGGTATATCAAGCTCTTTTAGTGATAAAAACAATGCCAATGCAATGTTTCTTAGTTTTAAAAAAATCTTATCAGTACTATTGTTTGTGTTGAGATCTGCTATGTAATATTTTAAAGGTGTGAATAATTTGATTCTTTGGTTAGAGCAATGACTAGTATTAAATGGCTGAAACAATTTTGTTGATATTAGGAATAAAATTCTGAGGATATAGCTAATTTCTTATGTGATATTTTATTCCTTTCCATTTTTAAGTTTGTTTATAAATATATTAATTATCTTACATATAATATACTATATAAATAGGTAACTGCAAGCTACTTGTGACTTGTTCAGCCTCAAAGGTTTTAATCTTTTCAAAAAGAATCAAAATGTACCTCCAATTGATTAGTGCTCTGGCCTTTGGTTTGATAGCTCAAAATCCTCTTTTAAGTTATTTCTTAATCCTTGTGTTCTGAAAGTGATTGATTTTTTCCCCTCTTAAAGAGAACACAAAAAGGGAAATTTTACTTCTCATTATAACTGCATGATTCAATGTAATAACCATCATGGTTTCTATTTAAAATCATGAGAAAAATTACATGACTTCCTTTATACTGTCAACAAATGCGTTCTAAAACTATCACTCTGGAATTGTCTAGATTGCTTACATATTATTGATCTAATGGAAAAAGTGCTTTGTTTTCCATCTTGTGTAAAAATAATTTAAAATGTATTTCTTTATCATCTTTGTATTCTTGGTCAAATTAGCCAGATCCATCAAACTTTTATTTAAAAAAGATGTGTGGGAAAAAAAAAAAGCTCACTATGTAACCAATTTTCCAAATTATATATCTAGAGTTTCAGATATAAACATAGTTGCTATGCAATTTTAGCTTTTTCATATTGTTTCGATTATAAAAACCAGTTCTAATTCAAAATGTGTATTGGTTGGAAGTTCAATCTGTTCTCAGATTTATGAGCTAAATAATTTTTTTAAACTTAATTACTACAAAATTATTACTTTTAGAAGTATAAGTGCAGTTTGAATGATTGCTCTTTCAAGCAAGTTATGCTTCAGCTTGATTATATCATTTTGCAACCATGATATATATCCTTCTTTAAAAGAGATGGCCATTTCATTACTTGGAATTGACTCAATTCGTACAGTCGTGTATAGTGATATACAAGCAGAACTATATTTGTATATCACTTATCATTTGTTCTGTTATGAAATTCAGAAGGTATTTTTGTTATGTTTCATTTTAGCACAATAATCCAGTAAATCCTTTTGAAAGTCTGCTTGTCTTGCATTTATTTTGCTATTTTTTTGTTTAAAAAAAATTTCAGTCTTTGAAGTAGATTTCCATGTGCAGTAGAATAATTAGCACTCTATCCTTTGTTTCTATAGTTCATATTTTCCAATCCCATATTAAGCTTGGATTTTATTATCTAGAATCAACTTAAAATTTTAGGTTCTTGTTTAATTTGTTTTTGTGTGCAAAATACCATTGTGCATTAAACATGCCATTTGTTTCAACATTTTTTTTCTTTGAGGATGATTCTATAACATTTTTAAGCGCTAATTTACTCATAATTTCACAACCTAAGTCTCAGTCATAGAAGTATGTTCATTATAAGCAATTATTTTTAACATGATTCTTTGACCAAAAAAGTAAAATGTTATGTGGAGTACAAAATTATGAATACCAGCTGCCCTGCTTGACAGGCTTACAACTGAACTTATAAATATACTTAAATCTGCCTTTGAGTTAAATGCAGTCAAGGTTGATTTGTCTTATTATCTCTTGGCATGTGTGACATGTTTATAATAGTTCAGACAAGAAAAACATGTTTGCCCTAGTTAATTAGAATATAAGATACTTTTTTCTACTTGCATCAAAGTTAATTCAACCCTTATACTCATGAAGTTTTGAGTTGATATCTGGAAATTCATAGAAAGGGTTTTATTCAAAAGGATAGTTAGATTCTCTTTCCTTTTTAAAAACTAGAAAGAAGAATCAAAGATTTGGGGTGCACTTTTTAAACTTTAGGTCCTGATTAAATTTAGACTTTTGGCAAAAAAATTACAGTTAAGTGACAAATCAAACACATGAGATGATTTTTTTGTTGATGTTGCAAGTAGTTTAGTGTGAAAAAAATTTAAAGGAAAGCAAAGATAAATAAATTTAAGAACACTGCCATGATTTTAATAATATTAAATGTAAGAAATATATTATACTCTGACACTTCAATATCTGCAATTACTCTTTAGAAATGAGTTATCTCGTGTTACTCTATTTAATTGTTAGGCAGATTTGCCTAAAATAGTTGCTTTAGATAAAGGGCAGTGGCAACTGCAAATGAATGATACAGAAGAAACAATTGTAACCCTACATAATGTTTATTTGTGAAAAATTAGATATGGAGAAATAGTTTGGGTTCTCCAGAAATTAGCTACACACCATAAAGGAGTGTGTCAGGATTAAGTATAATTCATTATTTTTTAGAAATATACATTAACTTAATTCCATGATAAATTCTTTTTAAATCTCCCTCTCCTTTTCTCCTAGAAGTTAAGAAAGTGGAGTACTTGTCTTCATTATGTTTTTCACTATTGTTTAATATGACTTTGCCAACTTATCTTACTTAATGTATTTAAAGAAAATATTCAGTTTGTTTATGATAGAGAATAATGACGTGACTGCATTAAATTTTATATAAAAAAAATGCATTCTTTAAAATTTCCCATTATTTACATGACCTAGTACAGTGTTAATCCCCTTGATCCTGTCCAAAATAATTATATGAATGTTTTTATTTTCAATCCCCAATTATTGTTTATTGCAAATCTTTCATTCCCTCGGGCTTAATTTTTTGAAAGTTCTTCATCAGAAGTTCATAACCACTGCAAGACATTTGCTGTAACCTCTTCTAAAAGTTTGGAAATGTAACAATAAAAACTTGTGTTTCTCAGTTAAATGTAACGAGTCAAACATTAACTATAGACTGTTGTTACAAGTTAAATTATTTGAATCCAGTGAATAAATCTTTTACATTTTGTGATATGTTTAGTTCTGAAATATAGAATATTCTAAAACTGTGGGCATGTCTTTTAAAGGTTGTGTAAATTGTTTTTTCAAAATTTGTACATCAACCACCATAATATGTTTAAAATAAAGCTCATTAGCCTCTATTATTTTTAATTTATTTAGATTGAAACTGCATTAGAAATTGTGTTATTCTATTAAATATTTTATTAAAAATATTTTGTGAAATTACAATGAAGTTTTGAAATAAAATTTAAGTAATTTTTAATTGGTAGCCTCTTTTTCATTTATTTATATCAATCCAAAACAAATTCTACAAAAATCGTTTAATAGTCTGCCATTTAAAAAATTTTCTACAACAAATTTAAATTTGTTTATAAAATAATACATTTCTTACATTCAATGAGTTGATAGAAGCTTCATAACTTTCAAATCACTGCAAAAATTATCTGCTGAAAAATGTGTTATAAGGAAGCAATTTTACTTGCTGGTAAATATTTTGTTAATAAAAAGAAAAAATACACCTTTCTTGATCATTTATATCATTTAATTGGGTATAGAATGTAATAGCTTCTCAGTATTTTTGTTATCAATTCAATTGAAGCCTGGTGACTTAGTGGTAGCCTTTCATGCTTCTAAGGCACAGGTTTGGGGTTCAATTTTCAGTCTGGCCAAGGTCGACTTAGCCTTTCATCCCTTCAGTTGGTCGTAAACTGAATATCAAGCATGTTTGGGGGAACTAAACACTGGTAATTTCCCATTAGGCTGACTATTTAATCTGAACATGTGCTTCGCGCCCAAGCTCTCACTGTCTAGAGAATAAGTTGCACTGTAGGCCTTGGACCACATAGACTGTCGTTCATGTCAGAGTTTAGTGTCAATTCAATTAATGTTAGGTAATATTTTCCAACTCATTCAGGAAGCCATGGTTTTATAAATATTATTAAAATTTAATAATACAGATACTGATTTTCACAAACATGTTAGAAAAATTGTTAAATCTTAATTTTTTCCCCAAATTTCTCTATTTATGCGAAACAGTATATATAAGCTAAACAATAATCCACTACCTGCCCTTTGCTTGAATGAAGGCTCATGCAACATAAGCCTACTGTTTAAAAGTGGAATTACATATGTATGTGTATTTCAAAACATTTTAAAAACCCATTTTCTATTTTTTAAGCTCTGACTTCATTTTACTGTTACTCTCAAAAGAAGTTTCTCTATCTTGTTAACCATTCATCCACTTGTTTTGCAGTTAATTGTGGTTTCATATATTTCTTGTTTGATTTGTAAAAGTTCTCTTTCTTTCATTATGTTCTTACTTACGTAAACATCTAATACAAATTACATCTGAGTCAACATTCAAGAAGCATTAAAATGGAATTTTGGGTGGCATTGGATTCTTTTTTTAGTCAAATTTCATGGGTGAGTAACTCAACTTCACTTAAGCTGTCAGGTAAGTGCTCTTTGCATTCTTTAGCTTATACAGTATATGGCCTGGATATCATTCTTTCTGCCACATTATCTGAAGCATAAACTTACAAGTCAATTTTAGAAGAAAATTCCTAGTCACACTCAATTCTTAAAAATGTGCTGTGTTGTATTTACCCTTAAAGAGCATTTGGTTGTATGTACACTTATGTTTGAGTGTAAAGGAGGAATCAGTTAAGTGGAATCTGATACAAATTAACCATGATAAAATCCACATGAATTGCTTCAAACATTCAGAATTTTAACATCAGCAATGCAGTTAGTTAGTTATCCATAATTTTAGAAAATTTAAATTTTTTATAAAAATTTAGATCTGAATTTCTTGATTATAAGATTTGAAAAACAGGGTAATTGATTAATTAAAAAAAAAAGAACAGATACTGGAGGTGCATGAAAATTTCACAAAAAATATTTTTTAAATTTTAGTTCGTAAATATGGTTTATTGTGCCTGAGAATCTGCTGGAGACAAGTTATTAGACATAGAGCATATTTAATAAGTCACTCATTAATATAAAATTTTATTATGTTTTCAATAATTTCATTTAATTTTTAATCAATTTTATGTGCACTTAATTATATTCATAATTGTTTCAATAAGCTGTAAATTTCTCCACTACCTATACCACAGAAAGCACAGGTTGGTAATTCACTCCTCAGTGACACCCGTTTTAACGTGCACTCAGTTATGCGGTATATTAGAGGAAAACAAAAGGCATATTTTCCATTCTAATTGTTTACTTTTACAAAAAAAAACGAAATTACAAAATTTAAAATATTAAGTAAAAGTAAAGTGAAAAAGTTACAACTTATCTGTAGTTTCATAATTTTGAAGCGCAGTTGGACACATAAGCAAATAATAAAAAAAAATTTTTTTAATGTTTATATCATTTTTAAATGAAAAATAAAGATTTACAAACTGCTCAAAAAGGAATAAATAATAATTGCATTGTCTGGAACGAGCACCTCTGTTCCAGGAAATATTCCCTCTCCAGAATGCCTTCTTTGACAAAGGTAAGTCATAAACATTGTCAAGAGCATGCTATTACATTGCATAGCCTAACTTGGTCTAGCTCCACCAATAGCAACACATTCCAGAGAAATGTGTTTTATGAAGTTGTGTATATATATATATGCTAAGGGCAATTAATGCATCCATTTAGGTTGATGTATGTATACATCTGTTGTCTGCAAGAGTTAAAGTGACGAAATTCAAGTGTGTATTTTATCACCCATTCACTTTTGATCAATCCTAGTAAATGTATCTGACATAATGAAATCATCATTGCTGGCTTGCTAGGAGTACTGCAATTTTCATGAAATCCACATCTTAAAGAAAATGTCTGTTCTTGAATGATCAGCCTTTAGATAGTTGAAAGATTGATATTATTCTTGCTGGATTTTTTTCACCAGATAAGACTGAGATAATCTAAAAATATTTACATATTAAGGTTCTTAATCATGAATTCAAGAAAATTAATATAAATTACCTGATAAACAATCTAGTTATCCATTAAGAAAAATATTCAATTTATCCCGTTTACGCTTTAACAGAAACTCTACCCCCCCCCCTCGGATACTGAAGTTAAAATCAATGTGGAAATGGAATTCAAGCATCAATTTCATTTTTAAATTCAGTGATTTTCAAGCTTTTTTCAGTATATTGCTAATATAATTTGTTAGTTTATTTTACATGAATGCAAAATATTTTTGCGGAGTGACTTTTTCTAAAGAAATTTAAGCACTTAACTCAATAATGTTGACAAATTTCATAATATTATAAGTAAAAGGTGGGAAGGAATTTGTTCATGGTTAGTAACTGGGTATTTTATATTTGTCTTGATTTTATTTATAAATTGGTTAGCCTTGTATGCTCAAAAATCAAGGTCAGTATTAAAATTTGAATAAATTCACTTCTTTGAAACATTTATTCAGAATAAAACAACTACTTTTAAAATGAAATGTAACATGCTAAAATCTTAAAGCTATCAGAGTATTGATTAAAATTGAAGTTTGATTGTATAAATTAAAAGTTGTAATAAAATGAGCAAAAATTGCAGTTAATTTTTAGTGGTAAATTGGTAGTTTCTGCTTTAGTGTATCTTAAGAAATTCTTATTTATATTAATATTTTTATACCCTTAGCAAATTTAGCATAAAATACAAGGTTTTTTTTTTTTTTTTTTTAGATAAAATTGATATGAAAATATATCACTTTTAAAAACTTATACCTTGTGTGAAATTTTATTAAATTTATAGCAATTCAATTTAATAATTTTTCACTTTTTCTCCGTGGTTGCTTTTTTAGTCACTAAACTGATATTAATGCAGTACAGCTTAACTTTCTGCAGTTCTAATAAAAGTTTTAACGACAGCTTTATCTTCAATAAAAGCATTGTTAACAATGACAAAAACTTGCTGAATGATTTTCTGATTGATAATAAATTTGTAGTTTTAATTAATTTGCATGAAACAATTTGAAATATTATTAATGCTGAAATTGTTTTTCATTGGTTTGTTTAAAAGATCTTTCCAAATTTAATAAACGTCTGATATGCAGAACAGGTTCTGTTGAAATCTAAATAGATTCACATTAATTGTAAACATCCTTGTTTATTCTATTTAAAGTATTTCATTTGCTTACTTTACATCCCAACTGTGTTAATATTTGAAATTTGAATAGCAAATATTTAAATTTCAATAAATCAGATTTTCATTGTTTTGATCTGAGTTTTTCTATTACTGCTTCAAATGCTGTCTGTTACTTCAAAAAAAATTAGGGCTTTTTAGGTTATTGAAAGTTGTTCTTCAAAATCTTTATTCTTGTGTTCCAATAAAATATTCTTCCGAGGATAAATGACAATTATTTATCTTTTAAATAATGTTCCCTCCTTCCCTACTGGTAATGCACATGGGTTGAAAGAAATTATCTAATTTGATTTACATTTTTCTTAAATTATTATTATTTGTTAAATTATTATTATATATTATTATTTTCTTAAATTATATTATTATAAATTATTTGAAAATTTCATTATGCTTTAAAAATGACAAAAAAGTATCAATCTTTTTCTCTGCTGTTGTATATGATGATGGCAATGAACTTCTGTATAACACAAATTCACAAAATATATGGGCTGTGGTTGCCTAGTGGTTAAGGAATCTGCCTAAAAGGCTGGTTACCATTCCAAATTCCCAGAAAGATCTACAGAGTAGCCAAGATATACATGCTGGTTATGTACGGGTTTTGAAGGTTTTATGGTCAGTCAATGACCAGTTACCATGATTGTAATGGTCTGGAGAAAGTTTTCTCCTCCTTCATATAAATATCAAAATGGAGTAAGTGGATCCTCTGGTGGCACCATTTATAGAAGGATTTCAGAGCAAGGTCGTACTTTACCCTTTGTGGTGCTCTGGATAAATGAAAGACTATTGACTTAAATTCCCATCGCCAACTTTATAATGAGCTTGGCTTGTCCAAATGTCATAAGTAACAACAACAAAATATGTATTATTATAGTATGATAAATGCAAATGTTGTGATATTTTTTTCATCCTGTTGTTGTATAAAAGTGTCACTATATTTCTAAAATGTCTTGTAAAAGGCCCTGTTTTCTAAAACTTTAATCATTAGGGCATTTTGTTAAAATCTTATTAATTTATAAAATTCCCATATTTTCCAAATTTTAAAAATGAGTGTTTACATTAATTACCAAAAGCTAAATTTTTAATTTTCTTGATAAATCCTTACTTTAATCCATGCTTTGGACAATCTTTGTAAAATATATAAAGAAATGCAATAAGTTACCATACCTTAATAAATCCTTGAAAATATTAGTACTAAATTCAATATTTAGTACAGATGCTCCTTTTCATAAACATGTAATTATCACTTATTGACAAAATTTATCTAAACGCCAATGTTTATTTCTGCCAGAAACTATTTAACAATTGCATTGTTGATCAGTTGCATGAATATGCTTCGATCGTACCTTTTTTAAATGGAACAAAATAAAATTTTGCTCTTGCTAATTTGTGACCATACTGCTTCTTTTAACCAACTAAAATGTCACTAGGCTATCTTTTGCATCAATTAGCTTTACCTTTGTTCAGCATTTAACTTGTTTGCATTGTTTATCAAAGTTAATTTTTACATAAGAATTTTGATTAGAATATATTAGAATTAAAATAAAATTTTTAGCCATGAAAATCGTTATATATTCAATAGATTATTTTTGCTTCTTTTTTTTAAAGATCATAAGCAGTGGTATAATAGATAAGTACATAAATTTCTTGTTTGTAATGGTTTATTTTTAGAATATAAATTTTCTCATTAACAAAGAGACCTCTATAATATGTACATAAATTTTATTATTACTACTTTCACAAGAAATTTTAATGTGCACTCAAATATGTTCATAATTGATTCAGAAAGCTTAAATTTCCATATTATGGGAACTTATTTAATTTCAGCTGAAAAAAATTTAAGTGTATATTATATCCCCAAGACACTGTTGAACAATCCAATTAAATGTTTCAGTGAATAATAAAATCGTCCTTACTTGCTTGCAAGGGATATTGCATTTTGCTAGTCTTTTTTTCTTTGCATCAAATAAACTAATATAAAAATATTTACTTTTTTAACTCTAATTTAAAGAATATAAAAGTTATAATCAATGTGAAATAGGAATTTAAGCACAAGTTTTTTTTTCCATTATATTACTAATACTGTAATTTCTTCATTTGATTCGAGCATGAAATTCTTTTGTGGTATATATTTATTTTCATAAATTTTGTTACATGTATCACTTTGTTTTGCAAGGCAAATTTGTAAATTTTTGTTATTTACTAATTTCTAATTATTACTAATGGTATTATAAATTTTTAGAATGTTTTAAGCATCGCTTTTTATAATTTACTTTTACAAAATGTAAAGATGCTCTTCGGTAAATTCACCTCCTCCTGTTTATTGCTTTCTAAAGCATTCAGTATATATATATAATATGTGTGTATATATTATAGTTTCTAGCTGTTCTCATATAAGGACTACTATAAAACTATTACTTTAAGGGGCGATTCAAAGAAACAGCTGTTTTTATTTATAATAAATACCTAAAATAATTTGAAATATATGTAATAGATATACATGTCCAAAGCTCATAAAAGCAAATACAAAATTAATAAATTTTTCTGTGTTTTATAAAAATTTAATTTTTATATATTTATTAAATGTCATTGAATATTTTCATGTGTTACAGTTGTCTGCGTGTGTATAAAAATACAGGGTGATCTTTTTTAAAGTGACATTGTTTGGAGTGTCCTGTTGTGTAATCTAATAGCCAGATTGGCACCAAATTTGGTATTTAGAATAATCAAGACATGAGAACATTTTCTGGCGGTTTACAATGTGTAAAATTTGAGAAAAGGAAATTACTAACACATACGATCATACAGTCAAATTATTAGTTCCTTCCCTGTTGTTGTCCCCCCCCCCAATACAGTTAACTTCCCTGTTTAGAAGTTAGGCCACATTCTGTGCCTGACGTTCTTCACTGCTCTATGTCACATATCACGAGGAATATTCCGCATTCCCATGTTTTATACTAATTCTCGTTATTGTAAATTACAGCAGCGCCACAAAATACCCTAGTGGTGATTTTTGAAACTAGTTTTTTTACTGAATTCTTTTTCTAATGTTTTGATTAGTCTAAATACCAAGTTTGATGTATTTCAGCTGTTAGATCACATTAAAGAGTGCTCCAAACACTGTCACTTTAAAAATGATCACCCTGTATATGAAAAGTAGTTATTTCAAAGTTTTCTCTGAGTGCTGTTAATTTGTTTCTTAGAGTCATTCTAAATTGTTTATTTTTGTATTTTGTGTTATTTTAAAGTTTTATTTTCTGTAAAACATGTACAATATTTTCTGTAATAAAACTTTTCTCCCTTGGTTTACTTTCTATTAGCATGTTACTGAAGAATTTCAAGTTCAAGAGTATTAATTACAGGGGTCAAAGAAATAGTATGTTTTTGGAGACTTACTTATTTGTCTATCATTGTTATGTGCTGATAGAAGGTTTATGAAATTGTGTTTAATGAAAATAAATAAGTAAGTAAGAAAAAAGTTGTTTAGCATCTTTTAAATAATTATTATAGTTTGTCACTTTGTTCTCCTTGAAGTTTGCTATGGTTATAATTAACATTTAAACCCGGTGAATTTTTATGCAAAGTGATTGATTTTATTAAATATCATCTTGCATAATATATTTTCCAGGTGCTAATGATTTTCGACAAAATGAAAGCAGAATTTTAATTGCTGATGAAATAATTGTTTTCTAGTGATCATGAAATTCTAACTCTATTTGAAAGAAAAATTGTATTTTAAATCATTATTGACCTACTTCAAATGATTTCATTTTTAATTAAATCACATTTATGCACTAATATTTTTTTTGTAATTATGGTACAAATGTGTATGGATGAAAAATGTGCATAGAATTTAATAAGTTGAAAAATAAAAAGTAGTGCAACATTATCTTAAAATAAGATTGTGTAGTTCTAAGAATTAAATGTTTAAAATTTTATTCTTTTTTGCCTTTCACTTAATGCTATTTATTTATGTAAAATATTTCTTTCATATTAACAAAAGTTTTTATCTTCAAATATAATATTACAATTTGTAACTTTGGAAAAAGAAAAAATGTGTTCATATTTTTCCCCATTTAATGAATACTTTTACTTACTACATAAATCATGTCTATTCATGAATATCTAACAACATAAAGAAAAATATTAACGAATTTTTCACTCCTAAATGTATAATTAATAATGAATATTAACGAAAGATACAGATAAAAGTTCTAAAAATTTATTAACCGTCAAAAATAAGTAGAAGTTTTAACAATTATCAATGATTAATTTTCTCTACACAGGAGACAAATTGTGCGTTACATATTTGTTTAAAAATTAAATAAGGTACACTTTAAAACAATTGATAAAAACAAATACATAAAAGACATTGTGCATTAGAAATTTGATGTTAATTACAATTTAAAAAAATTTTCATGATACAATTGATAAATATTAAATACTTTGGTGACATTGTGCATCTCAAATTGAAGTATGATACAATTAAGAAATTTCATAATACAACTAAGAGAGATAATTAATTATAGAAATTTGATGTTAATTACAATTTAAAAAATTTTCATGATACAATTGATAAATATTAAATACTTAGGAGACATTGTGCATCACAAATTGAAATATGATACAATTAAAAAATTTCATAATACAACTGAGAGAGATAAAAATTAATTACAATAATTGTGTGCACTTGTACCTAGAATTTATAAAGTGAAGTATATGTCATCATATAGAAATATTTTCTTAAAGTAAAACAGTGATGATTGTGACAATTATGTTCAAATTCAATATTGTAAGATTGATACTTACATCACAAATAAAATTGCTTCATTCATATTCTTTGTATACATGTAATCAACACATCTTGCTAAATAATAGAATCAAAATAACATGTATGTCGGAAATAATAAAATCCTTGTAGATGAAACAGGAAATCTTTAGCTTGAATTTTTAACAGTTTTCAATTTCTGGAAGAAGTGGTTTAGTCCCAAACAATCGTCGTCTTCATCGTCATTTAATTGCCTGGAGTTGATTCCTCTTATTAATTGTTCAATTCTTTCTAATTCCATTAACTCACGCTGTCGGCGCTCTTCTTCGAATTCTCTAAATATTTCAGCTTCTAATCTGGAAATGGTTTTCTTGATAAGGACTTTATTCCTTAAAATTCCATATATTGGGGTCCTCTTCTTCTTTTTTAAACTTCTTATCATGGCATAGTTTGATCGACAACCGTTTCGGCACATGTTAACGATTGCGAAAATTTGTATACAAATAAAATAGATTAAGTATAATCTTAATTAATTTATTGATTTGCGCTTAATGAAAACGTTGAACACAAGGCTGGAAATGAACACGAATGAAAGTAGAAGTGATTTTTTCGATAAGTTTTCAATTGATACTCTTTAACTCTATAGTTAATTTTTTTAGTTTAAATTTTATTATAATGAGCTATTATAAAAAATATAAAAATGTATCGTTTTAAATTAAAAAATTTTATCATACATAATTTAAAATATCATATATTATTTAAATATTAAAATTGTTACAAAATATTAAAATAATTTTCTGTTAAAAATTCTGATAAATAAATTTAAAAATTCTTCCTAAATTATTTATTTTCGGTTATTCGAAATATATCTTGCTTAATAGTTGATACTGTCATGATTTCTCTTTAGCATACCGAATTGAGTATCAACTTGACACAGTCCCTAGTTATTCAAGTTTTCATATTCTCTTTTACTATGGAAATCAGGGATGATCTATTTGGAAGAACATTCACGGTATCGAAAACTATTGGTATGTTATACCCGATCCAGTCGAAGGGTCATGTATGTTCATTAAATATGTGTGGAACGCGTAAAATGCGCTTAAAATTAAAAAAATACCTCTTGGGGGGGGCAGCCTAAGTTGCAACTTTTTTTTAATTACGAGATCCTACCCAATGGGTTACCCTACTAAAGAAAACGCTACTGGCACTAGTATAAACTGATTACTGTTATGCAGTGTTATCCTGTATCATTTAAATATGTTTACATATTTAAATAAAGACCCAAGCTCAGATACGGAAAGTTGCCAAAGATATAAGACCTTTACTACTAGATGCCCCTTTTCTTAATTCCGAAAAAGAATAAAAATCTTTCGTAATTTTACAAAAGCTGAATTCTATTTTTATTTTTAGATCTCTTTTCCGAAACTGAAAGCATATTGGGAAAGTCAGATAATGAAAAGAAATTAGAACTTTTGTGTGTGGTTTCGCTCTTAGTCAAGGATGGAGACTCAGATACGAGAAGGAGTATTCGTTTCAAAGAGAGGTTTTGGTTTTCGTTTACCAGGTGTATCGGAAGTTTCGGTCGATGTAAAAAATATATCTTTTAAAAGTATGGAAAAAATATTAATTAATGTGTAATAACTTAAAATGAATAGGTAAGAAATAGTTAAATGGAGATTTTTTGTGTTATTCAACTATCCTATTGTTTAAGGTAAGTAACACTAGGTTCTCATGCGTTGTGAATCTAGTATTACTTAACTGTAAGTATAATTGATTAGGTTAATTGGTATACTAATAAATATTGACATCAAAATTTAAATATCAATAGTTACAATTAGATTTTTTTTTTAAATATTAAAAAAATTTCAAAGTCAATGAATTAAAGAAAGCCAATGGAAAATTTCTTACACACATTGTTAGCTTTCTGTCATTCAAAAAACTCAAATTATGTGAATGGTATATTTCTATTAAATGCATACTAATGTTTTTTATGTATAAAATATGGTAAATTTAAATTTCTATAACTTAATTTTGTAATTTATTAATTTCTACGTTTAATTTTAATTATCATTTGTTTTTTCTATCACTTGTTACATTTTGCAAACAAGGTGTAAGAAGCTATAAGGCGGGGGTCAGTATAGCGCATATGCGCTAGATTCTGCCGCCCTCCTCCTTTTGATTATATTATTATTTACTTTTTGTTTTAGAGAGTGTTCTCAGAGAGATAGCACCCTGGAGGTTTGCTTGTGGCGGCATTCATCAATGATTTTGTCATGTTTGTTAAGATAAAAGTAATATTAAAAATTATGTAAATTGTAGAAATTATGTATATTTAAAATTCATCCTCGTCAATAAATTAAATCAATCTAAAAATTGAAATTGTGTTCAATTGCATTGCCGCCTCGGCACGCTACAAAGGCTTCCTTCATTGCGGCCTGCGCTCTAAAGTTTGTGTAATGATCAGTAGCGGTACATGGGTAAGAGCAAGTGTTTGATACCCGTTTACTATATTTTGTGAATGTTCTTACAAAATATTATGTTTGATCATCTTTATTTTACTCCTCTGAAATGTTAACTATTTAGCTGCTTAGAGTATATGAATTAAAGTAATTTATAAATCATCCTGCAATGAAGTACAGTATTTATTTTAGCTCTGAAATACCAATGTTTTCGTATATTGTATGTTAAGTATGTTGCTTACCCTCGAAATATTTGACATATGTCGGATCATCATCCTCAGAAAGCTGTATACCGCCAAAATAATAATAAAGGGATTGGATATAAAGTATCTTTTAGAAAGTTATATGCAACAGAGAATATGACCCGATGAAGGTAGATGGTCAAAACACTTTTTGTAAATCAATAGATTTTTCTGCCACTGTCAATGAAAATATACCAAGGTTCGTACAACTCCCGGAATTTTTTCTTGACTGCTTGAAAGTCGTGCATTATTCCTGGAATTTTTATTTGCCGTGATACATTTATTTTTTATTAGAAAATATTATAATATTTTGTAATTTTTTTTGTGTTAATATTTTAAAATTTTCGAAGAAAATAATTTAATTCTAATGTTACCAGTAGATGACGGCACGACCGATATTAGATTATTTTAGTGCAACAGTTATGAATACAAAGATTTAATTCAACCATAATGGTTTCATTGATGATCCAGTTCATTTAGGACCGGATGTAGTATTTAGATTTATGTGTGTGAAGTGAAGTGCACAGTAATCACCAGTTAGATCGTCGTTTAGTGCTATCAGGGTGGGAGCGATTTCAATTGATTCATTTTCTGTTTGTTTCTGTGTTTTATATTATATAAAATTCACTGAATATTAATGTTCAAATTTAAATTTTTTTATTTAAACATTAAACATTTTATTTAAACATATGATGTACTTTCCATATCTCTCTTAGCGAAAATTGCTCATAATCTTAATAAAAAGATGTTTTTTTTTTTTGTTCTTTCTTTGCTTATCAATGAAATAAAAGCTAAAATAAATTTTTAATATGTGCCTGGTGAATGCTGTCTTTTCAATGACCGGTGTAATCTGGAAAAGCCGTACAATGATTGGCTTTTGCGTGGTTCAGAAAAAAAAAAAAAAAAAAGAATTTCATAGAAGAGGATAAATCATTCCAACCGACTGTGTAAGATTTCAAGATTGTATTCATGAGAAATTTGATCCTATTAAAGAGAGATAAAATAGACACTTTTTATTTTAACTTATTCTCAAATGTTTAGATGAATTAAAACAGCAAAAAATAATTATAAGCAGCCGGTAACCGAAGAAAAAGAAAAAGCACTTCTTGAAATAATTGATGAACTGAAAATCAAAATGAATAATTTGGAAGATGATACATACAGACCTGCTAACTTTTACGCATCTTGCGTAAATTTTATGGAAGATCGCTCGGTTTTACACTTTTACTTATAACATGGAATATTTTAAGAGTTACTGTTATCCTGGGCTTTGTTGAAAAGAATTTATTTATTTTTTATTTATTTATTTTTTTGTTAAATTCTATCACATTGAAAATATTTTTTCACGTTAACCATAGTAAGAAACGGAAATCAGCGCCCTCTTTCAACGCATCTGTGGGGGAAAAACAACTTTGTAGTCTCTGTATCGCGGAAGCGCCTAACAGTCTGAAAATGCTTATTCCGAGTCTTTTTTTTATCGAGGAAGGAAAACGTGATCTTGAAAGACTATAGTTGTGGACATAAAATGATGGAGGCATTATATTGTTTTCCTTTAGTCACGGGGCAAAACTCGGCGCCTTTCATTATAACTACTATGGTGGGCTGTTGTTGATGGGCAGAATGAACTTTAATCTCTAACAAGAGGCATTCTTGGGTTAAAGCAAGCAATTCGTCTGTGTCGTGACTCGCGTGGTTACTGATATATTGTCGAAAATGGCTAATAGTAAACTTAATAAATCTTATTTTCAATCTTTTAAAAATAGTTACTATGTCGAATTTCTATGTATTAAATAAAGGAGCTGAGTTTGCTCATTGCGTAGTTTACAATTGTAAATTTAATGTATCTCATGGTGGTCGATTTAACATTTCTTGGCAAGTCAAAGAGCCGAAACATGTACAAAAAGCAAAGAGTACCGCAAGCACTTCTAAATTGGATGTTTATTTTAAAAATGGTACTCAAGTAGAATCCACTCGGTCGGAATTATATTTTACTTCGTTCTTGTTTGAGTACAAAATGCCAATCATGCTGGTACACATTTTAGGAAAATGTTTCGTATAAAAGTGAAGGAATTACATTGGGTAAAAAGGCAAACATTATTCAACTGCTATAAACTTCACCGTTTTTTGCTGTGGGGACAGCGATTCGGAATTGTATCCAGTTGTTATAAACATTTTCAATCCCATTCATAAAACTATTCAAAGCTGCTTATTGTGACTTCCAAATTTAACCGGGAAAAATATAAGCACTTTACTTTTAAATGAATTCGAACTAGTAAATATCCCTGTCATAAAGGTATGGCATATCATTTGTTACTGATTGTGCAGTAGTAATGCAAGGAAAAAAGAAAAAATGGCGTGATTATCTTTTTATGGACAAGCAAAGTTCTTGTCATTCGATAAATCTTTCCTCTGAAAAAGGTGCTGCACGCTTACAAGGTAAAGTTTATGAAGTCATAGTTGATATCTATTATTATTTAAATCATAATTCAAGAAGAAAAAGTCTGAAAAAATTTCAAGAATTGTGTGTCAAAGACACTTAGAAAATCCTTAGCGCATTTCTACACGTTGATTTTCACTACTAAAATGTCTTCGAAGACTCATTGATCAATCACATTCTCTTTTAAAATAATTTCATGATGTAGTTAAATTAATGACTGATAAATAGGATATGACGAGAGAAATATGCTATCAAAATTTTTCTCGCAATTTCCCACAGCCACGGATATTTTTCGGGGATTTCTTCCTATAGCCAAAGTGTTTGATAGCCTTTCTTCAATTTCACCTTCAGTTTCTCGTTGGTGCTGAGCTCAAGCAGCTCCTCTTGTAAAACCACACTCGCCTCTTCCGTTTCATCGAATGGGGCTATGATCCATGGTGGTATTTCCATCTTCAGAATATCTTCAAATCTATTTTTGAAATCATCATGCAGGGTATTTAAATGTTGAGCGTAAGTCTGAATATTCTCATCAAGACATTCTATCTGTGACAAGTGCGGAAACTGGGAGAATTCGCGCCGACTAATATTTTGCTTCATTAATTTCAATTTACCAAGGAAAGCTGAAATTACACCCTCTGTTTTTATTAAATTAAGGCTGTCCCCTTGTAGCTGCAAGGGGGCAGTTTGTTTGTTTTGAGATGATTTTACCAGAATATGGCTATTATAACACAACAGAATTGAATTATTGCAATAAAAAAACGAAAATCCGCGGAAACACCGCTCTTTTAATGAATCGCCGTCGTCGCGTAAATAAATATTTTTAAACAAAAAAAGTACTTAAAGTTTAATCTTCCCTGGCTTTTTGTTCTTTTATAGAAGTTTTGAATAATCTTTTGTATTTAATTTTTACTACATAGCTACCTACACATTAAAAAAGTAAAACTGAACATAAAAGTGTGACTGTCAGTGAATCGATATCAGTCTTTGCTGTGCCGGAAAAAAGTAAGTAGCTGCCTATGTTATACATTTTTTTATTTTATATTGTGATTCGTCAATCATATTATATTGATATTCAGAATCCCGGAAACAAATGAGTAACGTTTTGTTCTTGGCATTCGTATTTATACTAATGTAGATAGCAAGCTCAGCCCAAGTCGCCTTTCATCCCTTTGCAGTCTAAACAAGCATCACGGACGAGCGAGCACATGAGTAGCACTTTGCAAGTCTCGGCATGTGGTGTACACTTGTACTATTAATGATGCTACCTGCCTACGTTGATAGGTAAATTCAAGCCAAAATTTTTGTTCTTTATTATGAAAAACAGAAAATTTTTCATGGATCCCCACTTACAACTTGTGAACCTCGGTTTTTCTTTTCACGTCTACGTGAACCCTAGTGTGGTCTCTTATGGACCCCTGGGGGTCCACCTGGACCACTTTGGGAACCTATGGCGTAGATAATAGAGACAAATATGATAAAATATCTAAATTCATGTTATCTATGTAAGTGATACTTGATGCTAATGCAGAATGTGAAAAGTTTTTTAGTTTAGTGAAAAAGAATCGAAAAATAAATTTAAATATCTAATAAGAATTTTAAAAAAATTTTTATTGTGAAATATTTAAGAGATGCATTTTGTTACGAGCAAAAATTCAGAAAGATTTAATTAGAAAAAGCTTAAAAAAAGCCACTTTTACGTCATTGAACTCTTCCAGTATATAAAATATGAAAGATAGTTATTTAATCAAAACAAATTTTTATGGAGTTATTTTTAAATCTTTAACCCAAAATTTTTATTGATTTTTATATGATTTAAAAATTTAATTTAATTTAGTTCCATTTTGAAATACAAAATATTTCCTGGTAAGTATTTTTTATATTCGCATAAAGCAAAGATGGTAGTGTTTTCATGAATGTGCATTCTAGATTCAATTTTTATTAATAAATCTTTAATTGAATTAAATTCTTAGAATCTAAATTTTAATTATTAATTTTTTTGATTAATTAAAAATGTAAATTAAATTTAGTGAGAAATTGTTAACTTACTTAATTTGATTAAGAAAACATATTTGATAGACGTGTAATTTTGACATTGGAAAATTTTATTAAAGCGCTTTTCCAAAAAGTGTCAGGTATACAAATATAAACTTGAAAAATCTACAATATGAATTGCCGAGGAAGCTGAAAGAACTGGTATATTAACATTAATTCCAAAATCAAACGTGTCTCTGTGGTGCTTTAGAGAAGCAACAGAGTTATTACTCATTATTAATAATGAATTAAAATTGAAAGCTTTAGAGAAGTATAAACATAACATTTTCTATTATCAATATTGTGTATGTATAAGTAACCAAGAAATGTGAATATCTATTGAATGATTTAAAGAAATAGAAAAGTCAAGAATATGGATGTAAAATTGTAGTTTCAAAGGAGTTTTTGGAAATTTTATTTAATAGAACAAAGATTTAGAATTGCTTTTATTGAATAACAATTTTGAAAAAGTCTCGTTGTGGGTGACTTTATCAAATAGTAGGATTTATTTTGTTTTGAATAAAAGTATATTTATTTGAAAAAAGATTGTTATACACATCTTGAAAAATTCAATAAATTAATGGATAGAGAAATCTAATGTGAAGGTATTTAAAAACTCAAAAATTACCCATTATTTTATACAGTGTTTAATTTAGTTACGTACAGAATATATTGATTATTTAAAAAAATTCTGTTATAGAGCTAATAAATTTATTGAAGGCTTATGAAGAATTAGATAATTCTAATTTTTCATATATATAATTATATGCATATTTGATTAAGAACATTTTTTTCAAATAAAATAAATATTTAACATGAACGTCGACACCTCCAGGAAATTTTTGCTTTGACTCCTAGAAAATTCTTTAAAACTCCTGGAATTTGATTCTTAGAAATTTGTACGAACGCTGTTAAAACGTCAATTTGCTAGTCTAGCCAGACTAGCAGATAAGCGAAGTAACTTTTCTCCGAGAGAACTAGTCCTTGGTAGCAGTCGGGTAATCCGAACGAATGCCATTCTGAATAGTTCAGACTATCGGCTATTGAATTCATTCTTGCCACCCCCAATAGTTCTAAATACCGCGCAGGCGTAATGAATTCAGATTTGTTTCCGCCATTTTTTGTTTCATTCGCCTGTCAGCATCGGTGAGTAACATTTGTGTTAATAATGTGAATTTTCTTATATTGAAGTTACAGCTCTTAAGTTAATTATTTGATAATATATGTGATGTTAGTTATTGAGTTATAAAATATGTTAATAATTTTCTTTTAATTAAGAAGCGCTTTTTTTACACAATCGAACAAAGATCATTTCAAAGATTTACTGGTTTGGGATCACCGTATGCGTTAACTTAAAATTTATTTGTATGTATCTAACCATTGTGTGTATGCATAACGCTGTATTATATTATAATTCAATGCTTATTTTAGATTCCTATTTTGTGTCGCAAATTGACATCAATTTTGCTATTTATTCAGTGTTCATGTGTGTGGTTTTTATAGTTATAAGCTATTGTACTTTTAAAATAATTTTCTATATTATACTTTTAAAATAATTTTCTATGTGTTTTATTGTTTTCATTAAAAAGTTTTATGCTATACATGACTGATATGCTCATGAAAATCGTATCAAAAAAGATTATACTGGTTTGGGTTTACATATTTGTTATAAATTTATTTATATGCTTAATAACATTTTACATGTGTTTCTCCTGTATCTTTATACCCAAAATTGACATCGTTTTATCGTATGTTGTATGATTTTTAATATTGATTTATAAAATAATGCATTTTTCAAAATAGTTAATTTTCTACATATGTCTAATTTTTATTATTAAACAGCACTTTCTTCCCCCAAATATAAAACATCTAAAAAATAATGTGATGGTGCAAGTTTAAGTAAGTAAGGAGGATAGCATAAACTTTGCTCATCATTTCGTTGTGTGGTGTTCCTGGATACCAACACGACATGCGACCTCACAGTATTGTCCAAAAACTGTAACCAGGGCTGGTCCTTCTGTTGCAAAGCTTGTTGTGCATGTTCAAATTACTGTCAGTACAGGTCAGCTGTGACCATTTATCCCTGTAGTAGCAGCTCATAGTGAACCACTTGAATGGCTAATCCCCCTGACACCACTGTATTGACGATATGTCTCCTGACTTGAATTTGTGAAAAACAATGAATCATCATTTTCATTCATTCACTATCTTCCAACACCTGACATATTCACTGATTTGATGCAGCAACTGATAGTCCACTTTAAAGTTGTAAAACAAACATTACCAAGCGAGCTCTGACTCAGATTTACTGAACAGTTACCCTTGGTGCCAAATTTGTCCAAAAAATTTTCTGCCCACCTGGAATTTTGGTAATCCTTTTGATCAAAGTCTGCAACTACCACATTTAATTTTAGTTCAACCATTTTATGATGTGTGTTTCCTCATCAGCATTCCCTATGAAATTTTTTTGTGATTTCTGCTGCATGGGGAATGTCTGAGGTGAGTACAAGAATGTTAAGAAAGAATGGTGTTATGTGGTATGGTGAGAATGTATATTTAAGGTGTTTGTATGGATTGGATGAAACGAAGGAGACATTGGAATTCGGTATGAAAGCTGGTTTAATTGTTGATAGATGTTAAATCTAAAATGAAAAAACATTAAAAGGAGTGTGAGAAAGGGTTCCTTTTTCAATTGAGCAGATTGACGATGAATGAAATTTTATTGTAGGTTTATATGTGGATGAGTGAGAGTAAGACTGACTAAAAGAGAGTAAATGTTCTTCAAAGACTGTTCTTCATTTTCGGTCTTTTTGCTGTAAGGTTTATTGGAAGAAATAATTGAAAGCAGCATTAAATTGGGTCGAGACAGTGTGATTGTTGAGATAGATAAGTGTAAATTTGGGGTAAACATAAATCTAATCAGGTTAAATGTGTAGAAGGTAAATGGTTTATGAAAGTTGTAGATGATAGAATGTCTGTTTTTGTTGAGTATGATTAGAGAGTTTATTCTTCTGAGTTCGGCAGAGTAATTTCAGACTGCAGGAAGAGCTGCGATTGTTTCACTAATGAAGTCTTTGTACATCTGAAGGTAAATCCTAGTCTGAATTTGAAGGACCCGGACAGGTGCCCGCACTAGGAACATGGGGGAGGGGCAATGAAACATGATATGGCAGTGTCAAAAGCTAAAAATGGACTAGATTACGATCTAGCTGAATGTGTGTGGCGCACGAAAAATAAGTATATGTGCAACAAATATGTGGCTTTCATCGATTCAGTATTCCGTATATACCCTCCACAAATAACTGATGCGGAGCTGGCAGAAAAGTAGAGCAGGAGGTGACAACAGTAAACAGGAGATAGGTATGTTTATTGTTCATTATTTATTTAATTAATAATAAATGAAATGGGCATAAAATGAATTTCACATGAATATTTGCCGATGTGAATTCATTAATATAAAATTTAATCAAATAATTTTATGGTAATATATCGACTAATAATTTTACAATTGATGTTTAAAATCTATACACCTGCATATTTTATTAATTTTGTAAAATTACACCAGTAAAATTAACTGAGCATATTATGAGAAACCAATAATGTATCAAATATTTGTTAAGGAAATCTTCCAGATTATTTACGATTTCAGTGATTTTGCCGCAGCCAAATTTTTGCAAGATTTTAAAAAATTGCTAAGTGTGACTACAATTAATTTTTACTGCTCTTATAACAACTGATATTCCTACTATTCTACATTATATTACTGCTATTCTACTATTTCTACGTTAATGTTATATTATTTCGAATTTTTGAAAGATATATTATTTATAGTGCATAAAATATTGTTTCGAATTTTTCAAAGGTATATTGTTTGAAACGTTTTAAAGCTATATTTTGAATTTTTGTTTGGTTGCCCATTAAAAGATCTGTTGCTAGTCAGTTTGATTCATACCTCACGTAGTATATAGGGCAGAGAAACCATAAAGAAAATTTCTTTGAAGTGATTAAAGTTGTTTATTCTCCGACCAGGTGCAATGATTGCAAAAGCAGAGAAAATCAGGTGAATTATTTTGTTTTTTTATTAAAATTTAATTCAGAATGTTAATAAACTCTAATTTTTATAATACTGTATGTGTACATAAGTAAATACATCGTTAAGTAAGTTTTATTGCGTGTTTCATGTAAGTGATAGATTGTGCCATACTGTAATTTTTTTAAGGTGGGTGCCACTACCAGGGATATTAAAATTCGAGATTTATTAAAAAAATTTGCTTCTAGTTATTAGAATTTTGATATTTCTATAGTACGTAATTATAATGAAATTTTCGAAAATTTATATTTAGAATTCGAAATAGAACGCGATTCCTAAGTTGAAGTTCGAACAGAATCACAAAGTATTTAGTAAGCGGATATTGTGAATAGTGACATAATTTAGGTTGGCGAGATAGCTGTGCAGCTGTTACCCTAGTACAAACTTAAATTCATATATTCAGTGCTTTTAAGTTTTAGTCTAGTACGTTTCTATTTAATTTTTCTTATCACCATATTTATCATTCATTTAAAATACACTACTGGCCATTAAAATTGCTACACCAGGAAGTCGGCACACCATACACGTGAAATTTGCATGACAGGTAGAACTTGCTGTGATATGCAAATGATTAGATTTTCAGCGCATGCATGCAAAACAGGCGACATCTACAATGTGTATAAAACCAGAGATTTGACAGCAGTTTTCTCATACTCAATTTCCGGCAAAGAAAGTTGTTGCAATACCTCGTGTAAGAAGAAGAAATGCGCCTATCAGCACGTGTCTGACTTTGATCGAGGAAGGATTATAGCCTACCGGAATTGGGGTTATCGTACCGCAATATTGCTGCTCGCGTTGGTCGAGACCCCATGACTGTTAGCAGAATATGGAATCGATGGGTTCAGGACAATCATACGGAACGTCATGCAAGATCTGAGCGACTCCCCATCACTAGCAGCAGAGAAGACAGACATCCTATCCTCATGGTCACAAGGGATCGTACAGCCACGTCACGAACCCTGAGTCGAGAAATGGAGTCATTTGCAAGGCAACAAGTTTCTGCTCGAACAGTTCGACGACGTTTGCAGTAGCATGGATTGTCTGCACGGCGACCATGGCTTCGGCTACCATTGACGCTGCGTTACAGACAGGAGCGCCTTCAATGGGTGAATCAGCGACGAACCTGGACGCGGGAATGGCATCACGTCGTCTTTACAGATGAATCTCGGTTCTGTATACAGGACCATGATGGCCGCATCCGCGTTTGGAGGCTTCGTGGAGAACGCGCATTGCCAGCTTGCATTGGACATTGCCATTCTGGTCCATCTGCTGGAGTGATGGTATGGGGTGCCATTGGATACACGTCTCGATTACCTCTTGTTCGCATTACCGGCACTTTGAACAGCAACCGTTACACTTCCGATGTGTTAAGACCCGTGGCTCTACCCTATCTTCGAAGCCTCCCTAATGATTTGTTTCAACAGGATAATGCACGACCGCATGTTGCCCTTACTGTTCTGAACTTCCTTGATACTGAACAGGTTCGACTGTTACCCTGGCCAGCACATTCTCCTGATCTGTCACCAATTGAGAACGTGTGGTCAATGGTTGCCGAGCGATTGGCACGCCATCACTCACCATCCATTACTGTCGATGAACTGTGGCATAGTGTTGAAGCTGCATGGACTGAGATCCCCGTACATGCCATACAATCTCTGTTTGACTCCATGCCTATGCGGATAAATGCTATTATTGCAGCCAGAGGTGGCTGCTCTGGATACTGATTTCTCAAGATCTATACATCCTAATTTCCTGTAAATCTAATCACTTGTTCTTTCCACTATAATGTATGTGTCCAATAAATATCGTTCTGTTATTTGCATTCCTTCTTGGTTGATTTTAATGGTTTTTAGCAATTTTAATGGCCAGTAGTGTACTTGTGCGTTATTTTCAAATTTATTTTTTTCTGCTATGCCTTACCGGCATACTCCTATACCATTTATTACAAACACACTTAAAATTTTACTTTGCCGATCCGGCATTTCTATATTCATAATTGAATTATTAACTTACTGCTGCCAGTTCGTCAGTTATTACTTACTGTATGCCAGTTCGTCAAAGGGGGCGTATCCCAGGTGTTTTAAAAGCACCGGATTCAGAAAATCAAACCACGGTGTCTGGTAGTTTTAGTTAGAAACTGTTATATGTTCATCGGTATTATAATTTTACTTATTTTTGTTAGTAATGATAATGAATTATTTAATTGGAATATCTTTATCTATTCTCAAATTTTAAACTTAATTTATGTTATGTAATTATTTTATGTTTAATAAATTAATTTTTTAAACATAAAATAATTTAATAATTTAGCTGATTTAGTATCAATAAATTAAACTTACTATTTTTAAGCAAGCCTAATTATTGGCATGTTGTTAGTTTCTTATTTATTAAAGGCTCTATTAATAGAACGAAATACTTTATAGATATTTAAACTAATAGCTAACGTTTCTTTAACTGCATGAAAATTTAATATTTGCAGCTCTGCTTATCGTGGTAATTATTTTGGCAATTAGCCTAATGGTGGGTATTGGTAAAATGACATCTGCCCATAGATACCTTAAAAGTAGTACAGACTGACTTGATGCGAAGATTGAAAATTGCGCCAAACCTGTACAATTCCATTGTTTTTTACCTTGAAATGTATTACTTGATAAATTAAATCTAGAATAATGAAAATTTTTGATAAAAACATTTGATTCTTTTTAAAAGTTTTTGTGCATTTTTTCATTCTTGATGAAATATAATTAGCTCAGTTTATTCTAGAAAGAAATTATAGTTGTAATTAAAGATATTTTTTGCATTTGTGTGCTGTTCCTAATTTTTATTGATTTATTCAAGTTGTTTGTATAGTTTTCTATCTTAAGTGTTTGTAATAAATTAAGGAAAAACCAAATATAAGTTTTATGTAAAGAGACAATCCTGCTGATATCTTTGAAATAAGCAATATAGAATTGAAAGTGCTTACTTACCTGGTATTTGAAGTAGAATACCAAAACGAAATCAGTCCTGAGATCTGAAAGAGAATTGTCGTTGCCTATTTGGTATTAGAGACCAATTAAATTCACGCCTGATTAAAAGAACTAAAATTTTACTATATAAAACTCTCACACATAAGACCAGTATAACATATGCATCTGAAACATGGTCACATAGCAAAAGAGAAAGTGTGTGATCTTTGAAAGTGCTACTAATTATTTTTGGTGGACAGTAAAATTCGTAAGAAGATACACCTTCCAACTTTACAAACATTTTAGAAGTTTGAACATTTTAGAGATTGACCTTTTAAAATTCATTAAACTGAACAGAATGAGATGAGTCGTGCATCTCATCAGAAGGAATGTCAGAGTTGCTTTGAAAGTTTTCAATGCAGTTACTGACAGATAGTAACCAAGGTGCATCCTAAAAAGATGGTTTGAATGTTTGTACAAAAACTGAATATCCAAGGCTAAGGAATTGCTACTTATATATTTGTTATGACTGTAAATGGACAGATTGCATATTCCCAATGATAAAGGCATGCTTTTACTGAATCTCATTTAGTAATGTCTTAAACACTTGGTGAGAAATTGCATGAGCTAGCTATACTCTTTAAAATAGCTATCTATGTAGTATTCTTTCCAGGTTTAACACTAAAACGAATATATTGTAATTGTGACGTAATAAATTCGTTTTTGAAAACTTTACATACCTAAATATTCAATTTAAACCTTATAAATAAAGAGCATGAATATATATTTTTAAAAATTTATTTAGATTTATAAGAAATACCTACTTAGTACAGGGGTGTTTGTGCTCCGGGGAAACCCCGGAATTCCGTGGATTTTGAACTTCGATATCCGGAAATTCCGGGGATCGTCGTTCAAAAGGAAGTAGGAATAATAATGAATTATTTATTTTGATCTAGGTAATTTTGTTTGCTTTGAAACCAGGAAACGTTACGTCATTACTTCATTCAATACTTCATAATTGTAATTTTTCATTTCTCCCCCCCCTTCTCAAAACTCCAAAATGTCGGTAGTAAGTCCGTAAAAGTTTCCGGGGATTTTTTGGGGTCCCACAAACACCCCTGTTAGTATTATTATATACAATATAGTCTTAATGTTTTTTCTTTTGGTTGATTACAAATAAAATATAAATATATTATGATGACTGGGTATACAGATAATATTTATTCATTATTAGTCCATATAGTTGAATATGCAAATATAAGATAATATAATATTATCAGCATTGTTAAATTTGTATTTTTAAGTGTTATAAATACTTTTACGAAAATAAAAGAATGTTTCAATCAAAAATATGTATTAAGATAATGCAGCATTTTTTAAATATACAATTCTGGCATAGTCGAACTATTTGCTTATTTACATCTGTAAACAGTTAATGGTTCCAGTAAAGCTGGTTCTTTCTTCAATTATAACTTAAAATTGAGAAATAAAATGGAGTTACTATTAAAATGCATTTATATAAATTTTTTAGGCAGCATTATTTAAAAATTATTTAATTAATGCAAGATTGCGATAAATCATGCATTTTTAAATGTAAGCAATTACCATTTTAATCAGATGTTAAACGAGTATTGTACACTTTTAACTGGAACCGACATCGGAACAATATCTGTAAACATATTTTTCTTGATCAACTTGATTTTATGTAGGAAAATAGAGCTCTAAAAGTGTATTAAGCCATATTCTTCTATTTTATGTTATCAAAGCATTTATTTTTATTAATTCGCAATCAATTTAGCTGGTTAGTATTATTTAAAAAATGAGCGTAACGGCAAACCCCTCGATTTTACAGAGACAATAAATTTGTGATTAATTCACAGAAATAATTCTCTAAATATTCTTGTTAGTCACATCTTAGCGTAAAAAAAAAAAATCGCTAAAGAATCATGGGGTATTCGATTGTAAAATTTTTCCCGATTCCGATAGTAAGTTAGAAGATATTAGAAAAAATAGTGATTCTCCTATATACATGTAACATGAACAACAGATGCCATATTATCAAGGATGCCCAATTCCAAGTTTGGTCATTTTTTAGCGAATTTTATCCATCTTTTTGTTGAATTGTTATCGATCTGGAAACCTGGTTTTTATTACTTCATTGATAGGGAAACCTATAAGAATTATGCAGACAATTCTATTTTAGCAACCCTAGTATTTATGTAATCGCGCATTTCTTCATCGCCAAAAGCATCCTGGACATATGTAGTGGATTCTCTTTTCCTTTCTGCTATATTTCCCACATCATCTATAGTTGGAAATCAACTTTGGCATTATTTTTCAAACTGGCTGAATGCGGTTCATCAGGAAGTACACTTTATTGCTTAGAAGCTAGTAGAACGTCCCTTCCTTTTCCTTAAGGATTACCCATCTATATGGCTTATCATGCCAGATCTAACAAAATACATTTATATTTCATTAGGTTTTTTTTTTTTTTTTGGTTTGTTTGTCGCTCAACAGTCATTTTTTACACACGAGGGCTAATTAGACCGGGACTTACGGTTTAAAGTGGATTCTGAACCACTACAAACATTCATGCCCAAGGTGGGATTCGAACCCACGAACTGTTGAATCGAATGAAAGAGCACTAATCATTCGGCTGCCAGCTCGGCTATATTTCATTAGATACATTATTACTGGATGCATGCTTTTTTGAATTTCGATGACTGCAACGGAAGAGATCATGGCACAATGGGTGATGGAAAACAGGGTAATTTTGGGGTTTTTATTTATTTATTTATTTATTTTTTTTTTTGTTCCCACATACTATTGCTGGATGCATGTTTTTATTGCATGTACTCTTTAATGCCAGATCTAAAAATACACATATTTCATTAGACACATTATTAATGGATACATGCTTTTTTTAAAATTTTGATGACAGCAACATATGATTTTTGTTTTGTATATTAACCTTGGATATTTGCTAAAAGATTAAAACTAATCTATACATTTTTCTCAATATGACATTTTACTTTTCTTAAAGGTTTAATCGCTTTTCTTTAAGTTGAATAAAACCGTTGTATTATTATTTTATTAACCTTTGTCATCATGGTTATTTTATTTTAGTACATGAAAAATATTTTTCTCACACTGTTTACTGCACATAACTCACAACTTTTATAATGAAATGACAATATTGCTAATAAATAATTGGCAAAATTAAATTTTATAACACGCATATTTTAATTTTTATTGCTCCATTTTTTATGAATAACAAAACCAAATACCTTACTTCACAGAATCACTTTAAAAATGTATAACAGCAACTTAAGCAAAATAAGGCATTTAGTTAAATGAGAAGCTATCTCTGATGTATCTAATAAAACTCTAAAAATATTCACTATATGCAGTATGTATTTATCTCTGCTAATAATAATAAATATAGAAAAGGAATAATTTCATTATTTGTTTAGTATGACATATAAAAATAGCAAGAGTAACTTCAATATACACAAAATAGAAAAACATATATGTAGATGTTAAATTCGCAATTCAAAATTAAATCTCTCAGGAGATAAACACATGAAAATAAAAAATGTAATTCTTAAAAAGGTTGAAAATAGTTTGGTGTAGTTAAAATTATACAATAATTACAGAGATAAATACAATAGCATATTAATTAGTATACATTAAATATGTGTATACTGTATCTACAAAAATGAAATACATTACATATTCCTAATTTCATAGCACTTTGACAAAGGAAACCTGGAATTATTGAAATATATTTTCTTAGAAAATGTACGATGTGAAAGCATTTTTAAAATATCTTTGTAAATTTTTACGATGTTATATGTTCAAAAGTAAACTTTTGGCAACCTCTGCAAATAAAGAAAACTACATTTAAGTAATCAAATAGAAAATAAATTTTTTTATCTATAATACTAAAATTATTATAAAACAAACAGTTTATAAATAAATCACTAGCTTTTTTAAATAAAAAGCCAATTAACAAAAGATAATTTATTTATTTTGTTTGTGCATAGACAAGATTCTTTAAATCACTTCGCATGAAAATAAAATAAAAAATAATTTATTTTAACACATAACAGGAAATTGTAAACTTCAGAATTTTTTAAGCAAAGCTTCATTAGCATCTCAACATAACAATAATATATATATGTGTGTGTGAATGGAAAAAAAAATATTGGTTCTATATGAAAACTGGCTCTCACGAGTAGTTCACAACAAATGCTTCATCAAAGGAAAAAAAATATAATTTAATGTGAATATTTGACACAATGAAGTACTATAATTCAGTGTAAGATTTAGATTTTCTTAGATTTATAATTCTATTTTGCAGTTTTAAATTTGTGGTTAGTGTATGAAATTTATTTTGTAATATTTGATTCCATTATACATTATTACACATTGAATTGTGTTAAAATAAAAAAATATGGTTAGTAATTTTATTTGATTATATTTTGTTACAACTGCTCATTTAAAAACATCGCTACATTTTTCAACATTTATGTATCATCCTGTTGACCATACCCGTGAAAAAATATGCCGTTTAATGATGCAATTTAGCCCCATATAAACTGCAAATAAAGCCCAACAATGAACATATTATAAATTTTAACATACATAGTTTTATAACGATGTTAATAAATAATAGTTCGATAACGGAGAAAAAAGTCCTTTTAACCAAAGAAAGGAGATATACATGGGAAAAGTATAAAATTAAAATACAGTATTTAAAAAATATTATTTAATAAATAACTGAAATCACAAATATTATCGCACAATAAATGGTAAATCAAAAATAAATTATGCAAAAACTTACTTGAATATAAGAATCTCAAATTATCAGCATACAGTGTAACACAGCGAACACAACAACAGACGCAAATGACAGACAAAGAAAAAAAAATGGCTAATGCAAATGCATGTATGACGTTTAGGATTTAGGGAGTGTCACAAGTGAATTCAATAGCTGAGAATCGGAAACACTAGGGCTGGAATTCGTTCGGATTTCCAGAACGCTTCCGAGGACTAATTCTCTTGGAGAAAAGTTTACTTCCCTTATCTGCTAGTATCTAGCCAGAGCAGTCTATGAGCTGTGGTCATATTTATTGAGTTTAGAATTTTTATTTGAATATAGTTTTTTTTCCGGTAAGCGAACAGCCAATAACCGTTTCATTCTTACTACCTTCTTTGGCCAGTTTATCAACGACTTCATTATACTGATATTAACGTATGGGATTCATTGGAGGTGGATGTCGTGAGTCTGAGAGAACTTCCTCAGTTTGAGCAAATTAGATACTCTGTTTCAAAGTTTGAGGATGTAATGCATTGCAACTGCCCGATGAAATTCATACTTCCCAAACATAAGATATGATAACATCAAGCTGTTCATTAACCTCAACTAACTCGCTTCTGAAGACCATAAATGTCAGGATTGTGTTGTTTTATTGTAGTCGTAAGAGGGAAGTTCTAATAAAAATACCACTGTCTCTATGATCTTCTGTAGGACTACCGTCAATATAATCTTGCACCGCACTTTAGGAATGCAACTAATAATTACCAGAGCTAACTGGTCTTCATAGTGATTTTAACTTGTTTGTAGTGGACTTTAGATCAAAGTATAAATATCTCTGAGTTGTCCATTAGAGGTATCAATTCAGATCTCAGAGAGATAGAGGTTCAACCTCCCGACAGATCAGGTTTTGAGTTTCAGCTAAGCTAAAAGAACTATATTTCTTGAATCTTTGATAGTCATGCCAAGTAAATACAACGTTGGGGACCGTAGCAGTAAATTGGTCTCGAACAGGGCTATATCAGAAGAGGATAGCTATTTTTGTATTCGAGAATAATTCGATCGGCACTCAGTTATACATGTTCTAATTTCTGAAGATTGGTTACAAACGCGCAGGAATAAATTTTATAGCTATATATTTTAGAACTTCTTATTAGCGAAATGTATATGTCATTATAAGAGTGAGAGTGTGTTTGCATCAGCACTTTAATCTCTTTCAGCTATATACTTAAGAGTATTTAGTCACTTATGGGCCTTCAAAACCAAATGATCTTTATGCTTGTTGCTGTTGAATTCAGGGTCAGGAATGAAGCCAGGAAAATTAAACTCGTATTCAAATATTTTAATGCGTGTGAAGTTTAATTTCGTAATACAACTTTGGTTTGTAGTTATGGATGTTTATATATTTGTAGTAAAAAGAGTCACTATTAATTTAGATGGGTTCAATGCCAAATTGCGTTCTAATACATGTTTACTGAGATAGTGCTATCCTTATATACCTATATATACATATATATATATATATATATATATATATATATATATATATATATATATATATATATATATATATATATATATATATATATATGTATGTATATATATATATATGTATATAAGGTAATACAGAATTAAAGTAATTAATACAATGGTCAGCTATGCAAAAATAAACACTCTTTTCAGAAAAGAGTGTTTATTTTGCATAGCTGACCATCTCCCCCCTGATGAAGACGTGGTCCCTATGTCTTCTTATCATTTGCGTTGTATATATTTTATTGTATATTTGTATTGTATATATATTTTAAACAATTCTTGTCCACAATTTTTTTCTGGTAAAATAATTATTTTTTAAAGAATAATATGTAATTTAGCAGGAAAAGGCCTCGTTTTTATTTTATAATTAAAATTTTCTTTGAAAAGGAATATTTGTTGTAGTGTTTAGGACAGATGAGATGAGAACCATATCTTGGAACAACTGCATTATTTAAGTAATATTGAATATTGCTGGTAATGCTATGGATGAGAAACAAGACAATTAATTAATGAGAGAAGAAAGTATGCATAATATAAGAGAAGTATAAATATGAGCTTTTGAAATTTTGTTTTGGAATTTTTGTATCCTCCTACTTATAAATATAAAAATTCCTGTTGATGGAGATCATGTGAGAAAATATTTTGGAAAAACTAAGAATGTGCAAGATATTGCAAGAAGAGACTGTGTGTAGATGCTGGAAGCATTTACAAATGTTTGATATTCTTTTACAAACTTCTTAAGCAAATTGCGATATAACAAATTAAAAAAAAAAGAATTTTCATCAGAAAAGCTAATAAAATTAATATATATTCTCATTCTTACTGAATTATCTATGAAAACAAAAAAAATGTGCTTCTTTGTTAATTAAGCTCTTTAAATAATTATGTCAAAACTATCAGTTTAGAATAAATTACTTTTATATCATTATTGACGATTTAAATGAAGATAAAGTAGAGGAAAATTACAGTATCAGTTAGTCGATAACTTTTTTGTTTCTGATAGGGTATTTGATACTGATAAAATGCACAGTCCCTATTTAAAACTTCTTTCTTAATAATTTTGTAGGAATTAATCCGTATATTGTAATGTCAGCTTGTAGACTTTTTTGTCCTGCAGGGAGGCGAAGAAGATAAGAGAGTTCGTGCCAGGAGCAAAGATTGAAGCTGGCTTTTCCTTTTCTCATTTGTAAGCTATGAAGGCAGCAGACAAATACTGTTTGCAAACTCAGAAATGACTCTCATTTTTAATTTTGTTTTGGAATCATTTAGTTTGTGTGTTTCTTAATGATATGCAACAGATATGATCGCTGAGTCATAATCAGGAATATACTCCTTTCATACACTGCCCGACATTGAAAATACAACACAAAGAAGGAATGGCTAGAAAGTGAAGAAAGTCAACAAACAGACAGCAGCGAATAGTAAATTATCTTTATTTTGAAACGCTATACATAATACAGAAAGAGACCTGGTTCGGGTTCGTAAGTTGTAGAACCACTGTGGATGGCGATACACGAAGCAACACGTCGGCACAGAATCAATGAGAGTACGGGTGGCATCCTGAGGAATAGCTTTCCATTCCCTGTCAACCATTTGCTAAAGTGTGTCTTCTATAGGAGGCAGTGGCAAGGTCTGAAAATGGTGTCCAATCATTTCCCAAACTTGTTCGATTGTTGTGAGATCTGGTAAGTACGGGGGCAGGGAAGCAGTTGTACACCTTGCAGGGCATCTTGGTTCGTTGGTTGGGTTTAATGGAGCAAGGTCCAGATAAGGACAAGCTGCGCCAGCAGGGCATCTTGGATGATGTGAGCGATTTGCGGTGAAGCATTATTCTGCGTATAAAGGGCATTGGCACCTCTTGAAGGTAAAGGAGTATTACCGGCTGCAACACATCATAAACGTAACGTTGGGCTGTTGTTGTTGCACCAGCATGCTTCCCTGTACATAGCACTGATTTGGGCTCTACCAATTGAATAGAAGCAACCGTGTGGAGTCTTCGTGATTTTAAAGCTGGGACCAAGCAGGAGACCATCAACACCTGGCCTGCCAACCCCAGAGGTATCATTTCACTAGGAGGACATCACGATCACGCCCAATTTTAACGTCCCAGTCACCATTAGTGAACACGACGGATCTTCGGTTAAGCCGGGATTCGAACTCACTACTTTCCGATAATGAGAACGACGCCTTAACCAACCAAGGCCGCCGCGACATCATCATTGGGCTGTCATAGTACCGTGAATATGAACTAGAGGTGACCTGGAATCGTATGTTATGGCCTCCAATCATGATGCTCCGTTGTCTCGTAGTGGGGCGTTTCCACAATTGTTGCAGAATTAGACCTGTCTCCACGTCGACGCCACACTCGTACGCAGCAACTATCACTGCAGAAACATAAGCGTGACTCATCTGAGAAGATGATCGCGAGCAACTCCGTCATCCAAGAAACATTGGATGTATTCTTGGGTATACAGCAAACCAAAACAGATTCTACACGTTGCCAAAGTTGATCTGGTGTGGCAGCTAGGGATGCAATCTGGATCTATCGTTGAGCAACCATGAACCATTTGTTTTCTGCCAGAGAAAAATCTGGAGAGCGAGTCGGCCAGGGAAGTAATTCAATCTGGTGATTGAGGAAAAACACTTGAACAATGTATGCCTCTTGTGGTTAGAGATGTAAAATTCCCCGGAATTTTGAAGCTTGGGAATTTACTCAGGAATTTTGGGGAATATTGGGAATTTTGAGGGAATCAACTCAACCAATCATATTTCGTTTTAGAGATTCTTTTTTCACATATATATGAAGTGAAGTGAAGTAAAATTTGGTATCTCTAAATAATTTTTAAATAAAGTAAAATTTTATTTTCTACAATAAGCATTCATAAAAGCAGTGAAAAGCATAAAATATGAATACATTAAAATTGTAAAAAAAGTATTGAAAAATAATAAAATCGTATTGAAAAATTTCCTCCCTAGGGGATATTTTTATATCGGTGTATGGCGAGATCTGTCGCTAAGATTGTTGGGAAGCCAATGTTTCTCACAAATCTATATTCAATGAAACTATGAAAATAAACTGAAAATTGTTATTTGATCAAAATTATTATTGTTTCACTGTAACGAATAGTGATTCTTTTCATCATATCTATTTTTCCATTTCAGTTCTTTTAGATTGTAAGAGATTTATTATTTTTTGCGATCATTCTCTCTTTATATGGTACATTTGTTTCTTATGTATTCGAAATTGCTTTATTTTTTTAAAAAACAGTTTCACTTTCATTTTAATGTATTATATTTCTTAAAAATAATTTTTTGAAAAAAAGTAAGGTAGTACTTGATTTTTTTAGTCTTCGTAATAAACTGAAAATTGATGATTTAAAAATAAATAATGCTAAGCAAATTGCTTTCACTTTTGTTTTGACTTCTAATTGAGAATTTTTAATTTATCAATGATACAAAAAGATACTGTTTCATGTACTATTTCTCAACTGAATATGTGTAAATGGTGCACAAATTTAACCAATGTATAAATGAAAGTATGTGGTGAGGTGACATGTATGTTGTAAACAAAAAAGAGCTCTTCTAGCGAATCATCATTTAAATCATATCTTGTAGGAGAGCTCCAGTGGCACAGTAGCTTCACGCCGCTTCCCGTAAGCTCAGCAAAGTGAAGCATCATTTGCCGCGGGCATTGGTTGGGAGAGTGACCATAGTGTACTCTCCTTCACTGGGTTGCTGGAACTCCGTGGGTTGGGGACGTGTCCACGTTAATCTGTGACGTCCAAAGTCCTTCCGCTGGTGTGGCGTGGATGTGGAGAGGAGGGTGCCAGCTCAGGTGTGGCCTCGTCACCTGACCGTGGTTCAAAATTACGAGGCACCTTAATAAGAGCAAAGTCGTACTTTCACCTTCGTGGTGTTCTGATCCAAAAGAAAGACGCTCTCTATTGACTTAATTCGAACTGCCAAGGGCATAGAGAGCTTGCCTTGTCCAAGTGTCATAGGAAAACAACAACAACAATATCTTGTAGGAATTAATGTGACAAAAATCCTATGAAATAAGCTAACATTAAAACAATGTTACAATTTGTATGTAGTTTTGAGTTGCATTGTAACTGCAAATGTTATTTCAATCCAATTATCAATACATTTAATTGCAGAGGAAAATTATCATCAATATATTCTAGCATTATTAGCAGTTTCTTAATAGTAACTATAACTATTTAAATTGACAAACTCACTATTTAAATTATTAACAATTTACTAAAAAGTCATATTTGTAGCTACTTAAATTTGCAAAATCTAATTAATATTTAAAACACAAAGGAATAAATTTATATAAAAAAACTTTTTATCCACAAATGTAATCATGAATAAAAATACTTTTTCTATTATTATAGTTAAATATTTAAAATAATTTTCTTTTATATTTTAAGATTAATTAACAATTTTTTAAGTACAATATATAATGCAGACTTTAAATAAAACTATTTTTATTTCTTATGCAAGGATCTGATACATTAATTTACGCAATGACAATATATCTACAGTTGAATTATTCATTGAGTTTTGAAAACAATTTTTCACAACATTAAAAATGATTTCAAAACAGTAAGGTAGAATCAAAATCTCTTTAAACTATTGTTCATCATTTCTAAATGATAAGACAGAAAATGTGGGTGAATTAAAAAATTACTGATAATCTGTGTCATTGAAAATATTTCCATTTTTCAAACTTAAGTACTAGAAATGGAAATAACTTTATGATATTATGAAAAAAATTTAAGAAAGTCAAGCAAATGAATTCTGAAAAAAAAAATGTTCTTGCTTTTTTAGCATTTTGCACTCACGTTTTCTTGTTATAAATTAAAATTATTTTTTTAATTTAATGCATCTTGCTTTTCATAAAAAGGCTGAAATGTGTTATTCTTTTCAAAAGAAGATTTTTGGTTAAAATACTAGTTCTGAAAATATTAATTCCAGTTTGATATAAGAAAATATAAGTATATTATTTTCTACAATCTTGTTATAAAAATTTGAAAACATACATTTTTTATGAGTTAGTTCAGCTTGAATTTTTACTCATAAGATTAAAATTTGTACATAATACAAAAATTTAAGGATAATTGACAAATCTGTAATTTTGTGAATTGTATATTTCCATTTCAAAAACTTGATTGAACAATAAACAATTTGTTCAGAAAGGATTTTAAAAATTGTACAGATGCATTTAGAAATCTGCACAATAAAAAGATCCCCTCTAGATATGTTTATACCTGTTACCTTGTAAAATAAAATTATGTATTATTTCTATAATAGAAAATATCTAATATTTACAAATATAAAAATATATTGTTTAATAAAAACCGATTGATTTTTATGAATATAATTGTTCAACATGACAACTGAAGTGGATATAGCAAAAATTATTGTAATAATTAATGTATAAAATTGAAGCTACATATCTTACTGTAACAACGCTAATACTATATTTAAAACAAGCAAATGACACTAAATATCTTAAATATAAGTTTTAAAATATTAGTTTTTCAATGTTTATACTACTTCTTTCACGATAAAACACCAACTTGATGCCCAATGATATAAATCTGTCAAAACTTAAGCCCTTGTAATGCTGAGAGGGGAAAATCCTAGTAGCGAGGTATTAGAAACAATATCCTACCTCCTTTCTGGCTTCTTAAAATTTATTACTATTTTTAAATTAGCAAGTTTCTAGCATTTTAAATGCATTGTAAATCAGTGCATCTCGGTCATAGATATGCTGTCAGAAGGAAGACTTGTGAACTTCAGCTCAGTTTAAAAATTTTCAAATACATAGATGAAAAGTTTGTTTTTTCTGGGATAAATGTAAAATACATTGTAATTTAGAATTTATAAAAACTCTTATTTGCAGAAACATTTAACGTATCACACATCAACATTACTATTTACAATCTCATATAGTGTGTCATTACCAACGATTAACATATTCTGTATAACAGTTGATAATAATTATAGTGAAAATACACAAGACACGTTTTTGAATTGAGAAACAATCTTGATTCACTAAGCCCCTGATTATGTTATGTGTGTATACATATTTAAAATTATGAAATGATGTAATCTGCATATATATATATATATATATATATATATATATATATATATATATATATATATATATATATATATATATATATATATATATCCATCCATCCATATGACATAATCCTTTAACTAAGCAGAATTTTTAGAAGCACTTTTCAGCTCACACAAATTAATCAAAATGAAATTGTAACAATTATGGTGAAAATCAAAGGTTTTATCTATTATCTAGTTCATTTTAAACTACACTGCTGGACAATTGCTAAGGACGAATCAGAAATTGCAATGTAGCATAACATTAAACGAGATATGAGGCCTAGTAGTATAAAATATAGTTGCCACACTGTTCAAATATTAGAATAAAGAATATTTATTGTTCTGGAAAGTACAAAAGCTGTAAAACATCTGAAAGGAAAAAAATTTTCATTTGATGCTGTATACGGAAAAATGGATCAATGCATCTAAAATTCAGCAGGCACCTTGAAGAAAGGTATCAGTACGGGATATGTCCACCGTGGAGTGTGATGCAACATTCCACACGTCGTATCATACTTTGCACAACATTATCCAGCAGCTGTTGAGGCAATTTATCCCATTCCTCTGGGAGTGCACGGATGAGGGTGCTCTTGTTTGTCTGAGGATAGTTTCGACCAGCAACTTGCCTCCCCAAAGCATACCACACATTTTCAATGGGGTTCATATCTGGAGAACTTGATGGCCATAGGACGCATTGAGTACCCTCGCTGTCTAGACAATCCTGAACAGCGGGAGTTCGATGACATGTAGCGTTGTCGTCCATAAAAACAAATCTATAACCGACAGCACCATGGAAAAGACAAACATGAGGAAGTAGAACTTCATTAATGTATCGTTGGCCCGTCATAGTCCCATTCGCAACCACACGTAGGGGCGTGCGGCCATTGATCATGATGCCGGCCCACACCATGACACTGCATATCGATTATCGGTCCCTTTCCTGGATATTTTCCGGACGATAAGCAGTATCACTCTCGCGCCAGATCATTTGGCGTCTACTATCCGATGACAGACTGAACCTACTCTCATCTGAGAATAGTACGTATGCCCAGTCCTGTTCAGTCCAATTGCGATGCGCACGTCACCATTGCAAACGGGCAGTACGGTGCTGTCTGGTCAATGGGACACACACAACAATTCTGCGGGCGTATAGTCCTTCTCATCTCAAACGTCTGGCAACAGTTTTTCGAGAGATCTGCTTTCCTGAGGCAGCAAGAAACTGATTTGCCACTTAATGAGCTGTGGCGCGCCTGTTCCTTTTTGCTGATAAGACCATATATCTGTCTTCTGCAGGTGTCGTACTTCTAACACGACCTCCCCCGTGCCACCTACTACACATTCCAGTAGTTTAAAATGACTTCCACAGCCGTGAAACAACGCTGTGAGCGATGTCGAACTCCCTGACAATATCTGTTATTTTTCGCCCTTCTTCGATATTTCCAATAATTTGGCCACGGATAAAATCATCTACGTGATGTCGGGAAGACATGCCAAAAACTTCAAGTTCGTCTATTAAATCTTTCCTGTAAAACTTTGACTTGAAACAGCAACTGTCCGCACCCTTTAAAGCCCTTATGAACGCTAGCACGTGATGAACAGACGTGGGAAAAAATTTGCATACGCATACTTCTTCTTACTATATCCCGCACTTATTCTAATTTTCCACATTTTGCTTCCTTTCATTTTGTGGTTGCTATGGATGAGTGTTATCCGTCTTTAGCAATTGTCCAGCGGTGTATAATGTAACAAACACAAAAGCTATATCCAGGAAACTTAGAATAATTTATATATGATTATAAATGCTCTCCAATTAAGTTAAAATTTAACTTTTTCCAAATTATTGAATAAAATCCTCAGAAATACTACCTATAAGATGAGAAACTGATATCTCAAGATGTTGAAAAAGAGGAAATGACAAATGCTCATAGGATATAGGTTCCACTAGTTAGGACAAACAGGATTTATAAAAGTTGTAATACTGATAAAGAAGTTTATTATAGACGCAAACTGGACCAATTTACATAAATTTATTATAAGAAACACTTCATCAAAATTTTAAGTAACTTCAAATTAATCAATTAGCATCAGCAGCCACTATTTAACTTATTACTTTCAGTAAAAGCAAAATTATGATATAAATTTCTACAAATCTAAAATTATTGGAGCAAACATACATATTCAAATTTTAAAAGGTCCATAATAATGGATGAAATTTAATATTCTTGTCATGTAGTCCAACAAAATGACTGATTTGTCAAATCATTGATAAACAACTAAATTAACTAGTAATGAAATCCAACATGCTTAATTAAATCTAGTTATTCTATTTAATTTCTCGCCAACATTTCCAATGATAAACAGCTTCATTTTAATAAGGAATAATAGTCAAGAGCATTTTCCTGCTTCTTTATTTCTAGCAAATAATTAGCAATTTTAAACACAGACATTTTTTTATGTGACAGTATTAAAGTTCAGATATTTTCCAAATCTCAAACACCAAATTTGTAAACTTTAATAAATATAATAGCAAAAAATTGGAAAACGTTCTACTAATATTAATAAGAATCAGTATTTATTATAATCTATGAACAATCAGTTTTGTTACGTAAGGTTTCTGCATTAGTATTCTCTAGAAAGTACACAACACTATGTAATAAATCCTACAGCAATTGTATAAGCATTTATGAAGTATATCTATGTATAAAAAACTTGCAAAAGAAAAAAAAGTCTTGCATGTTAAGCGTGCCAAATAAAATTGTATACTTCACATCATTACTTTTGATGGCAAGAGAAAATGATTGTCTTTTTGTATACAATACGTACAAAATCTGATTCGATAAACAGATATTTAAACATCCTGATTTAACCACAGAAAATAAAACCACAATAGTTAAAAATTACTTTCTGAATGTTTCAAACTATAGATGTACATCCAGACTATTACTTTTATCTAAATTGATCAAAAGTAACTCCAGATATCTAATGAAAAACAAAATGAATATCTATATACACTAACGATTGACGTTCAAAACATTTTTCGTATGCAATTTTAGAATCAGGTATCAATCTAATCTATTGCGTTTATATAATTTAACATTAAGTTTATAAATAATAGAGTAGAATAATATTTTCAAGAAATATATATTGAAAGATTGAAGTTTATACATATTAGTTTTATATTTTTCGAGGAATATATATATGTGAAAGACAGCATATCTAAACGATTTCTCTGTCCAAAAATTTAATATATACACATTCAAATAATTAACATTACGAGTAACAGGTTAGGTTATGACAAAAAACTTTTTTGGAGCTTTATGCTCATAGGCTTATAGCTCGCATTGAGTAAGATTAAGTTTTTATTTGAAATCTAAACAAAAATTGATGAATTGATGATTTTGAAAAAAAGACAATAAAAAAGAAAAGATAAGCACGGTGTATGATTGACAAATGAAAAGGAAATAAGGCCGCTTGGAAATACAAACACAAGAAAGAAAAATTAGAATCTGTTAATTTGTTTCAAAAAAGAAATTGTTGCGTCAATTTTCTCTTTAGGACTCGTTGACAAATCTAAAATCCAAGAGAAAGAAAGAGCTCCAATTCCAAGTTTTTCTCTTAAGGAATTTCTTGCTTGATCATATCGAGGACACGATAACATTATGTGATCAATGGTTTCTCTTTCTCCACAAGAGCATTTATCCGTTGAAGAAAGTTTAAATTTGTGTAATTTAGCATTTGTCGGAAAAGATCTAGTTCTAACTCTAGCTAGCCACACTTCTTCAAGGCGAGAGTTAATATAATTGCGGTGAATTTTCGTGATAGAAGACATGTGCGAAAAGTTAGAGGCATATTTACTATTATTCCAATCGTTTTTATTATAATTGATAAAAATGTTTCTTATATTATGGATAAGGTCTTCAGGTGAAATTGAGTGCAGAATATAACTTTTATTAATGGCCGATTTTGCAAGAGTATCTACTTTTTCGTTCCCTGCAATTCCGGAATGACCAGGAATCCAAACTAATTCAATAGATTTGCAAATCTTAGTTGCATTTCCTAAAGCTGATCCGATGTGTTGAATGATGGTTGGGGAAGAAGTTGAGAGAGTTTCCAAACTTTTTAGACAGGATAAGGAGTCTGATAATATGATATAGTTGGAGGGAGAAATACAGAATTTAGTCACCGCCAGATATAAAGCCAAAGCCTCAGCTGTAAAGATGGAATTAGAGTTATTGATTTGCCCGGAAACAAAGGAGTTATTACTGCTGTCATAAACAGCGATTCCAAGTTTATTTTCTATTTTAGATGCATCTGTAAATAATAATATGTGATTGGACCATTCAGAAGTTCTATGCATTTCAAAGAGGTCATTGATAGTATTTGTTGGAAGATTTTTAGTCTGAAAAGTATATTTTCTAAGAAATATTTTAAAATTATTATTAACAGAAGTAGGTTTTGCAGGAACTCTTAAAATATGTGATTCTTGAATTCCATTTTCTTCAAGCCATTTTTTCTCTCGCAAAGACAGAGGAAGAGCACCCGAGATATGGCTGCATGGCATTGATTCCCACAAACTACCACATGGAGATCTAGTAGAAAGTGCAAGATTTTTAATGTACATCCTTTTAGAGAGAAAGTTCTGTCTTACAGTAAGAGGTAAGACCCCTGATTCTTTCAGAAGAAGTGGAATTGGTGTCCAGCGAGGAAGACCTGTAGCAATTCTAAGAACTGAGTGATATATCGGATCCAAGATTTTTCGGTCTGATAAGCTCGCAGATGTAAATACATGACATCCATAATCGAGGCTACTTGTAATGAAGGACTGAACAATTTGAAGTAAGTGATTAGTTTTTGCTCCCCATCTGTTACCTGCAATTGCTTTTAAAACATTAATTTTCTTCTGGATAGATTTTTTTTCATTTGAAAATTATACTTGAAGGTTAAGTTATTAGTAAAATAGAGGCCCAGAATTTTTATGTGCTTAGACCAAGAAATTGGTAATTGGTTGATAGTTAGTTCAAAATTTACAGGATATTTTTTGCGAGAGAAATCAATGACTGAACATTTTGAGGAATCAATTTTTAGTTTCCATTCATCACACCATTGTTCAAGTTTTATGATTGCAGTCTGCATTTTTTGCTGTAGATTTTCTTGTGATGTATGAGCAGCCAAAAGGATTATGTCATCAGCATAAATAAAACACTTTATGTTAGGAGAGAGAACTTCGTAAATATCTGACATATAAATCATAAAAAGAAAGGGAGAAAGAACACTGCCTTGAGGAACACCTCTATTAGAGAAAGTGGGTTGAGATAAAGTTCCACGCCATTTCACTTTAAAACTTCTATCCGATAAAGAATCCAATATCCAATGAGCAGCATTTCCTCTGATATCAAATTGGAGGAGCTTATAAATAAGACCGTCTGGCCACTCTGAATCATAAGCTTGAGATATGTCAACAGTTGCGCATATGATATATTTTCTCTGTGAGCGTAAAGCAATAATATGATGATGAAGCATAGAAAGAACACTATCGCAACCTCTATGAGGCATAAATCCATGATGATTTTGATGAAAATATTTAGAAAGGGAGATGTGATTTATTAGACGATTTAATATCATGCGTTCCATGACCTTACATAGAACGCTTGTAAGAGATATTGGGCGATAAGAATTCACTGAAGTAGTATCTTTCCCAGGTTTTATTATAGGAATTATGATGGATTTTTTCCAAGACGGGGGAACAATACCGCTTAACCAAGAGTTATTTATGAGTGACAAAAGGGATCGTAAAGCTATATTTGATAGACCCTTCAAAATTTTAGCAGATATTAAATCAGGACCAGCTGAAGTATTTTTGCATTTAGAAATCGCCAATTGGAGTTCTGAGAGCGAGAATGCAGAGTTATATTCTAAATCAAAGTTTGAACTTAAATCAAGAGGTAATACTTCAGTTGCCGATTGACGAGAATAAAATTTGGCAAATAAGTTAGCCTGAAAAACAGGGTCCGAAATAATTGAAGTTTCGCTAGAAATTAGTAGATGATGAGTTGGTGAGTCAGTAGATCTATTTTTAAGCTTTTTAAGAATAGAATAAATGTCCTTAGATATTCCAGCGTTTGTTATAGTTTTATCCCAGAAATTTCTGGAAAGGGTTAGAAGAAGCTGATGAAGTTTTGCAGAAATTCGTTTGTACTGTATCCACAGAGTCTGATTAAGAGAACTTTTCGCTTTCCTCCAAAGTTTTCTTTTTTTCCCAAAAGATAACAACATTCCGATGTCCACCACGGAGGATATGACTTTAACGGAAAGATTTGTTTTTTCCTGAATTTATCAAGATGGTTTTTGCATAAAATTTGGAATTGATCTACAGAAACTAGTCCGTTATTAGCAATTTCAGTGTTCATTGAATTGAAGAAGCCAGACCATAAAATTCTATTGCGGGAAGTACCTTTCGAATAATCGTTATTGTAGATTTTAACACTTGTTTGGACAGGGACATGGTCACTACCATAACTATCTGAACTGACTGAGAAAGTACAAAAAGGAAAAATATCAGGAGATACAAAATTATAATCGATAAGGGATGGTCTATGGTGGAGTCCGAAGTGAGTAGGCTGAGAGGTATTTAAAAGACAGATGTTGCTATCCAGTATCCAATCGAGGAATTCTGAAGAATCGGGAGAGTTTGAATAACTACCAAGCGCCGAACTTCGTATATTAAAGTCTCCAATTATTATGAAGGGAGGATAAATATTAGATAAGATGCTATGGAACAAAGAACTTGAAAATTTACCGTGTGGAACGTATACATTTACTAAAGTAAGAGATGATTTGGATATAGTAATTTTTATAGCTAAAATTTCTGTATCGTTATCTTCTGAGCTGGATATATTTAAAACTTGCACAGGTAGAGATTTATCAACAGCAAAAAGAAGTCCTCCACCACGGCCATCTTGCCTATCTAATCTAATTATTGTTTTATTACAAATTTGAAATAAGTCGGAATTTTTAAGAAACGTTTCTTGAATTGCTAGGACATCGGAAGATTGAAAGTACGGAAGTTTTACATACGGGCGCTTAGATAGAACGCTTCTTGCATTCCAAGAAATTAAATTGAACATTAAATATAAACGAAAAACCTGAACAGTTATTGAAAATCAAAAAAAGGTGCGCTCGTAGTAAAAGAATATTAAAATAATTTATGAATGTTTTTTACGACTTCTTCCTGGTTCAATTCTTTCTTTAATGTTAGGTTCTGCATGTTTAATATTTGGTTGAGGAGATTTCATAATAGGTTGTTCGGGAGATATTATTTGCTGATTCACAGAATTTTTTGGACTTTTCTTTCTTGACTGGATAGATCTTGCACGACTCTTTCTTGGAGGAGATCCAGAAACTGATCTAGCTGGATTCGAACATGTTCGCATACATTCTGTCATAAATGAGAAAAATTGTTGAATCATTTGATCTTGTCTAGCCTGTATCGCAAGTAATTTTGCTTCAAAAATAGAAGCCATTTCAGTCACTGCTTTTTTAACAATATCAGTTATTTCATTTTGATTCGGCACGAAAGGAATATGACTTTTGGTTACACTGGAGTAACTGGTTTTTAAAGATTTATTATAACGCCTTCTCGCTTCAATAAATGGAAGGTGGTTCAAGCTTTTAAATTGTAAGAATTTTTTTCTTCAAGCCTCGTAGGGCAGGAAATGTCATTAGCTGCATGATTTCCCTGACAGTTTATACATTTAGGTGTTTCATTGGTACAGGGAGAGTCTTTATGGAATGTTCCACAGTTTTTACATAGGGAGACTTCTTGTGTACATTTTTTCGTAGGGTGAGTGAATTTATAGCATTTTCCACATTGACGAACGTTGTCAATAAAAGGAGAAATTGGAATGATGGAATAGAATAAATTGATAGTTTGAGGTAAATGATGTCCAATGACACTCACTAAAATATTTTCGCTCAATTCTTCAGAATTCTTTTTTGTAAATCTTTGTAAGCTTAATATCGTTAAGCCATTTTGCGCAATTTCTTCAGCAACAAGATATAAAGGTAAATCTACATTTATTTCTTTTATAAGAAATCTTGAAGAAATGTATTCAGGTTGAAAACTGGAGTTAACAGGAACTCCAAGAATATTGTTTATCTTGCTTATTTCAACAGCAGCATCTGGGCAATTAGTTTCGAATAGAAGCTTACCTTGACGGGTGTGTTGAATTTGTATTATTTTCTTGTGATTCTTTACAAGTTGAATTATTTCTTGCTTTAAATTATAAGGTTTCTTTGGAATAGATGCAGTACCATCAGTGGGAGACAGGAAAATGAAGAACTTAGTTATACCATTTTCCGCAGCTAACTGGATTAGTTGTGGAATAGAATCTTCGAAAGTCAATAATCTTGAAGTATTTATTTTTGGAATGCGTAAATCGCAAACCGTGTAAATCATTTCAGTCTCAGCTTCAATCATTTTGAATCCATAATAAAGAAATAAAATTAACAAATTAAGAATTTAAATAGTAAAAATAAAAGAACAAAAATACACAATCTTAGTCAATCAAATAATGAGCCAAAGTCAGACGATAATTTCAACACGAAACTCCAACTCAAAAACTACGAGTAACAATTGCATGGAACACAACTTGAAACCTCTCCAATATTTACAAATGGCTGTCATAATTTTCCAAATGTTTTGAGAAATTTCTATTGCCATAAATGAAAGTAGAAATCATAAAAATACATCTTTTTAAATATATTATGTGGTTTTAATATTTATAAACTTTTAAATTTTTAAGAAAATTCAAATTTTCCCACAATTTTAAAAATTTGGGAATTTTTAAAATTTCTATGGGAATAAACCGGGTTTTTTCCCATCCTTGCAACACTACTTGTGGTCACGAATTATGCTGTTGAAATATAGCTGTGAGGCAGCCCTGAAGGTAAGGAGGGATAACTGGTTCCAACTCTCGGAGATGTAGCGCTGGCTGATTTAAATATCGGAAATGTGCGTACTAGAGGAGTGCGAGAGTGATAGCCAATACCGCCCCGTATCATAGTACCCGGTGCAGGATCAGTGTGGCGGTCCATAACGCAGCTGTGTTCAGCATCCTCTCTCCACTGTCTCACCAAACTCGAATGCGACTATCTGCAGACAGAAGCGTGACTCGTCAGTAAAGATAATTTCATACCATTCTGCCATTCACATCTGTCTTTCATCGCACCTTTGACGGCGGAGGAGTCTGTGGTTCTGCATCAAGGGTAGACGAAGCAATGGACGTCTTACTGACAGACAACCGCGTCGAATGATACGCACAGACACTGAATGATGCGTTATAGACTGAATGTACTGTGCTAAGGTTCGTGATGTAGCTAAGCGATGCTTCACCGCCATGCGTACAATTTGCCTGTCATTACGTGAAGTGGTCCACTGAGGTGGATGCGATCAAACACATCAGTTCGTCGCACTCTCCTGCATTCAACGATCACATATCCGCATTACAGTTGTTTGTTTTCGTCTAACACGACTACCAATTTCTCTGAAAGACAATCCACAATCTCGGTAGGCCATTATCCTTCCTTTGTCGAAGTCAGATACTTGATCAAAATATGATCGCTGTGCTACAAGCTTAGCACAATACATAATTAATCGTTTTTTTTTGGAAAAAAACAAAAAAAAACAAGTAAAACGCAATGCCGAACTTAAAATTCTCGAAATCTGTAAGCCTTAAGCGCTTTGAAGTGGCACCACAGGCGCACGTGATGTGTGTCTGCACTAAAATTCTAATCTTTTGCATGTCTCACCTCCGCTGATCCATGTTGTAAATTGCATGTTAGTTGCATGCTTCCTTCAGGGTGTTGCATTTACGGTGGCCAGAAGTGTATATACACAGCTCATTCTTATTAATATGAAGACTGCGTAATTTTGGCTTCGACTTTTTATAACCAGTCACCGAAGATAGATGGTACCGCAGCACAGTTCACCATAAATAAAGCTTGTGTGAGGATTTTAGAAAACAATGCAATTGTTGGCTTAGTAATGCAAAAATAGAATGAATTATCCGACATCCAAAAGGGCAAGATCATTAGCTTTTGGAACAACGGTGAAGCATTTCCGAAATATCTAAGTTTGTGAACATTTCGTTTGCCGCAGTGATAAAAGTATACCGTAAACATCAGCAAAAACTCCCTATACCTAACCCTATTAGAGTTCAACCACTTTCGGTAGAGCTCACTGGAGAGAAAAGAAAGACCACCAATGACCGCCGTAGCTAAGCAGCCTCGAGCTCCGACCCCAACAATTCAACAGACTGCTCCTTTGCAACGACCGAGAAATAGATCTATCCTTACCCCTCTCGGACAAGTGTTGTTGTTGTTGCTTATGACACTTGGACAAGCCAAGCTCGCTATGCCGTTGGTTATGCGAATTTAAGTCAATAGAGAGCGTCTTTCGTTTTGGATCAGAGCACCACGAAGGTGAAAGTACGACTTTGCTCTATTAAGTTGCCTCGTAATTTTGAACCACGGTCAGGTGACGAGGCCACACCTGAGCTGGCACCCTCCTCTCCACATCCACGCCACACCAGCGGAAGGACTTTGGACGTCACAGATTAACGTGGACACGTCCCCAACCCACGGAGTTAAGTGTGTGGCTTGCACTGTTAATTTGTCTGTCATTCAAGTTCACCACTTGTCTTTCCACTAATGTTAGTTGCCACTGATAGTTTTCATTCCGTTTAATCCTATACCTCCGTTTAGTATGGAACCATCTGTGAATATGTGATAGACTAGGTTATCTATAACAGGATCATACTCTGAATTGGGATTAAGAATGGTATCTACTCGAAATGTTCCTGAATCGTTCGGGTAGTTCCCTAGCTTCCATGATATTGTTCTTGGCAGTTTTGGTCTCTAGTTTCCTTAGTTCGAAAATTCTTTTGAGAAATTATAGTATTATTGAAGAGAAATCAATGCTGATTATTCGAGTTAATATAAACATAATTTTTTTTAATATTTCTTCTTGTTTTTCTTTCCTTATATCTAAGAATCATTCTTATAATTATTTTCTTGTGAGAAACTTATGAAATTCAGAAAAAGTTTTCAAATTTAGAAGTTATTTCTTAATTAGTTTCTGTCACAACTTTTATAATTGAATTCACTAACTGGTTTAAATAGCATATTTCCGAATTTGCTTATAAGTTTTTAAATAATACTATAACTAATATCTTTTCCAACAAATTTATATGAAGATACGAAATATAAAAATATAAGAAGAGTTTTAAAAATTTAAATACGTAAAATTCATACCGAATTTTTACAATTTGGATTCTCAAATGGGGGAGTGGGATGCCCGCAATAATGGTGCTGCTTTAGATGTTGTTCTAAATGCCCCAGTTATGTTTGGCAGGAACTTCATCTGTATTTTGTCAAGTAGGAGTCATCTCTTGACACGAAGCTTTCTTCCCCATAGAGCACCGTGTGCCATGACTCTTTCAGCTACGGTTTTATAGAACAGTGTACGTTGTTTGTGTGAGAAACCCCATGTTATTCCTACAATACGGAGAAATTTTTGATTAATGTGTAATGTCTTGATACACTGTTGTTTAATATCCACTGACCAGAATTAAACTTTTCGTTTAGAAAACTGCTTAGAAGCTTGATCTTACTACTTATTCTTAAGGCATTCCAGTAGATTTGTGGTCCATATCGCAGTCTCCTGAAGAGGAAGTACTTAGGTTTTTCTCTTGAAATTTTAAGATCATGTTTTTGTCCATGTTTCAAAGACACTCAGTGCCAAAACTATCTAACTTTATTTCCTTATCCGCTGACACAACAAAAGTGTAGTCATCAGCAAAGACTTATAGAGTGGCTATCGCTTTGGGGTCGATGTTTTTCCCGATTCTTGTAAAAACAATAGTGAGAGGGCAGAATTGAGTGCGATTTTGATAGCAAACGCATTCTCCTTTACCTTCGCAAGAATTGAGCACAAGTCCACTGTAATAGTAACTGCGAGTTCCAATGACTCAGTAGCTACACACCATTTCACGTTAAGATCAGCAAAGTGAAGTATCATTTGCCGCGGGCAGTGATTTGTAGAGTGACCACGTACTTTCCCTCACTGTATTGCTGGAGCTCCCTGTGTTGGGGACAGGTCCACGTTAATATGTGACGTCTAAAGTCCTTCCGCTGGTGTGGCGTGGATGTGGAGAGGTGGTTGCAAGCTCAGGTGTGATATTATCATCTGAATGTGGTTCAAAACTACGAGACACTTGGTAAAACGAGTATTCCAAACGCATTAATCTAAAAGTACAGTCCAGATCTAGCTTACACTGCGGTGTATGTATGTAGTAATAAGTACAGTGTTGCCATTGTTCGAAAGCCAGTAATGCCAACTACTCAATATACCTAAAATGTTCTTATTTTTATTTATGTTTGGTTCTTACACTATGAAAATTTTAATATTGATGCTACTAGCCATCACCTGCAATAGGTCTGTTGGTGCATTAGATCTCATGAGTTTAACCTGGATTATCTTTGTTCCTGTACTAATGGTCTGTCTGAAGAAGTTAGCAATGAAGATGAAAGCAGTAGAGGATCCATGCAGAGAGTAAAACTGAAAGTTGGTTGTAATGAATTTGAAAGTTGATAAGAGTAGAACTGTTCACTGAGTAAATTCATGAATTGAAATTTGCTTTCATATAAAGTTGATAAGAGGGACAGAAATGTAACTATACATTGTAAGATGAATAGAAATACTGACTCCATTCTTATTGTGTTCATAGCAGTTGATACACATTATACTTTTGGATTCACAATCTTTCGTGTCATGCTTTCCGCTACATCGTCTACAATAATGATTTTTGCAGATCCATTCTGAGGAATGGTGTCTTAAGTCTTGATATTGTTGGCATCTGCGGACGGGTGCAAATTTATATATTTTGTGTTTTGAGAAGCTCAGATATAAAAATGTATGTTTTAATAGTTTATAAGGTAGCGACCTTGACACATCCAAAGCCCCTATTACATTAGAGTTGCCCAGATTTCAGTTTGAGCCACTCTCGTAGACTTAACATTATGTGACGTCACAGCTAAAAATTTGAGCAACTCGTTCTATCCGTCCTATGTGTGGAATATTACAAATTTTTTTTCACAGCTGCGCAGTTGAAATTTGTAGCAGTTGTTTTGTTTTTGCCAAGTTTCATGCCAAATGAAAGTTTTTGGCGTTATAAGTTGCCGAGAATGAGCAACTTTTTTGTGCATGCAGCAGTAACTCGAGCAATTCATATCGCCAATGATTTTAAACACGGATCATGTATTGTCTTTTTTCGCAAGTGGAAGTAATAACATGGAAATAAGTGATTGGTTTTAATTATTGTATTCCATTTCATTCTAGCAGAATTGCCGATATTAAAAACAAACAAAAAGGAAATGCTCTTCAGTTCTTCTTCTTCTTCTTCTTCTTCGAGTTGGGTTTGTATGTCATTGAGCACCTCTGCTTTTATCAGCATTTTGTACTGTTAACTCCAAACCCAATGTTTCTTAGTTCCATTTGCTCGGATCACCCACTTTATTAATAAAGTCTGATAACCCTTTAATGGAATCTAGGTGTAACTCTCTAGTATGGATGATGCCTAAAGAGGTTAATCTAGGGAGGGCAAGAGCCTCGCATTCATAAATGATATGCTTGGCCGTTTCCTCTTGCATATGACATTTCCTGCAGATAGGATCTTGCTGAAACAGTCCCATTTTATGGAGATGTTTTCTGAAATAGTAGTGCCCAGTTATGAAGCCTGCGATTAAACGTATCTTCTGCCTAGAGCATCTAAGAATTTCATAGGAAATCCTCGCTGATGACCTACAGATCATACCTTTAGCGTGGGTTTGACCAGGAGATTTGAGCCAAGCTTCATACATCTTCTGTTTTTCCCATCTGCGAACATTGGTTTTTGCGGTCTTCAAATTGATCCCACAAAAAGGTTCTGGACCAATGGGAACAAAAGACGATCCTTGTTTATGCTCTTCAGTTAGAAATAATCAATTTAAAAAAACTCACTTGATGAAGATTAAAAAATTTTTTGTTTACTTTTTCAATATTATAGATAAAACACATAATAAATTTAATAGATAGTTAAAAACTCAGATAATTAAAATTGTTTTTTATTTCTTCAGCAAAGTAGATGAGAAGTCTTCCGATTTCACTATTTATTAAATTTACTGAGTTTTCAAACATTAATGTCATTTAAAATTTTGTTAGTTATTCAATACATGAGACTATTTTGTCATTTTACAATGTTTACAGTTTGTGTTGAACTTACATTTGCATATTTAAACTGAAACTTCAGTCGAAATAAGTATGCCGTATAAAAATATTTAGTGTTAATTTTACTTTTATTTTTTCATTACATTAATTTTCTGTTTTTCTTTTTAGCAAGTTAATGCATTATAATTAAATGTTGAAGGCACAAGCATTTTGGTTTATCATTTACAAATACATATTTATGAGATTTCATTATTATTCTTCATATAATTAAATTCTTTTATATATTTTTTCCCTGGAACACACTTGCATAACGTTCATTTACTCCTCCAAAATATATTGCAATCTTACAACTAACTCCATTTACTTTTGATAGTATGTAAATTAGACTTAAAAATAAATTCCTATAATGATGAAAATACTGGAGTGTACAAATAAAATAGTGAAAGGATTTTAATGTAAGCTAAAATTTCTATTTAAATAAACATTAAAATATTATTCCTGTATATATTGTGTATTAAATTGATATAAATCAATATAAAATTTTAATAATTTCAAGCCTTTTTCAATTGTTTTTATGGTGAAGCATTTTTAACATATTATAGATTATAGTAAAACTAGTTAAAAATCAAATTTAAAAAGGGCTGTGTTACAACTTTATGTGTTAAAAAGTTACAATTTTAATAATGAAATTAAATACAATATTTGATTAAAATAGAAATCTTGTATTTGTTCCTATTTGCAAAATGCATACTTACTTTCGCATTATTGCGATGCAAATACAAATAATGTGAGAATAAGTATAAAAAATATCGATGATTGCTATATTTGCAAAATAATTTAATTCACATCATGGTCAATATAGAGAGTATTTTGACTTCCAATGGAAAGCAATTAACTAATCATTGAAATGAACAATAAAGACTAATTGCAGTCACTACTGAACAATTAGAGATGAGTGTCATATAGATGAGCTTTCTCCATACAAGTCTATCGTCGAGTGCTTGAGAGTTTTACAATGAGCAATACCAAGTGCAATAAATGAATATGACCCACAACTTATGTGAACTCTTCCTAAAAGAAAATTCACTGTAGATATTCAAATGCCTCACCATGACCTTCAATTGCAAGATTATCAGCTATGGGGCTAAATAGCACTTCATTCTTTTAGTTTCATACAAATTTCATAACATTTTTTTCAATTTGAAAATGTAATATGAAACAAACAACTCATATAATGTCATCACAAAATGCTATCAATAATTTCTTTTCTTCATTTTTTTCCCACAAAACTTAAATATATATATATTTATTCAAAATATACTTGTTATTTTATTGCAGATTATAGTTTAAGAAACTGCATGTAAATAAAGATAGTGTAAAGAATCTCTGTTTTTATGTGGTGTGTTTGTTTAAAGGTAATAAATAATTAGTATAAAAATGCATCTTATTTTAATATGCCACAATATATACTTTAATAAAAAAGAGAAATAATTGATTTCTTTATTTTAAAAATAAATTATAAATTAAAATTCATAACTAATGTATATTTTTTTTAAATATATAATTTTTGTGCATTTCCTCAACTTTTAAAATAGTAATTTGAGTTTCATTTTTTAATATATCAATAGTTAATCATTAATTTTTTATAAACATTGTTGTTAAGAAATCATTTTTGTATAGGAAAATCTTACAATACAATATATACAATTTTGTGTGGTGCTTGTAGAATTTCATGTTTAAATTGAAGCTTCAATCTGAAATTATTTTTTCTTACAAATTCTTAGTCTTTTTATTTAAGAATAAATGATACACACAAAAATGTGTTACTTATGTATTAGCATTGATTTTCACGTCGGGAAAGATTATCTTTCCCCATCTTAAAAGTAAAGGTTCACACGAAGCAAGATGGCCTATAGTAAATAAAATGTGGCTACAAATTAAATTCCCAAATAAGAATTCATTATGAAATGTGGACACCTTCTGAGTAAAATATGGCAACCTTAAAAATGTAAGCCAAAAAAGGAATCTATTATTAAATCTAGTAAAGCTGTTATTTTCTTACAGCAAACCTGAAAGAAATCTCAAGCATTCATTGGACGAAAAGAACGAGTTGCTCAAATTTTAAGCTGTGGCGTCACGTAATGTGAAGTCTACGGGAGTTGATCAAACTGAAATCTGGGCAACTCTAATGTAATAGGGGCTTTATACATAGTTCCATTTCTGCATATAGCTTAGCATCTTTCTTATCTGTGTTATTTTAAGATCAAGATCTTCACTAAGTTTCAGATCTTCTTTAATAGCGGAAATTATTTGATTGTTCATATTGTCATGGTATAAATTTAGAATAATAATTTTCTGAATCACTGGTCTCTGCTCTTTAGCCGAGATCATTGCATGTTTTTGTCTTTTGAGGAGATGTAGTTATGGCTTTAGTGGCTTAAAGAATTGTTATTGTGCTATTAATTTCATACACAGGGATTTTATTTTTTACAAGAGTTGGTATTACGTTGTTTGTAAGTTTCGAAATGTCATTTCTTTGTTTTTCCAGGTCCGTCTTCTAAAGCGGTTGAACTAGAAACAACTTTAGCCGCTCTATTAAACCTTGAGATTGCGTTCTTTTATTTCCTGGGTGATAATATTTTTCTCGCGTCTATGATGTAATTATATTTTCAAGGCTGTTGAGTATTTGCCAGGGTGTGTACTCGTCACTTAAGTGGTTTCTATTTTGAAAATTAGTAGGATAGACAATTGTAGGTTTTTCAACATTAAAGCTTTGGTTTAGATTACATTGGGAAGGATTGAATTCCTGTAAGTCCGGAGTCGAGAGATCTGTCGATGATTTTTATCGGCTCGATGATGAGGCAAAATTAGAATTATTTGCCACATTGCAAAAATGTTGTCGTACCTATAGCTAATAGATAAAAGTAGATCGTATTGAGAAGAGGTTTGAAAGTAAATGATGACCACATGAATAGAGCGGAAGTGATCCACAAATGCTTTAACTATCCCACTCCACCCTCCAACCCGCATACCCGATATACAGATTTACTGGAGCAGATGCCTGTGACTTCATTTAAAAAAAGTTCCACTGACAAAGGTGAAGAGGAATGCCATAAGCAGAGGTCACATAAGTGTAACCCTATTGAAGGCGAACAGTTGAAAACAATTTTACAAACACTAAAAATTGACTTCAGAAATAAAAAAAATTAAGATAATAAATTTGATATATGTGGGTAAAAGAGGAGCCATCAAAAAAGTATAATGCTGAAAACCAGATATCTGTATCGCAATTTGAGGCTGAGCTATTGAAATTTTAATAATATCCAAAACTTTTTCAAAAGTAATTTTAAATGGCTTAAGTTTTATATATAATTAAAGTAACCTAATTTGATGAGATACAGTCTAATTAATGTCTCTCTATATTATGGAATGGATTTTTAATATATAAAATGAAAATTAAAAAAAGTGTTTTTAAAAATTTAAAATATTTTTAATTTTTATGATTGGGACTAATTTGAACCCGGAATATATAGACTTAAGTATTGTTAATGATTCTAGTTCGGTTCAAATCGGTCAATCTTTAATTGATTTAGAAAGTTTTAAAGTCGTTTTTAAATAACTTTAAAATTTGAAAAAAAGAAAAAAAAGTATTAATGACAATTAGGGCCAATGATACAACTATGTTGAAAATTAGGGAGTGTGGTCACTTTAGAAAGTCAAAAATAAGTAAGTGACCAAAATTTTGAAAAATTCAGATCATAAGTTAATGAGAACATGGGATTTTATACAGTCCAAGTCCATGGGACAGTTAGAATGCCAGTCATAAAATTGCTATAGTTGGGTGAACAAACTTAAAAATTGAAAAATTAAGAATCAGAAAAATTTTGTAATAATATGATTAATGATTAAATTTAATAGTAATTTAAAACTAACTCTCCAGTTAAACTCATTATTAATAGAAAATTTAAATTTAGACTGGTCTCATAAGGCCATTTCTTCACTACTATACATCGTATATTTACCATAATCAGAGTGGTCTGTCGGCCAGACGTTGCTTCCATTGCTTCGTCTTCCCTTGACACAGAACCACAGACCAATGGTGCAATGAAAGAAGGATATGGACGGCAAAATGGTATGAAATTGTCTTTACTGACGAGTCACGCTTTTGTCTGCGACATCACAATGGTCGCATTCGAATCTGGAAGCATTGTGGAGAGAGGATACTGAAGACAGCTGCGTTATGCACCGCCACACGGATCCTGCACCGAGTACGGGGCGGTATTGGATATCACTCTCGTACTCCTCTAGTACGCATTTCCGGTATTTAAATCAGCCAGCGCTACATCTCCGAGTGTTAGAGCCAGTTATCCTTCCTTACCTTCAGGGCTGCCTCACAGCTATATTTTAACAGTATAATTCGCGACCACAAGAAACATACATTGTTCAAGAGTTCTTCCTCAATTACCAGATTGAATTGCTTCCCTGGCCGGCTTGCTCTCCGGATCTTTTTCTGATAGAAAACATGTGGTCTATGGCAGTTCAACGAATGACCCAGATTACATCCCCAGCTACCACACCAGATCTATTTTGGCAACGTGTGGAATCTGTTTGGTCTGCTGTACCCCAAGAATACATCCAACATATCTTTGAATCAATGCCGAGGAGTGTGGCAGAGGTGATTTCCAACAATGGCCGCTTATCTGGCTACTGATTTTTATAGAAACCACACTTCACAGAAGTCTATAAATTTAATCATTTGATATTTGATCAACATGTTATCTATAAAATAAATTTTGTTGTGATATGTCTTGTCTTTCTTGATGTTGCAATTTAGATAGCCAGCAGTGTATTAATGTCTTTAAAAATTAAGAAGTAATGTTCAATCAATACATACAAAACATATAAAAAAAATTAAATTATAGTGTGAAGAGTTTTCTTATTTCCAGTAGTTATACCGTGATTATATATATACATGTCTTGCAGATATAAAAATCCTTCAAAGACTTAAGAGTCTTAGAACGTAAAAAAACCGATGTCCAAACTGAAATGTCTTGAAAAGAGTTAAAATCCAGAACTAGTATTGAAAAAATAAATAAATAATTTTCTTTTGAAGTCTCTAAATTTAGGCTTAGCTTCAAATGCAAAACAGTTAAAGTCCAAAAGAGAATTGATAGAAAAGTTAGTCCAGGATTTAGGCTTAACTAATAGCACCAAAAATTTAAGTCTAAAAAAAGGAAAAATTGAAAAAAAATAGGTTAATATTAAAATAATGGCCTCTAAGTAAGTTCATGAAAAGCTCATTATTAAATGAGGAACTTAAGGAGGTAGCCTAGTCCTAAATACCTAATACATAAAATAATCCTGACCAAATCCTAAATACATAAAATAATTTTTATGTAGAGAATCATTTTGTATTTTGCATAAAGTTTCATTTATTACAAATAATTTTAACTGTTGTTTTTAAAAATGTCAATTCTGTATTAGTGATAAGTCACCTTCATGTCTTTTTCATGGGTTAACATTATGTTTAATAAACTATATCTATTTTGTTTTTTTTTTAATGTATACAATGTGTATAATGTATTTAAGATAATTAAGAGGGGAAAAATGCTGTTTAAAATTTAATGAATTAAGAGCGAGGAATTAAGTTCCTAAAGGGTTATAGTGAGATTTTAAAGGGGACATATTAGTTAACGAAATGCAGGACAAAAGGTCACAGTATCAACGAATGTACATATGAAAGGAATGAAGAGCCACTGGGAGTAAATGCGAAAAAAATAATTCGTTAACACACCAGCTAAGCCATAACTCATCAACTAATGATTATTTTACAATATGAAATATTTATTATTAATCACAGAAATCTGCTCCGAATAAATATAAAAAGTTTGGAGGGGATTGATAAGAGAAATTATAAATCTACGGCATGCTAACATAAATATAGCTTTGAAAATATACAAATATATAGGTAAAAAAAATATAATATTTGTAAAATTCTAGAAAATTGAGTTTTGAACATACAATTTTATATTACGTTGTTTTAGAATCATTAGAATATCCATTCCAATTTAAAATTTGTTCTAGACTGATAGGACAATTAGACTCATAGTTATTGTTCTAATTTTTATAATATGTTTGAAAATTTTTTCTACTGTTGGAAACTTTTTTCTACTTTTGTATGTAATTAAAATTGTAAAACATGGATTTTTTTTACATTAATAAAAATTTTTAATAACTTTAGATCCAATTGTCATCTATTTATTATCTATTATAATCTATTTATTAGAATGCACAGAATCAATGAATAAAACATCTGGGCATCTGGGCACTTACTTAAAATAAGGCATCTGGGCACTTACCCTTTATTTCAGCTGCTCATTTTGTTGCTAATTATTCAGATAGAGAAAAATTTGAGAAGAAATAACCAGTTTCCAAAATAAGATGGTTAAAATCTAGCTCTTTGTTTTTCAATTGGCACAAATTTCACACAAATGATGGATTAAGTAGTTTCCTTCTAAACTTCAGTAGAAATTTGCAGAAATATTTAATTCCAGTCTTTTAATTAGCTTCGGTAACAATGTCACATAACGCTGATCTGGGGGTGATCGAACTGTTGCTATCTAAAAAATATACAGTACATGACAAAATGGGACTGTTAAAAATCAGAGACGTGGCAAATGTGCACCGGCCCATGTTATGACAGATAAACAACAGCTGCGGAGATGCGTTCGGGCAGATAAACGTGCTGCCGTTGAGCAACTGACTGCCCAGATGAATCAAGGGATTACCAATAGTGTCTCTTAAGCTACTGATCAGCGAACGTTGCTGTGTCTGGACCTTCGAAGCAGACGCTTGGTTCACTCACTTATGCTAACTGCTGTTCGAATAAAAGTACTGCAATTGGACGTTCACTGTGCGCTGACAGATAGCGTTTTTCGATGACTCACATTTTATGCGCGATCAGACAGATGAGCGTGGTTAACCGAAGAGCAGTCATCTTCTCTAATGGTGGCTGGAGCAAGTGAAAATTGGGGGTGGTCGCAATGTCCTCCAAGGGAAATGATACCTCTGGGTGTGACAGGCCAAGTATTGCGGGTCTTCTGCTTATAGTCACTGCTTCAAAATTATATAGTCTTCACCAGGCTGCTTCTAAATAACTGGTAGAGCCCAACTCACGGCTAGGTATAAAAAAGCATGATGGTGTAACAGATGGAAGAGGCATATACGACATAAAGCCTATGAAATCAAATATCCTTAAATCATTGTTGCAACAGTTCAGGCTAAAGGCAGAAGCATTATGGTTTGGAAAATGCAAATGCTTTCCTGGCATTCTCTGGATTCACTCACTGTTAAGACCTCCCTTATCATATAGATGGCGCTCCTACTCACCCCAAGTGAGGGAGCTGTTTACGTAATTTTGTAAGAGAGTAGCTGTAACATTGGAAGGTGACAGACGGGCCTGCCGTCGGTCTTCTGCTATCCCTTTTTAATGTTTTGTTATGTTTGAATAAATGTTGTTTTTATTAAATATACAGTCCACTTGAATTTATTAGTTAGTAGGACAGCTCCTACACTCATCATTGTGGAAAGTACGATGGAGCAATGCAATCTTTGTGGACCATATCCCTTCCTATATTCGCATTGTTTTTCTTTAGGATAATGGCATCTATCATTAGGACAGTGCGAAGTGCCCTACAGCTCTCTGTGTACTGCGTGGTTCGAAGAGCACTACGATGAGTTTACCGTTCTCCTTTGGCCAGCAAACTGAACTGGCTTTAGCCCAATTGAGAATCTGTGTGACCAACTCGATCTGATTGTTCGAGGCATGGATCCTGACCCGCGTAATCTAGCGAAGTTAACCACAACACTGCAGTTGACATGGCTAATCATTCCAGTGAACACTTTCAAGTACCTAAATGATGCGCTTCCTATACTTCGCACAGCAACCCGCTATCTGAAAAATGGTTATTCTGAATTTTCATAGGTGATCACATTAATGTGACTGGACTGTATAGCGTACATATTCACAGATAGTTATTTTATAATAAATACTTCTATAGCATAAGAATACGGCATATAGTTAAATAATTAAGAAACAGTTTTTCGACTTTAAATTGATTTTATTTGCAATGACACATATTTAAATTTTAAATATAAAAAATATGGAATAAATTTTTCAATTAATAATGAAATAAATTCAAGAAATATTTTTCAAGTTTAATATTTTTTAATGTATACACAAAATTATATTTAATAGGTTGCCAGTGATTCCGTGTAACCTCCACAGAGCTGTGGGAGTGGCAAATTTTCGCCTTAAAACTGGGCATGATTATCTGCAAAAACACCTTCACCATTTGGATTTGAAGGACTCTCCGATCTGCCCTTTTTGTGGACTAGAGGACATGACTGGTGACCACCTTTACACTTGCCCTGGACTTTCGGACGTCGCAATTAGAAATTCTGCGGAAGGTGACTTTTCATTCACCTCAAGATTGTATTGGGCTGCCCGACAGAGACTAATGGTTGAAAAACCAAGGTCGGGCGTAGGATAAAAAAAAAAGGTTGCCAGTGTTGGATAATTAAAGTTATTTTTTACCTCCCAGAAAAATTAAAAAAGCTGATTTATTTACTGTGTGATTTGAACTTTTTTTATAATATTAGTCTGCATATTAAATACAATTCTATTTTATATACTAATTTATAACGCGGTTCAGTTTCCATTTGAGAACTTGCACGAAAGTTTCAGGGTTATATTGCTATTAGGTAAAAATACATTAAAAATTTATTTAGCTTTGTTTATAGCACTGTTTTGCACCCCTGTATGAAGTTTCATGTATAGAAAATAAAAAAAAATCGAATGAGATATTGAACCACTGGAATTTCCCTTTAGTTTCGAAATTTTTATTTATTGAAATTAGAATTTCTTTCCCTCTTTTTTAATTGAACTTTAACACATTTCTTATTGTCAGCATGAGAGTAAGCACTTTAGTTGCTATCAATATCTTTTTTCAAAAACCTGAAAAAAGTTCAAATCATCTTTATTGTTATTATTATTGACACTGCGGAAATGAAGATAAAAATGGCGATCCGATATCGTAAATAATTTTTCATTACTCTTACTTATTAGGCATAAATTCCAGAGTTAAAAGAAGAATAAGATCCACATGCTCCTTTCTTGATGGGAGAAGACCTCCGTAATGGAGAATATTTAATCGCTTAAAGTAACAACATCGCGGTATAAGCAATTTTACAGAGTTGTCAAGTCTGTGTTGATAATGTTTTAAGACAATAACAAACGGTATAAAAAAATTTTGAACTGAAACTTTCAATTTAAGTTAGCTCTTGAGACAATTATTCTGATATAAATCTCATTTGATCCCATGTAATTGTTTTCAATTCAACCCTTAAATAAAATTTGCGAATATAATGAGGATTTTATGTGCAGTGTAGAGCTTCAATTATCCGAATCATTTAGGACCAGACACCATTCGGATAATTAAAAGTTCGGACAGTTGGGTTTTTGCATAAAATGATTCTATTTTAATAAATTATTGTACTTTGATAATGTACGTTTTAATCAATTAAATGAAAAGGCAACATTTTTACATGTTAAGGTACTTACAAGTGCTGTATATTGAAACAATATGTATGTAACAATGACATATGTACAATGTGTATGTAAGAATGTATGTACATTATGTATGTAATAATAATAAATGAACGTCAGTGCTTGATGAATATCTCGGTCAGAGTAAGCTGTTTGACTACCTTCATACGTTTTCGGGCAGCCACTTCGTGCATCCGCTTGACAGTGACAATTTGCACGTGGTCGCACTCTGGGAGACGCTCTATCTATTTCAATACTTGCAAATGCTTCACTAGTTGATTGTTCCGTATCTGCGTCAACTTGAAAATTAAAGTTGTCTTCTTCCTCGACACTTTCCTTAAGTTTACCATAACTTGCAATTTGAAATCCAGGGTCTGACTCATAAGCTATTTTCCTATATTTTCAGCACAAGCTTCTGAACATCTAGGAATTTTCATCAGAATATTTTTGAATTCCTCAACTGACACGTCTTTCTCAGCTTTTTTCTTCTCTTACCTTTCCTTTTTCAAAGTGCTGTAATAAAATTATTTTGTAAAGATTTAAAGTTCTTTTCTTGCTTGAAAATATCCTAGTGTTTTTCAATTTTTTTCTTGCAGTGTACCAATCAATGTAATCATTTATACTTATGGATAAATAATACTAGATTCAGTGCCAGTGAACCTAGTATTACTCTTATCTTGTGTATTATACTATTTATATTTCATACGTGATAGCGAACCTATGACCCGTGAATCAGAAACCGATCCACGATTGCTAGGCAGTAATTTGTTTGTTTAAATGAACTTATTTAGATGCTCTAATTTGTGAGGATAATTTCTATTCTATTTGTATATTTCAAGCACTGTATTGACACAAAAGCAATTTAAATGGCTGTCTATAACTTTCAGTTTAATCCTTGCAGTTCTAAAGTTAAACAAATGACGACAAATGCGATTGTAGTATTTGAAATAAATAAGAGTATTTACAAAATCTCAAGTAAAGTATATAATTTTACTCATATTTTGTTCGTTGATAAAAAATCTACAAACAAAAGCAAATAACCATATTTAAAACATTTTTTCTGATAAAATGCACTTTTGAGGTTTATGTTTGTAAAAAGAGTATCGTTCCCTCTCTGTTTCAAATTGCGAGGCGCAAATGGCCACCATGCGTCTCTAATTGTTGTTCTTGATATTTATGCTAAAGCTAGATTTGGTAGAATGGATAACGTACCTGTTCACATATTACCTCGAACGCGGAACTTAGGATTCTTAGAACGAACAATTCCTTATTCATCGGCAATTTGTGCCAATATTCAGGGGCTTTGACATACAATAACGTGAGATGTCTTATTTTCGGTCAAGTCCTTTGTAACGTTATAGAAATTAATTTCTTTTTAATTGAAAAAGACAATAATTGTAATGAATTTTTCAATTTACATTAGTTAAATGATTTAATGCTTTTATGCGACCTCATTTAACATTTTAATGAACTCAATAAAAAATTTCAAAGCCGTGGATAGTGTTTTAACGATATTTGAAAACACTAAAATATTTGTAATGAAACTTGACATCTTTACTAAAGATTTGGTTTATTAAAAAAATATTAAATATATTTCTCAATTACAAAAACATTTTCAAAACAAAATAATTTTTGCAAACTCGGTTGACATTAAAAAAATGCAATTTCAAAATATTAAATAATTATGCAAAAAATAAAACAAGCACTTTTTTTTTGAGGAGCGATTCAATTATTTTAAAAGTTTTGAAAATACATTTTATTTTATAACCATACAAAACAGAATTTGAAACAATGGAATTAATTGAATTTATGTGGCCAATACTGATAATTTAGAAAAGAATAAGTTGAATTAGCAGTTGAAAGTGTGAAATTAAAATTTGAAGGCTTGGTTTTTGGAGTAGAAAGAAAAGTAGTGCAAATAATATCGATTCCACAGTAATAATTAAATAAATTATATTACACGCACGTATGGAATTCTTTACTAAATAATTCTATATCAATAGAAATATATTTCATTCTCTTTTAACGATGTTTGAGCTCACATTGTCAAATCTTCAAATAAAAATAGACTTGACAGGGTATTAACTGCAAAATGCATAATTTAGTGAATATAAACATATTAAAAAACTATTTGAAAATGATCATCACACAACAGATTTCTCAGTAAATAATTTCTATAAAATCTCTCTCTCTCTCTCTCACACACACACACACTGCTGGACAATTGCTAAGGACGGATAAAATATTATAGTTGCCACACTGTTCAGGCATTAGAATAAAGAATATTTATTGTTTTGAAAAGTACAAAAGCTGTGATACATCTGAAAGAAATAAATGTTCATTTGATGCTGCATACGGAAAAATGGAACAATGCATCTAAAAGTCAGCAGGCACCTTGAAGAAAGGTATCAGTACGGGATATGTCCGCCGTGGAGTGTGATGCAACATTCAACACGTCGTATCATACTTTGCACAACATTATCATACCCGCCAGCTTTCAGAAAAATATTTCAGTAAAACTTTTCAGTTTTAATCCGTGTGACTAAATAAAAAAATTTTACCTCTACCATTTCTTTTCGCCATCTATAGTTTTTCAAGCTGGAGGCTTCCTACCCCCCCTCGATAGAAAAAGGGTTTGACATGGGCATTTTCGGAGCCTCTGAAACCACACAGTCCGAGAAGTTATTTCTCTCTTCCCATAGATGGGTTGAATGGGATGCTAATATCCGTTTCTCATCATGGCTAACGAGAAAAGATCGCCATTATGAGCTAAGATGTAAAAAAAAATTTTTTTTTAACTTTGTTCAGAAGAACCGAAACGCGTAAAATAATTCATGCTATCAGTAAAAGCGTAAAACCTGTGGATCTTGCGTAAAATTTACGCACGATGCGTAAAGGTTGGCAGGTCAGCATTATCCAGCAGCTGTTGAGGCAATCTATCCCATTCCTCTGGGAGTGCACGGAAGAGGGTGCTCTTGTTTATCGGAGGATAGTTTCGACCAGCAACTTGCCTCCCCAAAGCATCCCACACATTTTCAATGGGGTTTAGATTTGGAGAACGTGATGGCCATACGAAGCGTTGATTACCCTCGGTGTCTAGACAATCCTGAACAGCAAGTGTGCGATGACATGTTGCGTTGTCGTCCATAAAAACAAATTTATCACCGACAGCAGCACGGAAAAGACGAACATGAGGAAGTAGAACTATTGTATCGTTGTTTAATGTATCGTTGGCCCGTCATAGTCCCATTCGCAACCACACGTAGGGGCGTGCGGCCATTGATCATGACGCCGGTCCACACCATGACACTGCATGTCGGATATCGGTCCCTTTCCTGGATATTTGCTGGACGATAAGCAGTACCACTCTAGCGCCAGATCAGTTGGCGTCTACAATCCGATGACAGACTGAGCCTACTCTCATTTGAGAATAGTACGCATGCCCTGTCCTGTTCAGTCCAATTGCGATGCTCACGACACCAATGCAAACGGGCAGTACGGTGCTGTCTGGTCAATAGGACACACACAACAGGTCGGCGAGCGTATAGTCCTCCTCCCCTCAAACGTCTGGCAACAGTTATTCGGGAGATCTGCTTTCCTGAGGCAGCAAGAAACTGATTTGCCACTTGCTGAGCTGTGGTGCGCCTGTTCCTTTTTGCTGATAGGACGATATATGTCTTCTGCAGGCGTCGTATTTCTATCAGGACCTCCCCCGTGCCACCTACTACACATTCCAGTAGTTTTAAATGACTTCCACAACCGTGAAACAACGCTGTGAACAATGTCGAACTTCCTGGCAACATCTGTTATTTTTCGCCCTTCTTCGATCTTTCCAATAATTCGGCCACACATAAAATCATCTAAGTGATGTCGGGAAGACATGTCAAAAATTTCAAGTTCATCTATTAAATATATCCTGTAAAACTTTGACTTGAAACAACAACTGTCCACACGCGTCAAAACCTTTAAAGCTCTTATGAGCGCTATCACGTGATGAACAGATGTGGAAAAAATTTTGCATACGTATACTTCTTACTATATCCCGCATTTATTCTAATTTTCCAGCAGTGTATATATATATATATATATATATATATATATATATATATATATATATATATATATATATATATATATATATATATATATATATATATATATATATATATATATATATACTCCCAAACGTTAAGCACGGAGAGGAAAATGCTGATTTCCGTAAGCCATTCAGAATTGAAGAGGATGCAAATCGCTGCAGAGGTAGATGAAAGTATGCAAATATGTTAGATAACAGCCAATCGCGCTTTCTTGTCAAGAAATACGCAAAAAAAAGAGCAGTCTTTATAAGATACCAGCATTATGAAGGGTTACAGAAGTTGATTGTAAGTGCTGATAGAAGGTGTTTAAAACTTTTGTACAATTCGTTTTCACGACATACGTGTTTCTATGACTTCCAGAAGACGAATGGAAGATTCTGAGCACTGGCATGCTGTGAGACACATTGAAGCAGGACAGTCGATCTCAGATGTTGCTCTTCTCTTCGGCGTTCATCATTCTGTAATTTCACGTTTATGGAAACAATTCCAAACCACACAGATAGTTGTCTGAAGGCCCGTAGCCGATCGACCAAAGATTACAAACCCCGCGGAAGATCGATATATTACGATTTTAATCAAGCGGAATCCCAGAGCGACGTCCACACGTGTGACACCTATGGTTACAGCGTCCATTGGTAAGGTGATATCTGCTGCTACTGTACGCCGAAGATTACATATGAGTGGACCGTATGCCGGGTACCTCGAGTTTGTCTTTGTCTATCCGTCCAATCAAGAGGGGCACGATTAAAGTGTCGCCGGGAACATGTCAATTGGACTGTGTCTGACTGGGGCAATGTCATGTTTACTGATGAGTTAAAATTTGCTCTGGAGCCAGATAACAAGCGTATAAGGATATGGCGTAAACAAGGAACACGCAATTAGCCCCAAAACATCACGCATTCCGAGGCGGAAGCATTATGGTGTGGGCAGAGATTTCATTTGGATACCGCACCGACCAGCACATCTTTAAACGGGGTTCTGTGACGGCTGTCCGGTATCGGGATGAAGTCCTAGAATCCATTGTGAGATTGTACGCTGCAGCAGTTGACCCTACTTTTGTTTTAACGGACGATACCGCATGTCCCCATAGAGCTGACATCGTTGATGACTACCTGGAGAGTGAAGGGATTGCGCGTATGGGGTGGCCATCATATTTTCCCGACCTTAATCCCATTGATAATCTTTGGAATGCTCTTGACTGTGCAGTATCTTCACGTTTTCCACCTCCAGCCACTCTTATTGAGCTGGAAACTGCTCTACAAGAAGAATGACTATTGCTTAATTCTGCGATGGTTGACCACCTAATTGAAAGCATGGTCACAAGATGTAAACTTTGTATACAGATGAGGGGGGATCACAAACCCTATTAATGTCCTTTCTTTCATTTTATGCTGTTAATTTTCACTTTATACATAATTCTTTTTAAATCTCCAATATGTCATTATCTGATATATAACTTATAATATTGTTTTCATTTCTGTATATAATTAATGATTTTATTTTATGCATAAATATATGCTATTTTCCTGGCGAATTTTGTGTCAATCAAAGCAGTATTTGTTGATTTTTTTGCATTTTACATCTTTGTACTTAACTTTTGGGAGTGTGTGTGTGTGTGTGTATATATATATATATATATATATATATATATATATATATATATATATATATATATATATATATATAGTATGCAATTTTCTTTATTTCTTGTTTACTTAAACATTTACTGACATTAGCACTAAATATTTAAAAAATTTTAAACCCCACTAAAAATTTTGAATTTGTCAAACCACACCCATTTTTATCTGTAAACTTAACTGAATTTTAGATATATTTAATTTTAAATATATTTTCAGTTAAAAATATATTAAACTCTGGTACAAATGAGTATTAGTGAATCACGAGATAGTACTAAATAGAAATATGAACAAAATTTGACTAACGTTCCAAAAACGTCCTCCTTCTTTCTTACACTAGGAGGATCCTGTCGGCTCCAAAATAGTAACATAACACATATTCCTTTCAAACTCGACACATACATTTCATTATAATTTAGAAATTTTTCCGGATTTTAAAATATGTATATTTTACATGGACCGGGAGCGGGACTTCTGCTAAACTTGTCTCTCTTTAACAGGAACACTCCCTTCCTCCTATCTCTGTCTCACCCTTGACAGATAACGAAACTAAAAGTTCTAGTTTGGTTTCGTTATCTACCAAGGTTGACACTATCATCAGTTACCATTATAAGCTCTAATTACAGTTAATCGTTCGCCTTTCACTGCATATTTCAATTTAGGAGAGATCTAAACATAAAAAATGTGGAATTCACAGCGTTGGTAAAATTGCGAGAGCTTGTTATTCTTTTTTGGATTTAAGAAAATCGGCGTCTAAGAGTAAATCTCTATATCTATAGTAACTTTCCATAATTAAGAGAGCCTGGGTCTTTATTTAAATATATGTAATATGTCTAAGAGGGTCTTAACATCAAAATCCCTTATCATTTTGGCGGTCAACTTTCTAAGGTTGATGAACCGACATTTGTCAAATATTTAGAGAATCAGCAATGGAACATACTTAACATACAATATACGTAAACACTGGTATTTCATAGCTAAAATAAATACTGTAGTTCATTGCAGGATGATTTATAAATTACTTTAATTCATATACTCTAAGCAGCTAAATAGTTAACATTTCAGAGGAGTAAAATAAAGATGATCAAACATAATATTTTGTAAGAACATTCACAAAATATAGTAAACGGGTATCAAACACTTGCTCTTACCCATGTACCACTACTGATCATTATACACACTTTAGAGTGCAGACCGCAATCAAGGAAGCCTTTGTAGCGTGCCGAGGCGGCAATGCAATTGAACACAATTTCAATTTTTAGATTGATTTAATTTATTGACGAGGATGAATTTTAAATATACATAATTTCTACAATTTACATAATTTTTAATATTACTTTTATCTTAACAAACATGTTAAAATCATTGATGAATGCCGCCACAAGCAAACCTCCAGGGTGCTGTCTCTCTGAGAACACTCTCTAAAACAAAAAGTAAATAATAATATAATCAAAAGGAGGAGGGCGGCAGAATCTAGCGCACATGCGCTATACTGACCCCCGCCTTATAGCTTCTTACACCTTGTTTGCAAAATGTAACAAGTGATAGAAAAAAACAAATGATAATTAAAATTAAACGTAGAAATTAATAAATTACAAAATTAAGTTATAGAAATTTAAATTTACCATATTTTATACATAAAAAACATTAGCATGCATTTAATAGAAATATACCATTCACATAATTTGAGTTTTTTGAAGACAGAAAGCTAACAATGTGTGTAAGAAATTTTCCATTGGCTTTCTTTAATTCATTGACTTTGAAATTTTTTTAATATTTAAAAAAAAATCTAATTGTAACTATTGATATTTAAATTTTGATGTCAATATTTATTAGTATACCGATTAACCTAATCAATTATACTTACAGTTAAGTAATACTAGATTCACAACGCATGAGAACCTAGTGTTACTTACCTTAAACAATAGTATCCATAGAGCCTCTAGGATAGTTGAATAACACAAAAAATTTCCATTTAACTATTTCTTACCTATTCATTTTAAGTTATTACACATTAATTAATATTTTTTCCATACTTTTATTAGATATATTTTTTTACATCGACCGAAACTTCCGATACACCTGGTAAACGAAAACCAAAACCTCTCTTTGAAACGAATACTCCTTCTCGTATCTGAGTCTCCATCCTTGACTAAGAGCGAAACCACACACAAAAGTTCTAATTCCTTTTCATTATCTGACTTTCCCAATATGCTTTCAGTTTCGGAAAAGAGATCTAAAAATAAAAATATAATTCAGCTTTTGTAAAATTACGAAAGATTTTTATTCTTTTTCGGAATTAAGAAAAGGGGCATCTAGTAGTAAAGGTTTTATATCTTTGGCAACTTTCCGTATCTATGAGCTTGGGTCTTTATTTAAATATGTAAACATATTTAAATGACACAGGATAACACCGCGTATTACTCAGTAACAGTAATCATATTTATTCAATAACAGTTAATTCTAGTACACATTGATACTAGTGCTAGTAGCGTTTTCTTTAGTAGGATAACCCATTGGGTAGGACCTCGTAATTTAATAATTAAAAAAAGTAATAATAGTAAATTAAAATAATTGTACCTCGTAATAATTTAAAATAATAGTACCTCGTAATAATTTAAAAAAAGTTCCAATTTAGGCTGCCCCCCTCAAGATGTATTTTTTAATTTTAAGCGCATTTTACGCGCTCCACACATATTTAATGAACATGCAGGACTCTTCGACTGGATCGGGTATAACATACCAATAATTTTCAATAGCGTGAACGTTTTTCTAAACAGACCATCCCTGATTTCCATAATAAAAGAGAATAAGAAAACTTGAATAACGAGGCACTGTGTCATGCTGATACTCAATTCAATATGCTAAAGAGAAATCAATATGCTAAAGAGTATCAACTATTAAGCAAGATACATTTCGAATAACCGAAAATGAATAATTTAGGAAGAATATTTAAAATTTATAAGAATTTTTAATAAAAAATTATTTTAATATTTTGTAACAATTTTAATATTCAAATAATATATGATATTTTAAATTATGTATGATAAAATTTTTTAATTTAAAACGAAACATTTTTATATTTTTTATAATAGCTCATTATAATAAAATTTAAGCTAAAAAAATTAACTATAGAGTTAAAGAGATATCAATTGAAAAATTATCGAAAAAAATCACTTCAACTTTCATTCGTGTTCATTTCCAGCCTTGTGTTCCACGTTTTCATTAAGCACAAATACATTCAATTAAAATTAAGATTATACTTAATCTATTTTATTTGTTTGCAAATTTTCGCAATCGTTAACATGTGTCAAAACATTTGTCGATCAAAATATGCCATGGTAAAAAGTTTAAAAACAAAGAAGTGGACCCCAATATATGGAATTTTGAAGAATAAAGTCCTTATCAAGAAAACCATTTCCAGATTAGAAGCTGAAATGCTTAGAGAATTCGAAGAAGAGCGCCGACAGCGTGAGTTAATGGATTTGGAAAGAATAGACCAATTAATAAGAGAAATCAGCTCCAGACAATTAAATGACGATGATTATTTGGGACTAAACGACTTCTTCCAGAACTCGAACTGTTAAAACTTTCCTGTTTCATCTACAAGGATTTTATTATTTCCGATATACATTTTATGTATGTCGGAAATATGTTGCGAAGATGTGTTATACAGATTACATGTATACAAAGAAAAATATGAACGAAGCAAATTTATTTGTGATGTAAGCATCAAGCTTACAGTATTGAAATTGAACATAATTGTCACAATTATCACTGTTTTACTTTCAGCAAAATTACTTCTATGATGACATATACTTCACTTTATAAATTCTAGGTACAAGTGCACACAATTATTGTAATTAATTTTTATCTCTCTCAGTTGTATTATGAAATTTTTTAATTGTATCATACTTCAATTTGTGATGCACAATGTCTTCTAAATTTATCATTTGTATCATTAAAATTTTTTAAATTGTAATTAACATCAAATTTCTAATGCACAATGTCTTTTATGAATTTAATTTTTATCAATTGTTTATAAAGTGTACCTTATTTGATTTTTAAACAAATATGTAACGCACAATTTGTCTCCTGTGTAGAGAAAATTAATAATTGATAATTGTTAAAACTTCTACTTATTTTTGACGGTTAATAAATTTTTAGAACTTTTATCTGTATCTTTTGTTAATAATCATTATTAATTATACATTTAGGAGTGAAAAATTCGTTAATATTTTTCTTTATGTTGTTAGATATTGATGAATAAACATGATTATGTTGTAAGTAAAAGTATTCATAAAACGGAAAAAAATATGAACACATTTTTTCTTTTTCCAAAGTTACATATTGTAATATTATATTTGAAGATAAAAACTTTTGTTAATATGAAAGAAATATTTTATATAAATAAATAGCATTAAGTGAAAGGCAAAAAAGAATAAAATTTTAAACATTTAATTCTTAGAACTACATAATCTTATTTTAAGATAATGTTGCACTACTTTTTATTTTTCAACTTATTAAATTCTATGCACATTTTTCATCCATACACATTTGTACCATAATTACAAAAAATATTAGTGCATAAATGTGATTTAATTCAAAATGAAATCATTTGAAGTAGGTTAATAATGATTTAAAAATACAATTTTTCTTTCATATAGAGTTAGAATTTCATGATCACTAGAAAACAATTATTTCATCAGCAATTAAAATTCTGCTTTCATTTTGTCGAAAATTATTAGCACCTGGAAAATATATTATGCAAGATGATATTTAATAAAATCAATCACTTTGCATAAAAATTCACCGGGTTTAAATGTTAATTATAATCATAGCAATCAAACTTTAATAATTATTTAAAAAATGCTAAACAACTTTTTTCTTACTTACTCATTTATCTTCATTAAACACAATTTCATGAACCTTCTATCAGCACATAACAATGATAGACAGATAAGTCTCCAAAAACATACTATTTCTTTAACCCTGTAATTAATACTCTTGAACTTGAAATTCTTCAGTAACATGCTAATAGAAAGTAAACCAAGGGAGAAAAGTTTTATTACAGAAAATATTGTACATGTTTTACAGAAAATAAAACTTTAAAATAACACAAAATACAAAAATAAACAATTTAGAATGACTCTAAGAAACAAATTAACAGCACTCAGAGAAAACTTTGAAATAACTACTTTTCATATACAGGGTGATCATTTTTAAAGTGACGGTGTTTGGAGCACTCTTTAATGTGATCTAACAGCTGAAATACATCAAACTTGGTATTTAGACTAATCAAAACATTAGAAAAAGAATTCAGTAAAAAAACTAGTTTCAAAAATCACCACTAGGGTATTTTCTGATGCTGCTGTAATTTACAATAACGAGAATTAGTATAAAACATGGGAATCAAAGAAAAATACAAATGTTGTGCAATGACAGCGCCAGTAATAGAGACTATAAAAGCTAGTAGCAGACAGGTCCGACAAATAATCCCAGCTGAAGTAAACGAGCTCCATTGGCCGCATCTCTCACATTACCAGAACTTGCAGTCAGTTTTCCAATTGCATGGCCACCTCGTTCCCTTGACCTCACACCATGCGATGTTTGGCTCTGGGGTCATTTGAAATCTCAAGATTATGTTGGTGGAGTATGAAATTTGTCTATTCTGTAGGACAACATAACGAAGACAATGCGGAATATTCCTCATGATATGTGACATAGAGCAGTGAAGAACGTCAGGTACAGAATGTGGTCTAACTCCTCAACAGGGAAGTTAACTGTATGGGGGGGGGGACAACAACAGGGAAGGAACTAATAATTTGACTGTATGATCGTATGTGGTAGTATTTTTCTTTTCTAAAATTTTACACATTGTAAACTGCCACAAAATGCCCTAGAAGTAATTTTGTAACTAAAAAAGATATTTTTACGGAATCTTTTTTTCCCATGTCTTGATTAGTCTAAATACCAAATTTGGTGCCAATCTGGCTATTAGATTACACTACAGGACACTCCAAACAATGTCACTTTTAGAAATTAGTAAATAACAAAAATTTAGAAATTTGCCTTGCAAAACAAAGTGATACATGTAACAAAATTTATGAAAATAAATATATACCACAAAAGAATTTCATGCTCGAATCAAATGAAGAAATTACAGTATTAGTAATATAATGAGAAAAAAAAAAAAAAAACTTGAAAAGTCACTGAATTTATTTTTAAAATGATGAAACTTGTGCTTAAATTCCTATTTCACATTGATTATAACTTTTATATTCTTTAAATTAGAGTTAAAAAAGTAAATATTTTTATATTATATTAGTTTATTTGATGCAAAGAAAAAAAGACTAGCAAAATGCAACATCCCTTGCAAGCAAGTAAGGATGATTTTATTATTTCACTGAAACATTTAATTGGATTGTTCAACAGTGTCTTGGGGATATAATATACACTTAAATTTTTTTCAGCTGAAATTAAATAAGTTCCTATAATATGGAAATTTAAGCTTTCTGAATCAATTATGAACATATTTCAGTGCACATTAAAATTTCTTGTGAAAGTAGTAATAATAAAATCTATATATATATTATAGAGATCTCATTGTTAATGAGAAAATTTATATTCTAAAAATAAACCATTACAAACAAGAAATTTATGTACTTATCTATTATACCACTGCTTATGATCTTAAAAAAAAAGAAGCAAAAATAATCTATTGAATATATAACGATTTTCATGGCTAAAAATTTTATTTTAAATCTAATATATTCTAATCAAACTTTTTATGTAAAAATTAACATTGATAAACAATGCAAACAAGTTAAATGCTAAAAAAGGTAAAGCTAATTGGTGCAAAAGATAGCTTAGTGACAATTTTGTTGGTTAAAAGGAGTAGTATGGTCACAAATTAGCAAGAGCAAAATTTAATTTTGTTCCATTTAAAAAAGGTACGATTGAAGCATATTCATGCAACTGATCAACAATGCAATTGTTAATTAGTTTCTGCCAGATATAAACATTGGCATTTAAATAAATCTTGTCAATAAGTGATAATTACAAGTTTATGAAAAGTACTAAATATTGAATTTAGTACTAATATTTCCAAGGATTTATTATGGTATGGTAACTTATTGCATTTCTTTATATATTTTACAAAGATTGTCCAAAGCATGGATTGATCAAGAAAATTAAAAATTTAGCTTTTGTAATTAATGTAAACACTCATTGTTAAAATTTGGAAAATACGGGAATTTTATAAATTAATAAGACTTTAACAAAATGCCCTAATGATTAAAGTTTTAGAAAACAGGGCTTTTTACAAGACATTTTAGAAATCCAGTGACACTTTTATACAACAGGATGAAAAAAATATCACAACATTTGCACATATCATACTATAATAGTACATATTTTGTTGTTATTACTTATGACATTTGGACAAGCCAAGCTCATTATAAAGTTGGCGATGGGAATTTAAGTCAATAGTCTTTCATTTATCCAGAGCACCACAAAGGGTAAAGTACGACCTTGTTCTGAAATCCTCCTATAAATGGTGCCACCAGAGGATCCACTTACTCCATTTTGATATTTATATGAAGGAGGAGAAAACTTTCTCCAGACCATTACAATCATGGTAACTGGTCATTGACTGACCATAAAACCTTGAAAACCCGTACATAACCAGTATGTATATCTTGGCTACTCAGTAGATCTTTCTGGGTATTCGGAATGGTAACCAGCCTTTTAGGCCGATTCCTTAACCACTAGGCAACCACAGCCCATATATTTTGTGAATTTGTGTTATACAGAAGTTCATTGCCATCATCATATACAATAGCAGAGAAAAAGATTGATATTTTTTTGTTATTTTTAAAGCATAATGAAATTTTCAACTAATAATAATTTAAGAAAAATGTAAATCAAATTAGATAATTTCTTTCAACCCATGTGCATTACCAGTAGGGGAAGAGAGAACATTATTTAAAAAATAAATAATTGCCATTTATCTCTGGAAGAATATTTTATTGGAACACAAGAATAAAGATTTTGAAGAAAAATTTTTAATAACCTAAAAAGCCCTAATTTTTTTTGAAGTAACGGACAGCATTTGAAGCAGTAATAGAAAAACTCAGATCAAAACAACGAGAAACTGATTTATTGAAATTTAAATATTTCGTATTAAAATTTCAAATATTAACACAGTTGGGGTGTTAAGTAAGCAAATGAAATACTTTAAATAATAGAATAAACAAGGATTTTTACAATTAATGTGAATCTATTTAGATTTCAACAGAACCTGTTCTGCAAATCAGACGTTTATTAAATATGGAAACTTTTAAACGAACCAATGAAAAACAATTTCAGCATTAAAAATATTTGTAATTGTTTCATGCAAATTAATCAAAACTACAAATTTATTATCAATCAGAAAATCATTCAGCAAGCTTTTGTCATTGTTAACCATGCTTTTATTGAAGATAAAGCTGTCGGTAAAACTTTTATTAGAACTGCAGAAACAGTTAAGCTGTACTGCATGAATATCAGTTTAGTGACTGAAAAAGCAACCATGGAGAAAAAGTGAAAAATTATTAAATTGAATTGCTATTAATTTAATAAAATTTCACACAAGGTATAAGTTTTTAAAAGTGATATTATCAATTATCTAAAAAAAAACTTGTATTTTATGCTAAATTTGCTAAGGGTATAAAAATATTAACATAAATAAGAATTTCTTAAGATAATATACACTAAAGCAAAAAACTACCAATTTACCACTAAAAATTAACTGCAATTTTTGCTCATTTTATTACAACTTTTAATTAATACAATCAAACTTCAATTTTAATCAATACTTTGATATTTTTAAGATTTTAACATGTTACATTTCATTTTAAAAGTAATTGTTTTATTCTTAATAAATGTTTCAAAGATGTGAATTTATTCAAATTTTAATACTGACCTTGATTTTTGAGCATACAAAGATAACCAATTCATAAATAAAATCAAGACAAATATAAAATACCCATTTACTGTATTAATAAACAAATTCCTTCCCACCTTTTACTTTGTATATTATGAAATTTGTCAATGTTACCGAGTTAAATGCTTAAACTTTTTTAGGAAGTCACATCACAAAAGTATTTTACATTCAAATAAAATAAACTAACAAATTATATTAGCAATATACTGAAAAAAGCTTGAAAATCACTGAATTAACTTTAAAAATGAAATCAATGCTTAAATTCTTTTTCCACACTGATTTTAACTTCAGTATTCTGGGGGGAGGTGGAATTTCTGTTAAAGCGTAAACGGGATAAATTGAATAGGAGATCTATTTTTTCCTAATGGATAAAACTAGATTGTTTATCAGGTAATTTATATTTATTGTCCTGAATTCATGATTATGAGACCTTAATATGTAAAAATTTTTTGATTATTTTAGTCTGTCTGGTGAAAAAAAAAATTCAGCAAGAATAGTATCAATCTTTCAACTATCCAAAGGCTGATCATTCAAGAACAGATAATTTAAGATGAGGATTTTATGAAAATTGCAGTACTCCTAGCAAGCAGGTAATGATAATTTCATTATGTCAGATACATTTACTAGGATTGATCAAAATTTCAAGGTCCAAATAAGGATTAACACTGTACTAGGTCATAAAAATAGTGGGGGAAATTTTGAAGAATACATTTTTTTATATAAAATTTAATGCAGTCTTGTCACTATTCTCTAACATGAACAAACTGAAATTTTTTTTAAATACATTTAGAATGATAAGTTAGCAAAGTCTAATATTAAACAATAGCGAAAAACATCATGAAGATAAGTACTCCACTTTTGCAATTTATCAAAGAAAAGAAGAGAGAGAGTAAGACTTAGATTACCTTCAGTATCCGTTCATTTTTTAAATTATCCAATTACCATGTCTTCCAAATCTTATAATCAAGAAATTTAAGCCTAAATTTTTATTAAAAAATTTAAAATTCCTAAAATTATGGATAGTTAACTGCATTGCTGATGTTGAAATTCTGAATGTTTGAAGCAATTCATGTGGATTTTTATCATGGTAATTTGTATCAGATTCCACGTAACCAATTCCTCCTTTACACTCAAGTATAAGTGTACATACAATCAACCACTTTAAGGGCAAATAGAATACTGCACTTTTGCATGAAGTGATTGTAACTATGAATTTTCTTATCAAATTGATTTGTAAGTTAATGCTTCAGATGATGTAGCAGAAAGAATGACACTCAGGTCATCTACTGTATAAACTAAAGAACGCAAAGAGCACTTGCCTGACAACTTAAGTGAAGTTTAGTTTCTCACCCATGAAATTTGATGAAAAAAATCCAATGCCACCCAAAATTCCATTTCAGTATTTTTTGAATGTTGACACAGATGTAATTTGTATCAGATGATTAACTAATTCAGAACATAATGAATGAGAAGAAAAGAACTTTTTCATATCAAACAAGAGAAATCTATGTAACCACAGTTAACTGTAAAACAAGTGGATGAAGGGTTAACAAGATAGAGAAACTTCTTTTGAGAGTAACAGTAAAATGCAGTCTGACATTAAAAAATAGAAAATTAGGTTTTTAAAAACAGCTTTGAAACACACACATATATCATGTCTTTTTTTTTTTTTACACTGTTTATAAAACCACGCCTTCCCGAATGAGTTAGAAAATATTATCTAATATTAATTAAATTGATACTTAACTCTGGCACAAACAGCAGCCTATGTGGTACCAAGTCTACAGAGCAAATCTATTTTCTTGACTAAGAGATCCTGGAGTGCAAAGCATGTCTCGATTAGATGGTCAGCCTAATGTGTAGTTCCCAATCATGCTTGGTATTCAGTTTATCAACCAACTGATGGGATGAAAGGCTGAGTCGACCTTGCCAGCATGAGGACCGAACCTCGAACCTGTGCCTCGGAAGCATGAAAGGCTACCACTAAGCTTCAATTGATAGCTTAAGTTTTGAGGAGCTAAAATTCTATACATGATTGAATGATATAAATAATCAAGAAAGGTTTATTTTTCTTTTTATTAAATTTAAAATAATAATAAATGAATGCTTATTTCATGACCAAAATATTTACCAGCAAGTAAAATTATTGTTGTTCTTTAAAATAACTTTTTCAGCACAAAATTTATGCAGTGATTTGAAAATCATGAAGCTCCAATCAACTTATTGAATGTAAGAAGTGTGTGTGTGTGTATTTTTTTAATCATCAAACTTAAATTTGTTGTAGAAAAAAATTAAATTGCAGGCACTATTAAACAATTTTGGTAGAATTTGTTTTAGATTGAAATAAACAAAAGAGACTACCAATTAAAAACTACTTAAATTTTAAAATTGTAATTTCACAAAATATTCTTAATAAAACATTTAATCAGTATAACACAATTCCTAATGCATAGTTTCTATCTAAATAAATTAAAAATAATAGAGGCTAATCACTCTTGAACTTTATTTTTTAACACTTTATGGTTTATCTACAAATTCTCAAGAAACAATTACCATGACCTTTAAAAAACCTGCCCTGTGTTTCAGAATATTCTATATTTCAGAACTAAACATAGCACTTAATAACCTGTAAACATTATTCACTTGATTCAAATAATATATTTTTAACAATATTCAACTTGTGCATGTTTAACTTGTTCTATTTAACTGAGAAACACAAGTTTTCATTGTTACATTTCAAAACCTTTAGAAGAGGTTACAATAAATGTTTTGTAATGGTTATGAACTTCTGATGAACTTTTAAAAATTAAGCCCGAGGGAAAAATGCTGTGTAATAAGCTATATTTGAGGACTGAAAATAAAAAATATTTACGTAATTATTTTGGGCAGGAACAAGGCGATTAACACTGTACTAGGTCATGTAAATAGTAGGTAATTTTGAAGAATGCATTTTTTATATATAAAATTTAATGCAGTCTTGTCACTATTCTCTAACATACACATACTGAATATTTTCTTTAAATACATTTAGTAAGATAAATTAGCAAAGTCTAATATTAAACAATAGTGAAAATCATGAAGACAAGTACTCCTCTTTCTTAATTTGTCAAAGAAAAGAAGAGAGAGCGAGATTTAATAAGAATTTATCTTAAAATTAAGTTATATTTATAAAAAATAATGAATTATACTTAATCCTGACACACTCCTTTATGGTGTGCAACTAAATTCTGGAGAACCCAAACTATTTCTCCATACCTAATTTTTCATAAATAAATGTTATGTAGGGTTACAATTGTTTCTTTTGTATCACCGATTTGCAGTTGCCACTGACTTTTATCTATAGCAATTATTTTATGTAATGCTGCCTAACATCTAAATTGAATAACTCAAAATAACTTGTTTCTTAAGAGAAACTCAAATTATTTTTTTAAATAAAATACTTTCTATGAATTTTCAGATATTAACTCAAAACTCCAGGAGTTTTTAAGATTTGAATTAACTTTGATGCAAGTAGAAAGAAGTATTCCATATTCAAATTAACTAAGGCAAACATGTTTTTCTTGCCTGCACTATTATAAACAGGCCACACATGCCAAGAGAGAACATGAAGCGACCTTTACTGCAATTTACTCAATAATAGAATTAAGTACACTTATCGTTCAGTTTTGAGTCTCTCAAGCATGGCCGCTGGCATTCATAATTTTGTATTCCCCATAACATATTACTTTTTTTTTTTCAAAGATGGATACTGGTCAAAGAATAATGCTAAAAATAATTGCTTATAATGAACATACTTCTATGACTGAGACATAGTTAGGTTGTGAAATTATGAGTAAATTAGCTTTAAAAAATGTTTAAGAATCATCCTCAGAGAAAAAATATTGAAACAAATGGTTTGTTTAATGCACAACAGTATTTTGCAAACAAAAAACAAATTAAACCAAGACCTTTTTTAATTTTAAGTTGATTCCAGATAATTAATATCCAAGCTTAATATGGGATTGGAAAATATGAACTGCAGGACCAAAGAACAGAGTGCTAACTGTTCTACTGCAAATGGAAACCTACTTCAAAAACTAAAAAATTTTTTAACAAAAAATAGCAAAATAAATGCAAGACAAACAGACTTTCAAAATGATTTATTGGATTATTGTACTGAAATGAAACATTACAAAAATACCTTCTGAATTGCATAACAGAACAAATGATAAGTGATATACAAGCACTGTTCTGCGATGCTATATGAATTGAGTCAATTTCAAGTAATGAAATGGCCATCTCTGTTAAAGAAGGATATATTTTATACTAATAGATTTATTAATATATACATAATATATGTAACAGTTAAAAAATAAGATCTTAAAATAGTTTTTCTCTGTTGTCCAATATAATTAGAACAGAATCATGACACTTCTAAACTACAGGGTGATCATAACTAAACTGCAAATTTAAAAACGCTGTAACAAAAGAACCACTGGTCAGAAAGACCTGAAATTTCACCAGAATGTACTTCAAACAGGGGGATTTTGTTTGGCGTGGGAAAAAAAATTATGAAAAAAAGTAAGCTATAGATGGCGCTGAACAGGTGGTTATATGAAAATTAAGGTCTTGTATAAAATGCAGAGTAGCTTGAATTCTCGTTAATTGTTGATGGTGATGCAACGCCATTTCGGAAATGACCGTATTCTCAGCCGACATTTTCCAACCCCCTGGCCGCCACGATCACTGGACATCACTCCCTGTGACTTCTGGCTCTGGAGATTTCTGAAAAATATTGTGTACACACAGTGCTCCACTAGACACATTAGCGGATTTGAAATGCCGCATTACGCAGCACGTTAACAACAGCAGCACTGATACACTCTAACCTGCTGTGGAAAATAGCGTTTTACATCTACATCTCCTGACAGAAAATGGACACCATATTGAAAATGTCTTGAAGAAGACTAAGGACAATTAAAAACCGAATTATTGTTGGCTTTTTCTACGGTTTTTGCCGCAGGGCAATTAAAAACCGATTTTTTCCTATTCGATGTGACACGACCTTGTCGCTCTGAATAGGCTTTACAACAAAAGTGCCACAACATCTGCCTGACTTACAATAGCACAACTGGTTTAATGTTCAGCTTACAGCCACAATTGATTATCGTTCATGTCAGAATTCATGTAATTAACCTACAGCCGCCTGTGCAGCGCCATCTATTGGTCACTTTTTTCCTAATTTTTTTCCCACGCCAAACAAAATCCCCTTGTTTGAAGTACATTCTGGTGAAGTTTCAGGTCTTTCTGACCAGTGGTTCTTTTTTTTACAGGGTTTTTAAATTTGCAGTTTAATTATGATCATCCTATAGATTGTCCTCAGAGAGAAAATGTGGGTACAAATGGTTTGCTTAACATTTAATGATCTTTTACACACAAAAACAAATAAAATAGGTGGTACCTACAATTTTAAGTTGATTCCAGATCACTAATATCAAGCTTAAGATGGGATTTGAACCCATGAACTATAGAACTAAAGGACAGAGTGCTAACTGTTCAGGTGCAAACGGAAAGCTACTTCAAAAACTGATAAAATTCTAATAAAAAATAGCAAAATATATCTGAGACAAGAAATGATTTAAAGGAAAATTGCTTCTGAATTAGACAATAAAACAAATAAGTGATACACAAGTATTATTACATGCTGCTACATTAACTGACAAGATAAGAAATATTCAAAAAATAAGATCAAACAATATTTTCTCCCTGATTGTCCAATTTACTTTGAATAACATTTCTAAAATAATTAAAAGTGGATATAAAAAATATTTTCTCGCATTCATCAAAAGATAAAATTTTAAAGCTCTAGTATGAATATGTAAGCACTAATACAGCAAACAAATTTCAAGAGACCAAGGAAAAATATTATAAAATATTTTATTTAATAGAATCTTTTCCACTAAGAGAAAGTTTATTTGAAATTTAAAAGAAAATTTTTAAGTTAAAATAAATTCAATCATATTTGTATAAAATATCAACAGTAGGCATGAAAATTTTCAGATATTACAATCACGATTAACACAGCATTGGTGTATTATGGGTATTATCTGCATTTCTCTTTACCCTGAATTGCTTACATAACATAAGTAAAGCATATTTATTTCTAATAAAAATTTTTTAACTCAATTATGCTTAAGAATACAATAATTTAATAAAAATTTGGCCATATAATTTCATGAAAATAATTACATGTCCATTTTCCCTTATTTATAATGGAAATAAAAAAAGAAAGAAAACAAATATATATATATTTCTTACAATGCTTGGTGAGGTATTAAAAAAATAGCTAATGAGTATATAGTTGTTCAACACAAATTCTCTAAAGCACAGCTAATAAGTTTTATTAACAAAATTTCTTAGTTCAATTCAGTTTAAAAATTTACTGAAATATAATATGGTTACAAAATTATATAACCAAGCTAAAATATAACTTGCTTGGAAGAACATGGATTGAAACAGCATTTATACTTCTAGAAGTAAAAGCTTTGCAGTAATTAAGTTTTTAAAAAATTATTTAGTTTACAAGTTTGTGAACAGATGGAAGACGTAGAACATAGTTGTTAATTTTTAACACCAACCTTGAACTCGTTTTTATAATTGAACTATGTGAAAAAGCTATAACTGCATAGCAACTAAGCTTTCACCTGAAGTTTTAGATATGCAATTTGAAAAATTGGTTATTGTAAGCTTTCTTTTTTTACAGTCTTTGAAATAAAAGTTTCGACTAATTTGTCACTGAATGTTTAGTACTTAGTGACAAATTAGTGAAAACTTATTAATCATACCTTTAAAAAAATCAGGTAAAAATTACATCAGACTTGAGAAAACTAATTTAATATCAAATACAATGTTACTGGAAAGAATTGATTAAAACCAGCCAGAAATGAAATTAATGGTTCTTGTTGCTTTCTTGATAGTTATTATGAATGTTCAACAATTACAAGTGGAAAAATCTTTGAAACAGAAATATATCAATTCTGAAAATAAGGAAAATTATGAGAACAAAATTAAAAATATACGATTAATTTTCCTGAATATGAGCACTTTTGTTGAGCAGCCTCACATTCAAAAGGGAATAGCAAAATTGCAAATCTTTGAATTATTCATTTTTAATGGTCCAAGACTATGATGCTGACACTTAATCTCTATTTTACTCTGATATTGCAAAATTTACAATTACTTCAGAAGAACAAGTAAACATATCAAAATTAAAAATAAGTTAAGGTGTTGCTTTCACTCAAATATTTTTTGTTTGACTGCAAGGTGATAATAAATAAAGACAAATTCCTATATTTGTGTGTTTGGCATTACACATATTTTTAAGTGAAAACAAATTGCTTATATGAAAAAAAAAAAACATTTTTTTACAGTAAATTTCTGTAACTATCCATTTTATACATTAATTGAGTCTCATATCACAATATTTTCTAAGAACCCATCTACTATACTACAGGAGGGTTAATTGTATGTTACTGAAAGATTTTTTAAAAAAATAATTTTAATTCTTGGTTACTTCACAAGCAGTTAAAGATGGTGTAAATAAGTATTATGGGTAAAATTCAATCCTGTCAGTACATGTGATGATTAATCTAATTTGTTATTAAAATTAGAAAAAATTAAATCTTTTTGCATTTGAAAAAAATTTTTGCAAAAAATTTGCACAACAGCAAATTAAATCTGTTACAAATGCCAAAATGTTTCACTTTTTTATATTAATAAATTTTTAAATATTCAAGTATTTTCAGTAAATCTTTCATAAGACTTGTTCAGAATCATTTAAAAATTATAAAACAAGTAAAATAAATATAGTTGAAACAAATCCTTTTTATACATTTAAAGATTTTTGAAATTTATTTTATTTTATAAATATTTAAGAAATAAAATATTTAAAATCAGGAACCTAATAAAAATGTCATTCACAGAACAGAAATAACCTTGTGAAGTATCATTAAAATAGGATCATTAATAATTGATAGAAATGCTAAATATAAAATTGGTAGCTAAACTAAAAATAGATGTTTTTAAAAGTAGATGTATCACATATATACATTCCACATGAATTTCTCTCGTGACCAAGTGAATTACCCGTAAGACCAGCCTTAGAGGAAGGACAGTGCACGTGCGCATTTTTAACTAAAAGAAAAGTTTATAAGTACTTCATGACATCCCATGCCTACTTATTTCAACTGAAAGTAATTTTAGTATCCTAACTTCCAGTTTCATTCATTTCATGGTTGTATTTAACTTTTTGCTTATTAGTTGTTGTTAACGAGAGAGGGGATTCATTATGTAAACAAATGTCTCAACTCTAAAATTTTCAACAGAATGCATCTATGTTTCTGATAGCACACACCAAATACTTTATTATTATTATTATTATTTCACTAGTATGTAGGATTGTTTAGGATTTTAACACAAGGTCCCCCCCACCCTGTGCATATCTTATTTAAAAAAATCTTGATTCCAGATTATGGCACAAGAAACCATTATTTATCAGGATAAGAATATACTTATCATAAGCAGAGCTGGCTGAGCGCACATCTACTACTTCTTGTAAAGCCTAGGTCAAGATGCTTCATTTAGAACAACAAAGCTTGATTTGATGAGATGCATCTTCATACATTTTCTGGAATGATGAGAACAAATTGTGCAGTGAATGTCGAAAAAATTGATTTTAATAATTTTTTCAACTTTTAATTCAACTAGATTTTTAAATTCTTCTTAGTAAAAAACTGATTAGAAGTAATAGTCATTATTGGAGTAATTGCAGACCTATTGTAAGACTTAAATCTCAATCAACCTTTTTTGATCTTATTGAGGAAATTGGTGATTCTCTTGACCTGCCTGTTATTGATGATCAACCCTTTATTGACAATTTTGCAACTGGTAACTTTAAAACAGCTGAGATAAATCTTTAACTTGACTTTCCCTGTATTAAAGGCACTTCTTCTGAACCTGAACCTGATCGAGCATCTATGAGAGGTATCCTCTGCCTGATTGGCTCCATGTATATACTGATGGATCTGCTGATCTTGTCCTGAAGATTGCTGGTGTTTCCTGCCAGTTTTTTCAACTCAGTAAACCTGTGAGGGTCTTTCGAGATAATTTTGATGGTGAGATCTCGGCTGTGCTTTTTGCAGCAGAAGCCTTGGTAAATAAAGGTGTTTCGACCTCATCTGAAGAAGTTAGGTGTAAAAGTACCCTAAGTAATCTTACTGAAAATGGTAATAAAATTTAACTTCAGTGGGTCCCAAGTCATGTTGGGATCAATGGTAATGAGAAGGTTGACTCTTTGGCAAAATTTGCACTGGGTTTGCCCCATTGTCGTTCTCCCATCCCAATTCATAACTTCAAGACTTTGGTGGCATCGGGGCTCAAAACATCTAGGGAGCTAAACTATTCTAATTTGGCTGCTGGTAAGAGTTGGGAGTGCCTGTTAAGGCATAAAAATTGAGTTCTTCCGGGTTTGCTCAGGGGAATTGTTGTTGCCTGCTTCTATGACTATCTTCAACAACATCTGCATAGAAATAGACTGGCTTCCTCGGCTTCTTGCCCCTTGTGTGACCATGGCTCTATGGATGGATGCCATCTTTGGGAGTGTTCTGGTCTAAAAAATATACATTAGAGATATTTCCCCCTTCAGTTCTTCGCATCTTTACTGGTCAGCAAGGCAGCGCATGGCCGATTGGCCAAGGCTGGGCGTAGGATAAAAAAAATTGTGTTTGGCTTTTTGCAAATTCAATTATTGAGAACATACACGAGTTTTTTGAAATAATAATGGGCACTACCAAAATACCTAATTAAAAAATTTATATCACTACAAATGAGGTCTTTACTACCCTACTTTCAACAAAATTATGTTTCAAAATAAGTTTCCTAACATTTAAAAATTTTTTATTTCACTTCACACAATAGTGCTAAAAAGTTGAAAAAACCAGGACAAACCACAGAAAAGCTGAAAAATAAATTTAAAACAAATTATATACCTGAGAAAAATATTTGTGTAGATGAATCCCTTTACACATTTTCATAAGTCAGCCTTAAAATGACATAAAACTCATCCTTCCTGTAATACAATTCCTTATGCTTTGCCTATAGAGGGCATCTACAACAAAGATCCACTATTGTGAAAAGTTTAATGGTATTTTTGAAAATTTTGTAACCAGATATACAGGATTTATGATATTCAATAACTTTAATAAATATGCATCATAGCCATAAGGAAAATTAAGTAAAATCTCATAGCAAGCATCATAGGATAATATTCCAGATTAAGTTGTATCTTGAAATCTCATTTATGCGAAATTTAAATCTTCCAACTTTTTTAAATTTGACCTTAAACTAATTGTTTACTATTATGGGGAGAATATTTTTTCCAATAAAAATTAAACAAGTTAAAAATTCCTGAACGATTACAATCCTACACATAATAGCATCAAAATAAGTTTATAAAAAATAGTCAAAGAAAATATTTTTCTATTTTAAAAGTTTAATGATGAAATCTGTTTTTCTAAGTCACCAAGTATTGAAACATACTTAATTTTTATTCATAAAAAACTTGTTTGGAATAAATATATTGCAAGCTTTTTAATGAATAATTCCTTAACCTCTTCGCGATGGGCAGTGCATATATGCATTTTAAGCTGGAACAAGTTTTAATAATCACTAGATGGCACTATGTGTCCATCACATCTAAACTGAACGTAGTTTTAGTGTTCAGAACTTCATTTTTTTTTTCGTATTCTTGCTTTTTTTGGTATTTTGATTATCAGCTGTGGGTTGGGAGAGAGGAAATCTCAATGTAAACAAACAGCTAGGCTCTTCAACTATCCACGTGATTTAAGGATTCTAGCTTCTGATAGCTCTCCGAACACTTTTTATTTTGTTTTTGCTACTATTGGAAGTCTTTTAGGGTTTTAGCGTCAGTTTCGTTACAGTTTTTACGGCTTTCGGTTTTATTTGCTCACTTTTCTTGTTATTTTGAAAATTCTCGACTCCAAATTATTATGGCGAGGATTATCTGGTAGGCATTTTCCTACCCTTAATTTGAACAAAAAGGAAGAAAAAGTCGCAGAAAGGGCATTGTTTGCTCACAAACCGTGATGAAAGAAAAGAAAACACAACAAACATTTTATACTTGCAAATCATGCAATGTCAGTCTTTGCGTTTCTCCGTGATTTGAGATTTTCCATTTTAAATTTTGTTATTTTTTTCTTGTAAATAACCCTTGTATAGTTTTTATTAATTTGTAAATATGTTGAAGTGTTTTGTCAATTATAATTTTGGAAAAACTAGAATTGCACTGTCGAAAATTATTTCTCAGAGTAAGCAACTTTTTTATATATATATTTTCATATAAATTGAAGGAAAAACATTTTTAAAGTTTAGTTTTAAGTTATAAGATAGATTATGTGATAATCTAAAATATTACCAAAAACCAACGCGATAAAACTTTAACTTTATTATTTACGAATTTTTCTAAAGTTTGGCCTAGCGGAGAAAAACCCCCGTCCTGTAAGATCATTCCTTTCACTTCAGCTTCGTCCTGAATGCTCCGTGATTTGAGATTTTCCATTTTAAATTTTGTTATTTTTTTCTTGTAAATAACCCTTGTATAGTTTTTATTAATTTGTAAATATGTTGAAGTGTTTTGTCAATTATAATTTTGGAAAAACTAGAATTGCACTGTCGAAAATTATTTCTCAGAGTAAGCAGCTTTTTTATATATATATTTTCATATAAATTGAAGGAAAAACATTTTTAAAGTTTAGTTTTAAGTTATAAGATAGATTATGTGATAATCTAAAATATTACCAAAAACCAAGGCGATAAAACTTTAACTTTATTATTTACGAATTTTTCTAAAGTTTGGCCTAGCGGAGAAAAACCCCCGTCCTGTAAGATCATTCCTTTCACTTCAGCTTCGTCCTGAACGAGCGTCTTAAAGAAAGGCGCCGCGTCGTGAAAAGGTTAAAAATAAAATTTATAGCAATTTAAGAAATAATAGAAACAATTAAAGGATAACAAAAATCAACACCTCAAATCAAGAAACAATTCTAAGCAGCTATGTTCATTCAAGTTGGAAAAATGTCTATATAATGTTGTGGAGGAATATTACATCTTTATATGTAAGTATTGATGCATTAAAACATACAATGAAAGCTTTGCAAAACTGAATACCAAGAAAACATTTCAAATTTTTAATCGATAGGTATGTTTTTGAATAAACTATAATTAGCCATTAAAACCACTTTAAAGGGGGAAACATTTTTATCAGATTTAAGAAGGAAGAATACTTCATAAGTTGATGAATGAAGTGAAAAAAAAACTTGAATAATGAAGATTGGAATCCCAAGTTTTATACATATAATTATGTTTTCTTATTGCATTTTCCAACAAATTTCTTACTAACAAGTGACAAAAACTGAAATTTTCATCATTTGACAATCCTGACAAATTTATAACTTCAATTGATGCACAAGGAAATCATTTTAAAATATTCTAACATAAATTTGGCACTTTAAGCTACCAAAATAGAAACCTCATTCTATGGTTATTTTTTGCAGATGAGAACTAATAAAAACAAGGACCTATGGTTTTAAGTATATGAACCACTAACATTCATACTATAGGTGGGATTCAAGCCCATAAATTCTAGTCCCAAAGACCAGAGCGCTTACCTTTCTATTGAAATAAGTAACTACTACAAAATAAATTACTCCAAGTACAGCAATTTGCAACAAAATTTTATGCAATTAACTTACAAGAAACTTTATCGATTGATATTCATTTTCATTTGTGGATTGATATTTAAGCCCACAATCACTTCAGTTAAGATACTAATTATAGTTTAACATATGAATATTTTCCTAACATTTACTAAAATAGTATCACTTAAAAAAGTTTAATATTTTAACTGCATTTAATTTGTATGGGGGATAAACTTTGAATTTTTATCATTTCAACTACTATACAGAAAATTACACATTCTTTTTGTGTTGCATTTATTCTCAACACCATTTTCATTTATCATTGTACTGTCAAATATTGATAGAATTTTATTTAAATCTAAAATTGTGCCTCTTTATAGTAACTTAGTACTATTGCTTGCTGACCATTGTCATTTGATTTGCGAGCTATTTAGGGTCAATTTGCAGCATTCAATATGGACATACAAATTAAAATGGATTTTTAAGAACTACTAACATCAATATGTAAATAAGAAAACAAAATTATGAATAGTTCAATTTAAAGAAATGCAGATCAATCATTTAAAAGGCAACTCAATGAATGTCACAACATATAGGTTTCAAACTGACAAAATTTCTGGTGAAAATGAAAAAGTTGTCAGGAACGAAATAAAAATTCTAGTATTTGTTTTGAAAATGACTAAGGAAAATTAATTTTATATTGTTCTATTTAAGCAATTGTTATACTCTAAAATATATTCCAGAAGCTTTCAACATACTGAAACCTGTATCCAGGACGGAAAGTGACATCTGTGCTATTATAAAAACAATAATTGTATTTCCTAAAGTTATGATTCATTTTTTTAAACCATATAAAAAATTTTATACTTTAACTACAATATTTATAGTTTACAACAAAATAAATCATGATTATCCTAAATGTTTCACATAAAACATAGCTAAGAGCAGCAAGATTATTTTCAAAGTATTTAGAGGAATACCTCAATTCTTCTGTTAAGCAGCCAAGAGCCCCTTTGTGGGGCTCTTGGCTGCTCAACAGAAGTAGCAAGATATTGTTAGACAAAGTCACTCATTAGGCAAATAATTGAGATGAATTTTCTGTAGTTTACTTTTTTGCAACCTTTAGTTCTTAGTATTTTGGCTGGCCATTGTAAATTTTAAAAATTTACACAAACGTTTATCAGCAAAAATTTATGAAACACATCAAATCTGATAACTGAAAACAGTGTTTTATTAAAGAAACTGAAAAAAGGATCTCTGTTTGTTTATGGATAATTTTTTGATTTATTAATATTTCTAATTTTATGGTAGAGAAACTTTTTTTAAATCCTAGAATTGTGCATAGTTGCAATAATAATGATTAATTATTGTAATGTATAAAAAAGTTTTGATTCTAAAATCAAATTAAAAGTCTTAATGTGATTTTTCATCAGACTTAAAACTATTTCTAGAAATCAGCCTCAAGCATTTGTGTGAATTTTGAAGCCATTTGTAAATTAATTTTTTTTTTTATCTAACTTCTGTCTTTCCATACATTTGAGGTTATCAATAGCTACTACAAGTGAAAATATTGTAGGACATTTCTGTGGAAGGGATGATCATGACTGTGAATAGACTTATAAAACTGATATTCTAGATGCAATGCTCTTTTAAAAGTATGTGTGGAATATGTTGCAGAAAAAAACAATTATTTTGACCTGCATGCATTACTAAACAAATCACTGTAATTGAAGGATTTTTTTTTCCATCTTATGACTGGTTATTCCTCCACAAGCTTCAGCAAAAAAACTTACTGTTCCCTGAAATTTCACCTCAAGACTTTTTGAAAATGGATTCGGATATAATTTGTTCATAAGACATATTAGACGATTAAATGATTGGTTGGTTTGGTGTCGTGTCCATTTGAAGTCAAATCATTATTAAAATCACAACCTTGGCAATGTGTACAACTTTATCATTATAGAGATTTCCCTGAAAGGAAAACTCGTCAATAGCCTGTTAACTTATGGCTGGGTGGTTAAAAATATGTTTTGGGGTGAGCTCTTTCTCAGGGCAGTTCCTACATGATTTGTAAGATCTGGTGCTACCTGTACTTATAATCATTTTACAGAAGTTCTAAGTCTGGAAATAGTCCTGGTAATAATCCTGTCTCGTTAAATGATTGCAAACATAATATAAATGAATGAATATAAATGAGAATGATTTCCATCATCATTCATGGCACGCCAGCCCAAATTGGGCCAAGGCCTTCTGAACAAGTTTCTTCCAGCCACCTCTACTGGCAGCTAAACACCTCCAATATTTTTTGTTCCAAGGACCCTACAGTCTTCGACTGCTTCCACCCATCTCAGCTTTGGTCTTCCTCCTCTTCTTACGCTGATGGGTTTGAAAATAATTTCCCCATATCAAAAAAAAAAAAACTTAGTACTATGAAATGGAAAATGAATGCATGAATGCCTAATAACAAAGTACTTAATAAAGAAATGCTTTTATACATTTTTTAATGTAGTTTTGATATAGAATAATGATTAATTACTTTAAGTGATTTTCCTCAACAAAATAAATGTAAGAATTTAGAATTTTATGCATGTTTTTTAAAAAATGCCTACTGATTTTTCCAAATAGTATGTTATTCCTTAGGAGAGCAGCATGGTAAAAAATTAGTTTTAAGATATAATTATTTTTCCATTTTACAACTGATTTTGACAATTTTACCAGCCCAAAGTACTTGTTAAAACAAATGCCATTTCAGTTATAAGGCAAATATGATAACAAATTGGACTTGTTTTGTTTCAACAAAAGTTTAGATTTTCCTCACTAGGAAGTATGTACTTTTATTTACTTTGAGAAAATTGTACCATTTTTAATATTGTTAATCATTAAAACTATATAACAGTTTCATTAAAATGTATTTTTTGATGTTCAATAATTCATAAAATATGTAAATTTGTAAGGAGTACAATATAGGCTAGCATCTACAGTTGCAATTCAATCCAAAGCACAAATAAGTTATTTGAATGAGTGAGAGTGAAAAACAAGCAGAATTTTGAATTAAATTTATTAACTTCAAATTTGTAGCTAATCTCTTTAAAATTCCTAAAAAAGGTAACAGAAAAGAAGAGCAGTAGGATACACAAAATCAGAAGTTAATTTTACTCATATGAGCTGAGGGAAATGAAATTTTTAGTTTAAGCAAGACCGATATAATCATTCATGTGTGAGGCAAGAATCAAACATGAATTGGAACAGTGCATTAACCATTTAATTAACAGATAATCAAAACCTGATTTTATACAGAACAATAGCTTTTTAGTTCTTATAGAAAAATATTTAAATTTTATTATTAAGATTTTATACTTAAATCACTTCAATATTTATATCCCCATATTTTCCAGTAAATAACCTGAGGGTAATCTGATAAAAACATTCTCCCTCAGAAATAAAGTTTTGAAAAAAAATACTATTTGTTTTATAAGATAAATAACAGACGGCACTATTACTTAGCGGATTTATTTCGGCTATAATCAGCTTTCATTAATTATGTTCAAGAACGAATTTGGTTCTTCATAAGCAGGGATGCACAACCTATGGCCTGCAGATGAAAATTGGCCCGCGAATGTTGTTAATACTGAGAAAATAATACTAATTTAAAAAGAAATGAGACTCTTTCAAATAAACAAAGGAAAAAATCTGATTGGAAAATGATTCTACATCAGAATAAATATTTTACATCTGTTCTTAAGTTTTCTTTTTTTATAACGTGGTTTTTCAGTTTGTTCCCTTCATGGCTACCCAAGAGTATGAATGTTCGCATGGGAGAAGTTTGCGGTCGCAGACCAAGTCAAAAAACAAATGCGTATTCACGCATGCGTACCGGGACAGTTTCGATTTGAAATTACGTTGAACCAATCGAAAGTTCCTGATCTAGTTCACGTTTTTCTCCATGATGAGCGTTTGAAGAAAAAAAAAAAAAACTCAATTTCTACTTAGCGGCAGCAATCGTTCTAATAAACACTGCGTGGTTTTGCTTGAAGAACGGTTCGCTCGCAATCGCAGCCATAGAACGGATCAGATATTTTTTTAAATTCGCATTCTTAGTTCAGTAAAATTTATTTTATTGAAGCAAATAGAAATATTTAATTAAAATGAGTGGAAAAACGAAAGGTGATTTTCAAAATTGTAAATTTCAAGATTCATGGACAGATAAATATTGTTTCATCCATTACAATAATACTGTCACATGCTTAATATGTAGTAGCAAGATTGCAGTGGCGAAAGAATATAACGTAAAGCGGCATTATGAAACGTAGCATAAACAGTTTGCATCTATGAAAGCATATGAACGATCGAAAAAATAGATCAACTCAAAAAATCTTTCAGAAGTCAAGCAAATTTTTTTCAAAAACATCCATCTGAATTGGATTCATATGTGGAAGTGAGCTTAGGTGTCGCCGAAATTATCGGTAAAGGTAGGCCGTTCACAGATGGTGATTTTGTTAAAAAGTGCTTGTTGATTGCATCAGAAAAACTTTGTCCTGAAGCAAAAAGGAAATTTGAGAATATAAGCTTGAATAGAATGGCTATTCACAGAATACAACAGTTGAATGCAGACATATAAAATCAAGTTAAATCTGCTGCTTTACACTTTATATACTTTTCTTTAGCTATTGATGAATCTACAGATCTAACATCAGTGGCCCAATTACATGCGTTTGTTCGTGGAATTGATGCAAATTTTTGTGTTACGGAAGAACTTCTAGGAATGTTTCCCATGAAGGAACAAACAGCTGGAAGTGAACTTCTTTCCAGCTTGATACATTTGTGTGATGCAGCTTCTTTAAACATGAACAAATGTGTTAGTATTACCACAGATGGAGCAAGATCGATGACTAGTACTAAAATTGGATTGGTTACCTTGTTAAAAGAACGGTTTGCCCAGTGTGTTGTAGAACTGTTGCAGTTCCATTGCATTATCATCAAGAAAATTTATGTGGTAAAGAATTAGGATTTGCAAATTTAATGCAGTCTGTATCTGAAGTGATTAACTTTATTCGTAGTAATGCCCTCAAACATAGGGAATTCAAAGAATTTTTAAAGGAATTTGATGATCTGCCTTCTGATATTCTTTATTACACAGAAGTTAGATGGCTCAGCTGAGGAGTTGCCCTTAAGCGTATTTGATGAGATTGTTGCATTTCTAAGTAATCATGGTAGAAATACTAGACGGTTAAAAGAAGCAAGTTTTCAGTGTGATTTGGCTTTTCTGACAGACGTAACAGGCCATTTGAATGACTTAAATACAAAGTTACAAAAAAAAATCAATTCATTTTTCAATGAATGAATAATGTAGAAGCATTTAAACAAAAGTTATGTTTGTTTCAAAATCAACTGAAAATCAAAAATTTTGCACATTTTCCCTACTGAAAAAAAAAATCCCTCACATGAAACTGCAGTATGAGGATCAAATACAAATCTTGCGTAATGCATTTGATGGTCGTTTTTCAGATTTTGAAAAATGCAAATCCAACATTGATGTATTTTCTTCTCCATTTTTTGTCGACACAAATTAAGTGGACGAGAGTATGCAGTTAGCCTTAATTGATTTACAGAATTCTGATATTTTTAAAAATCAATTCAAAGAAAAACCGATATTAGAATTTTATAAATACTTACCAGAGGAATTTTCGTGCTCAAAGCAAAAGGCAGCTGCATGTGCAACTTTCTTTGGCAGCACTTACATTTGTGAACAAACTTTTTCTTTAATGAATTTAAACAAATCAAAAATAAGAAATAGAATAGCAGATGAGAACCTTTCTTCTGTTTTACGTATTGCCACAACGAATCTTAAGCCTAACCTAAAATCAATAACTTCAAATATTGAATCATCACATTAAATTTTACTAATTTTTTTTCAAAATTTAAATTATGTTCTTTGAATAATTACCAAAACGTTTTCTCCTGCTATTCAATTTCAAGTTTTTTTATGGAAATAAAATATTTTAAGCATATCTATAATGTTTGCGTTTTATTCCTTTATTGTATAATATTTGCACGAGTAAAAGAAGTAAATTAATAATTGTATATCATGCGTATTGCCACAAAAAAGTGTTTTCACGTTTATAACATGTTTTAACATTTACGTGCTGCTTTGGCCCTCGACATGATCTTTTTTCACATTTTGGCCCCGCATTCTGAAAAGGTTGTGCACCCCTGTTCATAATGATACTACAGTTGCTATCATCTATTCACATATCGTCTAAACTCGAGCAGTTTTGTTCTGAAAATGAGGTTTGTTTATCATGAAGAAGCAAAAATTTGTAAGCTACACAGCAGGTTTTAAGATAAAAGCCATAGAATAGGCAAATAAAATGGCAACAAATGTGTTAAAATAAGAAAAAAAGCCTGCTTGGGTACAAAAGAAATAATTACACAACGTACAATTTGAAAACAATAAAATTCTTTTACTTAATTATTAATGAAACAAATTTTATTTATTGAAAAAAGTTTAACCTTAATTTAAAAGTTACTAAAATATACAAATCAACAAATTTTACTAATTTCTCAGAATTATCGCTTTAGATCAATGTTTATCGACTTTGCAATGAGATGGATTTAAACAGACTTTTTTCTAATAGGTTTTTCTGAATAATTTATTATATTTTAAATAATATTGTGTATTTTTTTCTTTAGGGTGATGCCCCTAGATTATTAGAATTATTTATTTTTGACTTCTTCAAATATTGCAAAAAAATATTGTACTTCTTCAAATATTGTAAAAAAATGTCACTTTTGTAAAAATGAACAGAATGTTATTTGTCATTTGATCACAAAAAGCTTTAAAAATATGTAGAATATAACTTAAATACAAGAAAAAAGAATTTTTGTCAATTTGAAACTAAAATAATTCTGAAATATTAAGATTTCATAAAGTTATTTGACAAAAATAACAGCATTATGATAGAGATTGAAAAAAATTAAGGGTATTGGTCAATCAGTTTTCACTGTAAATGATGTTCTAAGATATTACTTTTAACAGAGCTTAATGCAAAGATAAATTTCAATCAAGTATGAAAGTATTCAAAAGTTTCAAATGTTTAATTTTTATGAAAGTATTCAAATAGTTTCAAATGTTTAATTTTATGTTAATCTTTAAAAATTTAACAGTGTGAATTCATAAAATAAAAAATTTTTAAATTAAGATAGCATTCTAAAACAGATGAATTACTCTAAATTGCCATTCTTGTAAGCTTTTCAGGGGAAAGTAAAATTCTCTCTAAGAAATTAAAACTTTAAAAAGATAAGCCTTATGCATGAATTAAGTCACAAAAATAAACCTACATAGTTGGAAAATTTAACTTCATACATGCTGAAATACATATGTTCAAGAAACAAACATAATATATCTGAAACGCTTGATTAATAATTTAAAACATGTCCAGCAATATTTTGTTATATGAATTTCTTTACATTACATACCATCACAATGAAGAGAATCCAAGCCTTTCTTTTTTTCAATTCCAATATGTACAATAAGGATCCTTCTCAATTGCAAATTCTTATACTAAAAAGATGTAACATTTCTACTTCCTCAAATTTTTCATGGAAGATTATTTTTGCTATAGGAAAATGAGAATTTTAATCAAACTTAGCCTTGGATGCAACAAAACAGTTAAAAAACATCTACTGTTCACAAAATAATATAAGAGAATTTTAATATCCATGGTTTTAAGGATTATGCATCCTAGATTTAATATAAGTATATCATGGACAAAATCTGTCTACTTTGTGTATAAATTTATGAATATAAAGCTTTTAAACCAATAAATGAAATTAATACAGCAATTTCAAGTAAGTAATAATGTGTAATTTAATTGCATATATAAAAGGATTCTTGTAAATCTATATAGTCCAATTTTAATTTTCTTTCTCTTTAATACTTCCTAAACTTCATAGGCTTCTAGTAACAGAAGTGCTTAAAACAGCTTGTTAAAATAGTCCTCAACTATATGTATTAAAATATAGCTTTTAATAAAGGAAAATATTGAAATGCATATATTTACAGATAAGAATCTAAATTTAAAATCAGAAGTATTTTAAGTATTACTTTAAACTAATGAAATTCTCTGGAGAGTGTTTTATGTTCAGAGAAACAATTTTCTTAATTTTAAAGCAGTACTGTAACATTTTTTATCGGAAAAAGTGTTTAATCCTTTCCTTTGGTTAGAATGTACAATTTAAAAAATAAATTATGTAGCATTTTTAAAATTTAAATTTATAACATAAAAGTGATTACTTTTTTAGTTTGTTCTAGTTATTTGTTACCCAAAAATATTGAAATTGAAAGAATTGTGTAAATGATAATATCCCAAAAAGTACTTCCATACAAGTATTACATACCAGCATTGCAGAATGCATTCACCAGCACATTCTATTGTTACTAAATTTCACCTCAAATTATTCAGCATTTCCTGTATTAAAAAGATCACAACATCATTCAAAAAACTTAATTTTTAACTACCAGTTAGGAATATGATGCAAATGATAGCATATAACACTTTTAAACTTGGAAAGAAAAGTATTAAGTAACAAAATGAATAGTACTGTATAAGAAAATATGTAGGGATTTAAACTTAGCTATAGCTATTTTATTCTTCTCCAATAATTAAATTTTTATTGCTTATACTAATGTAATTTTTAGATTAGCTTTCAAAATATACTGTTTGATACTCTATACTGTTTAAAATATACTATTCTCTATAAAATTAATAAGATTAACAAAATAAAAAATTCTAATAAACAAGACAATATTAAATTGAAGTACATGCAAGTAACACAACTGCTAGAAAACAATGATCTTTCTATAAAAAATATAAATTAATTTCAGCACTTTAGACAGTATTTCATTAAATGAATGAAGACATTTAAAATCGAAATTTACTTTAGCAAATTGTAATACAATCATCTAATTCTTATAGAACTGTACAAGGCTTTATTTAGGTTCACATGGTATAAATTTAAATGTTATTCTTTAAGTGTTTTGTAAAGAGAAAATCTTTATATTATTTATTATTAAACAATTTTTTAGAATATTTGTTTTTAATTTCTTTCCACCCTTATATAATATAAACTTTCCTTGTAATAGCTTATTAAGGCTGAAATAAATTAACCCACATGACGGCAAACTTAACATATAAAATAGGCATAGTTATGAAAATCTAAGATTTTAAAATGTTTATGCACAAGAAATATTTATGTGAATAAAAGATGATCACGTTTACCTTCAATATTTTTTTCCAACATACCAAGATCTGTTACTCCAATGAAGAATCATAAGATAATTTTGGTAAAGATCACAATTCCATAATTCATCGAACTGCTATTATTTGAACTAAGTAATGTAGAAAAACAACTTTATAACAATTATGCAGTCAATAACTTAAAAAAGAATAGGGTCCAAATAATGTTAAATAAATAATTTATTATTTACAATAATGGCAAAATAAATGGCAGGATTACCACAAATTCTTTCATCCAATTCACAAATGATAAATGTCATAGGATCCCATGAATTATCACAGACATTTGGGTAAAATTAATCTGTTTGCTGCAAGAGAAATATACATGAATATCATACAGGTGGGGGGTTGGAAACCCTTCACAATAAAAATTTGATGATTATTTACATACGATTACATAAAAAAGTTCATATACAATATTATTAGATTTAAAATATACATTAATCTTTAGGTGATATAGGAACAGTTTTTAAACTGTTAAAAAAATCTTTCAGACCTAAGAGTTCAACACACGATTCATCATCTATTTCCATATCTGCGTACTCTTCTTTCTGCTTCTTGTAAAGATCCATTTTTAACTCTTCCCACTTTCGTTTCCGAGATTGTTGTTTCTCCTTTAATTCTTGGTCCAGGAATTTATAAGTGGACTTTAGAAGCACTGCCATCCGTAGATTGTCCCGAATCTTCATCTGTTTACGAGAAATGCTAGAGATCATTTCCAAAAGATCATCAGTTTGCATTTTGTTTTTGCACATATTTACCACACTGGGCATAGATATTAAAACTAAGTGAGTTCTTATATTTTTTGCAGCAGTTCTAGAAATAAGATTTATTTAATAGCAGATGTCAAGTGATATGAATTGATTGTGAAATCAAAATACCTACAATTTAGGCTTAACTGATTTCTATTGAGAAAAGAAAAATTGAGACTGTAAATAAGGAAATTTCACCTGTATTTACAATGTCTAATATCTGCAATACTCTTCTACAAGTTCTGGAAAATATTTTCTCGTAAGAACAAGAAATAGAATTAAAATTATTCCTTCTGAAATGCGAAAATTGACAATATATCAAAAGAACTACAAGGCTAACGCAATGAGGATCTGGCAGATATGAGAGATATGGATTGAGTTTAGGTTACGGTTAGGTTATGGATTGATGTCATAACACTCATGCATGATATCAATGATACTCGTACACGTTCATAAATACTAATGATGTCTCAACATATGATATTTTTATAACAAATCAATTGTTCTTCAAATTTAAAACAATGTTTAAATTTGTAATTTGTTATAAACAATGTTAAATTTATCTTCATGTTTATGCTAATATACTTCAGCATTGCAATTAATGTAAATATATTAATGTAAAAATTTTAACAGAATCTATAATTATTGATAATTGCAGCGATACATTTTCTTAATTTATTTGTTTATATAAAAAATCGAAATGAATTTCATGGTAAGAAACCATAGAGCTAGAACTGCATGCATACATTTAAAATTACTAAGATCAAGCGTTTTCAACGCGTGTTACGTTACTAAGATCAAGCGTTTACAAGACATGAAGTGAAATGAAGACAGTAAAACTAAAACTACCGGGAAAATGGCGGATTGTTCTAAATTGCGAAATACGTAAATTTTGAACTCTGATTATTATGTCATTATTTAATGTTTTCTTTGACACTTTTTCGTGTTGAAATTATCGTCTGACTTTGGCTTAGTGTATGTTTGACTAAGATCGAGCATTTTCGTTCTCTTATTATTACTATTTAAATTTTTATTTAATTATTTTTTTTAATTTTTTTCTCATTATTATAGATTTAAAATGATTGAAGCAGAGACTGAAATGATTTACACGGATTGCGATTTGCGCATTCCAAAAATAAACACTTCAAGATTTCGAAGATTCTATTCCACAACTAATCCAGTTAGCTGCGGAAAATGGTATTACAAAGTTCTTCATTTTCCTGCCTCCCACTGCAACTATTCCTTACAATTTAAAGCAAGAAGTAATTCAACTTGTAAAGAATCACAAGAAAATAATACAAATTCAACACACCCGTCAAGGTAAGCTTCTATTCGAAACTAATTGCTCAGATGCTGCTGTAGAAATAAGCAAGATTAACAATATTCTTGGAGTACCTGTTAACTCCAGTTTTCAACCTGAATACATTTCTTCGATATTTCTTATAAAAGAAATAAATGTAGATTTACCTTTATATCTTGTTGCTGAAGAAATTGCGTAAAATGGCTTAACGATATTAAGCTTACAAAGATTTACAAAAAAAGAATTCTAAAGAATTGAGCGAAAATATTTTAGTGAGCGTCATTGGACATCATCTAGCTCAAACTATTAACTTATTCTATTCCATCATTCCAATTTCTCCTATTGATTACGTTCACCAAAGTGGAAAATGTTACAAATTCACTCATCCTACGAAAAAATGTACACAAGAAGTCTTCCTATGTAAAAACTGTGGAACATTCCATAAAGACTCTCCCTGTGCCAATGAAACACCTAAATGTATAAACTGTCAGGGAAATCATGCAGCTAATGACATTTCCTGCCCTACGAGGCTTGAAGAGAAAAAATTCTTACATTTTAAAAGCATGAACCACCTTTCATTTATTGAGACGAGAAGACGTTATAATAAATCTTTAAAAACCAGTTACTCCAGTGTAACCAAAAGTCATCTTCCTTTCGTGCCGAATCAAAATGAAATAACTGATATTGTTAAAAAAGCAGTGACTAAGATGGTTTCTATATTTGAAACAAAATTATTTGCGATACAGGCTAGACAAGATCAAATGGTCCAACAAATGTTCTAAAGCATGAAAGAATGTATGCAAACATGTTCGAATCCAGCTAGATCACAGTTTCTAGATCTCCTCCTAAAGAGTCGTGCAAGATCTATCCAGTCAAGAAAGATAAGTCCAAAAAATTCTGTGAATCAGCAAATTATATCTCCCGAACAACCTATTATGAAGTCTCCGCAACCAAATATTAAATATGCAGAACCTAACTTTGAAGAAAGAATTGAGGCAGGAAGAAAGCGTAAAAAACATTCATAATTTAAAAAAAAAATACTCTTTTACTACGAGCACACTTTTTTTTATTATTTTTAATAACTGTTCAGGTTTTTTCGTTTTATTTAATGTTCAATTTAATTTCTAGAAATGCAAGAAGCGTTTCATCTAAGCCCCCGTATGTAAAACTTCCGTACTTTCAATCTTCCGATGTCCTAACAATTGAAGAAACGTTTCTTAAAAAATCCGACTTATTTCAAATTTGTAATAAAACAATAATTAGATTAGATCCCCAAGATGGCCGTGGTGGAGGACTTCTTTTTGCTGTTGATAAATCTCTACCTGTGGAAGTTTTAAATATATCTCACTCATAAGATAACGATACAGAAATATTAGCTATAGAAATTTACTATATCCAAATAATCTCTTACTTTAGTAAATGTATACGTCCCACACGGTAAATTTTCAAAGCAACATTTGTCTTTTAAATACCTCTCAACCTACTCATTTCGGACTTCACCTTAGACCATCCCTTATCGATTAAAACTTTGTATCTTCTGATATTTTTTCTTTTTGTCCTTTCTCAGTCAGTTCAGATAGTTAAGGTAGTGACCATGTCCTTGTTCATAGAAGTGTTAAAATCTACAATAACGATTATTCGAAAGGTACTTCCCACAATAGAATTTTATGGACTGGCTTCTTCAATTCAATTAACACTCAAATTACTAATAACGGACTAGTTTCTGTAGATCAATTCCAAGTTTTATGCAAAAACTATCTTGATAAATTCAGAAAAAAACAAATCTTTCAAAATCAAACAGAAAAAACACGGAGGATATGACGTTAAAGTCATATCCTCCGTGGTGGACATCGGAATGTTGTTAGCTTTTGGGTCAAAAAAGAAAACTTTGGAGGAAAGCGAAAAGTTCTCTTATTCAGACTGTGTGGATACAGTACAAGCGAATTTCTGCAAAACTTCATCAGCTTCTTCTAACCCTTTCCAGAAATTTCTGAGATAAAACTATAACAAATGCTGGTATATCTAAGGACATTTATTCTATTCTTAAAAGACTTAAAAATAGATCTACTGACTCACCAACTCATCATTTACTAATTTCTAGCGAAACTTCAATTATTTCGGACCCTGTTGTTCAGGCTAACTTATTTGCCAAATTTTATTCTCGTCAATCTGAAATTGAAGTACTATCTCTCAATTTAAGTTCAAACTTTGATTTAGAATATAACTCTGCATTCTCCCTCTCAGAACTACAATTGGCGATTTCTAAATGTAAAAATACTTCAGCTGGTATCGATTTAATATCAGCTAAAATTTTGAAAGGTCTATCAAACATAGCTTTACGATCCCTTTTATCACTCATAATAAGCTTTAACATAACTTTTGGTTAAGCAGTATTATTCCACCGTCTTGGAAAAAATTCATCATAATGCCTATAATAAAACCTGGGAAAGATGTTACTTCAGTAAATTCTTATCGCCCAGTATCTCTTACAAGTGTTCTATGTAAGGTCATGGAACGCATGATATTAAATCGTCTAATAAATCATATCTCCCTTTCCAAATATTTTCATCCAAATCATCATGGATTTATGCCTTATAGAGGTTGCGATAGTGTTCTTTCTATGCTTCATCATCATATTATTGCTTTACGTTCACAGAGAAAATATATCATATTGTTACAAATTTATAAATAATGATTATATTTGTCTTAAAATATCTCAGACAGATCAGAAATTCTCACATTTTGGGCAAAAATTGCGGTATTTGGACGTGTTGTAGTTTAAAAGCGGATTTCCTAATGATTTGGCGACTTGGCGACAGTTGGCGAGATTCTTGGCGACTTTTGGCGAGATTTTTGGCGACTTGGCGAGAAATCGATATTTCTGGAAACATCCATCACCTAAGCTCTAGGACCAATATTTTTCGAGATAGCCTAGAAGCTTCCAGAACCTTGGCGAAATTGGTAGATTTCTCCGCCAAGTCAGGTATAAATACCGCAGCCCGACATGGAAGAGAGAGTTTTTGTGAAGACAGTCAGTGAGTGAAGACGATTAGTTGTGACTGCTAGTTGTTCTCTGTCTGAGGTATTTGAGACCTGTGATTGGAAGCTGTTTCTTATTATATCTGACGAATTGTAGCTGTATAATTGTGACTGTTACAGCGGGAATTTCGTTTATTTAGTGAAGTTCTTACGAATAAAAGTCTTGTGTTCATTAAGTGGTTGCTTTATTCAACTCTCAATCAACACGAACCCGTGAAGCTCGGTACAACTGGTGTCAGAATCGGGGTTGAAGAGTTGATGCAGCGTGTCACAAGAAAAATGGATATGGATTTAATGAAAAGTCTTCTCGAAAAATTAGCGGAGCAGATGGCTGAGATGAAAGCTGGACAAGAAGATATTAAAACCGAGATGAAAGCTGGACAAGAAGAGATGAAAGCTGGACAAGAAGAGATTAAAACCGAGATGATGAAAGAGATAAAATCTGGACAGGAGGAGATGAAAGCTGGACAGGAGGAGCTTAAAAAGGAACTTAAGAAGGACATTGTAAGTGTTAAAGAAGAATTCTTTAACATCATTCAGGAGAAGATGAATGCAATGGATGATAAGGTAACTTCAGTTGAAACTAAAGTTTTGAAGACAGAGAAGGAAGTTAAAGAAGCATTAGACAATATGAATAAGAAGATTGAAAGCTTGGAGAAGCAAATGTCAAACAAACATGAGGAACCCAACGTGGCATTTGTGCCTTCCCTAGCCAATATTAAACTCTCAACATTTGATGGGAAATCATCCTGGCAAGTATACAAGACCCAGTTTATGATGGTAGCGGAAGCTAATGGATGGAATCCCCGAGCCCAAGCTTTTCACCTGGCGGCTTCGTTAAGAGGAGACGCGGCTGACATCCTCGAGACGCTTCCGGAGGAGCAGAGGCACAATTTCCAAGCCCTATCGAGTGCGCTTGAGCTGCGGTTTGGAGATAAGTGCACTAAAGAATATAGCAGACTACAATTAAAGTCCCGCTATCAAAAGGCGGGTGAAAGTCTGCAAGAATTGGCTGCCGATATTCAGCGACTTTCCCATCTAGCATTTTCGGACTGCCCAGCTGAGATACGTCAAGATTTGGCCCTCCATCACTTCATCGATAGTGTGCGGGATCCGGAGATACAGAAAACACTTAGACTCGCCGATGTCAAAGATATCGGATCTGCCCTAGTCTACGCACATAAGATAGAGGCTGCCCAGCAAGCCACGCGTAAAGACCAGCACTACATCAGAGCCGTCTCTGCTACTGATACGAACTATGATCTAAGAAAGCAAATTGAAGATCTGCAGCGAAAATTGCGTAGCTTAGAATTGAGTAAAGGTGGCAGAAACACAAAAATTCAGTGTTGGACTTGCGGTGGAGTCGGACACGTCCGTAGATACTGTCCGAAAATAAAAGATGGTGGAATTTCTAAAATGGAAATACGTCATCGCAAAGGAACTCTTCATGGAAATGCTGATGCACTATCAAGGAAACCGTGCAATGAAAGCTGCCGATATTGTTCGAGAGTAGAGAAGAACTATCAGTTAGTAAATCCTTCGGTACGCCAAGTTACTGTTTCACCTCCACCGAAACCAGACCCATGGAGTGATAAAGAACTTAGAGAAGCTCAAAAAGAAGACCCAGATATAAATCCAATTTTAGAATTAAAAGAATCTTCCAGTATGAAACCAAGTTGGCAGGATATCTCCACCTACAGTCCTGCTACTAAGCAATATTGGGCTCTTTGGGACTCACTCCATATAAGAAATGGTGTCTTATACAGGAAATGGGAGTCCGATGATGGACGTAATTTCAAATGGCAGCTTGTTCTTCCAAAATCAAGAATTTCAGATGTTTTGAAAGAATTGCATAGTAGCTCAACTGGAGGCCACTTTGGAGTAATGAAAACTCTACAGAAGGTTCGAGAACGCTTCTATTGGAGCAAAACGAGACAAGATGTAGAGAAATGGTGCCAATCTTGTGATGACTGTGCGGCACGTAAAGGACCGAAGAAACGTAGCCGAGGAAGGTTGCAGCGGTACAACGTAGGAGCACCTTTTGAGCGAATAGCATTAGACATTTTGGGTCCTTTACCACGATCTTCAAATGGCAACAAATACATACTAGTTGTCATGGACTACTTTACTAAGTGGCCTGAAGCGTTTGCAATCCCCGATCAAGAGGCGACTACAGTAGCCGAGGTTCTACTGCAGCAATGGGTTTCCAGATTCGGCACACCCTTACAAATTCATTCTGATCAGGGGACAAATTTCACCTCTGTTGTGTTTAAAGGAATGTGTCAAATTCTCGGAATAGACAAGACGCAGACCACGCCACTACACCCACAATCGGACGGCATGGTAGAGAGGTTTAACAGAACCATCTTGAATAATCTCTCACTTATGGTTTCCAGAAATCAGCAAGATTGGGACTTGAAGCTACCGCTATTTCTGCTTGCCTATCGCAGTGCTGTCCATGAGACCACCGGATATACTCCTTCACAGATGCTCTTTGGTCGCGAACTTCGTCTCCCTTGCGATCTTCAGTTTGGTCGTCCACCTGATACATCTTCATCGCCAGAGGAATACCTTCGAGACCTTCAGGCACGTCTTGAAGATGTCCATAACTTCGCTCGAGGCCGAATCAACCTGACGACCGAAAGAATGAAGACAAGGTATGACACAAGAGCGACAGGACATGAATTTCAAGAAGGTGACAAAGTTTGGTTGTGGAACCCGATTCGACGTAAAGGACTTTCTCCAAAGTTGCAAGCCAACTGGGAAGGTCCCTACACAGTCCTAAAAAGGCTGAACGACGTCGTGGTTCGTATAAGGAAATCATCTTCTTCAAAACCAAAGGTAGTACATTATGATAGATTAGCTCCTTATCGTAATGTAGAGTAAAATTTAGTAGACCATGGTCTCTTTGTAAATAGTATAGATAATTTTTTTTATCTTTTCTATTTTTTTGTATTTTTAGTTGCTTGTGTATGTAATGTATCCTCTTGAAATGTAAATTCTCTTATAATTAATTTGGCCTCCTATCAGGGGATTGTACTGCCCGGGACGTGCAGTCCTTGAGAGGGGGCAATGTTACAAATTTATAAATAATGATTATAGTTGTCTTAAAATATCTCAGACAGATCAGAAATTCTCACATTTTGGGCAAAAATTGCGGTATTTGGACGTGTTGTAGTTTAAAAGCGGATTTCCTAATGATTTGGCGACTTGGCGACAGTTGGCGAGATTCTTGGCGACTTGGCGACTTTTGGCGAGATTTTTGGCGACTTGGCGAGAAATCGATATTTCTGGAAACATCCATCACCTAAGCTCTAGGACCAATATTTTTCGAGATAGCCTAGAAGCTTCCAGAACCTTGGCGAAATTGGTAGATTTCTCCGCCAAGTCAGGTATAAATACCGCAGCCCGACATGGAAGAGAGAGTTTTGTGAAGACAGTCAGTGAGTGAAGACGATTAGTTGTGACTGCTAGTTGTTCTCTGTCTGAGGTATTTGAGACCTGTGATTGGAAGCTGTTTCTTATTATATCTGACGAATTGTAGCTGTATAATTGTGACTGTTACAGCGGGAATTTCGTTTATTTAGTGAAGTTCTTACGAATAAAAGTCTTGTGTTCATTAAGTGGTTGCTTTATTCAACTCTCAATCAACACGAACCCGTGAAGCTCGGTACAATATGCACAACTGTAGACATATCTCAAGCTTACGATTCAGTGTGGCCAGACAGTCTTATTTATAAGCTCCTCTGATATCATATCAGAGGAAATGCTGCTCATTGGATATTGGATTCCTTATCGGATAGAAGTTTTAAAGTGAAATGGCGTGGAACTTTATCTCAACCCATTTTCTCTAATAGAGGTGTTTCTCAAGGAAGTGTTTTTTCTACCTTTCATTTTATGATTTATGTGTCAGATATTTACGAAGTTCTGTCTCCTGACATTAAGTGTTTTATTTATGCTGATGACATAATCCTTTTGGCTGCTTATTCATCACAAGAAAGTCTACAGCAAAAAATGCAGACTGCAATCATAAAACTTGAACAATGGTGGGAAGAAGGGAAACTAAAAATTGATCCCTCAAAATGTTCAGTCATTGATTTCTCTTCCAAAAAATCACCTGTAAATTTTGAACTAACTATCAACCAATTACCTATCTCTTGGTCTAAGCACATAAAAATCCTGGGCCTTTATTTTACTAATAACATAACCTTCAAGTATAATTTTCAAATGAAAAAATCCACCCAGAAGAAAATTAATGTTTTAAAAGCTATTGCAGGTAATCGATGGGAAGCAAAAACTAATCACTTACTTCAAATTGTTCAGTCCTTCATTACAAGTAGCCTCGATTATGGATGTTATGTATTTACATCTGCGAGCTTAGCAGACTAAATCCGTATCTATATCTATCTTGTATCCGAAATATCACTTGTATCCGATATATCACTCAGTACTTAAATTGCTACAGGTCTTCCTCGCTGGACACCAATTCCACTTCTTCTGAAAGAAGCAAGGGTCTTACCTCTTTCTGTAAGACAAAACCTTCTCTCTACAAGGATGTACATTAAAAATTTTGCACTTTCTACTAGATCTCCATGTGGTAGTTTGTGGGAATCAATGCCATACAGCCATATCTCTGGCGCTCTTCCTCTGTCTTTGCGAGAGAAAAAATGGCTTGAAGGAAATGGAATTCAAGAATCTCATATTTTAAGAGTTCCTGAAAAACCTACCTCTGTTAATATTAATTTAAAAATATTTCTTAGAAAATATACTTTTCAGACTAAAAATCTTCCTACTAATACTATTAATGACCTCTTTGAACTGCATAGTACTTCTTAATGGTCCAATCACATCTCTGCATGCACAATCAATCACAGCACTGATGCATCTAAAATAGTAAATAAACTTGGAATCGCTGCTTATAACAGCAAAAATAACTCCTTTGTTTCCGGGCAAATCAATGACTCTAATTTCATCTTTACAGCAGAGGCTATGGCTTTATATCTGACGGTGACTAAATTCTGCATTTCTCCCTCCAACTATGTCATTTTATCAGACTCCTTATCCTGTCTAAGCAGTTTGAAAACTCTCTCAACCTCTTCCCCAACCATCATTCAACACATCAGATCAGCTTTAGGAAAGCAACTAAGATTTGCGAATCTATTCAATTAGTTTGGATTCCAGGTCATCCCGGAATTGCTGGGAACGAAAAAGTAGATGCTCTTGCAAAATCGGCCATTAATAAAAGTTATATTCTGCACTCGATTTCACTTGAAGACCTTATCCATAATATAAGAAACATTTTTATCAATTATAATAACAATGAATGGAAAAATAGTGAATATGCCTCTAACTTTTCGCACATGTCTTCTATCACGAAAATTCACTGCAATTATATTAATTCTCGCCTTGAAGAAGTGCGGCTAGATATAGAGTTAGAACTGGATCTTTTCCGACAAATGCTAAATTACATAAATTCAGACTTTCTTCAACGGATAAATGCTCTTGTGGAGAAAGAGAAACCATGGAACACATAATGCTATCCTGTCCTCGATATGATCAAGCAAGAAATTCCTTAAGAGAAAAACTTGGTATTGGAGAACTTTCTTTCTCTTGGATTTTAAATTTGTCAACGAGTCCTAAAGAGAAAATTGATGCAACAATTTCTTTTTTGAAACAAATTAATAGATTCTAATTTTTTTCTCGTCTTTGTATTTCCAAGCGGCTTAATTTCCCTTCATTTGTCAAAAATATATCGAACAGTTAGCCCACATTAAAGAAATTTCAGTACGTGGCACATTCTAACACTAACATGCATTACACACAACTTAAACATTAATTTACTTATGGAAACATTCATTTTTATAAAAACTTAATTTTTAAATATGAATAAAATTGTAATGAAACACAAATTAACTCACCTAATCTTCATCTCTCTCTGAATCGTTACTTTTCGGCAAATATACCGTTTTTATCACATCTAAAAAATTTTCTATTATGTTTTCCCGATGAGTCTTTCTCCATACGCACTCTGCGAAAACGTAAAATCAATATATCCTCATCCATACTTATAAATCTTCGCAAACAAAAGACAAACTCCAAAAATCGAATATCTAAACTCAATGCTTCAAGATTATTCTGTAATAGTTTCAAGGGTTGCGTACAAAACCGAATGTCACATGATCACGTTGCCTCATAAACGAAAAGCCCATCATACACATGTAATCCGAACCATTAAGCCAGTTTGGCGAACTTATCGCACCATTTTATCACCTGCTTGGCGCATTTTACCCTCTGTACGGTTCCCTAATCTTTAGCGGAAAATCCTTAAAATATAATAATATGTAATCAATCCTGATGTTTATCACTAAGATGGATTTTTACATTAGATTAGATTTTAAGAAATTTCTTTTGGAATAAAGCTTTAGATCACTAAATTTATTTGAAAATGCTAACCTATGGCCAAGTTTCTCATATTAATACTAATAACGAAAAAGAAATCTAATTAAAAATATAGCATAAATCAAAAATATACAAAAGAAATCATCAACATTGCTCTTTAGGGTGGCTACTGGTTTTTAATTATCATAATAATCATAGATTATTAATATTATGGATTCAACATCAAAAACAATCAACAAAATAAAGTGAAATTTAATATTAAAATTAATTCATTATTAAAAGTAGATTATTATTTGCAATGCTTATTTTGACTTAATTTTACAAACACAAAATAAAAATTAACTTCGTAAAAGCAATGAGAAAGAATTAAATAAATAGACATTTTAAAGATTTATACTTTATATTTATTCAAAAGAACTGATAGTACTTACTAAATTATTCTGTTTAATTAATGTTATTATTCAAAATATTAAATAAACATTCAGAAAAGGTAAATAATACTATGATTTTTAAATATGGCCACCACGCATGCGTAAAACTATTAATAAGTCTGCGCATGATTTTACTTTTCTTCAATCTCAATGGTAAATGCTGCAGCCGCTGTTCAGCGACCACTCTATCAGCAGCCGACGACGGTGTCGTTCAGAATATGCGGTAGAAAATACAATGACCGTTTCATGTGTAAGTTAATGGGCACGGACTGGTGAAATCATTCGATTTAAAGTGAGTTACCAATGAAACTGGTAAATGGCCACTGTAATACCACTGAGCCTCTGCTACTAGGAAAAATCATATAACGTCATACGTATGATGAAAACCCGATCGGAAAAACGGTGCGAGGAAAATGGCTGAAATAGTGACAAATATTTCATAAATTGTTGGTGTCTATCAATATGCTCGACTAATTTTACAAAATTAACAAAAAAGGCAAATTTATAGATTTCAAACATCAATGGTAAAATAATAAAGTTGATGTGTTAAATTATCCATAAAGTTTTTGGATTAAGTTTTATTTTAATGAATTTAAATCGTAAATGTTCACATAAGAAATTCATTTCATGATGATCATTTAATTTATTATTAATTATGTAAATAGTGAACAATAAACATACCTCTCTCCAGCTCCTGTTTTGCCATCGAAGCCGTCACTGCCTGCTCCGGGTCAGATGTTTTTGGCTGGTAGACCCGTATAATGGAATCGATGAACGCAAGGAGTTTATTACACATTTTATTCTTTTTTTTCCTCCACACCTATTCTGCAAGATAATAGCCAAGACCATTTTTCGCTTTTGATGAAGCCATTCTGCGTTTCACTGCTCCCCACGTTCCTTCTATTGTATTAGTATGGGCACCTGTATCCGGGTCCTTGAAATTCAGACTATGATTTACTTTCAGATGCACGAAGCCTTCATTTGAAAGACAATCGTAGCTCTTCCAGCAGTCTGAAATTATTGTGGAACACGGAAGAATAAACTCTTTGATCACACTCAACGACGTTCTATCATCCACAACTTTCCCCGTCTCGCGTTCAATCCCCCAAACATCCATTTACCCTCCACACGTTTATCTTGATTAAATTTACGCTTACCAAATTTGCTCTCATCTATCTCAACAATCACACTGCTTCCACCCAGTTTCATGCTGCTTTCAATCATTTCTTCCACACAAACCTCACGACAAAAAGAACGAAAATCACACACACAGTCTTTGTAGAACATTGACTCTCTTTCATATTAAATTCAGTCTTACTCTCAATCTTCAATAAATCAATCACATATAAACTTGAACTAAAATTTCATTCATCGTCAGTCTACTCTCAATTCAAAAAACGAATCTTTTCTCACACTCATTTTAACATCATGTTCTTCTCCTTTTATTTTAGATTTACACCTCCATTCATATCCATCACTTATATCCTTCCTTTTAACCAGTTTCATATCTTTACCACACTTAGATTTTTTAGATTTAAGATTGGGTGGTTCCAAAAAAACCTAGCACCGTGACCATAAGTCTATTGTTCTATACCCCTTAGAAAGCCCTATTTGAAGAGACCAGTGGCTGAAGCAAAATTCAGCAGACATTTTACAGGAATTTTCTGCAACATACAAGGTTCAATCAAGTGCTGACCCAAGTGTTCAAATCTATGTGCAGAAAAGGTTTCGCATTCACATAAGATGTGTATTGATGTTTTCTCCATATAATGACAATCTCTACAAGTGGGATTATCTGAAACTCCCATTATGGTGAGATGTCTTTTTAAGGTGGCACTGTCCTGTAAGTAATCCCACTGCTTTCCTTGGACTACTTCTATTGAGCTTTAATAATTCTTTTTGACTTTTACTAGGGCACGTGCTATTTAATAGCCTTGCTTGTCTTTGACCATTGGCATTGTACCAGTTCATAAACTGTTGTTTTCTGAAGAGATAAAATAGATTCTTTCTGATCAATTCTTTTGAAATACCTAGCACTGGTTCAGGACTAAAAAAGTCAGTTGTTGATCCAGTCCTTGCTAGCTCTTCAGCTAATTCATTGCCAGGAACACCAGAGTGCCCAGGCACCCACATTAAAGTAATGGGGTTATTATTAACCAATTTACACAGAGTGAGATAACATTCCCAGACAAGAACAGAAGTTACAGTATACCTCTGTAGAGCTAGTAATGCAGCTTGACTGTCAGAGCAGATTATTCTTTTACGAGAATAATATCTGTCCAAGCATACTCTACTGCACATAAGAATGGCAGACTTCTGCTTGGAATACAGTTGTATATTTACCCAAAGGGAATGGTAACTTTGTGCCATCAGCTGGACAACAAATACCAGCCCCAGTGTTGGAATTCATTTTTGAGCCATCAGTATACCAGTAAATACAGTTTTCACTGATGGCAACATTATTCCAGTCTTATATCAAGAGAAATTTGATTGTATAAGGCTTATCAAAAGCATACTTAATAATCGTGTAATCAGTAGGCATACTTATAAAAGGATGACTAGTTACGTCAGCATTGAGGTTCTCCCAAGATAAAAATATAGAGTAATCCTTCCACTGACCTGTATTTTAAAGCCTCTTCATGCTAAGTATTGCTTCTGCTTCAATACGCATGTAAAGAGGATGCATACCAAGCAGAAGCTTCAGTGTAGATGTGGTAGTTGTTCGAATGCACCCAGTGATAGCTACACAAAGCATCCTTTGAAGTTTTGTTAATTCTGCTTTAGCAGTTTCAATTTTGATTTTAGACCACCAGACCACTGAGCCATAGGTAATAATGGGACAAATGATCATAGTGTAAATCCAGTGAATAACTTTGGGATTTAAGCCCCAAGTTCTTCCAAATGCATTTCTTCGTGACCAGAAAGCTTTTTTTACTCTTTCAATACACAAGTTGAAGTGTTTGTTCCAAATTTAGTTCATGTCAAAAAATACTCCTAAGAATTTAAATTCCTTGGAGCAAGTTAATTCTTGACCAAAAAAAGTTATCTTTTTCAGATTAAGATTCCTTTTCTTTGAGAAGGCTACCACAGTGGTTTTTTAAGGATTCACAGAGAAAAGCCTTTTTTTTACACCAAGTCTCAACTTGTTTGAGGGTAGACAGGATGCTAGAGATTGTTTCACCAAATTTACCTCTGACGATTATAACTAAATCATCTGCATACCCAATGGTGGTTATTATGCCTGGTTTTTTTAACACCTCTAAAAGGGAATCTCCAACACAGCACCATAAGATGGGTGAAAGAACCCCTCCCTGTGGACAACCAGCTTTGGCTTGGATCATCATGTTTTCACCTAAAAATGAGGCACTGACAAATCTGTTATTGAGCAGATATTTTATTCAAGAACAGATTGTGTCATTAATTCCCTTTCTAGAAAGAGATTGTAAAATAGTTTCAATGGGTACCTTATGAAAGGCACCTTCAATATCTAAGAATACAGCTAAAGCTAGTTCCTTAGCCTTAAGGTTCTTCTCCAAAATGAAGGATAGATTATAGACCGCCCTATCAGTGGATCTACCAGGTTGATATGCATATTGAGAGTCGGAAAGTCGTTTTTCCACTAAGTAGACTTCTCTAATATATCTGTCTATAAGCTTTTCACTTGCTTTTAAAGGAAAAGATGTTAAGTTGATAGGTCTAAACGATTTAGCTTCGTACTAATTGTCTTTCCCTATTTTTGGAATAAAAATTACTTTTGTATGCCTCAAGGCAATAGGTATATGCCCAAAGTCTATATTTGCCCTAAAAATTCTATAGAGAATTAGAGCAATGCTCTGGACTCTCTCAATAAGCAGACCCCGATACAATTCCATCCATTCTCGGTGATTTAAAAGGTTTAAAGGACATTATTGCTCATTTTGTTCGATCATATAAATTATGATTTTTTTTCAACATCCCATTTACTTCTACCACAATTTGATGTAGAGAGTGTAAACGTAGGAGTTCCGGTGGTGTAATTAAGGGGGAGAAAGGGGGTCTATCATTCCCCGGGCGCCGCTTTAAGAGGGGCGCCAAATAGTAGTTGCGAAAATTTTTTTCAGTAAAATTATATTTTTTTTACTTGAAATACAATTTTATTCGGAGAAATATATTTTAATTTTAATTGTTATTTTCTTCTATTGAAGAGCTTGCCATAAAGGAAAATGTTCCTATTTTTATATTTTCATATTAATAAATTAGTATAGTTTAGTTCGTATTAAAAAGAGTGTTCGTTTAATCACGTTTTCCATTATCTTTTCTTACAGTTTTTTATACTTTGCTCAAGATTTGTGGTGCTTTATCATTATTTTGTATACTAAATCTTGTACATGTTATGATGGAAATATGTTAAATTTTTTCTGATAAAAATTCTGAAATATAATTTATATTGGTTAGTTTCCTTTTTATACATTTGAGATGTTTTTAGTTTCAACTTATTTGCCAAATAATGTGTGTTAATGTTATATCTCTAGATTTATGAATAAATAATTTAGGAAGATTCCAAAAAGGTAAGTTCATGATCTAATCCGTAATTAATTTGACATATTTGAATTCACCATGTTCCTTAGAATTCTGATTTTTTACAAGATGTCTAAATCAAGTTGCATACTTATGAAAAATTGTAACATTGATTAAGAAAATAAATCTTTTCTACTTAAAATAAAAAAACAAGATATCTAATGAACATTGCATCGACTGACAAATACATCATTAGGAACTCGCATGATGTTATTTATCATTTAGGAATTTAAAAAAAAAAAAATTGTAGAAATTTTGATGTTTTAAAATTTATGATTTTATTTAAATTATTTGACTTGATATTCATTTTTTATAGTTATAAAACATTTTATTTAATCAACAATATTTTCTTTTATAAAGAAAAAATGTGAAGTTTTAAACTTATTTTGACTAAAATAAAATTTTAAAAAAAGAATCACTCTCAAAAAAGAAAATTTTATAAAACTGAAATATTATTAATAAAAACTTGTCAAACTATAATTAAAACACAAGTGAAAATTTTTCTTTAAAAATTCTTAAAATTTGCATTTGTTAATAATCAAAGAGAAATGTATAAAACCTACAAAAAATTTCATTTCAAATAAAATGAATGGATGCGTGTATAGTATTTTATTTCTCAATTCTTAATAATTTACTTTTATAATTACAATTATTATTATAAATATATAGGTTTCGCCATATTCTAATCACTGAAATTTTGAATAGACAACAAGTATATGATAGTGGAATTATAGTACCAAGAATTTTGTCAGGTAATGAACTATATATCTCAGAGTTTATTCTTTTGCGGAGCTTCTAAATTATAAGTTCCTTAAACTAGGATAACTGTGTTCAATAAAATCCGAGAAAAATTTAATATATAGGTATTAAAATATATTATTATATATACATTCGATATAGCTTGGGGCTTCAATGAAGCTAAATCTGGATGATATAGTAAATCTGTAGAAGGCTTCATTTTAAAAAATAATACTCATTATATAAATAATTAATGTTGAATAAAAATTCTAATGATTTTGATTTTAAATTTTTTCAATTGCTGATTAAATTAACTTCACTTGAACCCCGACCTTATCAAATAAAGAAGAGACCCGACAAGGATGAAAAAACTAAAAATGTTAAAAGAATCAAATTAATTAAAGATATTGATTTTTATATCCATTTCATTTACTAAAAATCATTAAATATATCAGAAAAATAAGGAATATAAAACGTAACTGTGAAAGATGTTATTGAGATATAAAACTTCTGGGAGAAATTCTTGTACATCGCCCCAGAGAAAAAAAAGGCCTGTTTTTACCTCAGCTTTGTAGCACCCTTTTAGTCAACTGTCGCGGTACACTCGTGAAAAAATTCGCGTTGAAATGTATTTTTCATTAGCGGTCCACTTTGTCCGAAAACGTTTGTGTTCAGCGACAGACTGACCCCCAACAGAAGAGAATTCTTTTTTACAAAATAGCACTGCAATATTTAGTAAAGAGAATAGTGCTCCAGGAATCGAAATACAATACAACGCTGGAAATAAAGGAAATAAAAAAGTAATTACCTCCAAATGCTTGAAAAATTCATAATTTCCTTTTATTTTCACCATTTACCCGGTTAGAATATCATCATTTTGCCCTCACAAATTTTCGTCTTTAGCGTTATTTCGTTAAAAACTTTTTTGGAAATGTTGACTTTTAAGTAAATTTTATTTTCTGCCTACAACTTATTCTTTACATTTTGCTTATTACGAATATTTATTAACAAATATGTATAGTTTTGATATTTAAAATCGAATATCTTATTTAAAATTATTTATTTGAAATCAAAATATTTAAAATTTAAGCATTTTCTAAAATAATTTTTATTTGACTTGTAATTTTGTCGCCTTTATGTTGATACATTATGTTGAAAAATTCTTTTTGGAGAGTTAAAAGATTAAATGTATTAAATATTTTTATGTGTGTACACATAAAATGTTTCTTGATAGTTAATCTTTAACTAAATTTATTTTTCAGTTTATATAATGAAAACATGTTAAGTTTAAAGGAATATAATAAAATAAGGTAAAATTATTATGCTTTGTAAAAAGCTACAGATTAGTAATATTTTTGAACGTTATAAAATGATTCAGAATAAAAATAAATTTTATTAATATGAATTAGCTTTTATTTTAATTAAAAGTATATATTAAAATCATAGTAAAGTCTTATTAAACATATTAAAAATAAATTGAAAATTTTCAGGCTATAATGTTCTCAGAGTAAAGTCATAAGAGTGTTATGGTAAAAGTGACTAATCGGGCAATTATGTATAATAACCACAATGATTATACATATTCCGCACTAAACTCGGAAAATGTGATAAATTATTGAAACATATGGATATTCCTGTAAATATATATGTATATTCTCTAATTCGTGATGGGAAAGGTCATAAATTCCGATTATTTTGTAGAAAAATGATACTTTAATTTCAAAGAATAAGTATTTTTTAACTATATTAAATAATTCGTCCATAAGAGTTTGAAAAACACCGTGATGACTTAGAATAAAACATACAATAATCTCTCAGTTCAAGAATTTTAATAATTGTGATTTTTTGTACGTTCATTTCAGTAGATTTTATAAGACCGATATATTAGATAACAGTATAAGTTATATATATATATATAGCTGACGTAAAAGGTATTCAAAAATACAAAGTGATAAAAATTACTAGATTGTTATTTCAGTAAATAATTAATTTTCATTTAAACAGTACAGAACTTTAAATTGAGTGTTAACTAGTTCTTATAGATAACTTTTATATTTTGTTAATTAAAAGGTCTGGAAAAAGAGAACAATTTAGATTATTAGAATTTACGAAAAACTAACATGTCAAAACAAATAAAAACAATATTCTAAAAAAGAATTTATTTAAATTTACTTATTTACATTCTTTAGAATGCTATAACACTTAGAATTACAGTTTGCCAGATTTTTTACATTTGGATTTATCAAATTTGCACGCTGTTTCGAAACACATGGTTAATAACATTGAATCTCAGAAAAATGATTTTCTAACACAATCTTTGACTAATTCTAAATTTCCGTAAGTTTGTTTCTACTGATACATTTCCGAATCCTATTTTAGTTAAGATTTTTTTACTAGATTTTTTATCTGAAATTTAATAGTACAACCTAAGCCTTTAAAATTATCAATATTTAAGATTATTTTAAAGTAGATATTTTGCTGTTATTTGCATTGTACTCTTATTACATGTTTATTCTGTATATTATATTACTATTTTTTGAAATGGGATGCTAAAATTGGTATCGTACCCGGGCCCCAATTGTGCTCGCTACGCCACTGATCATACTTCCTTGAATGGAAGTGTCATAGTAAGTTAAACCAGTAAGTAAGCCTAATTATGACTTATTTTTAAACCGGAATATTTTTTTCTATATTATAGATTGAAATAATAAGATTGTACCTTCTGGAATGTCAATTTTATTTTTAAGCCCTTCTTTTATATTATATATATTTCAAAATAAACCTTGCTGTGTTGATCCATCGTTGAAATGACTTCATACTAGATTTGAAAGTAGAGATAAAATTTTATCTGTTGTCTTCTAAGAATGAACCATTTTTTACAATGAAGAAATTTTTAAAAATATAGATAAACAATTTGTGGTAACATTTATGTAAATTTAGTTACATTTACTGGTTTTAGTTTCTTTGATTATTGTAATTTAACTCATTTTTGTTAATTGTTATTTGGTTGAAGGAAAACTAAAATATAATACAATAGTAAAAAGTAAATTTATCTTCTTAGATAATCAGTGTACTTGACTGTTATTATGATCTTGTAGCTTGGAGTAGTTTTCCAAGAGCGTGATAAGCACGATCTGCTACTAATCACGCTCTTGGAAAACTACTCGAACCCAGCTAGGTATTCTAAGCAATGACTGTCAGTAATAATTTCAAATTTCGAAAAGCTTCCTAACTGGGACTGTACTTCAAATAACAAAAATCATCAGCCAAGGGTCTTCCCACCAAATACGTTTGTTTGTTTGTTTTGTCACTCAACGTTCATTTTTTGCACACGAGGGCTAATTAGACCGGGACCTACGGTTTAAAGGGGATTCCAAACCACTGCAAACATCCATGCCCAAGGTGGGATTTGAACCCACGAACTATTGAACCGAAGGCAAGAGCGCTCACCATTCGGCTGCCAGCTCGGCCCACCAAATACGAGCTCGAACCATAGGCAAAGAATTGCAGATAATAGGATTGCATAGTCGAATGCCAATGAGAAAACCACATTTCTGCCCGAAATGCAAATATTCGTTTTGACACCGCATAATGGACAGCCTAACAGCCGAAAACATTGTAAGACATTTTTGCATTCACCACGTAAACTGCCTTTTAATAGATAAGTCGTATTCACGTGTAGCAGGGAAAGAGCCCGAAAAACTCCCAAGCACCCATATCAACCAAAATGCTTGTATAAGGTAAAAGTGCAACACCCATCTCCCGTTGTTCAACAGTGGCTGGGATCGAATCCAGGTTCTTGTGATTCAAAGAGCAATGTTCTACCATGAGGCCACTGTGAACTCTGCAAACAACCGTTTGAAGTGGTGTCGAGAAAGAAGTCATTGGACACTCAGCTAAGGATTGCTAATTGATAAAGTCTAACTGCTCTGGAGTAGGTATAAGAAAATATACTACAGGGAGGTTAATTTATACGCTTATCTGAGGATTAGAAACGGGTAATGTAGTCAAATGAATCATGCAACACTTTATTTTACACTGATGGAAGACATCAAATTTGGTTATGAATCCACATTTCTTTACTCATAATGTGCAAGACTGTAGTGAGAATATCATGATATGAAGCATGCTCTGCTGGCTTGCATCCTTGTGTTGCTCGAGAGTAAAAAACAGCCATGATTTAACTAGATATACTGGTAGATCGAGTGTACTGTTGCATTTTTACTCTGAGAATACCGATCCGTAGAGATACTTCATGAACGATAATGTCACGAAGTATCTGTTGTGCTAGAATTGTTCAACATTGGTTCGTTAAGCACCAGTCTGACTTCCAGCATCTTCTATGGCCACCAGAGGATGAACTTTAAATCCATAAAAATGTGTGAGATATGGTGCATATAAGATATAAGATACATCCGACAGCACTTTCAGTTCTATCTTGTAGAAGATTTAAAAATATGCATAGACACAACTAACGGTTCTTGAAACACACATAAATGGACTCTAAAACCTCGATACCCAAACGAGTATGAGTCTTTTAATCGGTGCAAAAGATATTAAATAAAATATTGATCTGAGATTTGTAATTCGTTGGTCAATATTTGCATATTTCCACCTGCCTCTGCAAAGAATGTAATTATTTGCATAGGCAGATGGAAGTATTGAATTCTTATTCAAATTGGTCTCTAAAATTTAACATTTTATTTAGTTTTCTTAAATTTTAGATATGATTGTATTCAGCATTCCATAAATTTGTGAATTATTTGAGTATACAAAAAACATAAGAAATGTTGTCGTTGAATTCTATGCAAAATAAAACCCAATAAAATATTCATTTTAAGTTATCTAACTCATTGTGCAATATTATGTCTATTATTAATGGGTGTATTGATATCATTGATACAAACATTGCATTAAACAACATTACATTTAGAAACTTGTTTTTAAATTACGTATATTTTTTAAATTATTACTATCTTAAATGATCACATAAAATATATTTCATTGTTTGTCAAAACTGAAAGTGCTTGTGAAAACTGTTTTGTCTGAACTGTCATTGTTTTTCAAAACTGCAATATAAAGATAAATTAGGGATAATTTGAAGTATGAAAATATATGTATACAAGTTTAGGCATAAAAATATCTTTTGAAAATAAATTTGTATACAGCTGAATAAATTGTGTGTGTGTTGAATTATCATTATAAAAAATTTCTCATACATATATTTTTAACGAAATGTATTCTATTAACCGAAACTCATTAATGATTGATAGTTTCCAGAAATAGCTGTTATTCTTTTTCTTGAGGGAAATCGCCTTTGTCCAGTTAGACAATAGCAAAATCGGCAAGTTTTATCGAAAACTTCATCTGAGTATTCTGCTGTATTTATGAATGTTGCTTCGACCGTTTTGGTCTCCACGTATTTTGTCAGCGTCATAACAATGACATCGTCTTTGTGGTTTCCCATTGTGTTGAAAAAAGCTTCAAAAGATTTTTTTGAGTTTATCACATTCAGTGGAGTCTTGAATATTTAAAGTGCAATTTTATTAGTTATATTTCAAAAATAGGAAATTTTTTTAAATTATGATTAAAGTAGCGTAAATAGAAGACATACTCATTACAAAAAAAAAAAACTTTTAATCAAGTTTGTAATGAAAAAATATGATAAAAAATAAATTGTGTACTATGCATCAGGAAAAAAATCATTAGATTTTCACATTAGATTAGATTTTAAGAAATTTCTTTTGGAATAAAGTTTTAGACCACTAAATATATTTAAAAATACAAACCTATGACCAAGTTTCACATATTAATGCTAATAACAAAAAAGAAATCTAATTTAAAATATAGCATACATCAAAAATATACAAAAGAAATCATCAACATTGCTCTTTAGGGGGGCTACTGGTTTTTAATTATCATAATAATCATAGATTATTAATATTATGGATTCAACATCAAAAACAAAAAACAAATAAGTGAAATTTAATATTAAATTTAATTCATATTTTTAAAATAGATTATTATTTGCAATGCTTATTTTGACTTTATTTTACGAACACAAAATAAAAATTAACTTCGTAAAAATAATGTAATAGAATTAAATAAATAGACATCTCAAAGATATATACACTGCTGGACAATTGCTAAGGACGGATCACAAATTGCAATGTAGCATAACATTAAGCGAGACATGAGGCCTAGAAGACATGAGGCTTAGAATAAAGAATATTTATTGTTTTGGAAAGTACAAAAGCTGTGAAACATCTGAAAGAAAAAAATGTTCATTTGATGCTGCATACAGAAAAATGGAACAATGCATCTAAAAGTCAGCAGACACCTTGAAGAAAGGTATCAGTACGGGATATGTCCACCGTGGAGTGTGATGCAACATTCCACACGTCGTATCATACTTTGCACAATATTATCCAGCAGCTGTTGAGGCAATTTATCCCATTTCTCTGGGAGTGCACGAAAGAGGGTGTTCTTGTTTGTCGGAGGATAGTTTCGACCAGCAACTTGCCCCCCCCCAAAGCATCCCACACATTTTCAATGGGGTTTAGATCTGGAGAACATGATGGCCATAGAAGGTGTTGAATACCCTCCCTGTCTAGACAATCCTGAACAGCGAGTGTTCAATGACATGTTGCGTTGTCGTCCATAAAAACAAATTTATCACCGACAGCACCATGGAAAAGACGAACAAGAGGAAGTAGATTTTCATTAATGTATCGTTAACCAGTTATAGTCCCATTGGCAACCACATATAGGGGTTAGCGGACATTGATCATTATGCCGGCCCACACCATGACACTGCATGTCGGATATCGGTCCCTTTCCTGGATATTTTCTGGACGATAAGCAATACCACTCCCACGCCAGATCAGTTGGCGTCTACAATCCGATGACAGACTGAACCGATTTTCACCTGAGAATAGAACGCATGCCCTGTCCTGTTCAGTCCAATTGCGATGCTCACGACACCATTGCAAACGGGCAATACGGTACTGTCTGGTCAATGAGACACACACAACAGGTCTGGAGGAGTATAGTCCTCCTTCCTCAAACGTCTGGCAACAGTTTTTCGGGAGATCTGCTTTCCAGAGGCAGTAATAAACTGATTTGCCACCTGATGAACTGTGGTTTCGCTGTTCCTTTTTGCTGATAGGACGATATATCTGTCTTCTGCAGGCGTCATATTTCTAACACAACGTCACCCGTGCCGCCCACTACACATTCCAGTAATTTTAAAAGACTTCCACAGCCATGAAACAACGCTGTGAGCGATGTCGAACTCCCTGGCAGCATCTGTTATTTTTCGCCCTTCTTCGATCTTTCCAATAATTCGGCCAAGCAAAATCATCTAAGTGATGTGGGGAAGACATGCCAAAAATTTCAAGTTCGTCTATTAAATCTTTCCTGTAAAACTTTGACTTCAAACAACAGCTGTCCACATGCGTCAAAATCCTTAAAACTCTTATGAACGACGAACGTGATGAACAGACGAGGAAAAAAAATTTGCATACGCATACTTCTTACTATATCCCGCACTTATTCTAATTTTCCACATTTTGCTTCCTTTCATTTTGTGGTTGCTATGGATGAGAGTGCTATCCGTCCTTAGCAATTGTCCAATAGTGTACTTTATATTTATTCAAATGAATTAATGGTACTTACAAAATTATTCTGTTAAAAATAATGTTATTATTCATAATATTAAACATTCAGAAAAGTTAAATAATATTGATTTTTAAATATTGCCGCCACGCATTCGTAGACCTATTAATAAGTCTAAGCATGATTTTACTTTCCTTCTATCTCAATGGTAAATGCTGCAGCCGCCGTCCAGCGACCACTCTATCAGCGGCCGACGACGGTATCGTTCAGAATATGCGGTAGGAAAAACAGTGACCGTTTCATGTGTAAGTTACTGGGCACGGATCGGTCAAAAAATTCGGTGTAAAGTGAGTTACCAATGAAACCGGTAAATGACCACTGTAATACCACTGAGCCTCTGCTACTAGGGTATTCTCTGGATCTTCACACCTCGATAGTGACTTTTTCAAAGTAGAGGAATAGTGAGGTGTTATTTTGTGTTCTATTTGTGTTTTTATTTCACAAATTTGTGAGTCTTTTTAATGCTGTTTTCTCATGTTCTCCTAGACGATATCCTGCAATCTCATTTACATAGTCAAAAGTGACTTTATAAAGTATCCAAGATACTCCTATGATGAGAAGATTGAATGCGTAACTATAATTTACAAGAATCAATGGACGAGAGGTTGTCTGGTGGTCAGACAGAGCTGCGGTGTTAATATCTGCAATGTATATGTTATTGAAAACTGTAGCACTTCATCTTTCTTAGAACTACTTATAGTATTGTGATAAGATACATTTATATATTAATTTAATATACATAAATGATAAGATACACACACATTCCTATACTATTTTAATAAATAAATGTATTTTATATACCTGACTCCCTTTAGTATTTCATCAAATTCAGCACTGCAAAAGGCGAATGTGATGCCAATTTTTTTACAGTATGACCAGTGGGTATGACATCTATCTTTGCTTCGAAAGAAACATACACACAGAGAAAGGAGTATCTATGCCCGAATCAAGATAAGAAACGGGATCAACTGATTCAAACTAAGGGACGCTAATCACTTCGCCAACGGTTGATATATAATTTTTATGTATGCAAATAGTTTTTTTTTAATTCAAAATTACGTAATCGTTTTTTTTTCATCCAGTCTGGATTATCCGAAACAAAAGATAGAAACCAAACTTAGAGAAGAAGAATCTTCAAAGAGACTGTAAAAATTTATTACCTATGAAAATAATTGAATGGATATAATTTTATTATATCAAGAGCCTATATAAGAAAAATTTATTCGGAGACACAAACATACAAGTGAGCTAATCAATCTCATTTGAAAATACAAATAATTTCTTACCGGTAGTTCATAAGTTTTAGATTCTTTTCACGCGCGAATTTTTTTATTGTTTGAAATTAATTTAAGCCATAGACAATGATCAATTTTGTTAAGTGTTAGAAAAAATGTGGTTGTAGGACAACATACAAAACCAATAAAAGTAAAAAAGGTCTACATACAAAACCAATAAAAGTAAAAAAACATTGAGTTTCAATTTTAAAACATAAAACTTTTGAGTAACTTAAATCATTCAAAATACAATTAAAAATAATATTTTTTTAAATTTATATTATTATAAATTACATGTTTATACTTTATATACATACATAAATATACATATTTTATACTTAATATTTAATAATCAACAATTCACAGTCTTTATAACATAGAGATCTCATTAAGACTGTGAATTGTTTCAAGCTTGAATATATATTTCAAGGTGTGTGTAATATCATTAAAAATTATTACAATTTATTATATAGATAATTCAAAATATTCATTAATGGACGGTCACTTAACTTTGTGTCAAAGAATGTTTGCTTTGCATGCCAGTACTAGTACAAAATTGCATACCAATACTTACAACAAACAGTACTTCTGTGGGATTTGAAAAATTCTTGCAAAAAAGTTATCCAATACAAATGGCAGGAGTTACGGATTTACAAACTTTAAACAAATATAATTTCACAGTCAATTTTGCCACTAAACATATCAAATATAAAATACATTCGTCTGCGTATTGGGCACATTCGTTTTACTCATAAACACTTGTTTTTAAGTGATCCTAAGCCTTATTGTACTACATGGAATATGTCATAAATTGTTCAGCATATTTTAATTAACTGCCCTAATTTTAATCACTATCACATTGCATATTTTAGTTCTACCTTTTTAAGTTACAAGATCTTATTGGAGAAACACCTCATTGTAATCTCTTTGCCTTTTTACGTTCTATTAAATTCCTACATTGTATGTAGTGATTCTCTGCTTTTAACATTATTTTATAAAATCTGAAAAGTTTGGTAATAGTTCCTTTTAAAAAATACTTGAAATCAGAAAATTCAACATTTCAAAGCTTGTGTAATTTGATCGTAAAACAAATATTACCTTGAATCTGCAAGATATCCATCATTCGCTAGTCTTTACGATTGCTAAACTCTGTTATAGAATTGAAATCTAAGGCTAGTGAAGCATCTGAAAGAATTCAAACATTATTCAACTCGACATCAAGCAGAATACAACAATCTTACTGCCGTAGTGTTTTGTTTAAAAAACAAATCTGCATGCTTTAAGTCCCGATTCCACTCCATATTAACTGTGTCCTTCTTTCATTAATAATACAATTAATAATGCGATATTTTTTTCTAATGTAATATTTTCTACTTAATATCTAATAATCAGCAATATTCATTTCAGAAAATCCACTTCTTATTGCTATTATCAAAAAATTCTATGCTATTCCTCTGCATGTGTTTAATAGTTCTATTATTGCGTATTGTATTATAATAATTTTACTATGGTGTGTGTGTGAGCGAGAGAGATTGATAATATTTATAATAAATGCTTCATAAAAAATCAATACTTGACAGAAATTTTATATTTCAAGTTAATGCTTCTATGAATATTTTCTTTTAGATTTTACTCAAATTTAAATATTTACGCATTAGATTCCATTTTTAATACTTTAAATTTGAAACATATTCATCGAAACCATTTAAAAGCACCGAACGTAGAATTAATTAAAATAATGAAAAAACATAACGAACAATAACGAGCAGCTTATGAAATCTTGTTACATAATAGTAGCCTTTCTTTTCTAATTAACAGATTATTAAAATAATTTAAATCTATGTGCTTCTCATTTCATGAGCACAAATCGAAATGATGGACAAAAGTATTCGTTTTTCTTTGTCCAATAAGCTGTGGTTATCAAGTAAACGTTCCTGGTTGTATTAAATATATATGATGTTTATATATATGGGGTTTATATATATGATGGCTTTTTTAACAACGCCTGCACGTTAAAATGACGATTCACAAGTGTAGTGTACAGATTGCTTATTTCTTACGGTTATCCCAAATTCTGACCATTCCTTACAAAAATACCTTATGATATTTGCATTTGTAGCTACTGATTATAATCCGATGCATGGACTGCAAGACGAAAAAATTAGATTAGGCGGAAGAAATTTCAAACAAATTGCTTGAAAAAATACGGGAATTCAACATCAACTTCGAATACTAGTTATCTATTATTATTCAAATAAAAAGAACAAAAACAAGGCATATAAATGAAATAACATTTAAATACAAGCAAACAATAATAAAAGTGGTAAATACATTACCGTTAACTGTATATAAGATTTGTAAATTATATTGTAATATTAGTAAAATTTATGAAATTAATAGTATAAATAAAATTACATGAAATCCTTATTAAAATATATTTTTTACCAAAGCAAATATTTTTTATTATACATCATAATTTGTATTCAGAGATAATAGCGTTTTTTTTATTTCTTATAGATTGTGGATATCGTTATTTAATACAAATTATTGGCATTATTCAAATCATAATAATAAAATTATTTCCTCAATTATTTCGAAACATATAACATTTATATCAACTTTATCCAAAACAAAATATTTTCAGATATCATAACTATTTAAAAAATACATTATAAAACCTAATTTGATAGCTATCCGGTCATGTCTGTCGAAACCAAATTTAGTTTTCAATCAAATAACCCATTCTATAAAAACTATACATAAAACAGGAAATTCCTTTAAGTTACCAGTATGAAAGATTGTATTAAAATTTTTTATGGCCGATTTTTTTTATTCGTTTTTAGTATATGTAATTAATTATCTGTATTTTGTATACGTTAAATTTATTAATTGTCCTTTATATTTCCATTTGAATTTTATTAATATTTATTCTGTTTGTGGTAAAAATCAATGTATTTAAATTTAAAAAAAAATGATTTGCTTATGATTCGTTTCACAATAGCCTTGATTTCAGTTCACACGATTATTTGAATACAGCCATACATAAGAGGGCGATTAAACTTTTGAAATAAATAAAAACCTTAAAGCGGAAATATTCATTACAAAATATAACAGATTTGTATAAATATTACAATATCTGGTTTTATATGCATATCCTATGTTTTATATAGGCATTTGATTTCAGAAACATTACAGGAGAAAATATTATAAAGGTATATTTATATTTTATATCCTATGATGATTCAATTAATATATTACATTTATTGGCAGTAAAAATTATGTACAGTGTAACAAAAAAAATTACTAGAATGAAATGAAATGTCTTGATTCAATTATATATATATATATATATATATATATATATATATATATATATATATATATATATATATATATATATATATATATATATATATATATATATATATATATATATATATATATATATATATATATATAATATATATATATATAATATATATATATATATATATATATATATATATATCATATACATTTCATATATTATAGTATATATATATATATATATATATATATATATAAAAATTTCGTGTCACGATGTATGTTCCCGATAAACTCCGAAACTACTGAACGGATTTTGATAAAATTTTGTAACCATTTATAATATAGTCCAACTTAAAAGATAGAATAGTTTTTATCTCTTAATTATTATTTTCAATATTTATTATACGACATTAATGTTTATTTATTGTTTAGTTCTGTAAGTTTCTAATAGATGGCGGTTTAGCATCTAAGTTGCACAGGTATTCGGCAGATGGCGACGTGTTTATTTTTCTAGATTATACATCTTCGAGAAAATTAACGTGCGCGCGCAATCGCATGGTTAAATATAGAATTTACATACATTTTTATTATTATATTTTCATATATATTTTCTTATATTTTCATGATACGTATATTTTCATGATGTATAATCATACTATAACAAGTTTTTGTGAATCACTTTCATAATTATACTTTGTATTGTGTTATTATTGTGCGTGTTCAGTTTGAATATTTTTAATATTATAAATAGTAAAGTAAAATTTTATTTATTGCTGTTTTTCTCTACTAATTTTCATACCACCTCCAAAATATGTAAGTATTTATTGATAGCCTTTTATTTATTTTTTTTATTTTATAATTTGATAATTATTAATTTATTCAGTAGAACATTTTGATCTAATTTATTTATTCAAATGATAAATTCTTTTAATTATTTTTATTTCAGTATAATACCGCGGAAAAATTTTTTAGTTTTAATAATTAAAATTTGAAAAAATAATAGTTCGATGTCAATGTTATCTACCTCATTTATAACAATTTATTTTTAGATGTTTTTAATTTATATAGTATATTTTATAAGTAAGTCACTGATTACTAACTATAATTTAATATAAGATGAATAAAATGTAAATTCAGAAAGTATATGTTGATTTGTGCTTAATTTCAAAATTTCGATACTTTACCTATTACTTTTAAATTTTTGCGAAACGTTTTATTTTTAATCTCATATGAATGAACCTATTTTAAATTTTTTTAGAAAATATTAATTTGATTGTACCCAAGAATTAGTAAAAAATTGATTCAATGTATCATAAAAACTCAGCCACTGCAACGCGTGGCTGGGTCAGCTTATATATATATATATATATATATATATATATATATATATATATATATATATATATATATATATATATATATATATATATATATATATATATATATACATATATATATATATATATATATATATATATATATATATATATAACGCAATTTGCAACACCAAGAAAGATAAGAGATACCACAATAAAATTTATTTTGTAGATAACATGTTGAGACCAAGTACCAAATGATTAAGTTTATAGGCTTCTGTGAAGTGTGGCTCCTGCCAAAATCAGTTGCCAGATAAGGTGCCATTGTTGGAGATCACCACTGCCTCACGCCTCGGCATTGATTCAAAGAGACTTTGGATGTGTTCTTGGTGTAACATCAGACTAAGCAGCTTCCACACGTTGCCAAAGTTGATCTGGTGTGGTAACTGGGGATTTAATCTGTGTCAATCGTTGAACAGCCATGGACCACATATTTCTATTGGCGAAGGATCCGGACAACGGCCAGGGAAGCAATTCTATCTGGCGATTGACGAAGAACCCTTGGACAATGCGTGCCACGTGTGATCGAGCATTATCCTTTTGGAATATGGCTGTGGGCAAGCCCTGAAGGTAAGGAAGGATAACTGGCTGTAACACATCGGAGGTGTAGTACTGGCTGTTTGAAGTACCGTCAATGTGTACTAGGAAAGTTCGAGAGTGATATCCAATACCGACCCATGCCATTATACCCGGTGCAGAACCAGTGTGGTGGTGCACAACGCAGCTGTTCATGCCCCTACATGTGTGTCAAATAATACTCCCTTTTTTCAAAAATTTCATTGACTTCAGTTATTTCACTTTAATTATTAAATTTAATCTTAATATTTGCTTTAGCATTGGCACGATTCACGTACCGATATATCCTTCGCTTGCTTTCACTTCTGGTTTAAAAATTAAATTTAAACTCAAAAATGTATCGAAACCTTTGTAAGCGATACCTGTATCACTTTAATTTAACAGAACATGCAACGGTCCTTAGCTTTCGTATTTAATATAACTGTACTCACTGGCACACAATATTTGCATTTTTAAAAATTTCCATTAAGGTTTGACTTTTAACTCAGTCTAGGCTGGTTGTGGTTAGGGTGTTATTCTCACTGTCGGAAGGTAGTGAGTTCGAATCCCGCGGCTTAACAAAAAATTTGCCTGGTTCCTAAAAGGATCTAGGGCACGTTAAAACTATACGTGATCGCAATATCTTCCAAATGAAATGAGTTGGAAGGTATCTTCGAATTAGCATGCTAGTTTGGGGCTATTCTGCTTGGTTCCTGCTTAAAAATCACGAAGACCACGCGAATGCTTCTATCTAACTGGTAGAGCACAGCTCAGGGCTGTATAAAAGGAAGCATGCTTGTGTGCAACAACGATTGCTTAACTCAGTCTGATGAGGAGAGACTTTTTATTCCTGATATTAATCGACATAAATGAATGCCTTTCATTTGCTTATTATGATGGCATTTATTAATCTAAACTTAGAGTAACTGATTGAATAGGTTACAAATCTCCAAGAATTAATCCCTCTCTGTTGGTTTAATTCTTTTTCAGGCATGTGTGCTGAATGCTCCATATATTTTTTATAGCAAAGAATCTTTAAATTCATTTATATTTGTTTTTGGCCATTCTAAAGACTTATGTCAAGAATCTCTGCAACACTCTTTAGATAAATTGCATTGCATTATTATCTTATAATTCTGTTCTTAAATATTGGGAATGGTTTAATGAGGTCAAATGTCTGGGATTTGCATAAATAGGAATATTTATATTTTTGGCTGAAAATATATAATAATATAGAAACACATTTAACCACATTAGTTATATTATGAAAATTAATTTTTTCAATTACCAGCCACATAATAAAAAAGCTTGCTATAATAAAATAGAAACAAATTTAAAATATGATCTACAATATGCAAAACTTTTTAATCTAGACATACCAATTTGCTAACTTCGGGGCCTTCTTTATGGAAGAAAATCTGATCAAACTTTTTCATTTTAGCTAAAAGTTTATAATAGGTAATAAGTGAATTTAGTAATAATTTTCACTTAACTTTTAAAGGTAAAAATTTAAAATTAAAAGCAATTTATAAAATGATGAAAGTGCTTTGCTGGTATTTTTAAGAATTAATCGTTGTATTCAATTTAATTTTACTGAATCGCAATGAGTTGTATGTAATTTAATAACACATACACTACATTTTTCCATTGTGAGGTAATATAACTAAATATCTATTCATATAACTTAGGCATTTCTAAATTATTCTAAATCATACATGCAGATATTTGTGAGAATTATCGAATTCAAATTTTAAACCTCATCTATACAATGATTTGGATGAAAAAAATTAATTATTCGATTTCAGGTTTAAAAATAAAAATAATAAAGGTTAGTCATTAGAAAGGCCATTTAATTGAATATTTAATTTTAAGTTACAAAATTAGATTTCAACTTGTAGGGAAAAGGTACATAAATGCAAGACTTGAATTAATTAATATTTTTTTATATTTCATTAAAAATAATTAATATTATTTTTAATGAAATATTTAAAGAAATTTCACACATGCACTATATATTCTCAATGACAAAATTTATAGTGATATTAAAAATATTTTATAATGGGAAAAAAATTGCAATTTGTTCATAGAATTATGTAAAAAAAAAAAAAAAAACACCTCATTATTAGAAACTATGTGAGAAGAAAGTTGCTAGGGAATTCTCAGGTCCAATTCTTTTAATTTATTATATTAATACATATTGCTTTAATGTTAGCAAACTGTAGTGATATAAAGAAAAGCGAAAATATGCACTTCTAATTGAGAATTTAATAACTTGTCTAAGTTTCATTAAAAAATATTTGTTCTAAAAGTTTAGTGTGAAAAAATATCTTTTCTGATGGATTGAAATTTAATTTGGATGGTCAAGGTGGCACAATATTGGTTGAAACGTGATTTGTATCATAAAAAAGTGTTTTTTTATTTGTTTTTATCCGTCTTGGGGAGGTTCGAAAAGGGTATAGATGGCTTTTGACTATCTTAGAATTACAACCATTTTTCATTTTTGAATATGTTAATGTTAATACTTAGCAAGATATCGTTAATAGAGTTTATATTTAAAAAATGCCAATAATTATAGCGAAAATTGGATTTTTTCCTGAAAAATGCTTTCATTCATAGTTATTTTTATTTTAAATTATGTTAGAAGGCAAAAAATCTCAATTAATGTACAAAGCCTTAAAATAAACTCTATGGACAATCTGATAGAATGTCTTTAAGCCATTTCCGTAAGTCCTTCAGTTTGTAAATACATCACTACCTTATAGCCACAATCAAGCACATTAGAGTCCCTGATTTTTTTTTAAACACAATGTTTAGAAGACAAGAATAAATGTTACATAATATATATCACGAACTGAAAAACCTTAGCAGTTGTGTTTGATTCTTGTACTGAGAAATTTTGATTAAATAACAAAACATCAATTGCAAATTTTGATACTGAAAACTTATATTTGATGTTTTGAATCTATAAGAAAGTTGAATTTAATCTTTTAATTTTTTTATTGTTTCTATTTTTGCTGTAGAAATAATTTATAAACAATAAATTATATGATTTTATTCCTTGTAATATAAATAATATAAAATGTTTTTTTTTATAATTTTTTATGAATGCATGTTTTAAGATTTGTGTAATATTCATATTTTATAAAAATAAATAATATAATTGTTTGAAAACTTTATCCTTGCTTATAAATTACTTAATCACTTATAATCACTGTTCTTATTCTCCTACCTCACAGAAACAGTTGTGCTACTTTTGCTGATTGATGGTGTTTCCGCCAAATGTGTCTTAAGAAGTATGGATTCGACGGCACTTTATTTTCGGCTTCAAGTGAGTCACTCTGCATAGAGGAAATAATCCTTACATTCAAGTGCAATGCAAGAATCTATAAAAGTTCATTCAATCTTGAAACAAAACTAAAATCTTAACATGGAAATTATATTCTATTCATCATTGAATGAATGAGAAATTTGAAACTTGGAAAACCACCAATCACAAAATTTTTGTCACGAAAGCATTTTTCGGAAATAACTGATTCAAATGTTTTGATGCCACAACTAATAATTTCGGTTTCCAAACTGATTTTTCCCTCGATGTCAATAAATAATAGCTTGTTTGAAAATTAATGAACTTATCTGTCTACTTTTATTTGAGCTCCAGGGGCTCAGTAGTTTCACGCCGCTTCCCGTAAGCTCAGCTAAGTGAAGCGTCATTTGGTTGGATGGGTGATCACGCCGTACTCTCCTTCACTGGGTTGCTGGAGTTTCATGGGTTGGGGACATGTCCACGTTAATCAGTCCTTTTGCTGGTGTGGAATGGATGTGGAGAGGAGGGTGCCAGCTCAGGTGAGACATCGTCATCCGACTGTGGTTCAAAATTACGAGGCACTTGGCGATGGGCGAGTATTCCAAACCCGTTAACCTAATGGTAGAGTCCGGGGCTCGCCTGCATCGCTATCTATGTATGTCTACTTATATTGATTTCGATCATTTTTATAAAATTAATTAAGATACTAATTCTCCTTTAATAAAATTCGAAAAATGGCTTCGATGAACGAGCTTATTTGATACAGGCTTTTCCAAGCAATATCGGGATACAAAGGTACAGTCTTCAGATTTTAGCAGTTTCATTTCCTACTAATTTACAATCAGTTGTTTATATATATATGTATGTATATATATATATATATATATATATATATATATATATATATACTGGTTGGCTATAATTAAACTGGTGGTGCTCACAGTGTTCTGTAGCGCGATCTATTTGCTAGAATGACGCCGCATTGTGCATACTGTGCACAGAATGCAGTATGTGGTCCACAACAACGGCAGCCACATGGAAGCTCATTTGAATGCAAAATAAAAGGTAGTTTCCGTATTAATTTGCTTTTGTTAACACTCTATTTTCTATTACACAACGCCAAATATTCCCCTTGCGGTGACTGTTAGAACTAATTTGTTTTTTCGCGGAATTCTTCGTCCCCCGTCTTGTTTAATCTTCCTACAAAACGTGGCGTCATTCTCGCAAATAGATCGTGTTACAGAACATTGTGAGCACTGTCAGTTTAATAATGGCCACCCGGTATATATATTACACAAGGTGGAGAAATAAAACCAAAGGCCGAACAGTTTTGAACCATTATTGAACGCCGGTATGTTTACACGGTGCTAGTTTACTGTTTTCAAATCACATTAATGGCTTAAAAATAAGAAAAATTGAACCATGCTACAAATATTGTCAGAATACACATATAATTTCAGTCTTATGAAAGCTTTTATAATATAAAATATCTGCTATTCTGAACACCATTAAAGTAGTCTAGTACATTCTAGAAGACAGAAAAGTTTTTTGTTCGAAAACCTGGAAGATTTAAAAATGAGAAAAATCGGACCATGATACATATATTTTCTGAATTCACATATAGTTCCTGTTTCAATAAAGCTCGCACAATATTATTCCAAGAATACATGTATTTTTATGAGATAATATTAATATATATACTGTCCACATAAACTTGTGTGTGTGTATATATTCACACGAATTATTTGAACACATTACCTCTTCTTTTTTTCCTTTCATCAATTTATAAATAATATTTCGGATAAAGTCGTTGATACATTTTTACCAATTATATATTTTATTATATTATATTATTTTTATTTATATTTATTATTACATCAGAAGTTCCTAAGTATCTGGTATATCTTTAGGTATCTGGGCAGTTATGCCTTTTTTGGTGACATTTGGAAAAAATAGTAATTAAAGTCCCCATTTAGCTTTAAACCTCAGCTGTGAAAAAGCCCGTAAAATAAATTATATGAAATTTCATAGAATTCTATAGTGATAAGCCTTGGTTGTGTCAAGCCACACCAATGCCATGATCATTGACAATGGAAATGAAGTAAAAAGAAAGTGGCTGTATGAAAAATTATTAGATAAATGATACTACAATAAACAAAAGGAAAAAGAAAATTAACTGGTCCCATGCAACTTTTGAAAGAGGAAAGAAAACATTAAGGAGTAATATTTTAATATATCGTATCTACAGAGAATATTTGTATACAGGAGTTGCGCGTATAGTAAAAGGATTGTACTTTAAATTCCCAATTTTAATTCTTTTAAAGTAAAGATATTAGATTTAACACATTTTTGAAATTTTATTAAACATAAATGTTCAGGAAAGTACATATTTTTTTGCAACAAACTTTCCTTTTCAAATTATAAAGTACACGTTTTAAACCAAAACCAATAAATGTTGAAAATTTTTCCCCTTTAAAAGTAATCATCCCTTACTAACAATACTTAAAAATATGTAAAATTTCCTTTCAGAACTTGGAATAATAAAAAATATACGGTGTGTGTAATCCAAACAAAAAATCATATCGTGTGTGGTGGGCTTTAAGTACTCGTATTACAAAAGTTAATAACGATATTCGGATAATTATTTAGTTGAGATAAGAATATGACAGTGTAAAAATGTATCTGGTTTACAAAACAGTTTTTCCAGAAACGATCAACAAACGTATCTTTTTTATATATTGTTTTTTAAACACCCGAAGTTGAGTTTTCTGGTATGCATTAATGTCATACCCAAGAACTATAAGATATCATTGATTTTTTTTTAATCTGATTTTACTGATTCATTTTGCTATGTTAATTTTCTTTCTTTGTTTTTTTAAACCATGATTAATTTTAAGATTAATGAACTCATATGGTTAAAATTAAATTTTTTATGCGTTCGAATAGTAAGTTTAAACCATTTTATAGTTTGGGAGTTAATTTAAGATATATATACTCTCTTTTATAAAACTTTAAAAATACGAACAATTTATTAAAGCTTTTAAAAAACTGTAAATTTAAAAATATTTGCATTAAAATATACAATCCTGGAAGTCTATAACTTCCTTTGATTCATAATATATATATATATATATACATATATATATATATATATATATATATATATATATATATATATATATATATATATATATATATATATATATATATATATATATATATATATATATATATATATATATATATATATATATATATATATATATATATATATATATATTCTGAAATATGTATACAACTCTTCTTCACTATCATCACTATAACTGTAGGTAAAAGTTGGATTTCCCATAAGAGAATTTTGTTGATAATTACTAAAACTAAATCAGTGAATTTAAGATATATGTAAAAATTAACAATTTTTAAAAGCTTAAAAACACCGAAAATGTATTGAAGTTTTAAAAAATCCTAAATTTAAAAATAATATTTATATCAAAAAACAAAATACGCTGAAAGTCTATAAGTTTCCTTATATTCATAATATCCAAAATGTGTATACACAACTCTTCTTCCCTATCATCACTATAACTGTTGATAAAAGTTAGATTTCAAATAAAAATTCTTTCAGTAGATAATTACTGAAACATAGTGCTACAACAGCTATCTACTGAATATCTTTGTTAGATTTTTGACGGTGAAATTAGTATGACCTATGACGAAGAACTATAGTATGACCTATTTCTAGTTTTATATCTTTTGAAATATACTCGAAAAATTTGACCTGTGCTTACCTACTTTGTGAAAGACATTCTTTCCGGGATTAACTAACCTGATTTACTTTCCTTCTTATCGTCTTTGGAGTTATTTTTTTTCTTTGCCCTAGGCAGCTATTCATTTTTAAAAAATAGAAACTTTAAGCAAAATGGAAAAATGTTTTCTGATCATGATTTACTATTATAAATATAATTTTAATTTACAGCAGTCCTTTCTTTTAAACTTTTAGTGAATTTTGCGAGATTAAAAATCATATGAGAGCCAAACATACTAATATAAATTTATTATTATGCCACTACTCTCCTATTTAAAACACGATATGAAAGTGATATATTTTATAACTAGGTATATTGAATTTTTAGACTCCTGTATATAATGCTTTAATTAAAACTAATATGTAAACAATTAATCATTTTGAATAAAAACAACATATCCTTAAAATTTAAATAATCATCTTCTATTTACATTTTAAATGTATTTTAAATACCTTAAATTCTCTCTCAAAGTACAGAACTTTGTGGAAAGAGATGTGCAACTGTTCTTATTTATTCAATATTTAACAACCAAATGGAAATATTTATGAGATTATCAGAAAAATAAGAAGCTTTAATTTTAGATATTACTAATTTGTTCTCTATCGTTATGAATCGTGATTATATTATTTAAACATTTGTTAAGAGATCTTTGTTAAATTTTTAAATCGCATCAATAAAAGAGTCTAAGTAATAAAAATTTTAATCAGACTTAATGAGCACAATAGTATTCAACATCGCATATCGGTAAATCTAACAAGCGAAGATTGATTCGAAACGTTTGAGATTCGCTTCGAGGAGGTTTCCTAAATAGTGGGATAAGAACTCCAGTGTCTCAGCATCATTTGCCACGGACAGTGATTGGGAGGGACCGTATTCTCCCTCACTGGGTTGCGGGAGCTGCGTGGGTTGAAGACATGTCCATGTTGATCTGTGACTCCAAAGTCCTACTACTGATATGGCGTCTAGTGTCTCGAGATAGAGCCCCGATCTTTGGCTCGAGAAGATTTTGGCTTTGATTCATGGACTTGGCGATGTAAATAATGCGATAAATTTATCTGGTTAAACGAATTTATCTGGATTGTGATTTATCTTTTCGTAGAATTTTTAATTAAAAAAATTAATCTATTCACAAAATAAAAAAAATATTTTAATTCTGCAGTTTTTTAATTGACGCTTGTTAAAAATTTTTATGCATGCAAAAGAATTAAATAATTTTTAATTAAACATAACACAAATTTTAATTAAATTAAAAAAACAATTTGGGCTGGTAAATTTATAATTAAACTGAAAACAAAATATAGTTTTGTGATATGAAGATAATATAAAGTGAAAAATAGAAAAAAGAAAAACTACTTGAAATAATGAATTTATAATGATATCAAGCATTTGTCATGTAAGCATGATAAAGTGAGAATTTATAAATATTTTGTTTGATATATTTAGTGAAAAAAATGTATTTAATTTCACCCTCAATATTTTACACGTGATATTTTGTTCCCTTTTATATTTATACTATCTTTATTAAAACACAAAAATCAGTAGGAAATGTGATACTGAGTGTCTTTAAATCTTTTATACATGTAAATATGGAAATTTATAATTGTTCTCATTTTTAATAATTAAAAAACTTATTTTTTTATCAAATAAATGAGTTGTACTCTTAAATTGAACTACAGTTGTTAAATATTTACAGCTTTTAATTTATCTTATTTAGAATTTTTTATTTAAAAAGTAAATAATGCAACACTAAATAGCAAAATCTTTTAATTCTGCAGGTTTTTTTATTGAAATTTATGTTACATTCGAAACTTATTAAAACAATTCATGTGTGCCGAAAATTTTTTAAACAATTTTTAATTTGAATTGACAAAAATTTTAATTTTGGCTTTGTAAAAAAGAAAAAGAAAAAAAAACTTGAAATATTTATTTATAATTATATTATGATAAAGTATCAAAAACAATTTATTTACTAAAATTAATTTTACCATGGCATTTTATTCCCATTTATTTTATTTATGTTTATCATTATAAAATACAGACATAGGAAGAAAATATGATAATTGCAATCTACCCTTCTTTGGTACTTAACGTATTATCCCGTCGACCATACCTGCTAAAAAATAAATGTCATTAATGATAATTTAGTACCATATGAAATACAAATAAAGTGTTTATCCTTTTGTATGTTATATGGTGTAAAGATATAAATAAACTATTCTGCTTTTGCTTCATATATCGAAAGATAATTTTTAAAATTTGCAAAATTCTACGACTTATTCTTAAGACGAAATGGTCGACGGAATAATACATAAATATCCATTCTTTCTTAATCGCTTTTCGTTGGCACACAAGAAATAATAGGAATGTAAATAAGCAAATCGAAGACCATAGGGTTGCTAAAATTAAGTCTGAACAATATTGACATTTTATATCCCTAATTATTGCAACTACCTGTTTCAAGAACGCACGAGTTAGAATTCCCATCTGGAGCCGACATTCTCTATCTCTATCTTGAGACACTAGTGATTTGGTGAAGATTTGAAGAGGATGCCAAATGTGACTTTGTCACCTGACAAATGCGTGGCGCTTCTTGATTAGTGAGTAATTAAAACACGTTAACCTTAAGGTACAATCTGGGGCTCGCCTGCATTCCAATGTATGTATGTAGTAAGATATGTTCAAGGGTCACCATAAAAAAAACCGGAAATTTTCTAAATTTCTTCTATTATCCTGATAAATATGCATTCAGATAATAAATGTGCAACATCAACTTCTTGCTATTTAGTAACAGTTGGAATCGGACTCGAAACGCTCTGAAAGGCACAGTTCTACTACTAGCTGCTTTTCCTTCACATCTCAAACTAATATTTCCCATTTAACATAATAATGTTTGACACCTCGTAGTGAACTAGAATTCATGTGTCTCAAAGAAAATACACAGAAAAATTTCTAAGCCCCTACTTAGTATTATGTACCTACAAAAAGCAATACTTATCTCTTATTGGTCAACAATGACTAGGATGAGACCCAGAATTTTCAACTCTGATGAGCGGGATTCTTAAGTAAGGCTCTTAAACTCAACAGTAATTGGTTTAACTTAAGGCTTCTGCCTTTTAATCATAAAGACACTAGATAATCACAATTACCTCTTAGGTGATGAAACAATAGATAAAAATGATGATTATCTTCTATTAATATATATTTCAAGATTAAATTACATATATATTTCATTATTACATTTTCATACAACAAGTGCTGAACTAGTATTCCTCAGGATTAAAATATTTTCATTTAAAATTAGAGAACAGAAGATATTTCTCGGGATCATTTTCAGAGATGGACAACTATTGTAAGTGGCAACTTATAATCCGTTAAAAATTAAAATTTTATTAATATTCGGGGGATGCAAAATTTAATGACCTTCACAGACCTTAAACTCACCATGCCGACCAATTTGTCTAGTGGTTAGTGTGCCTGACTACGGATAAGGAGGTCCTGGGTTCGAATCCCGGTTCGGGCATGGAGGTACTTTCTCGTTCTTTCCTTGTATGAATCAGGTTTGAATGATTGCCTACCCTATAAACGGGTACCTATTGCATGTGTCTAGAGCAAAGTCGTACTTTCACCTACATGGTGCTCTGATTAAAACGAAAGACGCTCCCAATCGACTTAATTCTCACAATATAGCGAGCTTGGCTTGTCCAAGTGTCATTAGTAAACAACAACAAAAAACACACCATGGTCGTTAGTTATCATGTTTATGTAGAAAATTTTATGAAAGTTACCATGTTGGGCATTTCTTGTTCATTTGAAAAGAAATTATATTTGTTATGTGTCAGTAACGAATTAAGTAAAAATGATGAATTTGAGTTACGAATTATTAAAAAAGCTGCTTATAAATGATTTTCTTCACCTCTTACGTAATAGAGGGTACTACAGAATGAAGAAAATGAATTTTAGTACTTAATAGAAATAAATGTTTTAATTTGTGTTGTGAATGAAAGAAAAATTCAGGTATTGATTTGGCGATAAGTAATTCTTTTTTCCATGAATAAATATGATAAAATGTAAGATCTTAATTCTCTCATACAATAAATAGTTTGCAATGATTTTAACTGCATTTATACTTGCCTATTTTAAGTGATAGGAATGGCTGGGAAAAAGGAATTTTTAAAATACTTGTTTCTGAGGCGAGAAACATTCCATGAAAAAGTCGATGAACCCATTTGAGGCACTAAAAAGGGGGAGAAGTAGCTGATGTTTTTTATGATAAAAAGAAGAAAAAAAGTAAAAAATAAAATGAAGGATGCTGGTCGGCTTCACTCGAAAATCCTAGAAAACTTTAAGGTAGCAGAGTTGAAAAACTTGAAATAATTTCGTAACGATACAGAAATAATATTACGTTTATATTTTACTCAATGCGTCTCATTTTCGGATGGAACATGCTGGAAACTTTCCACAGTACTCATTATGTAATGATTTCTCTTAATTATAAACATAAATTAATAAAAATATTACTATCCTTATTTCCACACACACACACACACACACACACACACACACACACACACACACACACACACACACACACACACACACACACACACACACACACACACACACACACACACACACACACACACACACACACACACATATATATGCATTAAATTCATATTATATAAAATGTAATTGTTCTATCAAAATTCTAAATTTTTTCACTCTATCAAAATTTATGCACTTTTAACTTTGTTTCTCTATTTCACATCTTTAAAATCTATAAAATTTATTTAAATTGCTTTTAGTTATGCTATTCTTCTAATATCCTTAAAATAATCCTATAATTTCTAAATTTTCATATACATTGCGTAACTCAGTTATTAGTATCTTCACTTATATATTTCTTTTTAATTTTTTTATATTTTGAACTTTATTTGTGAGTGCAACATATAATCAAAATTTTTTTGTGTGTTTGAACTCTACAGTATTACGAAAAATTATTTACTTCAATTTATAGAGAAGAGTTATTATGAAAGAGATCTTCAATGTTATAATTTTATATTACTCTCTCTCTATTTATATAAATACTTTCCATTATTTTATGATTATATTTTGAATTTTTGGCATATATAAGTTTAAAAAAGGATTTTGAAAATCAATACAGCCCATAGAATTATATTTTCAATGTAATTCTTACGATTATAATGTGTAAAGTGTATGTTCGTTTATTTATGTAAACACAATCTTTACTAATTTTATTTCGTAAATATAACAGTAACAAGATTTAAAAGCTTCACTTACTTTTAAAAAGCAGAACTTTTATTAGAATAAAATTATTGACTAACTTAAATTATTAAATAAGTTTTAAGGTATTATGAAATTATATTTTATCGTAATGTATTTTAATAAATTTTTAGATGAACGTGTCTCATTATGCAAATTTTGATGTATTTTTATAAATTAATTAACCACTTTTTATTGTCTTGAATATAATATAGGCGCTAAAGAAATAACCAATTTTATTTTAATAACATGGCTTGTGTAAATACATGAAAATTCATTAAATTTCAATAAATATAATTATACATTAATATTTTTAAGCATTTTTAACATTTTTAAAAATGTTTACTTAAGATTATTAATATGTAGATGCATATTGAATATTACATGCTTCTTCACTAAACTTAATAATATTTTTTTTATTTGACTATATTGAGAAGAATAGTTTTGTTAAAACTCTGTTGATTCTGAAAATGCCTCCGAATGTAAAATCTGTATTTGTTATTTATAGTGGATTGTTCTTGAAGAGAGAGTCTGCAAGTGTTACAAGTGATCGTATTCACTTTATGGGAGTAAAAGGCTTAAAAATATTATTTTAATTTACAAATATAATTAGTATGAAATAAAAATATATGTTAAGGAGGATAAAATTGCATATTTAGCATAAGAATGTTCTTTTTATTTACCTTTTTGATTCTTAAAAAATTTCATTTTGCGTCATATAAATTTTAAGATGTGCTACCGTACTTTTTCTCCTAATGTTAGTAAATCCTATGGAAAATAATAAACATTGCTAAATAATATCAAAATTTGACACATTGTTATATGTAAAAAAAAGTAAACATCTTTTTCAAAAGTTTTGGAATTTTTACGTTTTCTCTTAAATTTTATATTTTTTCAACAGCATTTTTCATTTTCCAAAATCCATCATTTTTCATTTTACAATTTCATTTTCCAAAAAATTTCATTTTCCAGATGTTGCACACCTGAAGAGTTTCTTTTAGTTATCTTTTTAGCATTTAAGCTATCACTGAATCAATATACTTTATCAAATTTAATATAAAAAATTATTATTATATTAATTTAATCTATAAAATTAAAATGAAAAATTTATTTTATTGAAAGATCTTTTAAATACTTTTCCCACTAATTGAAAAATCTGCAATTTTATATTTTATGTATTTTTCATAAGATCATGGTGATCTGATTGGTTAGGGCTATCTTTCCCATTACTGGAAGGTAGTGAGTTCGAATCCCATCCCAGATGAAGATCCGTCGTGTTCGATAATGTGGTTAGGTCGTGTTAAATATGTCGTGAATATATGTCGTCCATGTCAAATTATACCTCTTAGGCGATAGGCCAAAACTAGGGTCTTCTACTTGGTATTTGCTACCAAATTATGAAGAACCATTCTCGGGACCACGATTCTCGGGACCCACTGGCTGCATTATTCATGGTGCCCTCAGTTCAGCCTCTTGTAGAACTGAAAGGTTGAAATCCTAGTAGCCATACTCTATTTAACATTTTTCACAAAAAATAAGTTAAACAATTGCATTAGAAAAATATGTAATGAATTAAACATAATTGTCAAATCTATAAATAAATATATATAAAGTACAATGCGTAAAAATGATTTTTAAATAAGTATTATTCGTTTAATTGAAAATATTTTCTATTCTAGATTAGCTTATTACATCTTTAGTTTATTCATTAAGTTTGATTTTTACAAGAATCCTGTGATAAAACATTTAAACTGAGTATGGTTTTTATGGGTAGACAGCTTAGACAGCGTTTTACCAATCGGTGGTATTGATGCTCGTTTTTATGAACTCATGAGAACCAGTTCTTAAAATAGAAGGTGTGTAAAATAGAAAAATAAAATTTTCGAAGTTAAAACTGATATTTTTAAACTGGTTTTTTTAAAAATTATTATTGTACGCCTCATAAGAAACACGTCAAAATAAGATTCATTCTTAAAACAATTCTTACTTTCATTGTATGCATGAAAAGACGGGAAAAGTAATCTTATTTTTCCTGTTTCAAAATTCATCCGATATTTCTTACTCACAAATTAAAATTAAGCCCATATTCAAAATGTTCTGAAATTAAATTTCAGGCAACAATGGGTTTCTTTTTTTAATTCATAGAAGCGTTACTCATTTTCATTCAAATCGACAAGCAAATATCCTTAGCTTTCTTCAGTTTGGTTGTTTTTTTTTAAAGAAGTTTGCATATCAAAATGACTTAGATATCTTTTCTATGACATCAGTCTAAACATAGATGGACTATTACATTGTGTCTGGAATGTCAGTTTTGCAATTCGACTCCAAACCATGATCATTTGTTAAAAAGTAGCTTTCGATATTTGCACTTGAAGATATAAATTATACTAAAATGTATGTTTTGTGCGACGAGAGTTAGACTAAGTGTTGCCAAACGAACTGCTATAAAAAATTCGCGATTTCAAATATCAGCAGTGCAATTAGTTATAAACAATTCGAAAATAATTATGATTCTTCAATAAAATTGTTGAGCCAAGTTGCTCGACTATAAAAATTTTTTAAAAAAAATGACAAAATCATATGACAAAAAGTAAACGAAAGATTTATGAAAATGTATTCGCGAAAGAGAATTTTCAAAACTTTATTTCGTAAATGGGAATTAAGGTAACTATTGCATCAGGGGAGCTATATTAAGGACCTGCCACTAGTTCCTAAAATCTGGAGTGTTCGTAAATTAGAGTTTCGTAAAAACAATCATCTATTGTATTTTTACTTACGTTTCCATATGTAAAGATAGTTATATAGAATATGTTCACATATGCACCTCCCATAAATTTTTTGAGGATGCTTACGGACTTTTCATGCTGATTTAGAGACGATGATCATCGATGCGATCAGGATTTAAATTATGTATCAGTGAAATCAATATGTGCCATCTTTTAATTCTGACATAAAAATGAAAGTTTTGTATAGTGGATCAGGTATGCCTGTACATTTATCTCGAGAGATCGTTAGTAAAAGCAATAGAAAAAAAATCATAATTTCCAAAGTGTAAAGGAAAAATGTGTTTGATTTCAATAGTAATGTTTTACCCAGTGCAATAGACATCAAATTTAAGAATGTGAATTTTTATGGAGCATATACAACAGAAGCAAATTTCTCCAAACTGGATACTAGCAAGGATTTTAAGGTATACTGAGTGACCGTCTAATTTCTAAAGTTTTTGTCGTTGTGGTACCAGCGTATTTCCCGGTACCTAGTCCAGAGTTACGCACTACCAGTTGCTGGAAGTAGCTGTGTGGGGAATTTCGCAGTTCAGAAGTAAAAATCAAGTAGAAGACCCCTGATACTTGACTTCCTCTCCTAGAGATATCATTTGACTTGGAAAGTATTGCTACCACGACCTATTTAACATGCCCCAGAAACAACCCCTAGAATAGATGTATTTTAGAAGGTACTGACCCCAGCTGCCTTAAGTGAACATGACGGATATTTGATTAACTCGGGATTGGAACTTACTATCTTCTGATAAATTGAACGACGATCTAATCAACCAGACCACTTCTAACGACTATCGTAACTAAAAAATCTTTATCAACATAACTTGCTGAGGAAGAATATATATGGAAGGTGATAATGAAAATTTTTTTGTACTATTTAATGAGATGTAATGGGATAAAATACCAATATAACTGGAGATTTTTCTATGAAATTATCAACGTCATATTACCAAATAGTAAAAGACTCAGAATATGTTCATAAAACAGTTTTACAAAGTACTAATATTTCTTGTATTGTAAAATATATAGAGTTGTATACCATAACATCTTTTTTACGATGTATCTATAACTTGGTTTCATACTTAGATATAAATATCATTTATTATAATAATTATTGGATATTTTAAGAATGTTTCAAGATTATTCTTTCTTTATCATTATATATATATATATATATATATATATATATATATATATATATATATATATATATATATATCCATGAGAATAGGTGGTTAAAAGAGTGTATGCTTTGCTTAAATGCTCTTATATAATTAGCGTCAAAATGAATATTGATAACATTAATACCAAAAAAAATTCTTTATTACATTTTAAAATAAATTTTTTTTTGTACTTGATATTCAGATAACATTATAAATATATATTTATCATACTTCATTTGTATATTTGTTATAAATTTTTTTTTATAATTAAGATATTTGTTAAAACTGCTAAAGCAAATGCAGGTGATTTCTTCTTTCCAAATTCAGTACTTAATATGTATCCTAACATACTGTAATAGAAATACCTATTTAAAAAAATCGCATTTTCAAATTCAAAAATTAAATAATATTAAATTGTACAAAAAAATTCTCATATACGATCTTTGAAGGAAGAGAAATTTTTACTGAGATAATAAATTCACGTATAGAACCGTTTTAAAGAAATTACAATATATTTTAATAAAATGTTGATGTAAGTACACTTAATATGGACCGTATCAGTCATACAAAGAATAATGAACTGCAGCAGCCATGGGAATGCCACCTGGTATTACATATGCTTTTCTGTCTTTAAAAGATAAACCCAATTTATTTTATTTTATCGATCATAATTCATGATTTATCGATCTTATTAAATTCATTGGGGTGTACAATTCATTGTAATTATATAAATAATCTTTATATTCATTAAAATTTCTATTTTCAAAACCTTTTCATACCTTTTATACATTTGTTTATTTATATTCGGTCTTATACACATATATTTTCGAGTTAAAGCCAATAAATTTGGTAATGATGCAGTCATTATTTTTATCTTTCATTTTTACAAATTATTATTTATTTTTATTTTCATAACCAAAAGTATCATAAAGGTGCATGTTTCTTTTCATATCAACGTAAAAATTACAATTTTTACTTAACAGATAAGGATTCAGTATCTTCATACATTAACGTTAAATTTTATCCATATTCAATTTTCATCTCTTTGTAATAAAAGCAATACTCAAAAAATTTTGAAGTATTGAAGATTGGCATTTTGCTATATATGTATTTATAAAATTTTATTTTAATTTTATTTTAAATGCAAAGAAATGACCATGCAATTTTTGTTAAAAATGAGTAGCGAAAGTGAATTTTAATTATATGAATAATTAAAGTCAAGATTCAGCATTATTTTTCGAGTCTTACTTCAGTAAAATATTATCGTACATCTAAACGAATTCTCATATTTTCCATTATTTTATCCAAGTTACTATTATTTATTAATTTAAAGAAATGACAGTCCCATTTGCTCTTTCTATTCTTAAATTTGTATGTAAATCGACGTATGATTTTAACCATGGGGATTATTTCCATTTTAAAACTCGAAGGATTTTCGTTATCTAAAATCAGTTTCAAATGTTTTAATACTTTATAATGCACAATACACTTGCGATTTGAAATTAATATGATCTTGTTTTTCCGCAATATGGAAGATACAATTTATTGGGGCTCGAAGATAATTTAAATGGATATCGTGATGAGAAACATCTTTAATTTATAAATATGTATCCAGAATTTAAATTATAAGGAATATTCTCGACAAAATTGGTAGGTGAGCACCAAGTAAAAATCCCTATTAGATAAATATTGACTCATGATATTGCTAATATAACACAATACGTTATTAACATCTAAATAGATGAAATATTTAATTACTTTTGGGGTCACATGAATAGTTGATGTTAGGTGAAAAATATTTACTAACCACATTGACTTGTTCTTCTATGAACTCCATTCTCAATAAATAATAATATTACATAATTTTAAATAATTCAACTTTTATGTTTATTGTTGCAACAACATGGCATCCCATGACAAAGAATGAACTGTAAAATATGAACAAAGCTAATGTTTCTAAACAAATGATTCGAAAATCTTCAAACAAATCTGCTAACAAAATTAATTTTAACATACAATCACAATACTTATTTTAACATACAAATCACACACAATACATATTTTAACATACTTACAAAAAAGTGGCTTTTTATCATACCTTAATTCAGTGTTTACATGTTAGTGTCACTGCAGCTTCTTAAACAGAACGAATTTCGAAGAAATGTTATTATAAATAAAAAAATTCCCCTATCTAATTATAAGTACGTCTTTCATAATTAGAAAAAGAAATTTCCTAATTATAAATCAAGCTTTAATTCTACTTAAATTTTGGCGTAAAATTGGTTGAAGTGAGACTAATACTTAAAAATACCCCTAATTTTTTGACGAAAGTATGGGCATCGTAACCGGAGAATTTCTGGGAAAAATATGGGTAAAAATTTCGGAACTCTTAATGTGATAGGTTACAATTATTATAACTCGAGCAAATTTTTTGGGTTAAATAATTATGATTTCAGACTTTCATGTTATTTATAGTAAAATGTTATGAATATATACCTCAAATGTTTTCATAGTTAATTTTTTTCTGCTTTACAGGTTTACAAATTTTGTAAACATTTTTAATAACAACCTTCTTTTCAATCAATTTTATAAACATACCTTGGAGGCATCTAACCCTCTATATACTAGTTTCTTTAGAATGTCCATTCTCATATGAAAGAAAATAACAAAAACTGCATGTTTTTCTTACATATTGGTAAATAGGACTTTCAATTTAGGCGGTAAGATATTATGATTACATCACTTTATTACAATTCTCTTTGCTTTAAAATATCCATACGTCAAATATTGTTTCATTCACCTCACATCATATTGAGACGACGTTGTAAATTCGACTTGTTGATGAATTTGTTGCCTTCCAATAGCATTTTTCGAGTGGCAGCAAACAAGGTGAAGTTTACCATCGAATGTCTGAGAGTATTGTCGAAGTTCATTTTGTTAAACAAAAAACTTTCTTATATAAAGATCAAATCATTGGCTTAAGAAACTATTTTCCAATGACTCAAGCCATTTATACGTTGACAACAGAACAGAAGAAAAAGAAATATGGAAAAAACAAAACACCCACTTTATGGTTAGTTTAAATCAGCAAGTACGATTTTAATTTAAAAAAATTCATTAATTAATAGAAATCGAAATTAATATTTGCAATATTTGTATAAATACGCACAATCTATTTTTATTATTTTTTAATGGAGCAAAAACAAGAAAATGCTTTATGTAAAATAATAATCGAAAGCACAGAAGAGGGTATTATCGATATACCTTACATCCACCATCACATTCAGCAGAATAAAGTAACGATTAAAAAGGAGTTAATATTGATTGCTAAAATTGGTTATGATTATTTTGATTGGATGCTTATAAGTTCTTTGGATTCAATTAAAAAAACATTAGTAACAGTAAGCAAGAGAAACAAAATGAAAGTCTAAAAAAGTTTAGATCTAATAGCTAAAATAAATTGACATCCACTTCTGCTGAATATTCATTTCGTCGGTAAAAATGAAAAACATTTTCAACTTAACTATTTTATATAACATTGATTATAGTGTCAATGATGGGTAAAATATTGTTATTTTAGCTTAAAGTTGAAGCTTCAATAAATAAATGACAAGGTTTGAAGTGATTAATTGAATTATTATTTTTTTCTAATATATAAAGTTAAATATTTCTTGCGATTTAATATCTTATACAGCCCTACATAGTGTGGCTACAGACTTTTTCGTACAGCGCCGTTGTGCACGAATAAATGTAAACATGTTGAAGGATCGTGGAAAATGAAATTATCTTTTTTCTAAGTGTTACAGGGAGAAAATCTTTTTTTTTAATCGAAATAGTGAATACTGATTAATTACTTATAGGTATATAAGATAGGTTGAATAACGTTGAAAGGGAGACAGTTGTCTCCCATTAAGCATTTCTGCAAGTCTGTTCCAAAAGTATAGCTCTAACAACTATTCTCAAATATAAAATAATTAGCAGTGAACGTGTCTCTGAAATATTGTTATCACACAATTAAACAACCAACAACCTTAAAAATCTGTACCATCTCTTGTTGAAACCATTCGACAAAAGATGGTAAGAGATTTTTTTTTAAATCCTATAAGTTTAATTATTTGGAAATATTTGGAAACGTGATTAAAGCAGGCTCACTGCACAGTAATAATGTAAGAATATTATGCCTAAATAAAACGCCAAAAGGAAAAGTCTAGCCTTCATAAAGTACTTTAGCAATAGTTTTCCGTCGATATTAGATGCTGCAGTGGCTTTTGGCTACTGACTCTACCTATTGACCCAATATCGGTAGTTTTCTGATATTAGTAAAAGATCCATGATAGCAAGAATATATTTTAATAAAATGTTGACTGATAAAAGTAAAATAAGAGAAATCTTGATGTGGTGGTTAATATTACCTTGTTGACAAAACTTCTTCACCTATTTTGAATGTTTTTACGCTTTGAACATCTAACCGGGAAAGTTGCTTCGCATTCCAAGGCCCTCAGTCAAGAAAACAGAAAAGGAATTTTTATTTTTATTTTAAATGGCCATCTATGGGCTATAGCACCACTGAGTTTAGTTTTTCAGCTTTGAAGGTCAAATGTATTTTCTGGTTATTAATGTTTTTGAAGAACCATTTCATGGTTGAGAGATATATTGATCTGCTTCGAACCCTACTCTTCAAAATTGCTTAGGAATAAAATCTCGTATGTTTTTCTGAGAAGTATCGCACTAAATAGTACCATTTCAATACACTATTAAAAACACAGAAAAATTTTGTATAATAATTTTTATTTTCAAAAACTTGTTGAAATTTCTTTTCTGACCTTTGAGCTTGAGGTATTACTTTATAATCTAGACAACGCATCGAAAACTAAATTCTCTGATCCAGAAATATGTTATATGTCAGTTGGAAATTCTGCAATGGAATTTAGATGTTTTAATTAACATGGTACAGTTTTTCCAGTATTATTATTCAAAGTAATTGTTAGACATTTGTGGTCAATAAATATCGTGAAGGGTTTCTTTTCCACAAAATAACGAAAGTATTTCAAGTCAGATTTAGCTGTTACTAGTGTCCTATTGCTGGTATTGTTCTGTTGCTATATAGGAATAAATTTTGAATAAACGAAATTTAATAGATGTCAAGAATCAGTTCCAATATCAGAAAGGTCGTCGATCAATGGCAAAAATGCTGATGTTCATAGATGTGTTGGATGAAGTGCCTTTACATTTTATCCTGAGCATTTTGTACTTTTGTAAAGAGATTCTTCGATTTCCTATGTTCTGGCAATAATTTTATTTGAATTCATTCTAATAGCTTAATATTTAGTTAAAGATGATTGACATTCTGGTTTTTTGATGAGCTTTAAATCACCTGTAAAATTAATCTTGTAGTAAACCGCTTTAGTTATTTGATAGTTTTAGGTTTTCAAAATCATTGATAATTTTTATTTACCTTCGACAAAGTAATTTAAAAATTCCACCCTGACTTACCAATTTAGAAGTTTTTACTTTTAAGCTAATGACAGAGAGGCGTTTGAAAACTTATTTTAGATGTTAAAATGTTATTTATTAGATTTTAAGGTCACCAATATGATATCAATAAAAATGAAACAATAAATCTTTTAAAATTGCTTGTATCAATCACCGAGAAAACACTTTAAAAAAAATCTCAATTTTCCGAACTTTTGGTTTCGACAAATAGTTTTTTTATTTTAATGATCTGATGTTATCTTACTTTTTAATTTGATTTCTTTTTATATAATACCTGAGAACTTTATTTCTCCATGAGAAACGAAGTAACACGTAATGACATTCCAAATATTAGAAAAGAAAGAAATGCGATTTTAAATTAGACTCCTGTCCACTCCTTAAGTAAGAGCATAACAAGAGAAAAACTCTTTGAAAAGTTTGAGTTATGTTGTTCTGTTATTTTCATTTGAACAACTCAATTTATGAAGTTTCGTTTGTCGAGAGGGAGACTAATCCAGTTCCATTGAGGACTTATCACAGTAGAAGAAATAACCGTATTTATGAATTGATGAAAAAAAAAAGAAAATTCTAAAAGAATTAGATGAAAAGATACCAAATAAGATAAAAATTTTCAGAAAATATTAAATTCCAAAGAACACTCTCTCAACAGTTTTTAAAAACTCTGAAAAAATTTGAAAAAGTAAAGATTATCAGCATAAGTCCTCTCTCAAAAATATTATAGGGAAGCAAATCATCCTAAAATGAAAAATATTTCCTTACTTGGCTGAGTAAAAAAGAGAGGAATGAACATTCCTGTTGGTGTTAATATCATTAAAAAGAAATTAAACTGCTTTGCTATGAATCTGATTACAAAAGATTTCAGAGCATTAGACGGTTGGCTCCAACGATTTAAAACCAGACACTGTTTGAACTTTAAAAATTGTGTAATAAAGTGGAACTGTGAATAAAATTTCAAAAATTGAATGGAAAGAATAAGCCTTAAAATCATTACTTTCCAAGTCAGACCTAAAAATGGTTTTGAATGCGAACTAGGCAGGTTTGTTTTTACGATCTTACCCGAAAGAATAATAAAGATTGAAGGCGATAACTGTAATGAGAGCAAGAAAGCGAATCAAAGAATTGCAGTGTTACTCGCAGCCAAAATAAATAGAACAAAAACTACCTACCGTTTTTCATAGGAAAATATTTAAAATATATTACATAATTATTTAATAAATACCAACTGCATATCATGTTAACATTAAAACTTCCACAACTGCGAACCTTTATGAAAATTGGTCCCCTTTGCTGTATGAAATTTTATTTGATAGAACAATTTTTTATCGGACAATCGTAAAGTTCTAATTATGGATAAATGCACTTGCTCAAGTTGAAATTTCGGATCTTGAATTAATCCGTATGGAGTTTCACCCACCTAACGTAACTTCTGTCTTGCAGTTCATGGGTCGGCCAAGAGTAAATATATTTAAGCCCATAACCACTCTTTGCAAAAACACTTTTGCAAAGATGGGCTTTGATTTGGAGCAGACTTATGAAATTGATCTTCAAATAATAATTTATTATGCATTCACTGTAATGTATGCTTGGAATGATGCTGTAGGAAAGAGTCTATCGAGCGCATTTCAATATGCAGGCTTTATTAAAGAAAACATCGTAACTTAAGAGAGTCAAGATAATTTACCTGATGATTTGAGTGAAGATGAGTAACATGTGCTTGAACTTGGACGAAAAATCCCTTTGCTGCTTGAAATTTCTTTACAGGTTTCCTTGAATATCGATTTACTTACGATGTGTATGGAAAAAATTTGGGTCATAAAACTATTGAAAATATAATTAATAAGAACGAAAAAGAGCTTTCAGATATCGCGAACAAGAAGAAAATGATCTAATACAAAGATCGTTATCAGATTGAGCAAATGAATGGCCAACATGATTAATTTTTTTGAGAGAAAAAACAAAATGCTTTCATACATTGAAAAATTGGAAAAATATATTCTTAAAAATGTATTTTTTAAACAGAAAAATATAAAATTAATTTCCTGTTTTGTCATCAATAAAATTAAAATAAACATTTTTTTAAAGTATCAATAATCTTATTTTCCATATGTTTCTTATTGTGTAACTTAAATAATTTTTATATTACTTTATTCACATAAAGAAAAAGTAGTTTGGTAAAAACAATGAGATCTTAATAACATAGTACTCTATTTTCTATTTTGTAAATTACTTTACCAGTCTCTTTGAATTCATAAAAACGAGCGTCAGCTATAATTTTATAATTAGTTGTGTTTTTTTTTCATTTTGCACGTATTGTATTCATATTTTTAATATCAACAACTATTAGTGATGAATGTGTCTCTTTTGTATGGTTCCAGCTCAAGCTTCAATATTTCAGTAAGAAAACTTTTAGTTTCGTAGTTTCCATTTATTTCATATCGAGAAAAGTTCCTGAGATCACTTTCAATCTACGTGTATGCCTTATGATGTAACATTTATTGAATTTGATGTAATATTTGATGATATGCAATTGCTACTAATGTTATATTTATATTATAGTGCATTCCTTATTATATGATGCTATGCTGATATAAAATTTATCACAAAATAGGAATTAATTTTAATATATTGTAATGAAGGAATCTTATCTAAATAGAATGATATATATTTATCACATGAAAAAAACATGCTAATAATCAAAATGAAGATTATTTAAAAAAAGAGAAATTTTATTGTTTATGTATTTCAAAAATATATAATGTAAATATAAAAGCTCAACTTTATCCTTTTCAACACTATTCTTTGCAAAGGCAAATAATAACAGAAGTGATTTATTATATGAATACAAGAATATATGAATTATTATATTTATTATATGAATACTTTTATATGAATACACATACATTATGTATGTGTTTTTTATATATTCGTAATGTCAGTTAATTTAATGACATATGCGTTGAGCATAATTTAAAAAAAAGAATTATATATGTAAAAAATTATAAAAGTTCTAATAATTTATTAATAATAATTTACTTTTAAACATAGGTTACCAAATAGTTATTGTGACGTAAATTGGATATTATATATAAAATTTATCTGCCAGTATCACTGTCAACTAATTTCTAGGTGTTGTTGGCAACACCATAGGTAACGCTGACCTCGAAGCTCCCAGGCTTGCACTTCTCTTGAAGAAAAAAAAGCCATTTCCGTGTTGTGTCCCTGGCATGTGTGTGTTGCTTTACTCTTAATTGTGAAATTCTCTTGCATTCAAGGCTTGTTAATTGTTTATTTTTTATATCGGATATTTTACTATTGTACATTCGCCTTTTTTTTCTGTCTGAAGTAAATTTTCTGCAAAATTTGTTTGTATTTGTGCAAAACGCGCTTTTTAAAAATTTTCAACAATGGAATCAAATGATTTTTTGAGAATGCTTCAAAGTATTGTTGAAAAAAGATCACGAATTAAAGAAAATCTTCGTTTGAAGGTGCTATTGAAATCACAGTACGATTTAGTTTATCGTAGCTATTTTGCAGGTATTTCTAACGATGATGACAGTTCGGCAAGTGCTGTATTGAGAAATTTGGTTCTACCTAAATCTCGAAGTACAAATATTCCTAATTCTAATGAATCTTCAAAGAAAAATGTGATATCCAATAAACGTTCCATTCATTCTCTAGGAAAGCAGTCTCTACAAAATAAACGTATGAAGACCGTAGCTAATGGTAGTACGAGTCTGTATGCTGATTGTCTTACAAGTAATATCAATAATAATCAGAATTCTCACGTGCATACACTAAGGCAGCCATCTCCATTAAGTCAAACGTATGGAAGATATGGTAAAGAAAATGGTATTTGTGAGCAGTTTAATGGATATAACATTATTGTTAAAAATTCAGTGAAAAAGATGCTTGAAGTTCTGAAAGATTGGCTTAAAAACTGTGGTATAAATTTAGATGTAAAAGAAAATTATTTTAGTCCTTATCTCAACCACCCAATTTGTTCTAGTCAATATGAGGGCATTACACATCTACATTCCTGGTGGAAAGATTATGTGATGCTGTGTTCAAGTAAAATGACATCATTTCAAAGAAGGAAAAATACTAAAATCTTGCAAATAATGCAGAATTTAGTAAAACAGTATGAAGCATATGAAGAAACAAATGGTGATAAGGAAATCTTAAATCTGCAACTTCGTAAAAATCGCTGTAAACTGAAGAAATTAGTTCGTAAAGCATTTGCTGATATGTATTCATAGTCAGGCATAATCATTTGAATTAGAGAAAAGTGTTTAAGTTTGATAAAAATATTTATCTGAAATCAAATCATTTTGTGATTTGTTAATATGACAGTTAAAATTGAAGCCAATCGCATATTGTTTCACACATCATCATTTTACTGTGTCTTGTATTTGTTCATTATTTATTAATTCCTAAAAGGCATCTTAATGTCAAAACTTGGTGCTTAATGTTTTTCTAACTGTTACCTCAAAGTATTCATTGAATCTTCAAACTTAACACAAAATTGGTTACTAAGTACAGGTATTTATCAAAATGCCTTTATTTATGTTTCTGATCACTAGTTGTCCACTCAGTTGTAAGTTTTTCATCATTTGCAATTGCTGTGGGAAATTAATATCAAGGAATAATTGCCAATTGATATAGATTAAAACTTGTGATTATAATTGTAAGTTTTCCATCAAAATTGGATTGCATCATTAGTTTTCCTTAGATTTTAGAGAAACCAGATTTTTGACAAAATTACATTTATGATGTGTTATGAATTGTTATTTTTGCATGAGATGTATGTATATGCTAAGCATTATTAGTTATGTGCTAATAATGTAAATATGGTATCAAATGATACTAATAATTATACCATTTGATTGCTAAGAATTTTCAGTTATAGAAATTTTTACATCCATTTTATCCAATTTAAATGTGCTTTCCAATCTGATGTTTAAAAAAGTTGCTTAACTTCATACTCATTAATTTGTTATTTGAAACAAGTAAAAAAAAGTTCTTAAAGCACTGTTTTTAGCTTCAAAACAATTATGAATGCTTGCTAATATTAGCTTGTTTATTTGTAAAAGACATTGAAATGCTTTAAAACCTTTGGAACAAATGAAGTATTTCCAATATTTTTGCAACATTTTAAAATAAAAACGGTGAATGTTAATAAAGATTATTTGTGTATTAGTCATTTAATGTGATTTGTTAAATTTTTGATAAATCAAAATAATTAATATTGAGACTTGTCAGTATCTCTAATATTTTTAATAATTTGCTCTTTTCATTATTTGTTGAGTTATTTCTTATTGAAAAATATTTTTGACTTCCAGTTTATAGGATTTGGAAATATTTCATTGTAAAGTTATATTTATTCAAATTGTTAATTTTTAAATATAATTTTCTTTTGCTTGACCAATATTATTATAATAGTTATTTTATAAAAATTTATTCAGAAACCTGACTTCTCATATTTTCAGAAATATGAAAGTTGTCACCCAAAACATTTATATTCTGAATGATTTGGATGGAAGCTGTTTTGTGTTCAAAAATCAAAGTATAAGTAACTATATTAAAAATGAAGTATAATAACTAAAATATGTTATTGATGCATGGTAATATCAGTATGATGTTAATGCTCTTTCAACAATATGTCATTTGAAAAGAAGTGCTTATGAATTTTGAGCCATGGTGAACAAGAATTAAGAGGACAAAAAGTTAAATATTCATTCTTGTGAAACATAATTAACGAGCATATCCAGTACATTTTTTATTTCATTCTGATTAATTAATTTCTGTAAAATTACTATGATAGTAGACAGTGAATTTTGATTTCTTTATGTTTAGATTAATAAATAATTGTTGAGATTAAGCTAATAATGTAATCAATACAATTATATCATCTTTATTTAATGGGATTAGTTTTTTTTATGCTTACAAAATTAAAAATATGGTTGTAGAAATGTGAAAATAAATTAAAATGGGAAAAGAATTAGGTGTAAAGTTTTGGTTGATAATTTGTTATTAGTATGTGATTTTCTAATGCTCATTGCATTTATATTATCTGAGGATATCATTAGCTTAATTATTATGATTATTAGCTTTTTCATTTGCATTGATGTATTGTAATTTAGAAGTGTTTACTCCTTATAATAGTAACATGGAAAAATTATTGAATTGGACAAATTATTAAAAAATTAATGTGTGATAATAAATATTTTGGCTAAATTTTTCTATTTAATGATATATTTTTCTTCTGTTTTAACAATTTATAAGATGACTGGAATAGTAATATATTCAGATGTAATGTTGGAAAAAAATGGAAGTTTAAATAATCAAAATACTGTATTGCAATGTTTTGTAATTCGAAGAAAGTTTCGTATTTTTAATTAGTATTCAGTAAACAAATCTAGCTTGATAATCAATCTACAATTACAATTTTTAAAACTGAAAAAGTTATTAAAAATCTATTTAAAATTTTGATTTTTATTGATATTTGCATTGTAAATTCAAGTTTATGTTTGTAGTTATTTAAATTATTTAATTTCAAAACAATGTCTGTTAATATTTAAATCAATAATTTTAAAATAAGATTCCTTTTATATGTGAAGCTTGTATTTAAATAGATTAAAGTGAATATTTTGGTTCAATTTTATTTAAATATTTATATTAATGGTTAATATCTAGTGTTTTGCTGATTTCACTCTTGTTAACATTATAATTCAATCAGTTGATTTCAAATTTAAAAGAGAAAAATTAATTGAAAGCAAATTCAATGCATTAATTATGTTTTTTAAATAAAATGTTTCTGGTATGAAGAATGTGGCTGTTTACAGTTTAGTCATTCTTGTATCTAGATTTCTTTTTCTGTCATTGCTTTTATTGTTAATTAATGCATTTACTCAAAGAGAATTGTATTTAATTTTATTTTAATTTAATGTATAATAGTATAGTTTTGATTACTTCTTTTTTTAAATGTTAAACTGAAAATGTATTTGCTCAGGTTTAGACTGTGTGTTACAAAAATGTTGGAATATCATAAATTTGATTGTGAAAGCCTTTTATATTTATCACTGAGGTTTATCAGTGAACTGGTGAATTTACTAAATTTGTTCATGTTACTAATGATTAACATTGTGAAAATGTATTTGTTCAGGTCTACAATTTTGTTTAATATTGAGTTTTCCATTTGTGGCAAAAATATTTGAATACGGTGATTTTGATCATAAAAGCTTATATTTATCTCTGAACTGGTTAATTTGTTAATGTTACTATTATCAAATAATATTCTAGGAATGCTTTTGATCAAGCATAAAATTCTATTTAACATTGAGGACTTTATTTGTTAAAAAATTATAGAATATGTTGATTTTGATTATAAGAGCCTCACATATTGAGGTTTATGATTGAACTGCTGAATCAGCTAAATTTGTTAATAAAACTATTATCTGATTAATATGGTGATTAATCACGATTAGCATTGATATTCCCTTCTGTGATAGGAATCAAAATCCAATGGTGTTAATAATTTTCCAATTTTAACCCAGAATAATGGATTTTCCAAAACTAAAAATCTGAATTTACCTATTTTTTTTAAAAATTTTAGAGAATTTATTTAAACTTTAAATAATGAGAGAATTTGATAATATATACATTTATCTTAAAAATCAATTTTATTATGGAACTGTAACTTACTTCTGATTAGTGATTGACTTGATTTATTACACATTATACCATATTCTTCACATTTATATCAATCGTATGGTGGCATAATAATTTTTCGGTAGCAAATCTTATTTCATGTTCGGATGATTGTTATTTTGTGTTTCTGAACTAGTTAGAAAAATAGACAATCAGTAAAATCTCAAAAATTTATTCCAGAATTTTAGAATTGTTAATAAATTTAGCATTGTTAAATAGTTGCATTTTACCAAATGCAATTTAAAATCCTGTGATTGGCATTGGATATTACTAGGCATAGTGGAATACACACTGCAGTAAACTAGAATAAACCTTTCTTGGCCATATACGAGGGCCATGTAGAATTTACTAAAGTTGGTGTCATCAGTATTTTAGTTTCCTGATTATCTCAAATCTTATTTAATGAAATATAAAGTATAAAAAATATTTTTTTTCCTATAAACAAGATTAACAGCCCAGTGTTCTCTAATCTTTACTACCATTGTTTTCAGTTAATGAATTTTTGGCAGTTTTGAGTTAGAAATGACAATGTGTTTAAATTTTTTTTTAAATTTAGTTTTTTAAAATTAAAGTAATTAACTGATGACTTTTTTGTTTTGTGATAATTCAAATTGCACTGGGCTGAATCGAAATAACCAAATCAAATAGTTAATATTTCAAGATTTTTGTCTATAAATCAAACGCTTCTATTCAGTTTACAAAGTAATTTGTTACAGTTCCATTTGTAGAGTGAATGTCTTTCATTAAGGTGTTATATTATAATGTTTAAGAGCTTTACACATGGGTAATTATACTACTTATATTGATATTGTGTATCTGAAATTTCCCATTCCAGAATACTTAAAATATTGTAATTGATTATTACTGAGAGAAGGCTATTGAAAAGACTAAAAATTGTTCAATTTAGTATATGGTCTATAATACAATTACTAAAAGTATTTTTGCCTTTCTTTTTTCATCAATATTTTGTCATTCTTAATACGGAGATATTTGTTAATGTTTTCAAGTTCAATTTTTTTCAGTTATTCAGATGTAATGGGTTGCTAAATATCCTGCTTAATTTGAATTACTCTTAACTTTTTATGTTTACTGACACATTCATGCTGTGATATTAGTTCTGTCTTATTTATATAAGTTATAGTAATTGTATAGTGGCCAAACTAAAGTACAATTGTGAAAAAAGCTATATATATAGATATTTGTTTCCACTATGTATTCTAAAACTTTTTGTGTTTATTATTGTGAAAAATTGTATGTATTAATAGTTTTACTATTTTAATAAAATTGAATTGTTTAAAAAAAGTTCTATTTTTTTAGCTAAATTTATCATAAAACTTTCTAGTATGGAACCGTTCTTTTAAAAATTTTTGAGTGACAAATCATTACCTTTAAGCATGAAACAACTTAGTTAAAATTTCAAAATTTTCATTAAATCTCAGATATTACTGATCTGGTTTGCATTTTTGCCTTTTTACAACAGTTCATGAGTTCAAATACCATCTTGAGCTTGGATATTTGTAGTGGTTAAGAATCCACTTAAAAGAATAAGTTCTGATCTAATAGGCCTTGTGTGCAAAAAATGAGTTTTGATTGACAAACATAAAATAGCAAAATTACATTTCAATGATTGTGAATATTTTTTAAATGCCAAAGAACAAGAATAAAGATGAGGTTAATTTTTATGAAATAGAGCAATATTTATTAATGATTTGAAAATATTTTAACTATGCAAATATTTTCTAAATATTATGAAAAAAATATTTAAATTTTAAGGTATAATGTTTATATTAAACTACATAATTTATTTTAAATTGTTGAATGGGCATGTGTAATATAATGATATGATCAACAGTTTTTTTTTAATTCAGCCAGTTGGATTCTTTTTGAATTTCATTTTATTTTTTAAGATTGTTTCTTATTTTTTATGCTTTATTAGTAATAAAGCTATTTTAAACTTTTTACCCTAACATAGCTTAGATTTAAAATGTTAATCGAAAAATATTCTTGAAAGCAGACAAAAATATATAAAAAGCCAAATTCTCATTTTATACATTTTAATTAATAGTAAAAAAGCACAACTGAATATCAAGAGATTTCAGAATTGTATACCCTATGTTTATTTTGCATAAAATGGAAGTGTTCATTAAAACTAGTTATACAAAAATGGAATTAATGCACATGCTATTTCTGTGCCCCATAATTGCATTTATGTGAATTCACTATATTTAAAATTTTAAATAAATTGAATGGTTAACATCCAAGAGTTCAATTGAACAATTTGTGGTTTTGAATTTAAGAAACTTTTTACTTGGTATCACCTTTTGGCAATCATTTATTGATAGATTTGGTCATATGCTTCTATTAGAATATCATCTAATTTTCCATGATGCATTACTAATCAAATATCGATATTTTTCAGGAAATTTAAAATGGAAATGATTTTACATCTAAATAAGTTGTTTTTCAAAATAAATATATTCTGGAAAAATTTATAACATATTTTTTTAAATTACAACACTTTAAATCTTTTGTTAAATTTTAACCCATTTTCACATAAAAGTATTTGTCTAAAATTAGTAGCATTAAAATTTCCAATGTTTAAAATTTATGTAATGCATATTACTAAGTTTTATTACTGGTATAAAATTAACACTAAAAATTATTTTTAAATGTAATTATTTAGGTTATAATTTTTAATTCTGTATAAAATAATTATATAAAAACGTTTTTTTAAAATAATGATTTATACACCAGGTGAAATTTTATTGTTGAATCAATATAAAAATTAGTCAGAAATAAATTGAAATCTTTAGCATCTGAATTAAAAATAACTTTTTCAAATAATTATTTTAAGCAATCTATTCAAACGAGTAAATTTTAATGCTATAATATATAGAAAACTTCAAAAAATTGCAATCTTTAGCTATAATTTTACATTTTCTTTTAAAATTACGATAAAGAGCTAAATGTGTAAACCAGTGTTATGGAATCACTATTCAAAATGAAGGCCAGCCACTTTTAGACAAAGACGAGACTCAAGATATTGAAACATTTATATCTTGGAATGGAGAAATGATGTACACTGTCTGTTATCGCATGGAAATCAAGCATAATGTGTACCCTTAAAAGGGCCTTGTTAAAAGATTTAAAAATTATTTTACTGAAATATTTAAAAAATTTATATGATTTTGAGATAGTCCTATTAAACAAGATAACTATTTTATTTCAATAAATTGATTTTTAAGGTTTGTGGGAGTTTTCCAAGCTTCTCTCTCCTTTTGAAACATGAATATCTTTCTGAGAATAATGATGTAATATCTGTAAGAAAAAATATATTACATGATTAAAATTAATTGTAATTTGTAAAGTAATATTGCAAAATTTGAAAACTTTCAGTGTTGATATCTAAAGTTGTGTAGTATTGCAACTGAAACCTAAAAAGTTTTCATCAAAATGTATTAGTTCTTTACTAATTTGCAAAGTGAAGAAATTTTATTAAAAAAGATTTCTAATTCATGAATTGATGTCACTACTATTTTTTTCTTGATATTCAATGTTTTAGTTAAATTTATTGACTGACAAAGTTATTCAAAATTGATATTTACATTAAGTAAAAGAATTTGTAAAATACTTTTAAAAATATTTTAAAAAAATGTTAAAACATTTAGTTTAGTAAAAAAATTCTGTATAAATGTATAGCTTTCATAAAAGTAAGGTTATTATAATATACTTATGAAAAATAAACTTACTGATAAGGGAAATTTGAACTGTTAATTCCATGAAATTTGAAATGACTTTTTTGACATTAAAAAGCCTAATTAGTGAATAAATTTTTCATTGATAGCAGTTTTTAATTAGTTATTTAAAAAAGAAAGTACACATAAAAATTTTCAAAAAAATGTTATATAAATACGATGAGGTCATTATTTTCATTTTACAGTAAAAAAAAAAAAATAAATAAATATTTGATAAGAAAGCAGTAAATTAAATTTAAACTTGTTTATTTATAGCTTTAAATAAAGTGATAATAGTAATTAATGTATAATATACATGTTATGTTATTAATATAAATGTTTATTTAGTCCTGAATATTTTAACAATTTGTAAGACAAAATACTGAGCACATTTTATTATTTTCAAAATCATGGATTTTGAAATAGATCAGAAACAAATTTAAAATATTTTGCAATCAAAATGGAAAACATTTTTACCTCTGCACAAACTAAAGTTCCTTTTGATTTGTAGCTATAGTTTCTATGAGTTTTAAATATAGTTGATGATAAAAGAACTATGATAAAACACATTCTGTTCTTCATATTAGATTCACCTTAAATTTTTTTTTCTAAAACATCGTGTTTTTCGGATAAACTGTTTAATTTAAAATATCATTCTAATAAATTAACAAACTCATAATTTATACATAATTTTAAATTGTAACTGTAATAGAATTAAAACATTTAACTCCATTTTTAAATATTAATTAAAAAGAATGATTTCATTTTAAAGATTCATATTATATTCAAATTAGAAAAGCATTAAATGATTTCCTTTTTTAGATGACAAAAATAAGATTTTTTAGTTATTTCTGTTATTATATATCTATAAGTTTAAGGATGTAGATAATTTATAATGAAAATTACAATTGTGTGAAAATTACTTTCACTTTATAAACATGATTCGAAATAACCATTGATGATTAATAAGAAATAAGTCCTCCAAAACTAATTTGGTGTACATAAAGTGTGTGAATGAATGCTTTAAAAACTGGCTGATGGTTTTATGAAAGGTAAAAAAAGGAAAATGATGCATGTGGTAGTATTGACATATAAAGTGTCTAGAAAAGGAATTTTTTTGTAGAAATTAAAATTCATAAGATAAAATAATTTATTTGCTCAAAAGTATCACAGATAAGATGATTCGAAAAAATATTCACATGATCCACTGCAGCAATAAATATCCAACTTCTGATATAGAAATCAAAGTAATTGCAATTATGATACTGGAAAGTTTGGTTGTAACTGAAAAAATTATTTTTTATGACACAATTGTATTTCACAAAATACACTTTATACAAAGATAAAATTATAAGTAACTTATGTAAATAAAGAGTTTATTAATGATATGTTTTTAATGCTTGTTTCTTATATAATATTTAAAATATTAAATTATAAATTAACAAACAAAAATTATATTATTGTTTATTACATAAAAAATCAAATTATAAGTTCCAAATACTTTTTAAAAACACAGACACTAAAATATAAATACACAATTCTCTTTAATCCTTCAGCTTATAAAAGTTTGTTTCATTGCATTAAATATGAATGTGGTCATTTTCAATTTGAAAAGTTCCATTTCATAAAAAAAAGATAAAATTATGAATTTTTATTACAAAATAATTATTTTATTTATTATTCTTTGAACCTTATTTCAATAAAACAGTATCTTATAGATTATCTATCACAAAGAAGATGGTCAATTTTGTGATATAAATTTGCTAGAATATTGGTTCAAGTTAAATATTCAATTTTGAGTGAACATATTCACATGATTGAAAATGCAGTTTAAAAGTTTAAAGGTTTTTTTCTAACAATATTTTCTGATTTAAAAAAAAACATATCATAGAAACACATTATTAGAGTTAGTTATTCTCTTAGTAAATTCTAGATATATCAATACTGTTTCTACTCATTTGTCTCATTATCAACTCTATCTAACACATATTGTGAAAAGTCAACAATTTTCTATATTTTAATTGTACAACTGTATATAAAATAGTTATATAAAGATGAGATTATATAATGGTTGGGATTCTACATAATTTTTCTAACAGAAAAAATTAAAATATAACTGACTACGATTACACCTATAGAATAAAAGAAAATTTGCTAATTTTTTTATGGTATATCCTAAAAATGTTTATTTTAATGACTTTTCAAGTTTTTCTAGGTAAGAGAAGGTAAAGATCATTTTTCAAAGTATTTAAAGATACTACACACACACACACACACACACACGCACACACACACACACACACACACACACACACACACACACACACACACACACACACACACACACATATATATATATATATATATATATATACTAAGCACTTTAGATATAACTAAGCACTTTAGATTATATTTATTAAAATCTAATTTTTGGATTGGAATATCTTTGAAATTTATGCAGATAATTTTTATGTATTGAAATGTTACAACAAAAGAATTATATTTTTTAATACTATTACTGTACAGAAATATAACATGTAATTTTGAAATATAATTAAGAAAAACAAATATATTTTAACTATAATGAATACATACCTTTTTAATTTCACCCTAAACTCAAATGATGCTCATCATTTAATACCTCAAATTAAATGACAAAGTTTATTTTTTTTAATTAGAACATAAGGAAAATAAATAAATGCTATTTATCAAACAGATTAATACATTTTTCAATTTTAGAGACATGGATAATATTCTAAATAAATAACCAGGATTGTACATAATAAATTGAAAATATTGCATAAAAATGTATATTTCTTTTGGAAATAATATTTTGGATATTTTAAAATTAAAATTTTTTAAGTACCTCGAATAACTTGAATCTGAGATAAAAAGATAAATAATATTATCAATATTTCACAATATTCATCATCTTTACTCCATATTAGTACAGGCAGCATAAAGAGTTTTCCATAGCTAGCTAGAATAATGGCGTTAAACAAATTTTTTGAAGAAAACCTACAAAAATAAATTTATTTTGAATAAAAATTTAAAATCACTTTTTGTAGAAAAATGATATTAATAATTAAGAGAAGCACATTAAATCAATATTTTTTACTTATCAAATAATCATTTTTCTTAATTTGATTACATAATTATTATCATAGGTACATATATGCATGTGAATATGGATACATATGCAGATTTAAAAACAATATTGTATATAAACAAACAATCAGTAACTTAAACATATTTTAACTATACTTAAAACAGAATATTTATTAATTTTAAAAATATTAAGAGAACTCAATAAGATATGTAATATTAGTATAATTTGAAGAATTATGAAATTCTAATTTGTTATTTACATAAAAATTGCAAAATGTGTTCTGTAATTTAATATCATGAAGCCCAATGGTGTAGTGGTAGCACTGCCGAGCACAGATTTGAGGTTCGATCCTTGGGCTCGACAACATGGATTCAGTCTTTAATCTTTAAGTGGGTTAATAAATTGAATATCAAGTATGCTTGGGTACTAAACACTGGGGGTCTCACATTAGACTGATCACTTAACTGGGAGGACATATGCTTCATTTCCTAGGGGTTCTCGGTGAGGAAAACAGATATGGGCACTGTAGCCTTGGTCCACATATGAACTGTTGTGCTGCTGAGTTAATTTTTTTAAAAGATTTAATATTCACTTAAATTCCTTGAAGTTAACGCATGAAATGCTATAGACTAGCAAAAATGGGAGCCATGGGTGTAAAATCTGCAGTTTTTCTATTTTGTATCCCCTACAACTAAATTTTGTTTAAATGTAAATTAACTGATTTAATTGTTCAATTTTGAAAAAAAGAATTTAAATGCATAAATAATAAATTAGTTCTTACTGTTCATCAAAAATATTAAAATAAAAATAAAGCATATGTAAAAATCATTTTAAATAAATTTTCAACAAAAATTTATATAAATATGCATTTAATATTGTAGCTTACAAGCAGTCTATAACTTAAATATATTAATATCATTTAAAAAAGATTAATTCAAAATATCTTAATTAAACTATAAATATTACCATAACCACACACAAATAATTTTTTTCCTGTAACATTTTTATTTTGTGGTATAATGACAAATTATTTCAATTACAAAACGATTAAAAAGTATTAGAAATTTCATGCAGAAGTGATTTTTAAGAGGAAACTTATTCCTAGAATTTATAGCAATTTAGAAAAATGGGTAATTCCATATCAAAGAGAAATATAATGTGGAAGTTCTATGCTCATGTTGAATTTAATTCAGATGACAAATGAGTGATACACAAAAAGTTCAAGTTTATTTTATTTAACATAAATGTTAAAGCATAATTACTCTTTTTTTGATATAGTATATTTGAGAGATACTGATTAAATAATGCAAATAACTGACACAAAACAAAAACTTATAACAAAATAAAATCAACATATTTGCTTAAATTTATTATATATAATATTTCAAAGTAAATATTTAGAATTCTTTAAGAGTTTATTTGCATGAATATTAAATACTGATATGCAGAAATAGATCAAGTATAAAACAGTATTTTTTCATTCAAATGTTTTTATTTAGGGAAGAAAATTCACCAAACTCATTATTTTTCAATATCTTTTTTTTTAAACACTTTTCTTAGTAGTGTTTTTTCCCCCAGAACTCATTATTTTCCAATATCTTTTTGTTCAAAATAAAAAAAACTTTTTTAGTAGATTGTTTTTTTTTTTTGAATTGTCATATTAAAAAAATAATTAGCTATATTAATGGTTAATTGTGTAAAATTGATCCTTTTTTTGGTAATTAATCTTTCATGGTTCCTTCAGCATTTAAAAAAAAGATGGATATTTTGAGTAATCAATAGGAATTATATATAAATTTCTCTCTAGTTATGTTTTCTATTTACTTTACCAATTTCAGATGTTGCAATTATAAGATGTAGAGCAGAATCATTATAACCATTGATTTACTACTAATTATGCAACAATAAAAATTTTTCATTTTTTTGAGAAATACAGTTATATAACTTTTTATCATACAAAAAAAAACAACCATGATCTTCTCATATAAAAATAGCCATACATCTATTTTAACAACGCTTGTTTCTTTCGTGTACAATGATTTTTTTTTAAAAAAGTTTTTCAGAAATTTCTTTAAGACAAGGAAATATTTAGTTTTGATAGCTCCTGAATTCAACAAACAATTTATAAACTGAACAAATTTAACACTTTAGGAGAGTGAGTAACTTAATAATTTGTGTAAGTTTTTTAATTGATGGTTTTAAAACCTTCTCAGAAATTATGTGCTGCAATAATAGATGGAATTGGTCCAGCCACTTTTTCATCCAAGTTATTCCAAATAGTTCCACTGCATTAACAAATTATTAGCTAACATAAACTAATATGAAATGTGTTTGTTAAACGCCTATAAGATTAAATTGCAGGTATTTAAGAAATAAATTTGTTAAGTGCAGAAAGTCTAAAATGTTAAATTTAAAAATATATAAAAATATTTCATATATGTATAACTGTACACATATATGCATAAAAAGAGAAAAACTATTTTAATCAGACTATTTTCTTATAACACAGTTTATGTATTTTATGAAATCAAAAATAAAATCACACAAAATTTCATATAAGTTTTTTGATAATTTTTAAGTCTGAAAACTAATTTTTACAATCATAAAACACGTGGAATAATGTATGTTAACAAAAAACCATAATTTTCAACATCAGTTAGCAAAAATTTAAAATCAATTTAAAAATAATTTCCTTATAAACACAAAATATTGTAACTTTCAATACAATATCAAAACAAACAAAACAGTAAAAATTCTTTCATATGAAAAAAATTTTTTTTTTGCTCTTCATATATATTAACAATTTATGAACTTTTATAAATAGTGAATTTATTAAGAAATTAAGGGTGCATTACCAATAAGAGAGAAGCTCTTAGGTGAAACTATTTCTCATTATTTCATTGTTTGAAAATTTAGTATATAAATAATATTATGTAAGCTTAGATAAATATTTTACATGCTATTTTAAATTATTTATGACCAGATATTTATTTCAAAATATATTAAATATTTACTTTGAAGTAAATATAAAATACAAAGTAATTAAAAAATTACAATACATAAATTCAATAAAAGTGTCTTTTAAGATATCAAATATATTTTACTATGCTTTCACATGCAACATTACATCGAAGTATATTACTTTAATTATTAAAAGCTAATAACATAAAAGACAGAGAAAATGGGACATAGAATAATACAACAGATGTTTTATTAGAAAAGAAACATATTCTGGGAATAAAAATCAGTACAAAAAATTACAAGGTCAAATTTAAGTTCATTGAATAACTAAAAGTAAATTAAAAATATAAATAAATATAAAATTTAATATTTTTTTCATATTATATATTATTTAAAATATGTTACAAACAAAGAATAAATACAAATGAAATTACTATTAAATGAATAACCCTGAAAAGATTATTAATTTAACTATCTATATATATGTATATATATATATATATATACACATTTTAATAAGATAGATAGATTAATCATAAATGGAAAATTTCAAGCAAATTTTTTAAATATAAGAACATATTTATATTTATATAAAATTTTAAACCATATAAGAATTTTATAAATATACGAATAAGTTTTTTTCAATACCTAAAAATTTTTAGATTTACCTTTCTTCTTTATAAATCTGTGTATGATACAAGACCACAACAACCAAAGTTGCAAAGATAAAATATTCTGAAAAATAAACCAAAGCTAAATTAATAAAGTATAATTTATTTATGAGAAAGTCTAAGTTTAAAAAAAAAAAGAACTAAAAGATGTAAGGTATATGAATATTATTTCTAAATGTAAATAAAGTATATGTATATATTTCAGAAAATATTTCTTGAAAAGCTAAATTAATAAATAAAAAAATTATAATTTTTATTAACTTTTAGTCTGTAGATATGTGTTTAAAAAATAAATTTTACAAAATAGCCATCTTTTACTTTTACAGCAAAATGAAAGAATAATCAACTTTATAAGTTTCAAAACAAAAATTTTCATCAGTTATAAATATCATATAATTGCAGTTTTGAAAAGTAAAATCAAGATAGTAACTTAGTGGATACAAGTTCCTAATGATGAGAGATGACAAAAGAGACAAATTAATTGCCTTTTATACTTATATATTTTTAATTAAAAATTGAATTATTCAAAATTTTACAGAACTTATTATTTAAAATAAAAAAGTACAACTGAAATAAGAAATTAAGAGGGTTTTAAAAATATAACAAATTCTTAAAAATGACTCAAATGACATTTAAAAGAATTTTATATGGAAATATAATAAACATTTAAAAAAATTTACATGAAATTAATTTTACAACATATAGAATATCAGATAAAAAAACACAAGAAAATTAGAGATGGTTCAAATATCTGATTGAGATATAAAAATTTAAAGTACATTAAATATAACATATTTTACTACACATATTATAACCTTCACCTTAAAACTACAATAAAGTAATATAATCATGAAACTTGCTGTCTTCAGCAGTAAGTAAACTGTGATTAATGTGAAGCTTGATATTGTCATGTCTTATGATATTTGATTTTGGGGAACTATGAATTTTATTAGACAGCTACAGTGCATTAATATATCTTCATGACTGTTCCATTGCAAATGTTGAAAACCACATATCTATTTTGCTCAAACCGTGGAAGATTTTTCAAACCTACAATGTCCACCCCAATGGATCGCATCACATGCTAACATCAGTGGTAATGAAGTCCCACCATAAGACTGCCCAAAGAGGATAGTGAAAATAAAGTGGTCACTGGCTCTTCTATTATTTATCAAGAACTGAACTCAAAAGATTGAAACTCAATTTGATATGGCATATTCCCCTATTGATACACAGGAACATTCTTGGAACTGTTGGAAGTTAAATGTGACTGTACTTGTACTTCCCACGTTGCTTTGATTAGACTAATAAGTAGCCACCTGAAGTGTATTTCCTTTAATAGCAGATGAAAAATCTACCCCACTTGTAAAAATGTTGTGACCATACAGCCTCATTAAATTATATTATGGGTTACTTCACTTTCTAAGAGGGACTTAACATTCAATCCCCTTATAGTCATAGATATTTTGGCTGTCAACAATTTTCGGGAGCTGATCTCACATGTCACAAATTTAGAGCTGAACAACATTAAATATTATTTGCAAAATATAACTCAAAATTATTTTACAAATAATGTTTAATGTTGTATATATATATGTTCTATATGTATATTTAAGGTTGTATTATAATGATGCTTTTCTTATACAGAATATTTCAACAATTATATAAAACTTTTAATACAATGACCCTTTGGGTTTACAGTAGCACGCCCTCTTGGTACCCCTCTAAATAAGGTATCCCTCAATTTTTTCTTTTAATGCTGAAAAGTGGAAAAGGATCCTATGAGAAAGCCATTATAATGTATCTAGTAGAACCAAACATACAATTTTTGCTTCACATAAGGCGGCATTTTCTTTCAAATGTGTACATGTATGTATATATATATATGTTACGTTTCGTTTTAATTTGAATAATTCCGAATTCGATTTCTCGATCATGTATAAAAATGGAATTCTTTTCAACGTAACATAATAAAATTATGGGCCGAAATATCTACGCGACATTTAAATTGAAGACTGAAATTATCAATAATGACTTTGAAAAACAGAAGTTCATACATTTATTCTATATCGAAATCAAAACATTGCTCGGCGAGTGCCGGATGCATACTGAAAAAAGGTTTTAAGTTACACAATAACACAAGCAGTCACATGGGTGACGTCACTCGCTTCTCTGGCAATTTATTGTTACAATATATACATACATATAACATCATTTATGCATTTATAAATGTGAATACAAGAAAATAAATCAAGTAAGAGTAAATTTTGATTACATAAAAAATATAAATTCAAAAAATTCTCTTTGAAAACTCATAATAAAATTTAAAATTTGAATATTTTATGTTGTACAGAAATGTAATCATTAAAACCTGGATAATATTTAAGAATTGTAAGTTTATAAATTATTCTTATTGAGTTTTTAGAAGAAATAAAAAGAATTACCTAAGAAAGATTTAAGGCACATTAAATAGAAATTCAATTCTAATTCACTAATGAATTTTTCTTCCTTAAATGTTTCTTTTAAAGATAATCTAGAAGCAGCTGATTTTTCATAGGCATCACATAAAATAAACAAAACTATTAATTTCCATGCAATCTGAAAAATGTAAGAAAACAAAAGTAAACATTAAGATGAAAGATTACTCAATTAATACATTTTAAGAAGGTTAACAAAAACATTAGAGCTTAATTTTTATTTCATTATCAATAAAAATTAAACATTTATGAAAGAAATGATATTTTAAATTATTCTGAATATTTTTGATGTAATATGCAAGCATTAAAAATATGATGCAAAAAGAAATCTTTCTTTTTCTGTTATATAACACTTCCCCTTTTTTATAGTTAAACAGACATTAGTACGTCAAGGTTTTCATGAGAATTTTCTTTCCTACTACTTTTCCTAGCAATTGCTTTCCAACAAGTGATAATTAAAATTCTCCTCTACACATTTGATGCATTATAATTCAGGTTTAGCTCTAGGTCTGATTTCAATCGGTTTACGATTGAGGATTATGAATGTCAAAGGAGAAATTAATATTAAATATTCAGCAGATATGGTTTGCAAACTTCAAACAGCATACCTTAATAAATTTGGCGATATCTGCTTAGTTGAAAAGCTTGTATAATTTACAATAATATCATTGTTTCCATAATGCACCTTTTTTTTACAGAATAAAAATTTTTTGCAGATATTTCTCCTCCAAAAGATGTCTGCTGTTTTGTTTGTGATCTAGTCAAAATCCATTTCTCAGATGCATAATAACACATCTAATGATTACTTTATATAGAATAATTTTTGAATGTCTTTTAATTAATTGTTAAATTAATTAAAACATATACCAAAGTTGTTGAATTGACTTTGAATAGATTAGCATAATAATATAGACACTGGTTAGCATAATAATATAAAAATATATACTAAATTATTTATATTTCATTTTATATACAGTAGTAAATTGCATATATAAGTAAAGCTAATATCTGTTCATAAAGTACTAGCCAAAACTTATAGCTCAAAGATCTTTACAAATTATAACAATAAGCTGAAATCTTACAATCTTTAGTAATTAAAAGAATATATAGTTTTATTTTCATACAAAACAAGTATAACTACCAATTAATAAAATACAAGATGTACCTGATAAAAATCATTTATAAAACAATTCATTCAGTAGAGTTATTAAAAAATTTTTTGTCTTAAATACAACACAATCATTAAAATAATGTAGATATAAAAATACGATTATTTTATAGTGATTCCATATTGCAATTCTTTTTTATTTTGAAATCATTTTGCTAACAAAATGTACTCAGGTTAAATTCTCTAAAGATTACCTTTTAAAAAATTTGAAAAATAAATAAATGATATTTAGTAATAAAATGAGAAGAAATTTATTAACATGACAAACAATAAATAAATAATAATTTATAATATTTAATTATGAAAAGATTATCCTTCATTATTGATGTAAAACAGCCACCCAACTTGTCTAGTGGTCAGTGTGCCTGACTGCGGATAGGGAGATCCTAGGTTTGATTCCCGGCTCGGGTATGGATGTACTTTCTCTCTCTATGTATCCTGTTTTTGTCCTTTCCTTGTATGAATGTATTGTGAATGGTTGCCTACTCTATAAACGGGTACCTATGGCATGTGTGTATAAAGGAATTTTATAAGGAATAAATTTTCCTTTTTTTAAAAAAAAAGCAGATAAGATAAATAATAAAATTTAAAATGAACTAAAATGGATATTGAGTCAAGCATTTGACATATACGAGAGAACATAATGGCAGGATATTTTTTTAGCCATGTAAATAATTAATTTTAATAATGAAATAAAAAACAAATAGTACAGATTTTACACAAGATATTGCCTTTCAAGAAATTGAATAAATTCAAACACCTGGAAATTAGAATAAATTAAGAACTATGCACTGTATTTATTTAACTAATTATGATATTTTTTCTGTAAGGGAGGAAAATTTTAATAAATTAAACAATTGTTAGTTTCAAAAGTTTTTATTATTGGAAGACTGATCTATTCGGTACATAGTTATAATAATATATAATAATAAAATTAAATATAATCCTAGAATTAAAATTTTGAGAAAAAAGTTACTTCAATAATTTTTTATTGTATACTATTATAAAATTGATATTTCAATGAACCAATCATATAAAACACATGCAAAGAAAGCACATACTTGAAGATTTGAATTAAATAATACATGTCTCAATGCTTCTTTTCTTAACAGCAGCATATCTATTATAATAATGGAATATTCTGTTTCTACATATTTGTCAACTAATTCACCACATTTCTCCTAGAAAAAATGAATTATTTAAAAAAAAACTAACAATAATAGTTATTGATTAAATAAAATTTCTTTATAAAGCCATGTAAATTTCTAAGCAATTAGTGGTCAGTTAGTTTTTTCTTTGTGAAAAAAAAATAAATGAAATTTTAGCACTCAAATTTAAAAAACTGAAACTAATTAAAAGCAATTTTTCTAGTATTTTATTGCAAATTATTTTGATTAAAGAACTTAATTAAGCAAAATGTAATACATGATTTCCAGCAAAAGATTTGATACTTTTCAAAGTTACAATTAAATTTTTGAATAGCTAAATAGAAGTCAGTTAAAATTAACTGTACAATAAATTTAAATATACAGCTGGTAAGATCATATTGTTTGATTACATTTAATTGAATGGGTATTTTAACATTTTTGCCACAGATTGACATACACACACGTTGATATGAAAAACATTCTTTCTTATAAAGCAAAAATTGATACATTTTTTTCCCACATAAAACAGAAAAAATGTTTTACTTTTCTTTGCAAAAATTTTTCACAAAATAAAATAATATTTTTTATTTTTCAATTAGAGGTACAAACTGTTGGCAACACCTTAATTACTTTTTATGATAAATTGTTATAAAACTCTAAATGATTAAAAATTTTGTTTCGTTCACTTTTTACCACAAAAATTGGTTAAACACATTGTTTTTGTACTGCATTTTTCTAATCTCAGAGGTATTAGAGCATTACATTGGTGTATGTGGTTGTTTGTATAATAGTTAGTAATAAATTGCTTGTACATTAGCAATTCTCTAGTGATGCACATGATTGTTTGTATAATAGATAGAAAAAGTTAATTTAATTTTCATGCTTATACACACAAAAAGATAGTAGAAAAACTAAGCAATTATAGTTGTTGCTATTAGTTTCATTGAGTTATTCATACTAGCTGATTGTTTTATTATGGAAAAAAAAAGAAAAAAAATAAGAGACAGCAGTAAAGAAATACTTTAAGAAAAAAATATATTTATTTAAAAATAATAGTTTACCTATAAACATGGTAGCTGAAACATTATATGGAATTACAGAAAACTCCTTTGCTAGATAAAAATTAACACTTATGAGTAGTAAATGTTAGTTGCTCAATTTAAATATTGACTACACTAATTATTGTTTCTTCAAAGCATAGATAAAAATTATGAAATGTATGAAGAATTTGATGTTTATAACAGTTATACAAAAATATTGAAGAATATGTTTTTAAATATAATGAATTTTTTCTATGAAAATACAATTCAGAAAAACAATTTTTAATGGAAAAAAATTAAGTAGTTTAATTATTGTCTAACAAATATATATTCTACTTCTCTTATATATAATATAATAGATATGACAATAGTTCAAACATATTAAATGTATATTATATTTTTAATCAACAAACTTTTACAGAAAATATTTGGATGTCAGAAGTTTCAAAGTCAAATGTGTCAACTACGAATTATGTCAAACCAAATGTATCATCAATTTAAGAATTACCATTTTTATAAAGATTTAACTAAATATATCAATGACTTTAATTTAAAATAACAAGGAAAAAATCAGCTTCCACACCTGACTTAAACATTCTTAATAAGTTCTTCTGAGAAAAATTATTTTGTTTCAATTGCATAAAAACAAAATTAAATGCTTTATATATTTTAATACATGTAAAATATTTAATCAGCAAATTGGGATTCCCTTTCCAATAGATTTTTAGTTATTTAGAGATCTAAATATAAATTTTGTAGCAATTGAAAAAAGAAATGAAAAATTTTCAAAATCCTTTTAACTACTGTAGAAAATTTTTTCCAGAATTTTAAATAAAGATGATTAATGCAAGTATAGTGATAGTTTTTAAAGAAAATAATAAAATTCATGTTTACAGGAATTTCAAATTTTCCTTTCACAAAGTTTGATTAATTCCACACATTTAAAAGTACTTAAATGTGTGAAAGAACATTTATTAAAATGGGATATATAAAAAAATATTTAAAGCTAAAATTAGATAATGAGCATTTGAAGTTGACAACTTCTAGAAGTAGATGATATAAAATTGCAAATAATTGCCAACAGAAAGTTACAACTACATAAATCATACATATAATGTTCAGTTTCAATATTTAAATTGCATATCCATGTCTCATACAAGACATGCATAAATTAAATTTTCTATTTAATTATTAAAATGTTCCTGTTCATAATGTATATCAGTTACTCTCCTTTTCAGACTACAAAATTTTACTTTTCAAGGTTTAATCACATGTTAGTTTTGAAATTTTGATAGGCCAGATGTTCGGCATATCAAGCAGTGGATTAATCAGTTGCGAGAGCTTCGCATTTTAATACAACATTTATAATACATTTTAATTAATTTCACAGATAAAATAAGAAAAAACAATCTTGCATTTTTAACCAAAACTGTTTTATACTTTTTAACTTTTTATAAAAAAAAGTCAACTTACACAGTTGGTTAATTTTGTAATATCATTGCTAAATTTTTTATAAATTGATGGACAGTTGGAGCCACAATTTACACAAATAATTTTCGCATTATCTGTTTGCTTGTTCATTATTTCATTTATATATGTGATAAATAATTTTATATACACACATACATTTAAATCAAACTTATTTATGGATAATTCCTTAAAATTAAAGGGAAGATAAATATAATTAATGCGAAAGATGATATTTATGAAATTTATAACAAAATATAATTTTATCACTTCCTAGTTTCCTTCCACATTAATTTATAATTAACAGTGTAGTAGAGTTAATCTACATCTAACATTTTCACAAACTAATTATAATTTGGAAAGATTTAAAACTAGGTAGGTAGGTTATGTGGAACACTTTAGGAGCTCTTTGCTATAAGATTTAAAAACAATTATTAAATCCAAAATGTATTTTCCAAAAATTAAACTTTAAGTAGTGAAGCCAGTTTACATTTGTCTTGCTGATAAGCACATAAGCTTCATCATATTCATAACGTAAAGATAAAAATACATAAGTAAGTACGCCACTACCTCAAAGCAAAAATAAACAGTAAGGACTAAGAACTCTACTACTTTACGGATTATTAGATTGATTTGTTGGAGAGTTTCATGTAGTTGTATAGGAAACAAACAATAAAAATGTTTATAGCTCAAGATTAACAGAGAATATAGAGCCAATATAATTATAATCATTCTAAATTAAAATAAAGATTAACCCCTTAACTGTGACATATATTTCAGAAAAATGGACCAAGAATGGAAAGTTTTTTTGACTGTTTAATTTTATTCTTTATATTATTATAAGAGTTAGAAAATGCTCTTTTTTATTACAAAAATAAAGTTTTAAATACAATATCTACTATATTTATAATTTTTACATACATATAGAACATTGATTACACATACATGTTATTCATATTGAGCAAATTAAACGAAATTTTGACGATAAATATAACTAGTATAAATTAGTATAACTAAAAAACATAACAATATGATTTTCAATATATAAATTTTACAAATCTTTTACAGTATGTAATATCCCAAAACAAGGTACTGCTCAAAAGCCTATATATTGCACTTTTTACCATAAACTCTTGTCTCGTACCTTATTCTCTTTCCTTGTTCATCAGTTTTACGACAGTATATAAAACACTACCTAGTTGGAGTAGATTTTTTCCCCCATTGATGGGATGTGGTCTGGAAAGTGTCGACTTGTGAGGCGCAGTAAGCTTACACTAGGACGCCCTGGTCCTGGTAGGTGAACATTTGGTTTATTTAGTTCAACAATTGATATTCTGAAGTTCATATTTTTTGCACCTCCTGCTGAAGTATGCAAAATAAAGGAGTTATTTATATAACGCCTGGTGTAGGAGATGGAAAAATATTTTCAAGTAATATTTTTACCTCCTTTTCCAGCAACCGGAAAATCTGTAAATTGTTGATCGACTTTAACATCACCTCCCATAGTGTTGTTGTAGTCATGGACTACCTTCAGAACCAAAGTTGGAATTGGTAAAAAACTAGGACTACTTGTGTCATTCATTAGGAAAAGAGAGAATTAAGTATCCTAAAGTAGAAACGAACTCAACTCGGACTTCAAAAAATAGAAATGTTAATTTTTCTTCTGCCAGAACTAAGTTCGAGCATCACAAATACTGCATGCAGTAATTGCCCGAACTGAATTCGGGTGACACTGGTAAGGAGTTAAAATATATATTTGCACTGTCTGATGAAGAAAAGGAGTAATTTCCGTTTTTGGAAGCTAAGAATTAATTGAAATGGCCATTCCTGAAAACTACATTAAGGAATATCAATCAATCTATACGATATCCTTTTCACCATTAACATAACCTAGAAAACAAGTTTGTCTAAAGCATCGACCACATGATTTTGACAGTTAACCAGAAAATGATGAAGATGCTATTTATTTTTTTCAATCAAAATGGGCTGTTTTCAGGCAGAAAATTTATTCAATCAAAAGAGTATTTCTTTTTTAAACTTGAATAATATTTTTAAACTTAGACATAACATTTAGCCAATTAAAAATAATGGAGCTATTTATGTATATAGTTTCAAAATTGTTCTTTCAGACGTTAACATTAAATTTTATTGCTAAAGTTGTACACATGAGACAAATAAAAACAGCAGATCTCCTTTTGTTTAGATGTATAACCATAACGGTGTTTTTCAAGAGTTAACATTAGGCAATCCGCAAATTCGTAGATAATCACGCGATACATGTATCGCAAGCCAAGCTGACCGTCACACGGAAATCACATCAGACCAAATGACATCATTAATGTCTTAGCTACGTCAGAAAAGTGGGTAAAGCGGGAGACAATTCTGGATTTCAAGCAGATTCGAAATATCTGGCAACATTCCGCAAGGTAAAACTAGTTTTATTTTTTTTAAGGAGAAATTTTTGTTGTGTTCAAAAAATCACCAACCTCATGTTTATTTACAATATAGTAGTAACAACAGTGATGATTTACCTCTAACAAATGTAACTTATGCTTTTATATTTTCAAAGTATAAAATAAGTATGTTGATTAAATAACCTAACGTGAATATGATAAAATTAACTTATTAAGTTACTAAATAGATAATTTTCATATATTAATTAAAAATATTTTGATAATCTAATTCGGGCCATTATGAAATCTTACTTCATTTAGAATGTTAAAAGATTCAATAAATATTTAAATATCTAATTTGGCTTATAGAATAAGCTGCACTCGTGTCCATAAATTAAAGATAATGCAAGTTCAGGCAAAGAAAGAGACAGAAGCAAAACAAATGTGACTTATTTGTAAAGTCTATTTATTAAACAAAAGGTAAAGAGCTAAAAAGATGCTATATATTTGACAACATTAATAAAAATTGCAATTTTTACTCCCAGGAGCAAATTTCAAAAAAAGAACATATTTACAAAAACCAATATAACATGGTTGGTATGATGGTTAATACATAGAATGCCCCTCCCCCAGACGATGCAATACAGGCCGTAAGACTCTTAGGCATGCTGAGTATCAAAATATCGATCTAATCTTGGGGAATATTACATCCCTCATCAAGCAATGTTCCCCGAAGCTTCAGTAAACATGTGGGAAGGGGTTGACAAGTTGCAATACGTCAGCCAAGCATGTCCCAGACATGCTCTATTGGATTCAAGTCAGATGAGTCTGCTGGCCTGTCCATATGGGTTATATCCTTCGATTGAAGGCATTCGTCTACAGTGTCTGCATTGTTATCCATAAGCAGAAATTCTGCATCCATGGCGCCCCGAAACAAACGTATAATGTTGTTCGAGAATGACATCCCGATTGTTATGGCCTGTCATGGTTACATTCTGAACATGCAGGTTAGTTCTGGAACCTAGAATAATTCCTCCTCAAACGAGCGGTCCTGTACCATCGTAACTGTGTAGTTCAATGTTGTTCTCTTCGTAGTAACGGGTACCTGGCTCTCTCCTTATGAAAATCCGGCGAGAATTAGACTGAAAGCTAAATCTGGACTCTTCGGAAGACATCACACAAGATCACTGTTTCGGTATCCACAATGCATGCTCTATTCCAGACTAATCGCAAGTGACAGTGATTTGCGGTAAATGGAATACTTCTGATAGGCCTATGAGCATATAGACCAATGTGCCCTAAGCGTCTGTACACGGTCTGCCTTTAAACTGTCGTACCGGCAGCTGAAGAGAACTGACGAGACATGTCTGATGCTGTGCTCCGTCTGTATCTTTTGGCAATAACTGCTAAATACCTGACCTCATTCGGCGTTGTAACTCGAGGGGGACCTGTGCTGTAACGTCTACTCACATTACCATCATCTAGGAACCATTGCCAAAGCCTGGAGATGACACTATGTGCGATTCCAAGTTCCTCGGATACTTCCAGCTGGAAACGTCCACATTCCAGACGGCCGATAATTCTACCACGTAAAACATCATCCAAATGCTTCCTTTGTACCATAATTATACGGTTATTGCACTGAAAGGTTTTTAAAGCGCTTGTGAACAATTTTACTTCTTAGCATTCATTACTTATATCCTGTTTTCTTACACTCTCGTCATTGTGACGTACTATCGGCGCCATCTAGTGTTTTTTTGTAATTTGCATATTATTCTTCAAGATGTGTACACATCCTGAAGAACATATAAAATTATCACACAAAATGTAAAATTGTCACATGTGTGATAATTTTACAAACGATAACAGTAGTTACAACAATTATTAATTTAATATCCATTTTTTAGCAGAAATTTAATCCTTGAAACAAGAGAAAAATCAATGTTAAACGATGAAAATGTCGGAATAACGAAAAGAATCAGAAATGGAAACGGAATGTAAACAAATTCTCATTGGTTTAAGAATTCCATGACGTCAGATAACAATGTTTTATCTACGTCACACTAACGCATCGACGAGACCGCATTTCTATACTTTAAGACGGCGTCTTAATTGGACCACATTGAATGCATGTTAGCACGTGGTTTATGATAAAAAACTAAATGTCTTACATCATTAAAAAAATTAAAAACTATCAGAGAATTTTTTAATATTCATGTACACTTGCACACACAATTTTCTTCATTTGCCCATAATCTAGAGAAGCACCGGGTATTTGCTGCTAGCATGCGTAAATGTTGGCTGGTCGTAAAATAATTTTAAGCAATGCATAGAAGCATTGTCTTTTGTTACTACTTTCAGTCTGAGGAAAAATACCAAACAAAAAAGTAAATAGCAAAATGCAGTGCTTCTCCTTTAATAAGAATAAATAATGTGATACAATTGACCCGTAATAATAAATAATAATACAGCGAAGTAAATAATTAATTACAAAATAGGTAGGAGGAACATTGCTTATTTTGATTAATGTTTATCTTAGAAAGATTTGTGGCCTTTTACAATTGAATTAAAAGGATTCTTCCTGGTTGTCGCTAGCTGCTTTGAATTTTATTTCTTCGCTTAGTTATATTATTAAATGTGGGTCTTCCTTTTCGAAAGAAATTTTGGTGCTTTTCCGTTAACTAGAAGCAAATATTTATTGGTGATCCTTAGTTAACAAATAATTAATATTAATTTTCACTCCATAATTGTCGAATTTTGTTTTAATAGAGCGAATGGAATGTACAGAAGTTTGACGATATTGCTAGCAATGAAAGAAAAGTACCTTTTATTTTTTAAAGTAAAAAATAGTGAGTTCGAAAATTTAAAAGTAATTATTTTAAAAAGTGTTAAAAATTCTCATTGGTTTAAAATATAGAATATTTTTGTCTCTCATAGTTATTTTATTACGTCTTAAAATATTTTTATTTCTATGAAAAATATCACATAGCCTTCGAACTGTTGCATGCAATCATAGTTGAATTTGAATGACAAATTTAGTGTAGCTTTTGTGTAGCATCTCTTAACCTTCAGGAATTCCAAAATTTTAATTCAATTTCAGAAAATATTAAATGAAAAAAAATTCATTTTTTAAAAAGCATAATAAAATATAGAAAAAAGTGATAGATTTTAGTGATTATAAATATTTTAAAAAAATGTTGCGAATCCCAATAACAGAAAACTTAAATTAATTCATCCAATTTATTTATTAGTACATAAAAATGACCGTTTATAAGATGTTTTTAATTCTTTAATTAAAATAATTAAATCAGCATAGTATAGATTATATAATTCTTGAATATTTGTTTTATTTATCATGGATTTTAGAAACTTTATCTTTTGATTAAAAAAATTTCTTCGATCAATTTTTAAACTAATCAGTTTATTAGTTAAAAAAAATTAAATCAAGTAATTAGAATGTAAATAATTTTAATGCAAATAATAGAATGCAAGTAATTAGAATGTCAAGTAAATAAAATGTAAATTTTTATACCAAACAAGAAGCATGTCCTTGAAACTCAGGCAACTCTTTCTTAAAGCAGCTTCTTTGAGTGATATAGTTTTATATAATCATGCGATTATTTCATTTTTCTACGCCATATTTCCAAATTATTTAAAAAAAAACGTTTACATATGCAATCAACTAATCAATATATTTGTAACTCTTCAAAAAATTCATAATAGACACTTATAATTTTTTCCTATCCTTATTTTTTCTTTTAAAAGATATTTTTTATTTTTGTTAAAACATGTTCTAAATCACTCTATTTTTTGAAAAATATATCACAAAAATTTTCAATGTTAAGTAATCAGCACATTAAATTAAAATTTTAAAAGAAACATTTGTGTTTTGGCATCATAATCCTTATTTAGTTTTCAGAGAAGTCATATGAAACTTATAAATTATTGATAAAATAATAAAATAATAAGTATTTATGAAATTATACATAATACAAGTATTACGAAAGCGAAAGTAAGAAACTACAGCCTTTTCAAAATAAATAAAGAATATTTAAAAAAAAGTTTTTTTTTTCTTTTTTTACACATTTGAAATATTTTTCCCACCACCTATAATTAAATGTCAGTGTTTGTATTATGTTAAAAATATAATTATAATTCTTTAACAAAAATTATATTTTTATTTATTTGAATGTACTTGTGTTTATTATAATTTTTTTTAACTCATTTCCAAATATAAAGAGATATTCGTTGCTAAATGATTAAATAAAAATGTTCAAGAATAAGAACATACTAGTGTGTGTGTGTATTCAAATGTTTGCTTGAATTATTTAACTATTTCACTTTAAAATTACTTTAGACCTTGGTTGTTTAAATGAATATATTATTATCTCTTTATGCAACAACGTAAAAAATTCATGATTTACAAAAATGTTTTCATTAATAGTAATCTTCTTTAATTAGCTGAAATAAAAAGGATCATTATGTTATAAAGAAGGAAATATTTGATAGAAATCAACTTATTGTTTAGTTCTTCTTTTCTTTTAATTTATTTATCTAAAATAAATTTTGAAATCAAAATGCTCATCAACCAATGATGTCAAGAATTAAGTAATTCTGATAGCAAACTATAGAAATCATGGGGGAAAAATTTATTTATAACCAAATTTTCCATGTATCTCTGTTTCAATATTTATGTTTTGAAGTAGTATAAGTAATTCTAATTTTTTATAGTAAATTTTTTGTAATGATTAAATACCAATAATGCTCCTTATGCTTGGAAGGATTATATTAATGTTTTCTTTAGTTATCAAATCTGCATTTTTATTACACATGGTAGAGAAATGAAATTCATTTAATATGATATGGTAAAGGTATTATTTAAGAATTCTTAAAAAATCAAAAAATCTTGTAAATATTTTACCCATTGGCAATCAAAGGATATCAGTATGAAGAACAAAAGTACCACGCAAAAAGATCCCGTTGATACATTTATTTGAAGATTTTTTAGAATCAGTAGAAATTATATATTTTTCTATTAAATTCATGTAATTAATGTTATCCGATTTACAATGTATGAAGCAAAGCAACGGATCAGCATTTGAGAAGTCTATATTCTCTAAATCTTGAATTAAGCCCTTTGCATCTCTAAGTCTCTGTTGGTGCATAGCAATATTCACGAATAGAAAAATTTCCTAATTTAATCCAATTTGCTTAAAAGTGTTGGAAATGGATAGAAATCTAATCCAACGGTCTTTATTTGAACCTTACACCACAAAATATAACCAACCATTATCGTTCATTATTTGACAATAATTGCATAATGAGTTCCTGCAAGACCTACCAGTTTAAATAATAATTTTTCCATCAATGTAATAATAATCAATGTAAGGTCATTGATGGGGAAAGGCATTGCTTAGTTTTCGAAATAGTAGCGAGACTGATACCTAATGCAGCCTACGGTGATTTTGTCGAGAGTTATGAGATCTTAATGGATGTCACATGTTCAGTAAATTCAGTGTCAATCCCCAAATGAATGGTAGGGAGAGGAGGATGTCTATTGAGATGTCGATCTCCAATTTGATCATGTATGATAAATGCTTGTGCTGTTTTATAAACTTTATAGTTTTTTTTAAATAAAAAATGGTGTATTCCTTTAAGGCCGGTTATGGTAATATGGAGTACAAGTCTTACATATGAAAAATAAGATTGAAGCTTTAGTAAATGAAGTTCTAATCAAGCAGAGACGAAATATTAGTTACAAAATGGCACTTACAGATACTGTGGAAAATGGCACAACAAATTTTTTATTCGAAAACAAAAAACGATTTAAATAATCTGTACAAAAATAAGATTTCACTCAGAAAATGCCTTAATAACCAAGAAAATATATAGTTTTGTACACTCTATATAGACAAGATACGCATAAATAGTACAAAATGTGAGATTACTTTTGATAAAAAAATTTTTTATAGGGAATAATTGCTGATGTTTTGAAAATGTTCTGAAACAATTTCAATTATGATAATTACTTAACTATATAATAAATGATATTTTTCAAAATAGTTAACGTATATTACGAGTTAAAATTATTTATGATATTAAGCCTGCATCTCTTTGCGTTAATGGGAGAATTTTTTTTTGGGAAAGTAATTTGTCGATAACCTCTGAACAGTAGAGGTTCGTTGATGAATCTACTAAATTCATACATTAAAGGTTATCCAAAGTTTCCTCTTTTGAAAAAAACGAAATATACAAGCTAACCGGAAAAGATTGTAATTAAAAAAATCTCACTTTTTAAAGCACTTTTCTCCCTATGAAGAATCGAATATTATATGATAAACAAAAAATTGTTAGCTTAATATTTAAAAGAATCAAGTTTGACTCTTGATGAGAATTGGAAACAGAAAAATCAATCAAATTCAGATGAGTGGATATAAAATTGAAATGCTTTTAATACCTTTTGTCGACAGAAATAGGCAGTTGAAAAAGAATTGCACTATCATTAACGTACAATATTGATTTGATAGTTAACGCAAATGGCAAATAGCTGACTAGGATATGGATTTCAAGAAAAAATTTCATTAAAGCATTTTATTGTTGAAGAAAGCAATGTATTCAATTAATTTTGAGAAATTAAGAAATTACCTTGACAATTGATAAGGATTTCATTGAAAAAAAAAAAAAAAAAACTAAATAGTCAAAACTCATTATACTTTGCTTCAGAGCTTGGTACTGAACTTACCTGGATGTTGTGGGAGACTTGTGATGCAGTGGAAACGATATACAATTTGTTCTGAAGAATGCGAAATATCATCCCGGTGATTACATTGTGTTTTATTGGAAAAGGATGTTGATCTAAGTGATGTTGACTGAAGGCGGAATGTAATCGCTCGAAAACTAGAAATGAGTATCTTTGAAGTTGCATGGTTTATTGGTAGAGCATTCGATATTTTTTTATGGAAATGGTCAATGATATTTTGATAGTGAAATATCTCCTTTTGCATTTAATTATAGCCTAAGTCAATGTATGATTCAGTAATGTTTAATTTAAATGCATAATACATTTTTTACAAGTTAATTGAGTCATTTCCTTAAAATAATTCCATAACTATATTTTCTATTTTTGAATACTATAGCTTAAAAAAAATAACACATTTAGACATTAGATTTACTATTTCATTGCCAACAGATTCATTTTTTTCATTACGCATTTATGTGTATAAATTAACACGTGACTGTTAAATTTGTCATATTTTGTAGACTTAAAATTAAGATTGCAAATTAGAACAATTAAATTGTAATAAAACAAGAATAATTAAATTGGAATATTTGATAACGATTTCTAATATTTTACAAACCACACACTAAACTTTCTTACACTAATAATATAATGAAAATTAATTGTAAATTGGGATATTTAAAAAAAATTTGCTTTTATAAATCACTCAAAAATACTATGTTAAAAATTTTCTTACGATGAATTCTAGAAATTGAAATTAAAATACCTATAAAAATTTTCTTTTTTATAATAAAATTTGAATTTAAATATTTAAAACATATATATAGGAAAATTTAAATAATATTCCTACAATATCCTTTTCTGTGTATTTCTTAAAATTCTTAAGCAGAAAGTTAGGAATGTTTTAATATATATAAGAAAAAATATAAAGTAAATTATTATATGACTGCAGAAAATAAACAATTATTTTGTTAGTATTAAAAAAATTCGATATTTTATTAAAAGGAATTTTAAAAAAGTATATAAATAAGAAATAACTTATTTTAAATTAAACAGAAGTGCCATGTTAACAATCATAAAATTGTTTTTGCATTAGTTAAGTGGGCTTAGTAAGTAACTTTAAATTTTAGAAGGTTTTAAGACTAATCTTCTTTATCTTATATTTCTGTAAAAAAATATTTCAAGCGTAGAAAAATGGGAACAAATGTCATAGTTGTAAAAAAAATAATTTGATATTACTAATTTTTAAGTTTCTTCTGACTGAGGTATAATAAAAAATGAAAGTTCAGGAGAAATTATGTTGTTGAATTAGATGTAGTGAAAAACTATCTGAAAACCTGATAATACGATTTACTTTATGAATCCGTAACGTCTTTGCAGCATTTAAATTTGAACTTACAAAACATTATGATCTAGTTTTACTAGTCTAATATTATTGGAATAGAGCAAAATATTATTTCAATAATTCTAGGGATATACAATTTCAAATACTCATATTAGATAAACTAAATTTTATTTTCCGATACATGTGATTTTTACTGATAAAACAGTCAAATGTAAAAAAACAATATTATTCAATAATTTGTGTAAAAATATCAGGACTATTGATGATAATTTTGGGTAGTTTCTTTTTAATAACGTATTTTTTTAAAATTAGTTTTTAACTTTTTAAACTATTGATTACATGGAAGATTTCTTTTATTCTATTATTTTATATTTCAAAAATAAGAAAAGATTTCTTTAGTAGAAAAAAAATTTCTTTCTTAAACTTCTTAATATTCAGGATCATGTAGCAACTTCTTTTCTTTCTCCGATGAAGTCACTCTTCCAGACTCCTTGATATACTCGATAATGTAATGACTAGATTGTTTCCCATTTGAACGCTAATGGCTGTATAGGGTTCCCTGCGCTCTTTTTTTGTTGTTCATAAATTACGGAATAAAAATCTGAATAAAAAAAATTCTGTGTATTCTAAGGAACAATTTGGGTTCTTACTAATATCTAGAAGTAAATTGGTTTCTAGCAGAACGGTACGGGGCTTTTAACGTAATTGGGCTTAGCCTTTTGCGTCCTCTTTAGTATGCTACATTTGCTTTCATTTGAATCAAAGAAATAATTCTACAAAATAAGAATTCTTTTGAAAACAATATAATCCATCTATTGTTTTCTTTAAATTAAATTTTTTTATTAAAATAATCATTCATTTGTAATGAATATGATTATTATAAATGACTGATGTATATACTGTAAAAGATTGTTTCTCTCGTACCCTTCTACTATATCTAAACTTGTATCTAAAAAAGTAAATAATATTGCACTTTCTTACAAGATTTGATTTTGGTTTCTAGTCTAAAGTTTCTTTCAAATTCATCATCAATAACGCTTGTACATATAGATTACAGCTTCACCATTAAAATAATGTAATAGTATCTTTTTTGAATTTGTTTTACTTATTTTTAAAAAAATTGAGGAATCTTATCACTACTTCTACCAAGTTCTAGTTAAAAGTGTACTTAATTTCCTTTTACATTTTAATATTTGTTTCGCAGAAGAAGCAGGGTATTGTTATCAATTTATCCTTAAAGATAGTTATTATGAAAATAAACTAGAATTACTTGTTTACCTATTAAACTTGTCCAAAAAGAAATTCTTTTTGGATAAGACTAATAAACAAGAACTATTTTTTATTAATTTGGTAAATCGTATAACCAATGGTACTAAATTCTGGTTTGTATCAATGAAGCAATTCCAGTGTTCATTTTTACGAACACAGGAATTACTTCTTTCTGGTTTTGAATTTGAGTTTTAAAGAAAATTAATTGATTGATTACAAAATATTAAATCGATATTTAATTTAAACCAGAACATATTGAGATTCATTCCAAATAAATTTAAGATAACAGTTATAAAATTTAAAAATTTAATTTCACATTATTCAAGTTTTTGTTCAATGAATCTAAACAACGGTTAATGCTCCATTTTCTTCAGTTAAGTTGGAATGCAAAGAATATGTATCACTATTAGTTTAATTTGCCAATTTGGAATGTAAACGTAAATTAGAATTAATACTTTGCTACAGTTTTTATTTATAAGATATTTTTAAAGATCTTTTTTAGAGAGATAATATGATTTATTGATGATAATCCAAAAACGAAGTTGAATTTATATAAATTGTAATAATTTAATTATTAAAAATTCTGAAAATGTTAGTTACTTGGATGACATTGTATTTCAGATTAAAGATATAACAAATATTAATATTACATTAATATAATCAATTAATTTGCTAATATATTGTTTGGGCTTTTTCAATCATTTGTTTATTGCTGAATTTTTGAGATTCAATGTAAAAATAAATTTATGCGACGGGAGAAAATTTGTTAATCCGAAAAAATTAATTAGGTCAATTATTTCAAATGATACAATATTCAAAGTTCAAAATTTCATTTGATAATATATTTTAAAGTAATTCAGTCTTTATAAATTAATCAGAACAACAATGAAACTTTAAAATTATGTACATAATCTACAAGAGAAGATTAGTTTCCGTTTTTAGCAGCCAAAACTTGGTTTTACATTAAATTTCGCACTAAGAGGCCAAGATAAGATTTACTATTGTTTTCCGCACCTAGCGGACAAAACCTCATCTACTTTATTTCTTTTTCTATTTAATTTCATAAATTTCACAGTGACAAAAACAAGTATACCGTAACAGCGCAACTTCACACTTTGATGTTCGTACAAAATGGGAAATACATTATTAATTAACAGTTATAAATAGATAGAGTAACTTTCAAAATCACAAAAAATGCATTTTATAATTCTAGACATTGGATGAGTTCACGGGATGCTCTAGTAAAGGGAGGGCAGGTAGAGCAAAGGGAAGGGGCAAACACACAAAATGAGTTGAGTTGCATGCTGATATTACTTATTATCTGAAGACTAAATGACATGAATTTCATAAGCAAAATTTCTTATTTATGAATCTTGACTCAAATTGATTTAATTTTCACGCTATTAATACTAATTACTACCAACGTAATTTCTTATGAATTGTATATGTAATAAGCTTTAATGGTATAAAATATGTATTCATAAAAAGGATAGTTAAAATGCATTGATAAATGTTTTTGTTCTCATTCAATATTCAATATCAAAAAATATTCAACAGTTGATCACATCTTTGAAATAGGAGACATCATTTGAATTCACATAATAAATATATTAACAGCAGAAAAAGTTGTAAAGCTAATTGAAGCATTAATTTCTATTTGGCTTTTGAAAAAAATTCCGTTAACTGCGAACATATTTTACGTGATACAAAACCAGGAAATATAGAAATGAAACACCCACCCCAAAAAATGTGCAAGCCGGAAATAGAAATGGAATATTCATCTTTTTTGATTTTGTTCAAAGTACCAGGATAGAACTTTGAATCTCTACTCTGAAGAGTGTGATCCCACCTCTAGTAAAATATTTTCTCATAAATTATGATAAGAATAAGCGAACATCGAATTTCAAAAGTAATCACATTTGTAGATATTTGGTATAGAACAGTGGTTTATATATTTTCTGTTTTTATCCCTTTAAAAAAAGATTCTACAGAGATTAAGTAGAGTCTTAAATTTGTGTGACTGTTTTATTTTATTATTTTTTTTTTTATATAAATGTATGAAAATCGTTTACTTAAAGAATACAGCATTAGGAAAAATATATTGTGGATTTTCAAAAAAATTCCATTATATTCGTTATCGCAACGAACTTAAAAACAACCTATGTTCAACATTTCGAACCATAGAAGATTTCCTTTAGAGGGGTATACTAGAGGTGATTTCCAGAAATTTCTTTTTAAAAATAAGTAAATAAACCGGTTTAAAATGTCATTTTGGGAGGGGGGAAATTAAGTATACAACGATTATTTCTTTCGAGCACCCAAAAATATTTTTTTAAAAGAATACTTTAATCCATTTAAGTATTTAATCATCTTATCGTTGGTTACTCAACTTAATTTGTGTCAAGATATGGTAAAGAGTTTCGAACACTTTAGATTGTTCTTTTTTTATGGACTTTGATAAAAAAAATCAAATATCTTTTATCAATATAATTTTGTCCACAATTTTAAAAAATCTTGCAACTTTTTTTTAACATTTTTTTCAAGTTGTCAACAACATAGTTCTTTAAGAAAATAAATGATATAAACAAATAATAAACACATATCTTGGGGAAAAAAAAAAAAAAACACAGCAGTATTTTCTCGTACCAAGAAAAATAAAAATTAATTAATTTTTGGTGCAACGTACTTCTTTTAATTATTTTGCATACTACTCTAGACAGTTAGGTTATTTATCACTAGTACCAAAAATTAAGTATGTAAATTTAATAGTTCAATTATTTTACTCAAATTTTGTTATACAACTCACAAAAACTTTAAGACTTTTCCCATGCACTTTTCTTCTAACTCTTTCAGTTTTTAATGTTTATTATCTTCTTAAAATTTAAAAAAATAATTCATTTGAAAAAAAAGTTCTGAATAGCAATTTATTATTGTTAGTAAAATGACCTTACAGTATTGAAAAAATATATAATTGTATGTATATTTTTAATACTGTAAATATTTATATAATATATTTACAATATTGTATGTATATTTACTGGAGTATTATATCATGCCATACATAATCAATTCATTGTAAAGTAAATCACACGTATCATGAGATATAGGCATAGAAATTGAAATATTTGTAATTATTTTACTTACAACATGAAAAGTTTCAATGAAGGAATTGTTTTCAAACTGAGATTAATTAATTTCATTTTTTAAAGATATGAAGCTAATTCGTTTGGAATTTTAAAATTATTAAAAGATTTTCTTATAACATCAAAATTAGGTTGAGGTAAATAAATTGAATATTTTTGTTCTGAATTTAAATCTTATTAATTATTTTTTATTTATATAGTTCATAGTGCAATAGATAAATTATTCATTTTAGTTATATTGTATTATAAAATAAATGCAAAATGATTTTGTAATAAATTAATCTTTTATAAAATATATTTTAATATAAAATGTGTATAACATCATAGATTTAATTTTATGTGATCAATAAAACAAAATTTGCTAATGTATAATTAAATATTGAACACTTAATAAGAACTTAAAAATGTGAGATTATATTAAATTAAAAAAATTTCAATGTCTTATCAAATTATTTTAAATAAGATTATATTAAAGAATGTAGGAAAAAATTTGCTTTTATTAATTTCTGTTTAGTTAAATTGACATATAACTAATTAACTTTCATAAGATTTTACTTGTTGTTGGAGTAATCATAAGAATTCCTGTTGGACTAAAAGGCAGGTGTAAGAGTTTCTGCTGGACGGAAGGGCAGGCACTTGAGCTCCTGCAAGACAGATGGGCAAGCTCCTGAATTCCAAATGGACTTAAAGGCAGGGCTAACGCCGGATGGAGGTACAGGTTCTGGAATTCCTTCTGGAAGTAATGGCAGACACCAGAGTCTTGGTTTGATGGAAGGAAAGGCAGCACCACAACTTAAAGTAGTGTAAAGAGCAGATAATATTTTAATTAACTGAAAGTCATCTATGAGAGTTTCATCTAGATTAGATTATAGATTTTTTTGACAGTATAGTCAAAACTTGAAAACTTTGAACCCAATAAAAACCTAAGAATTAGGTTCTATTCCTAAAACAGGTAAATCTTCGCTCAGAAATAGCTAAAATATTCCGCAGGGTATACCACAAGAAAACATGTATCAGTTAATAAACATAGTATCTCAAAAATATTTACAAGGTGCCATTAAATCATATTGGAGAGAATATTTTTTATTGCTTATACATTGATTTCTGTGATGGCAGCTAAATGGTTGGTCCATTTCCCTGCAACTGGGCAGTTCAGGGCTTAATATTTCACTTTAAGCTTGGATGTTTGTAATTATTCTTGATCGATTTATAAATATTTCGTTAAATTATGCCTAATCAAAATATGACCGTACAACGACAAACTAAAACTATACTTTGATAATGCAATTTTTCTGATGTTTCTATTGCTTAATTTATCTTTTTGAATTGAATTCATATGTTGACTTCCGCATTCTAGTCCAATTCTCTCTGTATCAGCATAACTTTTTTCAAAAGATTACAATTTAGAGGTAAAGATAATATTCTTTTAAAAACTTATTATTCTCAGAATAATTAAGCTGATTTATCACATAACCATTGATTTTTTTTTGAACTTACAATTTAACACTATATATTTACATAATGATGTGAAGAATTACGGACATGTAAATATTCGTTAATGAACTAAATCCTTCTAACATTAAGAAATTTGAAACCACATTTGAGAGGCGAATTGACTCTGAATTTGATTATCCTATTCATACCAAACTTGTGAATGGAATTTAGGATTGACGATATATTAAACACGCAAAAACATCTTTCTGATTATTTTCGGTCAAACAGACTGAAATGACATCGATCTATTGACAGGATAATGGATGAAGCAGCCTAATAGAATATAAGAGACAAATGTAAATAGTTTATTCTTTCTCCTATCCATAGATAATAATATTTTATAGTCCTGTCGGAAATCTTGACATGCCACAAAGAGGGCAACAACTGATTTACCATTACAAAAGCTTTTCCATAAATACTAAATATTATTTAGTTATACCAGTACTGAGTAGTTTAATATATACTTTTATAACGAATAGAGTTATTTAAGTTTCCATTATGATGTACATTGAATATAAACATGAATAATTGAAGCTGAATGCTGATCTTTTGTTGATAAAAATAATTGTAAAATAGAAAAATAAGATATTTAAATTGAAGATATGAATAGGATAATACGATACACTAAAAAGATTGATTGAAAAACTTTTTGAACTTTCTTGCTTTTATTATATGGTTATTTTTTTTTGGTTATGTAGATATTTTTAGAAAACCACATAGAATATTCATTCTAACGACTCAATACTGCAGTAAGATTTTCAATATATAATACATATTAATACTTTCCAGGAAGACTGGTTACATACAATGTGAAGTATTTATGTGTCGCTAAAGAAAAAACTGAAAACTTCCAAGCACCTACTTCGATATATTTGTATGCAGAAAGCAGAAACACACACCAATCTCCCATTATTTAACAGCGGTGATTTCGAAATTGGGACTTGCCAGTTTGGTGGTACTACTTGGTCACCTAGAATTTCATCTAAACATATTTTCTTTTTTTTATATTCCATAATAGATATAAGATTAAAAAAATCGTAAATTAATGTCACAATATGTAAATAATTAAAAGTATGATGCATTAATGTTTTTTATTGTTCATAATTTTAATTCAGTTTCCTATCAATCCAAACCATTTCAAAAACACTATTAGTTACATTCCTCAAACGGTTTGATTATTAAGCATAAATTTTAAAACTTTTTTCTATATTTAATTAATAAAAACCAATAAAAATTTCTACCTCTTGTCGCTTAGTTTTTAAATAAGGCAGTAACGCCATCTATTGTCAGTAGAGTTAATATGGATCTATTACAACGTGTGCGCCATTGTAGGGACGTAAGAAAATAGAAGTTAGAATTAGGCATAACATTTATTACGACATTACACATGATTAAAAAAATAGTTACAAGAAAATACTTAATAATAATTAACAAGGTTACATAGTACCTGTACAGTACAAATTATAAACAAAGTTATTTAGGAACCGGATGGTTCGACTTCCATTCCTCACACCTCTATTCTAATTCTCTTTTTAACTATTATTGGATATAGAATATTTTGTATTGGGCAATAATGCCATCTATTGTCAGTAGAGTTAATATGGATCTGTTACACCTCTCTTCTGAAATTAGAGTAAATTATTTCCATACGAGAAAAATATTATTTAAAAGCATATAATTTTCTGAGAGTTATATTCAAAATTTAAGATATTTTTATGGGATTTAACTACTGTATGGCCTTTTTCACACTAGACGACTTTTATCGTACGATTAAAGTTGTTTTGTGTGAAAGAAGCCTAAAGTGTGTGCCGCTTAATTAGTTTCTAATGAGTTTATCTTATCAACACTTACCGAAATTACAGGTATAATTATTTTTGTTTTTAAATATATGATTCGACAAATAGTTCTTCAAAATCACTTATAAAATCACAAAACCAACTCTTCTATTTGAATATTGAGTTGCGTTTAACAAAGCAATCAGAGTAATTTTTATAAGCCTCAGTAAAGAATAGAATTTAAGAACCCTTTCAATGATTTTTAAACATTATAATGTAAAATTCTACAAATATTAGTATTTTCTACAAAACTGTTATGAAAAAAATTCTTGAAAAAATTTTATAAAACCGTTTGTAATTACACCATAAAAATTCTTGTACAACTTTATCAGTTTTAAGGAAATTGTGTGCATATTTTATAAATTAACTTTACAAAATAAGTGAACAAATTTGTATAAAAATATTTCAGTTTACCTGATATAATTTTACTATAAATCAAAATTAATTTAAAAGTATTTTTATCTAGATTTTTGAAACTTAGCTGAAATTTGAAAAACTAGTAAGTTTTTTCAAATACTCCTGATTTGAAATGTAAAAGCACTTCATCATTAGATTTATTCATTCATTTAAAGTTTTCATTATTTTATCCTTACATGAAAAGCTAGTATACTACATAATCTCCTCTGCATAAGTTATGATTATTACCACAGTTAAAGGTGTATGTACAAAAACAACACTTTGTTATCTTAGAGAATAAGTGAAGTTTACACAATTTAATAAAATTTTTTAATATGCCGTATTCAAATGAATTCTAAATTCTCACTTTTAAGCCAGTTTTATAGAATATATCGAGTGCTTAAATCTCCAAATAGTTTCAATAGATTTTGATAATGAATATTCTAATGTACTATTTTATGATAATCCTCAGTATTTAAATAAATAAATTTCCACTCAGAAAATATTGGGTTGTACTGGAATTCCATTCCAATTTTGAAGTAAAATTAAAACCCATTTAGATTTAAGCACATTTTTATTAAACTATATAATCACGATTCTTTGTTTCTCAACTTATCACCATCTTTCAAATAACTTTAAAATATTTCCCTTTTTCTAGAAGCTTTCATGTTTTTACCTGAACACCTGATAGTTGCCAGACTATTCCCCAAATTTTTTCACTAGGCAATATTACAAATGATCGATTTTTCATCCCTTATCATTACTTGCTCCAAAAATGGTGTCTCTACATTGCGTTTATGGAGCGAGTCGATCAAGTAAAAATTCGATCCACCAGATTTTTTCCCCGTTAAATGGCGGGGAACGCATACGTAAAAACGATTTATGTAGCCATACTTTAAAAATGTGTCTGGTCGCTGGATTTTTTTTACCTTTTTTACATTTCTGTTAATTTAAGCATGGATTATTCTCAAATAGTGTTTTAAATGAATTCTTATCTGTGGTAGAAGGTTTACTTAGATATTTATAATATTCAGGATGGAAATCACAGATTCCAAGTGTAACAAATTATTTTCACACAGTTCTTTTAATCAAAGCAACTTTATCTTAAACTGAGCATTTCTTGTTAGATACTTGCGCTTTTCTGATAAAGGAAAAGCATTAAATGCTTATCATGCACGCCAATTGTTTTCATATTCAAAAATATAGAAACTTTCACAGTCACTCTTAAAAGGGGTCATACATCGAGAAATAAAGGAAACAAAATAGTGAATATTTTACAAAATAAAAGAGTTTAATTCCAGATATTTAAAAGAAGTTTTTATTCTATAATTAGGAAATGAATTTTGATTAGTGCTTTTCACAAAATCAATAACATTATTTATGTTGCTATAAATTATTAAAGAATTTATGTTAATTAATTAATTCAGTAATTAGTTAATTTTTGTTTTATTTCAAATAAAATTAATTTACATGTACACACACATATATATGTATAATATATATATCAATATATATACCAGATATTTAAAATATTCAAATGTGTTATAATTATTCATATTTACGACATTTTAGATTGCAATTGCAATTTTACTATTCATACATTACATCCAATATTTGAAATATTGGATGCGACTAAATAAAGAAAAATTTAATTATTAATAACATATAATTGGCTATGATCGTTTTAGGCTTTAAAAAAGATGTATATTTAATCACAAATCTATTTTTATAAGAGAAATTATATATTTTATTTAATTTTGTATAAGTATATTTTATTCAGAATTTTTCGACAGTTTATAATATAAAAAGTTTGTATTTATGTACATTTTTTATGTACCTTTAATTTCTCTCCCCTCAATTTCATTTCAATTATATTTGTATTTTTAATACTTTCATAAATTTAAACGCATTCTTTTCTTTAAACTTTTTTAAAGCATTTTAAATATATTCATTATTTTTATTGTATTTTGTGAAAAAATAAACACCTTTAAATCTATCAACACATGACAACCACGTGATTTCAAAAGTAGTTATCATTTCGTTGCATGTAGAAATTTTTTCGCTACCCACTCGTAAAAAATAAAACATTGAATAATTTCTGGTATGCTTGAATGTTTTAATTCCAAATTACTTAATATTATGGATACTGAGAAAACAAACAGTGATTTTCTGATGAAAGAAGAATTTGATGATATGTTAAAAAAAGTGAATAATAGTAAAAATAAAAGTCGTGAGGGAAAAAAAAAAACGGAAGATTATTAGAGACTAAAAATAAATGATGTAATGATGGTAGGCAATGTTGAAAAACTTATCTTTCCCGTAAGCGAAGACAGCTCCAATGTACGCGTACTTTGAAGACATTTTTACCATAATTCATGAGGTATAGTTATCAATAGGCCATGGTGGTAAAAATAGGGTGTTAAAAGAACTTAAAAAAAAAACATTACTAGCGAAAAGGTCATGATTTACTTAAATTTGTGTGAAATTTGTCAAAAAAAAGGTACCTAAGAAAGGACTTGTTGTTAGGCCTATGATCTTTCAAGAGATGAACTCAAGATGCCAGGTCGACCCGAGTGACATGCAATCGCACTCAAATAATGACTTTAAGTTTATATTTGTCTATCAAGACCACTTGACGAAGTTCGTACAGCTGCGTGCCCTAAAAGGCAAACATGCAGAAGAGATTGCATGTCATCTAATTTTTATTATATTTGGAGCTTCCAGTGTACTGCAAAGTGACAATGGTTATGAGTTTAGTAACAAAATCGTAAAAGTTTGTGCAATGTGGCCGGATCTGAAAATTGTGCACCGAAAACCTAGGCACAGCCAGACTTAAGGTTCGGTTGAACGTGCAAACCAGGATATTGAAAATATGCTAAGTATTGGTTTGAAAGCAATCACACCAGTAAATAGTCTGAAGGGTTACGTTTTGTGCAACTTATGAAAAGTAGAGCATTTCATGAAGGCATTAAGTGTTCTCCCTATGAAGCAATGTTTGGGACGCCTGCAAAATTTGGCTTGATAACGTCTTCATTCCCGAATGGCTCGATTGAACACCTTAGAACAGAAGAAGAAATTTAGGCATTAATCGAGACAGTTAATAATGCTTCTGAAAACACCAATAGCGAAACAGAAAATGTTTCTAATATGGTCAATAACAATCTATCTCAAAATAACCTTCCATCTGAAGTTAAATTTAAGACTCAGAAAGAGAATGAAGCAGCGGTCGTTCTAATCCAGACAGATATTTTATACATGCAAGAGCAAGTAAGAAAACATAGAATCAGTGCTAAGGAAGGTTTAGAATTACAAGCAAAGAAAATGTTGAAGGTTTCAAATCTTAAATTTTCTACTGGTAAAGTTGATGACACAGTGAAACTACGAACACCAGACGTTGACAGAGCAAGAAGTGATCCCCAAAATTTATTAGCGGTGATATTAGAAGTTCAAAATGAAGAGTTTTATCAATTAGGAACGACACAAAGAAGAGTTTCACTATTGTATACCAGAAATCAATTCACAATTTGTGAGGGAAAATTTATTTTGCTTGACGATGTTCCAGATCTAGCAATATCACGTCGAGAATGCGTAGAAAGACCTCTCAGGATATCAGCGATGTGTTTGTAAAGGACAATGCGAGTCTGATAAGTGCAAATGTAAAAAATCTGGCAAAATTTGCAATTCCAAATGTCATAATAGTCTAATATGCTTAAATAAGTAAACTTAAAATATTTAGTAATTCGTAGTAATAGCATTTAACGTTATTTGAAAAAATGTTTTTTTCCCTCTAGAATATGGGCTTAGTTAGTTTTTTATATGTAACTACAGTTTTTTTATGTGCTATTGTTTTGTACAAACTCATGTAAATTGCATTTTCTTCATTTCACAACACCTGTCAGGCCCTTATTCAAATTTCATTCAAGCTAAATAAATGTATGTGACCTAAAATAACCATTTATTGACTTTTTAATTCTAAAATATAAAATATACCTTTCTGAGTTGTAACTATTAAAAAAACCTGCACTCTATTCTACTGGCCCAATAAGTCATGATATTTATCACATTTACCATTACGAGTTGGATATTTCCCAAATTTAGTGGTGATTATGATGATAAGTGCCAATATAAAATATGTGGCAAGCTTTGTAATTCTAAAACAGTCTAATATGTCTAAAGAAGTAAACTTACATGTAAATGCAAACAAGTGATTTTTTCTCCATAGAATATGGATTTGGTTTGATTCCACAAAATAACCCGAATTTATTACCTTCCCATTACGAGTTGAGGATTTCATAAAATAACCGGTAAATTTGATAAATATGAAATAATTTATCATATTTACCAAATTTAGTGGTGATCATGTATAATCACCGGTAATTTTATATAATCAAAGATTTATCATTTTTACAATATATATATATATATATATATATATATATATATATATATATATATATATATATATATATATATATATATATATATATATATATATATATACCTTTTGCATGCATTTTAATTCTACTATTATAAAATAAAATTGTGTTAATACTAATCACTTTTTTTATTTGGGAAAACAAAAAATATCTCCCTGTGCACCAAGGAATACCACACAGGGCCCGAAGGTACAACAAATGTACTACATAACAAATCCAAAAAAAATCATGAGATAAAAAAATAATAATAAAAGAAGGCAGAGAGAAAAAATAGAGATATAAAAATAAAAAGGGAGTTAGATAACAGCATGGATAAATATACTAATCACTTTAAACAGGAAAATAAATAGAGTAACAGTTCAAACTTTATTAATCTTTAAAATTTTAATTTAATTAGGAATAAAATTGATTGAATTTATCTAACACTTCATTTATATTATGTAGTTTTATGGTAAAATATGTCCAAGTATATTTTTTATCAAAGCCTAAAATGCATCATTGAAACTATTTTCAATAACCGTTAAACAACATAAACTACAATATTTTTAACATTATTTAAGCAAGCACCATCCTAGTATTTCATTTTGCTTCTAAGTCTACACGAAAGTTTTGACTTTAATTCGAGATTATTCCGCAGTAGAAATACTCTTGGAGAAAACGCTTATCATGTTAGTAATGTTCCAATTTTCAATCTTGTTAGTATATATTCGAATCTATTATTCTTACAATTCTATATCACAGTTAGATGATTTTAGTGGGTTAAAAATCTATTCCTTACTCCAATTAAGAAATTTACTAACAGATGGCGCTGTTGATATGAGAATATGGAAATTTTATTTTCAGATTTTACTGCATTTTGTAGTTAATATTATTTTGGAAATAAAACGAATGTTGTTTTTTGACAGTTATTTCAATATATGTTTTTATAACTTTTTTTTAGTTTCAGCAGAACTACTAACCTAAATACCCAACTAATTTAAAAATAACTGCAACAATATCCTTAATTTATTAAAGTATATTGAAGCTGATTGGTGATTATAATTTATGAGGTCATTTATTTATTTAATTTTTTTAAATAGGTTCTATCATTTTTCGAAAATGTTACATTTTTATAAGATTATTCATTAATTTAGAAAATAAAAGTCTAGTTTAAATGTACTTATCTTTTGCGAAATTTATTTAAAAAATAGAGGCATTTGGATTTAGTGAGAAAAATATTTAATAAGCCAACAGCACACAGCTGAAAAGCTAGCTTAATATGGAATCCCTATACAAAGCATTTATCCACAGAAATATTGCGACATTTTCTTTCAATTGATGAAACTTGGATTTATTTTCCCAAAAGAAAAAAAAGTAAGGAATGGATTCACAATCAATAAGCTATTATTTCAAATGAAAAATCCTATATTTGGCTAAACTAACCTATGAAGGTTATCCAGCATAGCGACCATTTAGTTATAAGCTACAAACTCAGCATTTATTTAGAAAAAAGTTATTCTTTTAAAAATATGGCGCTTCTTTCCTTTCCCTCAACACAAAAACTTTTCTAAGCACAAAAATCTCTTTTAACACAAAAACATTCATAAACAAAAATCTCCTTTAACACATTCCTATATTTAAGCATTTTCGTATTTGATCACTAACTTTCCATGATATATTTTTAATCTTTTAATTTATTAAACCAAACTATCGCTACATTTTTCATTCTTTGTCATTTCCAAAATGATCATTGGCTAGAATGTTTCCCTGTTTAAACATTTGCTGAAAATTGATTGAAAAGGTATAAAAAACTAGCTCTAAAAATTCCAAGGCATATAAAAAGTTTTCCTTATAATTAGCTGTAATTCTTGAGTATCAGCCACAATCTGAAAAAGAAAATAGAAGAAACCTAATTTCTCCTATATTCTTCTACATACTTCGCATTTTGTTTTAAATGACTCTTCGTGATCTTCGCACAGTCACAATACAAAAATTTCCCTCTATCTTAAAGTCTTTTGGCATTAAATTGCCTTAATGAACCCTTAACAGAAGAGAGTGTAACGGGAATATTCTGAAGATCTTGCCTAGAACTATCAATGTTTAAATCTAGGAGATGCTAAAGAAAACTTCATTTACGTAAAAGTTTTTTCGAAAAATATTATATTTTTCATTTTATATAGAGACAAATGGTTATTACTTTCTTGAGAACTCGCGAAAGAGACTGCATAAAGGATTTTTAATTTTATGTGCCCCCCCTCTCTAAATCTTTTCGAAAGATTTAAAGAGTATCCATATATTAAGATCACACAGTAAGCCAAAAAGTTTTTTGGAATATATTTATTTATTATTCGAATCCAACATATATGAAGCTGAAATTGTTCACTGTGCCATCAATCTTTTGAATTCCAAAAAGTAAAAATAAACGAATCAGTTGATTAAGGAAACTACAGTTGATTTTTTTTTAAAAGGGGAGGAAAAGAATGAAGTATGAATGCTGCGCTTCTTATCTACATGTCACTAAAACTTCTTGGTCCAATAGTAGATTACTGTGTAATGGTAATTTTGAAATTCAAGTTATTTAAACATCAACCTGTGATTCTCCCGTTTTTTTTGGAGTAGTTCAATTGGAATGGAACACTATACCTTAATAGATATTACAAAGAGAATAAGGCTATGGAAATTATGATAAAAAATAGTTACAAATAAAAACTATAAAAATTTAGAAGATGCAATTACAATTTCTTTAAAACTTAAAATAAAAAAATATATAACAGGAGAACCACTTAGAAACTTGTGAATAGCCTGTGAATTTACGCTATTCAATTTCAAATTGAATAAATGTTTTTCCTTTTTCTTTTTAAGAATTTTTAAATAATATTATAATTTTTTGTGTAACGAAAAATTATGTATACATCTATTTTTTTATCTTTGAAAAACCGAATTAAATTTGTTAATAAACATCCTGATTAAAGATATTATGCAAAGGAAGTAAATGTAGCAATTGTAGCAATGCTTAAAGCGTTACCCACAAACGTAAAATAAAACTTTTTTTATTCATATAATAAAATTGTCTTTCATTGATAACTAAAATTACTTAGAGTGGATATTTTTAGGTAAAATAAAAATTAAAATTGTGTATGAGAAAATTAAAATTTAGGTATTAACTAAAATAAATTATTTTATGATAAAAAAATCATTGAAAAATTATAACAAGAATAGAAAACCTTTTTTCATATAAGAATAACGAGTAACTAAATGGTCATAATAAAGTCATACATATAGGTTCCGTGACGTTATTCCAATTTTACATCAGTATTAAATTACAAAACTCATCAGAGATATATAAAATATATTTTTTTCATAAAAATTGAATTTTGAAGTTGTTTTTCCATAAAATATATATAATATATATACATATATTAAAAATAACATTATTATTTATTATGAAGCAAAATAAATTTTAAACGTTCATTATTATAGTAATAACATAACTGGTTATAATTGTTGGTTATTATTTTTTATGTACACAAGAATTTTTAAAATACATTACGAAATTTTATGTACATAATTGATACTTTTTTTATACTTTATAAATGCACTATTCTTACAGTTCATAAAAAATTCCAATGTATTTATTGAGAAATTTAAAAAATTCAATTAAAATATTTGCAAATCTAGGCTGTAAAAGTTTTCTGAGTGTTAAAATGTTTAAAGAAAGTTGCAAACACAAAATGAATTTTATTTTCTATTTTAATTGAACATTTATTTTTACTGTTTTAAAAGTTTAAATTATTTATTTTTGTAATGTATATTTATTTTTTGTATGTATGTATATAAACATAGAAAATTAAGATATAAAGTTTTATAACACTAAAAATAAATCCTTAAATTTAAATATCTATATTCAACAGTATAAATACAATATTCGTACATTTTATTATTGTTCCTAGGAGCATCATGTTTCTTATTTAGGAAGGAAATTTCTTATAGAATTTTTAAAATTAGGAATAGGGATTTTATTTCAGATTAATTTGAGCTTAAGATTAATTATCTTTCTTGCAGTACTTTTAAACTTTTTGTTTACAATCGAGATATGCACTAATACTCAAATCTATGGAAATTCATTTTTCCTATATAAAACAAGATCTATTCTAAGAATATTTGAATAAGAATATTTCTGTTGAATAATTTTATTACAATATAATCCCTCCAAACTTCATTTTCTATTGCGAAGTAAAAAAAGAGTGCTATTTCTATTCTTAAAAATTTCACTGTTTATTCTTTTTATTAAAATATATTTAATAATATTATTTTTAATCATATAAAGAATATATTTCTAGTCTCCATTTATTTCTTGAATATTAAAAATAATAAAATGTTATATTTTAAAAATGTTTCATAAAAGGATTGAATAATTCATTATAATCATAAAGAAAGGATTTAGTAATCTGTTCTTAAATATTTAAGCCGTGATATTTTTATCAGTTGAGAGAAAGTTTTTGCATTTTAAATAAAAAAATTCACGAAGTAATAGAAGGAATTCCACTGATAAAATTTATGAATATATTTCTTTATTGCACAATATGAATAAATTTTAAAGGTAATTCTGTCACTTTTATGTAAATTCCTTGTTGGTTAGTAAATAAAAATTATATTTATTTTTATACTCTGCAGATTTAAGCTTTAGTGACGTATTATCACAAAATCGTATTTAAGCAGTACAGGGCTACATTTCAGTTACGCAAAATAAAGATAAAATTCATTATTTTTTTACATGTCTTTATAAGTATTACAGTACTGTTGTAGTGAAAAAATATTCTTTACTAGAAATATTTTCATGTTTAAAAATAAATAAAGCTACGGAAAGGCTCATTTTAAAAACAATTTACTACATATATTGTTTGTATAAATTAAAAAAATTAAGATTAAGTAAGAAAATTAAAACTATATTACCATTTTCTTTGATTTAATATCATGTATTTTAGCAATGCATTAAGAAAGGAAGTCTTAAATTGTTCTAAAAACTGGTGCAATAATTATATATTATGTTTAAATTATTGATATTTTTAAAAAGTATTTGTTTTAATAAAAAGCACTTTAGAGAAAAAATAAATGTTTCTTCTTAAATTAAAACGTTAAAAGTAGTAAAATAAATTATTCATGTAATATTGATTTTATCATCTACTTTCAATAAATTATACTTTGCTTGTAAGTGTTATTATTTACAATTTGAAACATGCATGAGAGAAAGAGAGAGAATGAGAGAGAAAGAGAGAATGACAGAGAGAGATAGAGATAGAGAGAGAGAGCGAGATAGAGAGAGAGAGAGAGCGAGATAGAGAGAGAGAGAGCGAGATAGAGAGAGAGAGAGCGAGATAGAGAGAGAGAGAGCGAGAGAGAGAGAGAGAGCGAGAGAGAGAAGGAAATGTCTAATAGAGAGCTCACGCTCACATATTTAAGAAATATTTTACTGTTAAGTGTTATTGTGTATATATATAAGTATAGTATAGGATATCTTATAAGTATCACAAATTTTATTACAATATGCATTTTACATACCTCAATATAAATGAAAGTCTTTTAATGTTGCAAAAAAAGTTAAAAATTGAAATTTATTATGTAGTGTAATTCGGGGTGTAATGTAGCAGGCCTCCTCGTGGTGCACCCTGGTTAACACTAAATCTGCAACAGCTTTCGCCGAGTTCTCCAATTATGGTTGATTTGTGCAATGCAAAAAACCGTCCTTCTAAGGATCTGTTGACTATACTGCAGTGGAACGCTGGTGGACTTTCACAAGGAAAAAGAACTCAACTACTGAATGTTTTGGTATCTCATGATATTGATGTTTTTACCATTCCTGAGGCTAATTTGACTTCCGAGACCCTGAAGCACCATCATTTTGGGTCTTATAATCTTCATATTCTTTCCAAATCCAAACAAGTTGCTACGGCATTCTGATCGGTATTCGTCAAAGCCAAACTTCCTCTTTTAGAGTTGTCACTGATCTAACTTCGTATAATGGTGCGGAGATAGCTCGACTTGATCTGTGGAAAAATGGCAACCATTTTAAGTTCTTTGCCTGTTATAGCCCCCTGGCAACGTCAAGCTTGATTTCGGTCTCGTGCCATGTGATAACAAAACTATCCTATGTAGTGACTTCAATGCACATAGCAAGCGTTGGAATTATTGTGATACTAATAAAGCTGGCCTGGTCGTAGAACATATTTTAAATTCAAATAATTTTGAATTTTTATTTAGAATTCTGATGTTTCAACTTATTTACACTATATTGCGACCGGTACCAATCCAGATTTGACCCTAATTTCCTCTGATATTGCAGATGAGGCTTTTCGAGAAATTCTATATGACCCAGGATCAGGACACATCGTATCATTATCACTAGGATTATTATTTCTACGCAAACTTTGCCAATGAAAAAAATCTAGAGATACTAAAGTCAGATGGAATTTTAAAAAGGCTAATTGGGGAGCTTTTGCTCGCGACCTTGAAGATGCTTTTAAATCTCCGAATGACTTTTTAATTCTAACAGAAAGCATTGATAATGCTTTCTCCAGATTTCAAGAAATTATTCTTTCCTGTGCTAAAAAAATCTATTCCTAGGGAACGTCAGTTTAAATTTAAACCTTTTTGGAATGAAAGATTAGAGTCTCTGAAAAAGTTTACTACAGAGGGGCCCGTAAAGCCTCAGAACAAACTGGAGACCCCACGGATGTTCAGAGATGGAGAAGATCTGTTGCTGTCCTCTGGAGAGAGATTTTGATTACGAAACGAAAGTGTTTTAACGAATTCATTGAAAATTTTTATCCCAGATACAATTTATTCTATCTTTCTTCAATACAATCTATACTAAGTTCGAGAATTTTGGAAACACTCTTTTATTCATAGTTAAAAGAAATTAAGCATTAAATCAGAGTGAAATATAATTTACTTGTAAATTATTCCCGTTAATATAACCTGATGTGTAAATTATATCATTTATACATCGTTATCGGATTTTTAAAGGAAAAGTCGGTAAGAGAATAAACAAAGCCTTTTTTAAATTTTAAACATTTGAAACTGAGAAAAAAGACATATTTCACATTATTTTATAGTAGCTGGAAAGATTTGCTAATTTTTGAGGGCCATAATTTCCAGTAAAAAATAATTGCTTAGTTTTTGTGAAAAAATTGCATGTTGGGAAAATACCCAGTGTTTTTTTAAACTGTAATTACTATTCTTCTTAACTTTGTACAAAATGCTGTTTTGGATTATGAAACAAGTTCACTCAAATAGGTCACCTAAAATAAAATCGAATGAGGAGTAGAACATTTGAATAATTCATTTTTAGTTATTATATAATTAAATACTGAAATTAGGACTCCTTAATCCGTGTTCTAACGTATTTTTGATTAGAATGCTTAGAGATATCAAGATATCAAAAGACATGTTAACTGAAGTGAATAAAAATAATTTTTTCATATTTCAAAAAGTATTATTTTTAGTTATTATAATGTTAATACCTTATTACTCACCACTTATTGTTATAAGCAATTGCTATAACTTATAATAATATATTTTTACTTATGATGCAATAATAATACTAAAATAATAAAATATTATTTTGTATTAAATCAGTATAGTTTTTATTTATTGAAATAAAAATACATACTTCTGTAAATATGATAACTGCTTTTAAAAAAATATGTAGGAATGACGAAAGATGCAGATCTAATGCCACGCACATTTTTTGCTCTATTATCCATGTATGATAATTTTAAGAAATGGGAAAATAGCTAGTACAGTTCAAAGCGAGTATAATTCCATGATGATGTTCTTTGCGGCATAAGTAACTTTACAGTAAGTCAAAATCAGAGTTAATTACTGCTTAAATTAACTACGAACATAGTAATCGAAATTTCGTAATAAGCATAGTCTACATTTTAAATTAGTCAGAGATCCTGATTAAAGTTTCGATCTCATTCCCCAGTTTGCTATTTTCTATTATACTTAGTCAAAAATTCAGTTGCAAAACAAATTAAGGATTTTATTTATAGAAATTAAACAATTTCGTTCCGTTAAAAAGAAAAAGTAAATTGTTTTAAGGATAATTTAAAATCTTTGACTGCTTATTACCCTATAATTGGAATTGCAACAGTAGAAGGTTATCCTAGAAAATAATAATTTCCTTTAAATTAATGTATTTCTTACAATTTATATATTTTCAAGCGTCATATCATTGAAAAACATAAAAAATCTGCCTTGACCAATGAATAATACATCTTTGTTGTAATACTTTTAGTAAAATTACTATATTGAAGAAATAAATTTCAAATAAAGCACAAACACATTTACAGTAACGCAATTAACGATAAACTTGTTCATGGTATCATGGATCTGGTTTAGCCTAATGTATAACTAGAGAGAAAAGCCATAACACGATTTACTTAAGTAATACTTTTAAAGATTTATGTTAGAATTTTGCTGTAACACTATTAAACGTTTACTTAAATAACATCAAAACTCCATTCTAGAGGATTTAAATATAAATTCCATTAATTTCTTAAGGTAAGTTATGTAAATCTAACAATTTAATTGAAGGCAGAATACATTACATCACTCTAAATTAAAAAAAAATTAGATTTGGACAAGCAATATAAGTTTTGATGTATTTGGAAATAAACATGTTTTACAAAACATGAAAACGAAGATATAGTATGATTAAGTATTTAGCGAACGCGAAAACGAAGCACAGAACTAACAATAAATAGAATTTATGAAAATAATTGGCTTGTAAGGTGTAACATTTTGAGTACTTTAAAATTTTCTGGCACAATATATTTTGTGACTTAAGAAGCAATTTTAAAAATGTTACACTTTTTTAAATATTAGTAATATGAGAAGGAAAGTTCTTTAGATTGACAAACTCGACATCTTTAAAATATTTACAATGATTTTGAGAATAAAAAAGTGTATTATTAAGAAATTGCAAGTGTTCAAATGTACTTCAGTTTTGGATTAAATTAAAAAATTCAATATAAAAGATTTAATAGGCATTTTTATTCATTTTTTTTATAGAAATTATATCTTTTATTAAAGGAAATCATTAGTAAAGAAAAATCCATCCATAAATTTTGCGATTGTACATGTCTTTATTAACATAGAGTAAAAAATATTTTACGATTCTTGTTATCCCTGCGTTAAAATATTTCAACATTTTAAACACAATTATTTTCCAACAACACATATTGAATTTCATAGAAAATAAATTACAGTATCTGAAAAAGGCAAAATAATCTGAATTTAAATATTTTACAATGGATAGCTCACCACATTAATTCTAATTTCTTCATACTAATTTAGCATGAAATTTGTTAACCAATTGCAATAATTTTCTTTTTCCATTAATTTTACTTTTTTACATTGATCAAAACATATTTTTAAAAGAAAAAATATTCTTTATATTTATATATCGAACATTTAAGGTAACTTTATTGTAAATTGAGATTTAAAATTCTAACTTTTTTTCAAACAATGGTAATTTTAAATTCAATAGTTATCTGAAAAAGGAATAAAATGAGAAATGCTGGGAAGTGCACGCGTTATGGAAGCCATACAATTATTGCTCTACCCAATGTTTTTCACTGTCGAAAACTTTTGAGTCCAAGATGGTTAAAAATGACAATGGACCAGAGTATTATACTTTCATGGCTTTCAACAAAGACACCCTTGTGGGTTTCTTCTCTAACAGTACAGCAACCAGCCTTTTCTCTTCACATCACCTGACCATAAAGTATTGAATAAGAGGAAATTGAAAAAGACATAATGAAAAAGTATTTATGTCATCTACCATAGTCCAGGAAAAACGTCTGCGTTTAGGTGATGTATGTTCAAAGACCTTTTGTTTTGAGGTTTCTTATGATATTAAAAATTAGGGCAGTTCATTACAGCCAGCAGAATGAACTAATTAAATGACATCTTTTCCAGCTATTATACTTAACGGTTTGAATAATGAAGATTGGAGATAGACAGAACAAGAATGCAGTTGCAAACGTTAATTTTTAAGATAATATAATATACACTTTAAATATAAATATAATAGTTTAAAAATTAATCATTAATAGTTTTAAAAAAGAGAATAGATGGATATAAAGTATCGCGAAAACTTAAAATATAATATTTAAGAAATAAATTCGTCGTGTTTTTCTCCTTAAACTGCAAATTAGTAATATGTTTGAAAAGAGATGGAAAATAATTAATATTATATTCAAAAGACATTGGTTCAAATACCAAAATCAATATAAATACCATTATTAAAAAAACATGTTTCGACATTTTAAAATTCGTAGTTTTTTTAAATTAAGAAAAAATAAACTAAAATTTATTTTTAATTAATTATTTTTAAAATTTTTAATTAAAATAATTTTTTAAATTAGGGAAAATGGTCAGTGTCTTTCTTTAACAGCTGACTGATATTGTTCAATAGTTGACGGTACCTCTGGGTTAATTTTCATGATGACTAATATATTAAATTAAAAAGGTGAATCAATCTTGTTTAATATTGAAATATATGCATTCATCTGATAATATTCTAATCTTTCTCCTTTTTGTCAGCTAAGATACATTTGTTTTTAATAATTTTGATACATTACAATTTTTAATTTTCCTGAGGAGATTAAATAAAAATTTTTATTCTAACGGTGGGCACTTGGGTGACGAGCCCTGTGCCACAACATGGCCAGTGATTGCTACTCATCTGTCGTTACCCAGCGGGCACCTGTGAACCAAATCACGGAGGCGAGTAACGTTGCCCTCGCCTCACCACCACAAACCAGTTTAAAGCGTGGGCCATTCATGCATCCTCGCAGAAGAGAGGACAGAGAAAACAGAGAAAGAAAGAAACATCCATGCCCGAACCGGGATTCGAACGCGGGACCCACAGCTCAGGAGTCAGAAACGTTAACCACTCAGCCATCGTTCGGCAATAAAAATTGTAAACAAAATTTTTAATTTTTATTGCCAACCGATGACTGAGTAATTAGCATTGCTAACCACATTAGCCATCGCTTCTGTTTCTTCTAATTGTTTGATTAATAATATTTATTTGAAGATTTATTGCTGCAAAATATATTAAAAAAGAGGAATAAACTAGAAAAAAAAACTATATATATGTATATAAACTCTCATAATTTTTTATTATAATATAAGACCTGAAAAGCTGGAGGAAACAATAATTAAGAAAATCTAAGTGTATATATTTTTTTATTATCATAAAAGATAAGAATATAATATTTTTTTATCATTATATGTTTATGTAGAATTTCTATATGCATTGCTTTATATAAAATAATCGTTGTATAGTAAGATTCAGTAAATGATGGGTTTTATGAGAAATGTTTTGAAAAATGTAAATTCTATAAAAATTATGTAGTTCTGTTGATTCGTCCAACGAGATAAATACTTTAAAATTCCCAAATCTAAATCATGCATTTCAGATGTTAATGTAACTGTATAATTTTTATCGTACTTAAAAATTATAAAATGTTTAAATTGTATGAATTTTATCAAATCGAAAATATTTGAAATACAAAGTAGAAAAATTCAAGGATAATAATCCTTTATTTTTGTTGTATTTCCTGATTATACGATTACAATTGTTTTGCTTAAGATATATTCAAACATATTTATATCTGTCTGATCAGAAATATAAAGGTAATAGTTAAATCTTGTTAAAATAATAATTATTTTATTATGTTGTACTTACAGATCATGTTTATTATTGTTTTGCTTAAGCTGTATTAAAGGTATTAGTACCAGTCTTATTTATGTAATATTAGTACATTATTGTGATAATTGAATTTTATTTAAAATACAGTTTCTCATATCAATTTAAAAATATTTTTAATTATCTTTTACATAAAAAATTTAATAAGTGTATTCTAGAAATCAATTTTGACTCTTACTTATAATTATATATATAACATTCATATAAACATTTATTTGTGAACAGCAGCATTTTAAATATATTTGGATAGTTTGATTTAATATATGTTCTTTATAACTTTATTTATGTTTAAAAATTATATAAAGATTAAAAAAAATTGAACGTCTTGGTCAAAATGTTGTAATATTTATTTTATTAAAAACAATAATTAATGATCTAAAGTTTTCAGTTTTGGTATGAGATTCTGTTTAAATAAATCTTACATTTATGTGTGTTAAAACATTTTAATAATTATTTTAAAGTACAAGCATTTTTTTCAGCATTTTGAATTTGAATTAAAATTTAAAGTTTGCTTACATTCCTAACCTTTTGTGTAACTAAGGAACTCGTAAATAGTTAATGTATAAAATATGCTTTAAGATGGAGTACAAATAATATAGTTTGAAAGATAATTACGCCATAAATTTAATAGTAATACTTAAATTTTAAGTAATACTTAAATAATATAAAGTACATATCTTTATAATTCGGAACAAATATAAAATAATATTTCCCAATAAATACAATTAGTTTATTTGAAAGACATTAGTAAACTAAAAAATAAAATGAAATTTCTCTGTTTCCATGGAGAATTAACACACAGAAAGTTACCTTGCGTCAATTTATGTGAGCATGGAAAAAAAAAAAAAAAAAACTCATTTTATTATTTATTATATAAACGCGACAACTTCCTACGTGACTAAGACTTGAAAGTACATATTTTTAAGGAAATTGGTAAATTTTTAATCTTTTTGTTCAAGAACTATAGTAAATGCATACATAAACAATATCATCCCTGTGTAAATAAACTATAAATGAACATTACTCTCTTATTGCAATATGAATAAAAATCTTTAATATAATAACAATATACGTAGAGAACCATCTATGTTAACTTAAAATTTAACTTATTTTCAACTTTGTTTACGAAAATAAAATAAATTCAAATATATATTTTAACATATTTTTTTATACATATATAAGTCACATATTTTTATTATATTAACATATTTTATATATATTTAGCAAAATGCTATTCTTTTGATTTGGTGGTATAATTTTCTGCCCGAATGTAAAATATTTTAATAACTTTATTATTTATTTTCTAGTCTGTATGTTGGATATAGATCATATGATATTAATCATCAACACATTAATTGTCAAATTAATTTCACTTGGACAAAAATTCTAATATTGTTGACTATAAGAAAATAAAATAGTTATTTGATGAACAACTGTTTTGATGTTACTGCTAACCCCATTTATGTAAAATATTTGATAATCTAAAGCGTAATATTAAATTAATAATTAGTTTTCAAATTTTATTTCTTATTTATTTATGCTTATTCATATTTAATTATTCACTTTAATTATGCGTAAAGTATTTAATTTTTTAATTATTTTACGCAGATACATTATTAAACTCTGAAAGATAAATTATTATTTTTAAGTTGAAATTTTATAATTGGATTTATTTATAATAATCTGTGAACATGATGATCAAAATGTTCATACATTTTTTAATACAATTAACACACATTACTTAAGAATTATTTCATTTCTTATCATTCACTAAAAAGTTTGGAATTCGATTGTTCATTTTTTTCCTTAAAATTTTTTTATAAAACTGAAAGCTTCAAAAATTATTTTCATTTCTCTCATGACGTTTTATAATTTTTCCTGATTAACTTCATGAATCTGGGCTGAAATGCTTAGAAATTTTCAGCTAGTCATGGATTTTACAATTAGTTTGAATTCCTGAAAAAAATTTTTTTATTTTTATTTTTGATTTTAGTTTATTAAAATGTTTTTAAGCATTTCTTAAGCTTGCAAGTTCTTTCTTTTCATAAATTAAAATTTTTGGCTCAAGCATTAAATGTTTTTAAGGAATTATTTTCTTAATTTTTTTTTGATAATTTAAAGCATTGCGATTTTTACTTATTTTTACAAATTATAGTTTTGATCACTTAGTCTCAATTAATTAATTTTATTTGATTACAAATAATACATTGTGATTATCTTTTTTTTGTTTTGATGGTGCAGTAGTATGAACTGAGACAAATGATGACATAACTACATCTTTATATATTCATCTAAATTTTAGGAACGCAAAAACACAAATAATTACATGACAAAAACACATAACAACTTTAACAAACTTAAAGACCCTCTATTAAATACATCTACAAAAAGTTGCTATTATAATCCAGATTGGAAATCTCAACTTCTCAGTAAGCCAACAAGTTTTATCCTCTCTCTAATAAACATTTTTTTATTGTGAATTCGAGTTTACATCGTCAAAATAGAAAAGAAAATCGTCATTATATATACAAAATCATTTGCTATTACAGTATAATAATGTTATACTGTAATAGCAAATGATTTTGTATATATAATGACGATTTTCTTTGTTACTGTTATGTGTGGGATTTGTTAAATATAAAGTTGAGTCGTTAAAATGATGGTGAGAATGTCTAGCTGACAGTCTAAATAACAACTAATCTTTACGATGTGTAATATTTAACCAAGATGTTTTTGTCTCAAAAATATTTATCACTTTAACATGTGGACTTTTTGGTTTTTGGTACAAAGAATGAATTTGGTCTAATTTATTAAAATATGTTTCTGGTAATTAAAATCCCAGGCAGTATTTGCATTTCCATCCTTCCAGGAACCGTCATTGTTACGTCCTATTTAATTAGTATTTACTTCTTACTGTTACTGGATTTTGATTTCTCGTAAATATAAACAATCTTTGAAATTGGATAGTTTGGAACATGTCGAATATTCTCAATATTTTTTATTTTCGTTCATTTTGATCAAAATGAAAATATGAGGAATTTACTATCATAAGAGTGGTTAATAGCGAAATTCATGCTGAATGTATCGAACACAGATATTTGGTTTAAAATTTATTCAAAACAGGTATGAAGTCTTTCTAAGCTATCCAAATATTTAAATTATTGTATTAAATTTATTGTCCAAGTAAAACCAAGTTATAAAATATTCGAATTTTTGTCGAACTTCTCTCAATATCATAGCTAATTGTTGTTGTGACTGAAATAAGGGTATGGTCGTTGTATTAATCTATTGTATACTTCACAATAATCCTAATCAGAATTTAAAATATATCATGTGGCATGTGTGTGTGTGTAATATAAGGACTATTTTGATAACATTTTTTTTGGATGATTGTTGAAGTTGATTTACTTATATTTCATTACAAAAAATAATAAATGAAAATAAATAATTTTACTAAGTAAATTCATTCATTTTGAAACTACGCTTTTCAACATATTAATTTGTTTTATTAATCAGCAGCTATTGCACCAATTTATAAATGATATACTAGAATTGTTTGATGAAGAATTTTTTACATTAGAAATTTCTACTTCAGATAGAGCTATTTCAAAATACCGACAGTTCGTATAGAAAAATTAAATAGATGTTTAACTGAATCTAATTACAAGGAAAAATAACAAAAAGTAAAATTTTTGGTTAGATTCGGCGAAAGTAAATTTTAGCAAGGTTTTAAAAGGACGAAATGAAATTGGACTTGTATATATATTTTGGTTTAGTCATCATTCTACGATCATGTTTTGAAAACGATGTCATTTTTTTTATCAGGATTTAGAATTTAAAAGGCTCGAGCGGTTAAATAGAGCATTAAAAAGCAAACCATTCAGCTGTGTGAACAATAGAATAAAATTGATGAAGCCAAATAAAAATTCATTGATTTCATCTTCATTATCTAAAAATGCAGGACAAGATAAATATATAAAGCAATATTTTTGGAAATGATTAAACCCTTCTGACACTCAAAATAAAAATTAAAAAAAACAGCTTGTTAAAATTAATATCTAATTTGGATTTATACGTTATAATATTTGAACTAAAACATTTTTATGATAATAATCTAAGAATGAAACTTAAGTTTCGTTAATTAGTCAAACTGAGAGTTTTCTAAATTAGTTTAATAACAATCAAGATATTCTGTATCGAGTAAATTTCCGATTTGATTGATTCAAGCAAAAAAGTATTTTTAGAATTTTTAGAACATGTCATTTCGAAAATTTTAGAATTTAACATTAATTTTTGAATTAAAATATTTTTAGAACAGTTGTTGCAAGGATACCTTTCTTCCAAGTAATTTTGGCTAACTAATTAACTTTACAAAATCGTAAAATAACAGTTACATTTTTTTAAAAGAGCAAGAAGAAATAATACATTATAATTAAGAAAACAAATTAAATTCTAATTGATTAATTTATTTTCCTTCGAAATTTGAAATTTTTACACTGACGAAATGTTATAAGTTAGAATCATGTATATTTCCTATTTTATTCTATACTTTTTATAATTTATTATTATTTTTTGTAAGTTTCACTATTTCGAAAATTAATAAAATTAAGATAAAGTGAAAGTACTCCAAATGTTATTTCATTTAGGATAATTCACGCATCGTGTAAAGAATGGCGAAATATTCGAAGCATCCGCCGCAACGTAAGCATCCATGCAGAATTAACTCGGAACGCACATTCCATCCATCTTCTACCGTTCACCAGTGGTTGAGCTTTATCTTCTGCTCTTAAAGAATGCATTCTTAACGACTAAGAAATAATGAATCTTTGATCCAAAGTAGTGTCTGTTTCGCATAAAATATATTTTATGATATTCCATTTGTGAGAAAAGGGAGCAATCAGCAGAAATTATACAGTGAAGCTGAATCATTCCAAATGTAAGAAGTGTAAAAAAATTAATTTTCGTTACATAGGATACATCGTATAGTAAGAAATAATTTTATTAAAGTTTTTTGAAATAGATTAACTGTAATTGAATTTTTGATTCAAATTAATTTAATTTTAGAATATTTTCATATTTTTGTTTCTTACTAAACAAAAAAAAAAAGAACAATGAAGCTTGAGTATATAGCCGCAAATTTGAAGCAACATATACCAACTGATAAATATTTTATTTTAATGCAACAATTTTTAATAAAAATGAAATATAATATTTAAAAATAAAGTAGTTTAAGCATTTAAAATCAAGGGATTTAAAGCCTTAGAAACTATTAAAATTCCAATTTTTTTATGAATTGGGAGTAATCTTTTTCCTTTATTACGTACTAAAACATATGTACAATTGGCAGTTTCACTTGTTAGTAAATAATGTTTTTTGAAATGCTACTAATTCTTTAAATACAAGTAATCATCGTACTTATATTTGTTGCAATTATTTAAATTTAATAAATGAAATGTTTTTCTTTTATTTTTCAGAAAATAAACAAAATTTCTTAAATGTGAAAATTTAAATTGTAGTTTTTTTCAACTATTTTCTGAGAATCTTTATATAGTTTGTAAAAAATTATCAGTCAATAAATTTATATGCTCTTTATTCTAATATTTGTGTGTGTGATTTAAAAGTAAATTAAAATAAATAAGCAAAAAGAAAATCTATCGTACATATAAATATTTATCATTTATATTTAACACAAAGAAAATTCCAATCGTTGAGTTTTTAGAATACTAAATAAAGTTTAAGATGCTTTCCTTTAAATTATTTATATTATTGGAACACAAAATTTAATGCTGTTTTAATATAGCATAATTTTTTTAATGAGAGTTGGATCTGGAACTCAAATTGAATTCATTTTAATTATTATAAAATCAATAACATGTTATTAAAATTGCCTTATAATATGCAGAAAGTAATTTTACAATAAAACTAATTAATTACATAATTTACTTTTTGAATTAAATGAATTAATATGAAAACATTCAAACTATTTTATTAAACAAAATATAAAATAAATTTACCAGAAAAATAAACATAATGTAGAAAATAATCATTGATTTAAGTATAAAAATCTAAACTTGGCGAGTTATTCAGAAAAGCCACAGACTTCTTTGAAAATTTATAGCAGGCTGAATATTTTTGAGAACTGGAAAAGAACAACGCAAAAAAGCAGTAGTAATAAACAAGAAGAAAACGGGCAGTATAATGGAAAACAACATAAAGGATAGAACAATTCAACTGAAAATTTGGGATCAAAATTTTTCTGTTATATCTAGAACTATGAAAAGAAATTGTATTTTTCAAACCACTAAGTACTCATACAACAAAATAAAAATTTTAAAGAAATTCTATTAAAAGTCAATTTAAAATTTGATGACAAAAACTATTTTTATTAAATTTTGTTCAAGGAATGGTGAACTTATCGGACAAAAGAAAGTCTGTGAGTAAAATGATATCAAAAAATTCTTTATACTAACTGAGGATAATCATTATTACTACTATCACTTTATACCTTTAACTAATTATTCAATAAAACAGAATAAAGATAATGTTGACAAGTAAAAAAAAGTAAAATGATGACAATTATATATATATATATATATATATATATATATATATATATATATATATATATATATATATATATATATATATATATATATATATATATATATATATATATATATATATATATATTACCATTAAAATGATTATTCGGTGATTATGTATAGTAACCGGTGGTAATTCATAGTTCCCACTAAATTCAGTAAATTATTGAATATTTATCACACTTATACCGGTAAATGTATATAATCTCCAACTCGTAATTGGGAATGTGATAAATATTAAACATTTTGTTTTTAAGAATTCGAAGCAATGCAGTGTCATGAAATATTTTGTCTCATTTCCACAAATGATATAATTTTCTTAATATCCTCACATTACTATCCGAGAATGTTAATTACTTGAGACAATGTCTTCTTTCGGAAACAAAAATATTTGCTAAATAATATGCTAAAGTTGATGCTACTTATTTCGACTGAAACTGGTTAGTAAGAATACATTTTATTTGTTAAAAATCTCAGTATTTTTATCTTTAGTGTTACAAATATTATCAAATATACATTTATGTTTACATGAATTTCTAGAGAGCATTTAATTTTGACTTTGATATGAATTGCTCTTTTAAAAATCTATCATAATTTTATTTATAGAGTAATTGCATATAATACAATGGGAAATCGGTTAACGAACAGTTTGGAGTACGAACAAATCGGACAATGAACACTTTTACGAAAGATTTTTTGTTCGGACGATGAACACATATTCGGATAACGAACTAAAACGAATTCTAACAATACTTTTTGGCTCTTGGAGCATAATGTGCACTGTTGCCAAATCCAAAGGACCAAATAATTGCTTTTCATCTCTCTTGAATTCTTTTTCTTCTTACTAATCCCTCGGATCTGAAATCTGATCAGATCCATGAGGTCGTCCGCTTTTAATTCTGAAGATATAAGGGAGCTATTCATAGACAAGGGGAAAATGAGTAGCTTCGCTTAATACTAAGTACCTGGAGTACCATAGAGTTGAAGTCTGACTTTGCTACTAAGCCTGCGGTCTGCAGATCAACAATCCAGTCGCTCTTAATATGGAAAACCGACGCCGGGTTCTGGATCGGAGTTTTTCTTCCCCTGGGTATCTTTTTTGGTACCCTACCCAACGAAGGCCTGTCTGGCAAGGAAGATCCTGCCAGTAGCTAAGCTACCGCCAACATAACTCTCTGGGTTGCTAGAGCACGCAAGCCCACCCACCACGACAAGATGAAGATACCATCGGGCGGGTTTTGAATTATGTTGCTTGCCAATTAAACTTTAAAGTTCTATATCGGAAAAATAATTTCTGATAGAATATTTACAGCCAAAGTAAACCATCAGTTTTAGTTTGATTTCATTTAAAAGCGAAACTGATTTCATTTTGAGTATAAATCCCCTAACTCATTCACCGTTCCATACATAGTCTTGAATGAAGAATTACATCCTGCAGAATCCTTTCCTTTGATGGTGTGGGCAGAAGATGGCTGATGTTGCGAGACAGTATGGTTTGAACAGGTCTATAGTATGCACAATCTTAACTAACAAAGATATCATCAAGAAGAGTCAATCATTTAAATGAGTTACAAAAATAACTATGAATCTAAGGAGTGTCTTCCAAGAAAAAAATGGAGAGGTTGCTTTTAATTTGGATAAATGTATTAGAAATAAAAAGAGATGTAATTAGTATAGCTATCCCTAAATGTATAGAAGGCTAATGAATCCCTATTAGTATAGAAAGCTAATGAAATTTTTGAGAAATTGAAAGAACAAACTCCAGGCTCCTAACTGCAGGAGTTAGAATTCAAGGCTACAATTGGCTGGTTTGCAAAGCTTAAAAGGTGTTATGAAATTAAACATGCATTAATGGATGATGAATCTGTTAACACGGATAAAGAAGAATCTGAGAAGTATTGTTTTAAATTTCAAGAATTCATTGAAACAGAAGGGTATCGTCTACAACAAATATTTAATTGTGATGAAACTTGGTTTGTTTTAGTAACGCATGCCGAACCGTAGCCACACCACAAAATATAAGAAAAGTGTTCCTGAGCATAAACCCATGAAAGACCGATTGATGCTACTTTTGAGAACTAGTGCTAGTGGTAATACGAAGCTTAAACCCCTTCTCGTTTACCACTCAGAGAATTCTAGAACGTTAAAAAAATTAAATAATCAAGAGGAGGCTGACAATAATGTGAAGGTTGAATCAGAGGGCATAGGTTACACAGGCTCTTTTGAAAAAATGGCTGCTTGAAGTTTATGCTCCGAGCATCAAGAATTACCTTGATACCAATGACTTACCATTGAAAGAACTGTTACTATTGGACAATGCACAAGAACACCCAAAGGACCTTGTAGATAATTTGCTGGCATATTTCCCTGTTTGACAGTTTTGTTTCTATCTCCGAATACAACTGCTCTGATTCAGCTGATGAAGCCGGAGGTTATTGCGGATCTCAAGAAATTATACATGCTCGTACTGTTTCGTCGTTTTTAAATATGCAAATTCTTCTCCTTAGCAATGACTTTAACAACGTTCTGAAAGGAAAAAATTGACATTCTTAGAGCTACTGTTGAAGGATGGAGGTGATCCTGAAATTATGGAGAACATTTTGACAACTACTAGAGATCTGTAATTGGAGGTGAATGAAAATGACATAGAAGACCTCATAATGAATAAACTATTTACAGAATTCCAAGAAATCTTGAATCAATAACACTAAGAAACACCATATAATGCGTCTCCTTCTAAACAAAAGGAAGACGAATGGAGACTAATGCCGACATCTGCCATTAAAGATCTTTTGAAGAAACAAAAGAATTTTAGATCAATAGTCTTAGAATGACATCTAAACTAAGCTGATGTCACTAGGGTTGGGGATCTCTTTACAACGACAATGTTATTAATCACTTTCGGAAAATTCTGAAAAAGAGAGAAAAGCAATCGACATTGGACATGTTCTTTAATGTTTCATAAGCAAAAAATGAAAAAGGACTGATTAATAAGAAAGATGATATGCATGTATTATTTATTTATAAACTTACTAAAAATTATACATCTTTTTTTCTACATTTAAATTTTCTGTCTCCAAAACGAATAAATCAGTTTTCCAAAAAAATATATGTTAAATCGATGATCAGTTAACGAACAATTTGAATAGTGAACATAGTCTTGAAACAGATTATGTTCGTTAACCGATCACCCACTGTACTGAAAAAATTAAAGAAGCTCAATTTTTTCTAAAAAATTACGATAATACTTGATAGCATGATTAGCGGAAAAAAGTACCCGCCATTATTTTCTATTTTCATGCATTAAAATTGTTGAAAGTATATTTTTTTGAAAGGTAACTCGAAAATTGTTGAAAGTATACATGGGAGTCCATGCAATAACTTGTTATCAGTAATTTTGCATCCAAGATAACACAAAAATATGTAGCCGATGTTACTTTAATGTTATTTAGTTATAAAACCAACTGCAAGAGGCACTGGATATTAGGCATCTACCAAAATAGGGTTATATAAATGCTATTACAGCAAATGATGACTAATATATAATTATAAAATGTATGGATGATCCTCGCCATTGTTTACAAAATGATTGGAATTTTTTTTACTAAGAATCCCGAATCAGGATACAATGGGAAGCCAGATATATTTCTTGGAATCAACCACATTAATTTAGGAAATCTCACAATATAGAGAAGAATGTTATAATAAGACCTGGAGTCAGCATAGGTGGGGATATGTGGACAAGCACCTAACTTAAAATTGGCAATTTAATTGCCCATTTGTGTGCAGACGTTGTATAGAGTTTTGCTGTCATGCTGCAAAAATTAGTAGCTCCTTTCTTTAAATGTGTATGATAATACCAAATCTCTTAAGGTATTACTAAATCTCTTATAAGAAATAAGTTTCAGCTAAAATTATATTACATAAGAGGTAAGCCTATTCAGTGATATTAGTAGTTGTAGATATATATAATTCTGATACCATATAGCATTGATAAGAAAAAAGATTTTATGTTTTGAGTACTTTTACAAAGCAAAAATGATAACCATCAAAAAGCCAAAGAGTTATGCTTTATTTACAAGAATTAAGAGAAACTACGTTATGTGCATATGTTATTTCATTAGAGGGAGAATTTGATTCTTTTTTGAATATAAGCATATGAAGAAATATGGTTATAGATATTAAAGATGTATTTAATAGCCATTTACTTTTTTTGATAATGTGAAAAAAATATATGATATTTTTTGAAAATAGTTGCTTATTTAAATCTTTGACAATTACATTTGTATTATCTCGTATTCACCGAATAGCATTTCAAGTACTATGACTGAATTGCGTGATTCCGAAATTAAAAAAGAAATATTTCTTGTTAAGAGGAAATTTAAAATAATCTGTTGAAATTTCTGTGCTACTTAATATAATATAAATGGATATTTGTGCTCATATATTAGGATAGATTTTGTAACTTAATTAAAATAAAGTGACATATGAAAAAGAAAATACTTAATTTTGTCAGAACAGTTAACACATATTTTATTTAATTTTTTTTAAAACGTTAATTTTTATACATGTAAAGATGAATAATGCCACTCTTTTCATTTACAACCACAATAAAATTCTATTTTTGAAACATCCCATTTTAAATTTTAACATAGCTTCCTCTTTTTATATTTAAAATCAAAATTGAATCAAAAATAATACATTTCATTTCTTTTTAAGAAATACTTTTGTATATATTTTTCATTTATCTTTTAACATATTGAACAAAATATATGAAGGTTTGTGATACGAGACAATTCGGTTAGGGACTACGTTGTGAAATCAATACTTTTTGCATCAATCATAACATTTTTCTGGAAATCACCTCTCCTAGCAAGGTATCTTTCAACCGTTAGAATCAGATCTCCTTTTATGTTACTCTTCCAAAAAAAAAAAAAAAAAAAAAAAGCTTTCTTTCTCAGATATGTGTCAGGTATGTATTCAATTTGTTGTACTTTTACCTGCCACGGTTGATGGATTAAAGCTGTATTGTGGGTCTTCTCTTTACGAATCCATATTCGTAATTATATTTTTCCTGTCTACACGAGCAGCACGAGGGTTATTTGTAAAAGAGCAGAAGGCAATTATAATAATCGATTACTGCACACAAAACAATCTTCACTTTCTAAATTTATTTCTTGCTCCCATTTTCCCCAGTGATGATTGCTCCATAATTTTGTATCATTAAAGAAGAAAGTTCTACTATTGCTCTTTTCTGGATTCCAAATTTTTAGCTACTTTGATAATATAAGTAACGAAATTACTTCATTTATGAATATCAAATACTTTTGTCTTGCTTTTTTTGCAAAAATTAATTATGAAAAATGAAATAAATAAAAAAGTCCATTTTTTGAAAATTAAAGAAAATTGATTAAAAGAAATCGATTTATTTTGAATGAATATTTAAATTTTCTTTTAATTCTTATTAAATATTGATTGTTGATAACATAAATAATCAATTTGGGATATTCCAATAAAGAAAAATATGATAACATTAATTTTATTAGATCTAAATTTCAGTTTTAATGTTACAAAAACATTTACAATTAAAAAAAATAAATTTTTTACATTTTAGTAAATTTATATTATTAATAATGAAATGGTTTTTAATCTCATGTACAAATACATTTTATATTAAGTCTTTTTATCGCTTGAAAGTTATGAGATTTTTCAATCAATTCAATATTTTATAAGAGAAATTAAAAGTATTCTTTTCTACTCGCAACTGATAATGTTTGAAATGTTTTGTTTCCACTTTTCTTATAAAAGATTTCTTAATATTTATTTATCCAACTAAGGAGTATAAAGAAACGTTAAATAATTGTATATTTGCGTAGGAAATTAATAAATAAATCATCACTGCTTTGCAACTAACAACTTAAAATAAGTTTTTATAGAAATTTTGTGATTAATTTTATTTTATATATAACAATAAATATTATAAGATTATATATAATAAATATTTTGTTCGTATTTAAAACAATAGTTAAGTCATTTGTTATGAAATAAAAAGAGGGTGTATCCTTTGGCTAAAAACTGATTTACCGGAAAATTAATCAGCTCTCTGGCTTTTGCTAATTTATAGCTAAATCACTATATTGGCGACACATATCTAATTCACAATATCGCTATACAGCTATGTACAATATCGGTGATAGATAGTATATTTTCTGAACAATGAAAGTTGATCAAATATAAGTGCATTAATTTAAAATTAATCAATTTTCATTGTTCAGACCTTAGACAATGTACAGAAGAAAAACTGAATAGAAAAGAACAATTCTGAAATCAAGATTATTTAAGCAAAAATAAATTTTTCAAGTATACAACGAAAAAGAGGAAAAAATTGTTATTAAATGAATAATTTCTAAACCTAGTTGAAACATTTCCTTGGTAAAACATTTATAAGCAGAAACATTTATACTTTATTATTATTAAAATATAATATTTTAATATTATTAAAATAACATAAAAATTATATTTATCTACCCAACCAAATAAATTTACTTCAAAATAAAAGCTGTTACATTATCTCGTGAAAATGAAAACATGCTTTTAAAAAAGTTTAATAATTAGGTGATCTGAAGAAATAAAAACGTTCATTAGTGATTTAAATTTTCAACGTAATTCAACATATAAAGCATTTCCTTTTATTGTTTTACATCAATACGAATTTTTAATAATAAACAAATATAATTTTAAAAAATGTAAATTTTTCTTTTTAGTAAATAAAAATTTTTGAATTTTTATTAGTGCTAAAAATTGAAACATCACTTTTCAAACATTCGGTACAAATACTAATATTTAAACATACTTTTATTAACTCTTGATAAAATAATTACAAAATTGAAACAGCAAAGTAAAAATAAATATAGATAATATGATATTTCTCATTTCACATGATAACAAAAAAAGAATCAGAATAAAATAAAACTAAAATATGTATAAGAAACATTTTATAATAATCTTGTCATTAATGTATATATAGACTGAAAATTTTAGTATCCTAGGAGAATAAATCTAATAAAAAGATGCATATTCAGTCATTTAATATTTCAGAAGACAGAAAAGTGACGTAGGAATGCCTCAGGAAAACGCAAACTTTGTACTTTACTCCATTTCTCCATGGAGTACTCTTTCTCCATTTTTTGGAAAGCATTCTATGCATATTAATACATAAAAATTTCAAAAGTAGGGTTTCTGAAACAATATGGTTTTGAACCCATAAAAAATTTAAATAATTTATGTAATAAAATATTTTTAGTTGTTAAAGTTTAAATTAAATTTAATAAAGCTTATAAATAAGAATCAATAAAATTAAGAGTAATTTAAGTTCTATAATTTTTAATAAATCTGTTTTTTTAATACAATAAGTAGTATGTATTATGAATAAAATTGAATTTTTATTTACATTATTCTATATTAACTGACATTTTCTATGCGTATACGCATTTTAAATAATAATTTAATGAATGAGAATTTAAATTCCAAGTTTTGGCACATTTTTAGAACAGATAATTTACATAAACATCATATTAGTTTTCTAATTAAGAATATAATACAGTTTCCAGTTTTTAAGTAAAATTATAAAATATAATTATATGAGAATAGAAACACAAATTAACTCATGAGAATCGGACAACTCAAGCTTAAATATAACTATAAAATAATACTTTTTTTTAAACTATTATTGACTAAATATATTATTTAAATTTTAAGGAATAAAGACAAACATTTAGAGTTTAAAAATAACATACATTTTGTTGTGTTTATGAATTCTTTTTCTGAGTAGGAGATACTACCAGCTGGTTTTTGCGCACTGACTAATCGATATGCATATTTTCTTTCAATATTATAAAAAGATTTATACCACATCGAAGCTAAAATTATACTAAACCAAATTACATCAAAATATCTTCCTGTTTGAAAGTTTTTTTCAAATATGTCAGATAAATGGAATATTTTTCATTAATAGAACGAAGAGAATAAAATTAATAGAACGAAAAGAGTAAAAAAAGTAATACACACTCGTATATTTATAAGCAACACAGAAGGTTTTTCTTAATATCTGATTGTTTAAGCAAATATTTTTATTAAAAATGAGAAGGAAATAAATAAAGCAAAATGAATACATATGTGTATAAAATGATTGATTCTATTAGTTATATAAAACAATATTTATGTGTTGTATTTATTTAAAAAAATGCATAGTTATAATATATTGGTTCAATAATTTATTCGTAAGGAAAATAAAAAGATAAAATAAAGTAATGAAAATAAGTATAAGAAAGCTGTCATAAAAATGCTAAGAGTTGCAAAGAATGGAGCACCTAAAAATATATGTTCAAAAGAAGTTACATTTTTTTATGAAACAAGGTTTTATCTTATTTCTGTGTCTGCAACATTATTTTACTAGAATGAATTCCAAAGAACATAAATAAAAATAACTTTAAAGAATATTTATACTTTAAAGACTGCATGATACTTAAGAGCTTAAGGAAATGACATTTCGAATATGATCCAAAAGTTTTATAGTTGAAATCGTATCTCTTAAAATATTATGGCTAACTCTATGCATGTTTACATGTACAAAAAGGAAACAGCTTTTTTTGAAAGATATATTGTTGTTATTTTACATCTTAAAATATAACTGACAATGGATTTTTATCTTAGAGCAGATATATCATGTATGCTAAATATTATAAAGAGTAGTTTGACTTTATGTTATCTAATTTTTTATTTGTTAATTTGATTTTCTTTATAAGTCATTACAAGAAATATTTTCTACATTATGCTTTCATCAGAAGTTTTTGAGTAAAATGTTATAAATTTACTAATTTAGTCATATCATTTTCGAATAAACAATTTATACTGTTTTATTGTACTTGTGCATTGAAATCCACAACTATTCTCAACCTAAATTTAATATGTTTCTTTGAACATTTCAATAAATACTTAACAATAAACCCAATATCAAATTGAAAGTATAAATATTGACAAACTTATATTGGTCAATGAAAGTCATTTCTTTAGATTAAAGGTAAAATAATTTTACCTTAAATCTGTACATGTTTGGTCACATTAATTAAATTTATGAGAGGAATTTGCAAATATGATTAAATATAATGAAGTCTTTGTTTTTTTATAAAAAAATATAAATTAATTTTATTTTGAAAATATCTTCTAGCATATTATTATTATCAAGACAAATTTCTTCTAATACAAAAAATAAAGGTTTCTTAAAAATATAAGCATAATAACTTAAAGTACATAAAAATTAATCCCTTTAATTGAAAATGCATGGGGTTATTATAAGAGATTATTTTACAAAATTAATCCAAAATGATTTAATTTTCAAGTAAACATAATTTGCTGTTTAATAGTTAAATTAATTTGGATTCCAGTAAGCTTCTTAAAAGGGATTATCCTATTTTTGAGTTAATTTTTGTCATAAGTATTTGACATTATAATTAACTATATGAATTATTAAAAAATATCAGCAAATTTTTTTGTATTAATTTATAAATCAGTATACCATCTATTTAAAACGCTCACGATAACTTCTTGAAACGCTTAGTTTAGATCTTTCAAAAAGAAAGGTAATATAAGAAATTTGTGAATAGAAATAGTTAAAAAGAACTCTTAAATTTGAATTATTTTTACTTCGAGAAAAATAAGAAGAAACATAATCACAAATGCTTTTTCACTGACTAAATATTTATTATGATTTTAATTTTTTTATAATTCAAGTAACCTTTTTTTAATTCATTTACCGAAAGAATTAAAATTGTTACAAAGATTAAATTTTAAAATCATAGCAAAATATTTTTCTTAACATTAATGAGCAATTAATAGATTAATTCTTGAATTCATTAGTTTTTCAAATTGCTATTTAGAACTGATTCTTCAATGTATGATTTCATCAATTCAAAACAGTTGCAGTTAAAATAAATTTTTATTGCATATTTTTTTCAAAGTCGAAATTCTAATATTTTTAATTTACATTTTTTCAGAAACTTGTTTAATTTCAAAGTGACTAAAACCATCTTTATGGATGTTAATTTTTCAATACCAATAGAAATAAGAATTTGAGAAGAGTATTGTTATTAGAAATAAAAATGTGTGTGAAGTTAGAAATATTATTTAAATATCACAAATTATACTTTCTCTAAATGCAAAAAATTGATAAAAGTGGCATTAATATTTTAAATTCCTCGCGAAACCTGAAATTAATTCAAAACTTTACTTTTAAATGTTAATCACATTTTTTGAGATATTCTGATCTGTCACAGTAACTTATCAAAATATAAGGATATGAAATATTTAAACCCAAATGATGTAATGAATAACCATAAGTAATTATTCTGATGATCATTTTCTGAGCATTAGGTCTGGCTAGAAAATGCTATTAAAAGCTTTAAACAGACTCAGCAACTTCCTGGTGAAGTTGCATCAGCACTTGATCATTTTAATGGGTAAGAGTGTCAGGAAAGTACTGTTTCCGAAACTCTTCCATTTTGATGTCCTGCTGTAAAATGAATAATAACTCAATAAGAGATAGAAATCAAATATTCTTCATTATTTTCAACTAGTTTGTTTTCCCTTTCCTCATCAAAATCATCTCTACTGATTTATTCGTTTTAACTTGATTACATAGTTAAAAAATAGGAAAAAAATTGATTTTACGAATGATAGAAAGAAAAATATGACAAAGATTTTGATTAAAAGTAATTTTCATTTTTATTTTATATTAGGATAAACGCATTGTATAATGCAATATTTAAAAAGTAAAGAAGATATAAAATAAATAAATATATAGTAATGAATTACAGATGAAGAGAGAAAAGATTAATGTTCTTACAAGGAGTTCATTTCTTGTAAGTAATTTTTTCAAACAAAACATGAATTCAAAGTATTGCTACAGAATTCTTCTGAACAAGTCCAAGAATTTACCAGCAAAATATTTCCATGTAGAATATAATAGTATGAAATAACCTGTTATATGGCCTTTCATTTAACATATGCGTGTCAATTCTTCAGTTCTGATTTAATAGAAGCCATTGAAGTGGTCTTAGAGCTTCGCTCAAAAAAATACCTCAGTTGTGACATTCTGCTAAACGAGTACACTTGTCGACAAAAATTTATTTTTCTTTTTTAACGAAAATGGAATTAACTGTCTATAACTAATTTTGTAGTGTAGAATTAAAAAATAATAGTATTAAAGCGGTAGCCCAATACAGTTTTTTTGTTATGACTATCTTACCTATACTGAAAGGAAATTTTTTAAAAAGTATTTTAAACACACATTTTTTATTATTAATTTCATTAATTAATCACACAAAGCTATTGCAATTGAGATGATATACATAATTTAAAACAAAGTAGAAGACCAAGCTATTAAACATTAATTAAATACGATAAAAAATGTCCCTTTTCTCTTTTACTAAACTAAACTCCATGGCACGACAGTTTATGTGGGCCAAGGCCTACAGTGCCCATAACTGTTTTCATGATCGAGGGCCCTGGGGTGCGAAGCATATGTCCCAGTTAGGTGGTCAGCCTAACCTAATACCCCCAGTGTTTAGTTCCCAAGCATGCTTGGTACTCAGTTAATCAACCCACTGAAGGGATGAAAGGCTGAGTCAACCTTGCCCAGCCCGAGGATCGAACTTCGGACCTGTGTCATGGGAGCGTGAAACACTACCACTAAGCCACCGGGTTTCACTTTCTTCTTTTATGTGGCGTAAAATCTTCTTTCTTTATAAACCAGCAATTGTCACCCATCATTGTTGGCTCCCAATGACTTTGATATCGAGTTTCTAGAGTCCTGATGGAATCTTTCCCCTTGTTCTTCACTAACCATGCAGAGATTTTCTGGAAAAAATCCAAATAAACATTTAACAAGTGAATTTAGAGTGACATTCGACACTCTTTGTCTTGGTAGCACGTAAGAATCTCCTCTATCAAGATTTCATAATTTTTGTCCTTGTTGGTTCCTAAAAAACATTTACCACTTTCACAAATGATTTCTAAACTGCTAATTCCTTTTGATTTAGCTGTCCTTCAAAAGCAGAGTTTCAAATCACTTTTTTGATTTGAGACCAAATAAAAATGCCTTCTTTAAGCTTAGTTTCACTTAATTGTGGAAAAAGTCTTTTTAAATATTTAAATCTCTAATCTTTTTTGTCCATAGACTTTACAAAAGTTTTCATAAGTCCTAATTTAATGTGAAGTGGAGGAAGCAGAATTTTCTCTTATTCAATAAGGAGAGCATATTTAATGTTGCTAGTTCCAGGCTGAAAAGATATTCTGTTCGGCCATTTTTTTAAAAATGATGTTCTCTCTCAAGGCTAACCCACAAACATAAAAAGCAGCAATATTTGTAAACCCACCTTTAAGACCCATTAATATGGCTATGATCTGTAAATCTTCACAAATTTGCCAATTGAATTGCTTATGCATATAATTGCATTTAGAATAGTTACCATCTGTGCATAAGTTTCTTTCATCGAAGCTGAATAAGCAACTGGTAAGGATAGCTTCTTGTTTCCGATATGGAGCAATACAGCTTTTAAGCTATATTTTGAAGAATCTATAAAAATGAGCCATTCTGATGGTTCATGCTCGATATCTAGTTTCTTCATAAATCCATCTGTATCAAAACAAACACAAACTGAACCTTCCATTCGACAATGCTCTCTGAGTAAACTACATTCTTTTTCGAAAATATGTAATACTTGATCTAACGGTCAAAAGATTCCACTTTTGCAGTCTAGAATCGAGAAGTTACATCTTTTGTTTCGATAGGCCCAGTTCCCGCACCATATTATAGAGTTCATTTTGATGAATAAAAGAAGGTTTGCTCGAAGTCTCAGGTCTAAAGTTAGAGTCAAAATTGTCTTCAGCTATACCTGTTTCGGACGTGTCTTCAGAGTCATTCACCTCTTGAATGTCAATATCTTTCCAATTCAATGGTGGAGTTGGTATTGGTAAGCCTTTGCCATAAGGAACAGGTCGGAGTGCATATGGTATATCAGGATATTCAATTTTAGGTATATGCTTTATTGAATATCCTTTTGAGATCGTTTGACAGAAATCGAAGTCACCAAAATGGTTTGAAGGTCACACCATAGGGACAGCAAATGGAATAGAGCTTCTGTTGCCTTTCATTCACTGAACAAGAGCCACATTACAACTTACACAGCACAAATGAGGAGTCCAACGTTTATCTTGGTCACCAACTTTGCACCCGAAATACAGAAAATAAGCTCTTTTCTTGTTAAATGTCTACCTTGTGATTTTAATATAAAACTTCCACAAAAGTAACAAAATTTATCAAGCATAGTTTTGCAACATCTACGCTGAAAACATGCCATTTTCGGTAGGAACTCTAATATAAAAGCACACAACCACACTAAACAAAGAATTTTACTATTCTGAGAAGACGAAATGACTATTAGCGAAGTGACTGAGGTGGGGTTACAGTGTGGCCAGCAGCGTTGGCGCGGGCATTTAGCCCGAAATCATGAAAAATACTGGGTGATTCCATTTTATTGTATACAAAAATAAGACGCAGAGTTACATTTTTACTTGCAGTTATTTAAATAACAATATGTATAAATTATAAGAATAATAATTTGGTTGTTAGCGAACCATCGTAAGCCAGTGGTATTTGAATTTCTCTCAAACAGCTTCATGAGTGAAGTGTGGCATAATGGAATAACGTCGATTGGGATGAATTATTGTCTTTCATTAATCTTCAAAAAGGAATATAAATAATTTTGAAGTTAAAAAGTGATTTAATTTTTTAAAAAAAAGTGTATTACTATTCATTTTAAACAGAAGACAGAAATCTTTCTGTTGGATTAAAAAAGGTATATACACTGCTGGCAACTGCAACACCCTGAAGGAAGAATGTAAATAACATGAAATTTACATCATGCATTAACGGAGATGAGGTATGCAAATGATTAGAGTTTCAGCACAGATGCACATCACGCTCGCCTATGGGGCCACTTCAAAGCGTTGTTTGAGATTTTGACGATTTCAAGTTCGGTAATTGTGTTTTTCTTGTGTTTTTTTTTAACGATCAATTATACCTCGTAAAAACAGCGATCATTTTTTGATCAAGTATCCGAATTCGACAGAGGAAGGATAGTGGCCTACCGAGATTGTGGATTATCTTTTAGGGAAATCATAGTCGTGTTGGACGAAACCAAACAACTATAATGCGGATATGTGATCGTTGGATGCAAAAGGGTACAACGGGCCGAAATGTTTGATAGCATCCACCTCAGTGCACCACTTCACGTGATGACAGGCAAATTGTGCGCATGGCAGTGACGGATCGCTCAGCCATATCACGAACCACAGCACATTCAGTCCGTAATGCACCATCTAGTGTCTGCGCGTACCATTTGACGCCGCTTACAACAGAATGGTTTGACCGCAAGACACCCATTGTTTCGTTTACCCTTGACTCAGAACTACAGACGTCTCTGCCACCAATGGTGCGATGAAAGAAGGGTGTGGAAGGCAGAATGGAATGAAATTGTCTTTACTTAAGAGTCTTGTTTTTATCTGCAACACCACGATGGTCACATTCGAGTCTGGAGACACTGTGGAGAGAGGATGCGTTATGCACCGTGACATTGGTCGTGTACCGGGTATTATGGTATAAGGTGATATTGGATATCACTCTCTCACTCCTTTAGTACACATTGCCGGTACTTAAAAAAGCCAGCGCTACATCTCCGAGGTGTTGGAGCCAGTCCTCCTTCCTTACCTTCAAGGCTTCCCCACAGCCATATTTCAACAGGATAATGCGTGACCACACGTGGCACGTATTGTCCAAGAGTTCTTCGTCAACAGCCAAATATAATTGCCTTCCTGGCCGACTTGCTGTCCGGATCTTTTGCCGATAGAAACCACGTGATCCATAGTTGCTCAACGATTACCCAGATTACATCCCCAGCTGCCACACCAGATCAACTCTGACAACGTGCGGAAGCTGCTTGGTCTGCTGTACCCCAAGAACACATCCAAAGTCCCTTTGACTCAATGCTGAGGCGTGAGGCAGCGGTATCTCCAAAAATGTCGGCTCTGACTACTGATTTTGGCAGGAACCACATTTCACTGAAGTCTATATAAATTTAATCATTTGATACTTGGTCAACATGTTATCTACAAAATAAATTTTGTTGTGATATATCTTGTCTTTCTTGGTGTAGCAATTTGGGTGGCCAGAAGTGTATTTTGAAATTTCAAAAAATATCTAAAACATGCATATTTGTCAAATCCCAAAATAAATAACAGTTAACAATTAAGAAATAGAATAATATAACTAGTAAATTAATAAAAAATATATGTCATTATATGTACGAGATTGTGTATGGACATGACATTTAATATGTAAATACAACTTTTAATATGAATATTTAACAAAAAATCACATTTTGAAAAACATTTAGAAATTTATTTATAAAGATACTAAGTTTCATTTTGAATTACATTTACTAATGATATATTTTAATATTTTATTGATTAACTTTTTCTTATGATATTTCTTATTTAAAGATAAAATTATGTAAATCAACAATTATTTTTTCAGCCATTTATACAAAAATATTTGACAAAGCTTTGATCGATTTTCCATGAAATTTTGGGAAACTTGGTTCCCTTGATAGATGATTTCCTTGTGACCTAAATTTAAAGAGGCCAATGTGACAATGGAGGCATCACAATTTTTTTTCTCTACATCAAGAACCACGCCCTTAATGAAATTTACTTTGATAACCCATACATATTAACGTAATTATTTGATATTTTATTCAGAATAAAAAAATAAAATTTTAATTATTTTGTACCCAATGTGTTAAATTATATAACTATTATTAAAAATAAATCCGTATATATTTTTACTAAAATTAAATTAAGAATCATGATTAATATATTTGTAAGAAATCCTCTGTAACATTTTTTTTAAATATTATAATAGCGCTTTTTTATGTCAGAGATAATTCTCTTTTTTATATAAGGAAAAGAATTCAAAATTTTATACAGATCGTTTCTAATGAGAATTTGGTAAATGAAATTAAACATTAAGGTATTACGTATATTTATAATTATTTCTATCTCCCAACATATATAAAATAAAATAGTTATGAATATTTAACAAACTATAGTTGAAAGACAAAAAACTGTTGTATAATAATTATGTAACTAATATTAATGTTATTTATATAGAAATTATATATACATGCTTACACTAGCATTTAATCCCACTGCATCATTTTAAAGGCATATTCTTCAAAGAAATATTGATTTGATGGAAATCATTGATCAATTTTGACGTAGTTTGGAACCAAATTAATTTTGCATGTTATAACAACTGTATTTTATATAAGATTATATTTACATTTGGCATTATCTCTGTAAATATAATCCTTATTCTGTGTGGCCGTCCAATTTTTATTTTGACTTGAACTGAGACTGTCTACTCAGAATGGAATGAAAGTTATGTCAGGATGCTGGTTTCTGGCTAACTTAAAAAGAAAAATATATTTATCATGAAATTTTGATTGTAGAGATTGTGTAATTATTGGTTGGTTGTCGTCGTATGCATGGGGAGAACTATATAAGTGAATATGAGCGTGCACAACACAGCTGGCTCTCCTTGGTGTTTTCGGAATATAGACTCTTTTCGATATCAAGGGGTGAGGAATCCCCTGAACTGAGCCAGAGATCTTAAAATGGAAGGACAGCCAAGAATGTATTTTGGTGTTAGTGGAATATTATCACAATTAATGCAGAGACGGTAGGTTCTGTTGCTACCTCTCTGGATCTTCATATCTCGATAGTGACCGATTCTAAGGCGAATGCTAGTTTTAATAAGATTTCTATTAGTGTTTATTTCACAAATCTGTGAGTCTTTTTTAAGGGTATTTTCTCTTAGACGATATCTTGCAATCGCATTCATATCGTAAAGAGTGACTTTTGAAGATATTTCCGTCGTTGAGTTTTCTCCATTCTTTCGTAAGTGATCTGCCTCTTAATTTCCAGAGATGCCAAGTTGTGCGGGCATGAAGTGCAAAATACACATCTTGTGTTTAATTTTTCAGTTTCTTTCAATAGATGGGATTTTAATACCATGGAACTGTAATTATTGTAAACTATAATTAATGTTGGTGGGAATGTGCTATAAAGTTACTTAAGTCATGAAGCACATAATTGTAAAATATGTTTCTGTGATTTCAAAAACATATGCCATACCATCACAAATAAACTTAATATGTATTGTTAATATAATTAAATATTACTAATGTACATGCTTTTTTGATACTTTTATGCACATGTTTCAAGTAAAAACAAAATTGTATTATTTCAAACATTATAATACAATATTATATAAGCATAAATGATAAACTTAAAAAATGAGTCGCCTGTTTCCACTATTTTAGTGTACTCATTGATCAAAATTTTTATTTTAATTTTAAAATCTCAATAAACATCTTTTACGATCCATGTAAAATATAAACTTTTAGAACTTTAGCAAAGAGGATAATTTGAAAGAATCTATTTTTGAATAGAGGATGAAAGTTCTTCGAGGAAAAAGTTTAAAGTAGTTACTTTTATAAGCGGATTATTGCAATAGCTTTTTTATAATAAAAATATTTGATCGGAATAAATATTGATAGTAAGAAGAGAAGAAAATAAAATCATTTTTCTGCCATTAAATTTCCTCCCTATATTTTGTGGAAGAAATGGCTAACTCACTCGGGAAGCATTTTAAACTGTAACTGTAGAGGCGGTTCCTATTTTCAGATCCATTACTTTATCATATATCCAAAATCAATATTGCAGTAGAAGTGATATCCAACATCGCCTCGTACCGTTGGGAAGAGGGACCATTAGCCCAGTTAAGGCTCAAGGATGAGTGATTCATGCTGTCATTCACACGAGTCATTTTTTGATCAACAGACACGCATCTTTACTTACAGTTGAGAAACACAATGTGTATCTGTTAAAAACATTAGGAACATTTCTGAAGCTGCTATATATATATATTTCTTGACCTATTCACGAAATAAGTAAATGCCAAAGTGATCTTATGCGCTTTTGTAAACTTTTATCGAAACGGAACATTTGATCGGTATATTTCAATAGAGCGATATTTTCAGGTTTCTTCTTTAGTTCAGAATTTATGTTTTCAAATAAAAATGAAATTTTCATAACTGGACATACCATGCAATAAGGAAGATTTGCATTCCAGTTTTAAGGCAACTGAATAAAGAGAAATGAATAGTGCAATGCTAGTCCTATTCTCTGCAGACATTAATTGAGGGTTTGGTTTGTTTGTTTCTTTATGATCTTCCTTTTTTTTCTCCTAAAGACTAATTTGGCATAAATTTATAACTTGAAGCGAATCCCGCATTTTTACAAATATGCACATTCAAGGTAAAAATTAAATTTTTGAGATGTGAACTGAAATACAAAGAACTAACGACTAAGCTATTAGCTAGTTACATACACTGGTGTGCAAAAATTAAAGACGAAACGCTTTTTCTAGTGCAGCGTCGCTCAGCAGTGTTCCAAAACGATAATAATCGTACCAGAACATCCTCCAGATGTAAGAATATGGAAAAAGTGAAAAAAAAACTGTCTAAAAAATTTCCAAATGATTAAAAATGAACTTTATTGAAAAATGAGCAATGAGCAGAATGACAGCGACGGCCGAAACATCCATGTGACAGCTGTCTAGCAAGAAACATCCAGCTTTTAGTAGAGTATATGATCTTCCCTGTCTGCTGTGCAGGATTGACATCGTCTGTCCATACTGAGTATGAGGTTGTCAATAAGTTGTTGAGGTACTGCTGCCCATTCATCTTGTATCGCCAATCGCAGCTCCGGAATCGTTACTGGCGGTTGGTGACGTGCCGCCAAGCGTCTCCCTTGAAAGTCCCACACGTGTTCGATTGGATTTAGATCCGGTGACCTTGCCGGTCAATCCATGCGTTCAATATCCTCACTTTCCAACAGCTCTTAGACAGCCTCTGTACGATGAGGTGGAGCATTGTCGTCCATGAAGAGGAACTAGGGACCCATAGCACCTCTAAAAAGACGCACATAAGAGAGGAGAATATCATTACAATAACGGGACCCAATGGCTGAACCTCCTTGGACGACATGAAGGTCAGTACGGGTACAAGCATGATGCCTCCCCAAACGAGAACACCGCGACCTCGAAACCGGCCCCTTTCGACGATATTAGAGGGGTTATTGCGTGTTCCCCGCTCTCTCCAGATGTGTATGCATCCAGAATCGGTAGTCAGACTAATCTGCTCTCGTTCGTAAAGAGTACTCGACCCCATTGCTGATGCGTCCAGTTCTGGTGTTCCCGCCACCACACAAAGCGCCTTCTCCGATGGGCAGACGTTAATGGTACACAACGTACAGGTCGTCGTGCGAATAGGCCACCACTGTGCAGCTTCCTGGCGACTGTAAACCGTGATATCGGTCGTCCAGTCATCTGTTGGAGGTGTCTCACGATTTCTCCAGTCATCTGCCGCCTGTTCCTTCTTGCCTGTAGGACCATATACCGGTCGTCGACTGCCGTGGTTGCTCGTGGACGACCACTGCTGAATCTTCGGACAGCTGTTCCTGTATTTTGAAATGCTCTCCAGATTCGTGAAACGATGCTGTGAGCGATTCCAAACTCCGCAGCCACACTTCGACTTTTCTCAATCTTCCCAATGATTCGACCTCTCGTAAGGTCATCTAGATGTCATCTACGAGGTTACCTGTTCATTATTTCACACTGATTAAGCAGCTCTATGTCGTTTAAACTGATATACGCCGAGCAATAGCATTCACAGAAACGCTGAGCGTACACCACCAGCCTGCTTTATACCCCTCCGACATTCCCCCTTTACGTCATGTTGCGTAATTTGAGTATGTCCTTGCGTACCTGACCGTAGTCAATCTTCTGATTGGTCTTTCGGTCCGACCTACATGTTTGTTCCGCTGTTATGCTAATTTTTCGATTTCGTCCTTAATGTTTGCACACAAGTGTATAAATATAAATGGAGTGATGAGAAATTAACACAATAAGCAGAGGGATTGGGGCTGTGTTGATGGATATTTATTCAATCAATGGGAACAAATGTATGGTTTGAGAAGTGAATAAATATTTAAAATGAGATAATACAGTTTTTGAAAGATTTCAAGAGCATCAAACGGATTCATATAAAAATTATAAATTATATAATACCTGTATAACCCCCAGTTTTATTATATTTATTATAGGACTTTACATTGTACAAAGTAAAACAAAAATAATCCATTGCTGTCATCAAAATCGATTTGTTAGTTATGAAAACATAAAAAGTTTTCTAATACTAAATATTTTGAATAAAGGTGTATTTCGAAATCCTAAAATACATCTCATTAAACGCGCACAAAGGGGCAGTCACAAAATTAAATTAATTTCTTAAAAATTTGATTTTTTAATTAAATTGTATTTTACATAAGTTAAGGAAAATTATGGATACATTTATGAGAACGATATAAATTGCAGAGTAAATTAAAACTAATTCTAAGAAATTTTAGTCACTCAAGTTAATCAACACTAACATTCATTTCATAGATAATGAAAGAACTTTGAGTTCAAATAATTACTATTCTGTCATTTTTTTTTATCGAACATCTATTTTTTTGGCATGAACTAATTTTTTATAAAGACACTTTTGCTGAATATTATTTGAACGAAAGACATACACAGGAGAACGAAAATTTTGGGATTACAGTATCAAATGTTCAGAAAATTTCGCATTTTAAGCTTCCTTAAGGTTTAAGGTTTCGCATTCAGAAGGTTCAGCATTTCGCATTTTAGGGCTTTTGCTTGAATTCAAGTGATTAATGTATAAAGGTTTCTTACAAAACGATGGCCGCCAGATAGAAAGTAACAAATTTGGAAAACCCGGAATGGTGCTTGGAGCTAGACAAATGGGACATATCGTTTCAGAAATCGTAATAGAGTTAAACATTCCGAGATCAACAGTGTCAAAAGTGTTTTGTGAATAACTAATTTATGCGAATACTTATTTCTACCATAGACGACGTTGTGGCCGACGCCCGAAATTGAATAAGTGAGATCAACAATGTGCGTGTATAACTGTCAGTGTGAATAGATAAGTAGCATAGCGTGACTATATCTAAGGAATCAAAGTAGGATGAACAACGGAGGTGCTGGTTACGACATTTTAAAATTTATATTTAGTAGGCTATGTCAGCAGTAAACCGACTTCAGAGTTACTGCCAAATGCACATTTTTTGCAGACCATCTTCTTTGGTTATGAACATATTAAATAGATCCTATATGATTGAAAAACATGACTTGGTCATATGACACACTATTTCAGTTATTACGAGCTGATGAAATGTCGAAACATTTCATGTTGTGTTTTAGGATTAATGGATTTAATATATTCAAATACTTGAAAGTATGGTGCAGATCCCAAGAAGTTATATATGAACATTTGTCAAGTAAAAATATTCAAGTTGGTGATGGTTCAAGCTGTTTTTACGCAGAATTAACTGGATCCCCTGGTGTAATTGAGCCAATCGCTTAGTGGATGAGGCTGTGTTCAGCTGTTTGGAGACCACTTGTGTTCACATGTATTTAATATATTCAAATAATGGTGAATATTTTATGGATGGCAATGATTCAAGATATTAAGCCATAATTGTGCGTGGTTAGCTTGCAGACATTTCGGACAACTCTAGTAAAAGACATGAACGTTGAGATTGCTTGGCATGAAACACATCTCATATTCATAGGATATAATCTAGAGGCCAATTCGTCACAGCCAGCTATACTTCCGTAATTATGGTCATCTATAGATATAAAGATATTATGGATGACTAATTCTGTAGGGGACTTTCAATAATATGTTGGGTCTATGGCACTTTAAGTTGTTGCATTTCGCCAAGTAAAATAAGACCGTATTATATGAGGCACTATTATACAAAACGATATTAGATATATTTTTACACTTTATTATATATCTGTCCTGAAAATATGTCTGCCATAAGCTATATTTTACAAGGAAAGTATAAAATACATTATAAATATTATTTTATAGGAGTTCTTAATAGTTAGAAAGCTTAAGCTTGCATTTTCCATTTATTTCCGTGAATGTGTTTCGTATTAACAAGTCATAAATATATTTCACAGGACCAATATCTGAATAAATAGATCATTTCTGATTTTTCTCTGAAAAACTAAGCCGTATTTAGAACGCACGGATTACTCTGTTAAAATGAAATCAAGGCCAACAGTATCATTGAAAAAGTAAACATAGAGCAGATTTTGTCTCTATATATTACATCAAGATTATTATCCGTTTTGAAGATAAGGAGGAACTTTTGATCATCCAGAATGATATTTGCTCAAGTCACCTCAAATTCTGCAGTCAGCCTCAAAGTGGCGAAGGGGTGTACCTAGGCGGAACGGGCCTAATGAACAAGTCGCATATTGATCGTCATACTGCATTGTCCGTCTCGCGGGATAATCCAGGACGCATTCAGGATTTAGGTAGAGGATTTCGTCCGAAAAGTAAGCAACAGTCTCTTCATGATAATAAAAGATCCACCGAAAATTTCCGAATTAGTCATTGTAATATTAATGGAGCTTATTAAGGTTTAAACTAGATCGGGTTCTAGAAATGGTAGATAAATATCGTGTTGAAGTAATAGTATTACAAGAAACCAAACTCGGGGAGCTAAGGCAATTCAAGATAAAGGGCTATAATGTTATTATACAAAAATAGAACTGCGGGAGGTGGTGGAATGTTTCTTGTCTTTAAATCAATTCCTGACGTATTTGGACCAACCAACGACTTGGAATATCAAGGTATTAAAATTCTTTCTAAGGAAAGATATATTGATATTATATAAATACATATATCATCCTCCTAATAATAAAGGACCTCTTCTGGGTGTGATAGAAGGTTCTCTTGATAACAAGACACTTGTACTCGAAGACCTGAATACTAAACGCACAGCGTGGGAATGTTCCTTTAAGAATAACAGAGTTTCAGAACTTGCGAATTTAATTAATGGTAAAGCTTTTCTCATTCTAAATTATGGGAACCATACTAACAGATCTCATAGTTACAATTTGACAAACGCACTAGACGTCTATATGATCAGTTCTGGTTTATTCCCTTATTGCTCCTGGAGAGTTCTTGATAAGGTGGGAAGTGATTATCTTCCAATACTAAGAGAAATCGACTTAAAAGTTGATTACTTTAAGAATAATAAGCTCTACTGAAATTTTAGGAAAGCTGATTGGGCTTTATTTGAAACGGTTTCAGAGGATCTGGTTTCTAGGGTCCCTTCTTCATATGATTTGAAGAGAAAATGGTCTTGTTTTATGTATGCAATATTCCCAGCTGCAAAGGCCTCCATTCCCCTAAAAAAGCTTAAAGCAAAGAGGCAGTATTTTATACATACGAATGATACTGTCCAATCTTTGTTCCTTAGGAGATCAGATCTGAAATGGCTCAAATTTCTAGTATTGATAAAAAATTCAAATTTTACAAATTGAAAGCTGAAATCAAGAGTATGTATGTCCAGATTAAGTGATCAAACTGGCAGGACATTTGCAAGAACTTGGACTATAGAACTCAAAACTCAAAGCTGTGGGAACTGATAAAAAGTCTAGATAAAATGTCAGCCAGAGATGAAGTTACAAATGGTATCATTGGGGATGACGGATTTGTCACGGTTAATGATTTAAAAGCGGCTGAAGCATTGGTCCAACACAATGAAAACAAAGTAAAGTGATTTTCAATGGTGTGGATAAGACATTGCCTAGAAATACTAGAAACTTTGTAAAATTCTTCCGATATGTCATAGCAGTGAATTCTCTTTTTAGTGATGATTTTACAGAAGCTGAATTATCTTACTCTCTACAAAGTCAAGATGTATCTAAGTCACCAGGACCGAATGGAATTCATGATCAATTGCTTTGTCATCTGAGGACTCTGGGCAAGAAAATGCTCCTCCATCTCTTCAATTTGTCCTGGCCACTTAAAAAGCTTAAGGTTCCTTAGTGGGGAGAGGATTTTCCCTCCTTGTTTCTTTCCATTTCTTCCAGTCCTGCTCACCTTCTTACTTGTCTAGGTGACTCTTAGAGGTAGCTGTCGGTTGAGTTACGCGGAATTTGTGTATCGGGACCTTTTTTGGGAGAAGAGGATAAGTAACAACAAGTCATCAGATAATCTACTTCCATAATGTACGGAGTTTTCAGACATAGGTGGACAAGTAGCATGTTCCTGTATCTCTTCATCTGAAAATACATCGGAAATCAGATTTTAGATTAAATTGGGGATCACCTGCTAGGAAATTCTGATGGTTATGGAATACTAAAACTGCTTTCCATAAGTTAGTTTGCAATGAACTCTTGACGAATCGAAAGACTCCCTTGGTTCAAGCTTTTCCATGATTTTCAATTTCATTACCTAGTTTAAATGATGGTAATTATTGTGTGTTTTTTACTATTTGAATTTGAACTTAGGCCATTGCTACAACAGACACTAAGAAATTTTGCTAGATATGTAGCAAACGACATGAAAATTTCGTTTGTATGCATATGGAGTCTGTTCTTCTACTGACTCTACACCCCCCACACGAACACATTCACATATTCTATTCATGAGCTAATGATCTTTCTTTCGAAGAAATAAATAAATATTTCATTTTATTATTTTCAAAAAATTCGACGTAATTTATAAATGATTTTTTTAATTTTGAATACAAGTCTAATGGATTTAAAAAAAACAATGAACATAAAACAAAGAGTTACAAAACAAATTAATTAAATTTTTTATATTCTTTATTATTAAAAATCAAAAATCTACCTATCTATTTAATATATATTTAATATCAGAGAGCTCACACGCACTCACACACACCACACTTAATAAATTATCGTTCCACATATTTTAGCCGTCATATATGTTAAGCAAAAGTTTTGAAAACTTTTCATGTTACAGTTGAAGTGTTTGGGGAAAAAACGTTTCTCAGTTATCTTGTTTTATTTGTTAAAAATGTAGGATACATTTAGTTAATCTTCAACCAAACTTTTTCAAAACTCATATCCATCTGTTGGATTCTATCTGGCATCTTTTCAAGAGTATTCGAGGTTAATAAACATGGGAATTTACATTCCATTCACGAATCGTAAAATGTGAGCCGTTCTGCTTCAAGTATATAAACAAAAACAAAAACACTTGATGCTCCTTTTGGCTGATCCACAGACTTCATGTTGGCACTACTTCAGGTCTATGAGGCTTATTTTATGAATGAACTTCTCCACGAAGAGATGATCTGAATTCTTTATGCTGTGTTTCTACTGTTTTTTCATGAAAGTTTCCTTCTTTTCTGCAACATATTTTGCTTTGATATACTCACAGTGTTCTTTTTTTCAATACAAAACTTCTTCAAATATTTAAACTGCAATAGAATAGGATCAACGATATAATCAATCAACAAAATAGGGAAACATTTAAAAATATTATGATTTAATAACTTCAAACTAGAAAATTCCGCAGTAAATAGTGATTTCTTTAGATGTATATTGCTTGAATATATATCAGTTACTTAAAGAATATAACACAACTTTTTCTCCGAGATTTAATAACACTTATTCACATACATTTTAAACGTACGCATTTGCCTATATATATATATATATATATATATATATATATATATATATATATATATATATATATATAAATATATTTCTGTGTGTATTTATATACTTTTTTGCGCAATTTACAATTGGCTTATAAATACGTTTTAAATATAAAAACTTCCTCAAACTTTTAGAATAAAAAAATAATTCTTACTCGAAATTTTTAACTCGAAGAATGTTATTTCAAATTGCCCTAAAAATATTTTTAAGAAGTAACATATAATTTAATAATTAATTGGACATAAGGAGCAATGATTCGATTTATTTCGTTTTGCAGAACTATTTTTAAATATTAATTTATTATATTAAATATATGATAAAACTTGATGTATGGTGTAACTTGGTGTATCAAATGTATGGTAAATATCTGCATTGAGAAGTGTACCAAAATTACAGCCTATTTTTGGTATATCTGAATAAGTTTGTTACATCTGATTAGCCTTTTAAAATGTATTTTGCAAAGAAGGGCATTATGAAAAGCTAATTATAACACAAGAAATAAAAAGAAAAAACTTTTATTAGAGATATAAGTTTTCAACTTATTTATTTTCGCAGAACACAATGTAGTGTATGCGAGAAATTATGAACAGCTATGTTGAGCATAAAAGAACTGGGGAAATCTCCATAACTTCACATTTTGTAACATCCTTCAATTCTGATACATCTCGCTGACCAGTCATGTAAACCCTAGATAACCTCAGTACCAGAAATCTAGAGGATTGTGGTGGCGATGATACTACATGTTATGGGAAATGTCTAGCACACACCAAAGTGTTGTTGTAACACTGGTCGAACATACTAGGCCACGTGTAGAGGAGCTTCACCTCGCATTAGTATAATATCATTAATGACAATTCGTTTACTTCAATTCAGAATTATATTTATTTTGTAACATTGAAGAATAAATACATTATATATCATTGATTAAAGTAAATGAACTGTCTATTTGACAGATTAGGATTTCGCACAAGTAGTTGTCTCTTCGAAAAATACAGAACAAAAGTAAATGTTCCGGCGATGCTGAGCCACGCAGTTACTTTTTGCTTCGTATAAAGGCACTCATGTCTATTTCATCAGCCTATTGAATGCTAGTTCTTGGCCTTAACGTTTTCATTTAAAGATTAGCAAGCCCTATCCGTAGGGGTGATCTGTTATTTTCATCATATCTGATGAATAAAATTGCATAGTTCATAGGCAAAAACCGATGAAATAATAAGAAAAAGTCCGTATAATAGAGTGCAAACGTCTGACAATTGTGACTGTTAGTAAATCCAGACTGTAAGCAATGATTCTTTCAGTACAGTATTCATTATGGCTGAAATAATCATATATTATCCACTTTCGCAACAACTTCAAAAGAAACAGATGGTCGCACGTATTTAGGTCATTCTTAAGTGCATCTAGTTTCTTCAAAATTTCATACAGTTCCTAAGGATTAATAAGGGCCTTGTCTTAGAGCTTGTGATTTCACAGATACTCTACTTCAGTAGCATTTCGCAGTTTAAATAAAACAGCTATACTAATTCACCAATATGTTTTATTATAAGCACCATCTCATTAACACATTCGAACATCTATCTGACTACAGAAATACTCTTCTCACATTTCTTTTTAAAGGATTTTTTTTACCAATAATGCTTTGCATGCAATGTTCTGTTTGCTGCTTTAACTGTATAAATTTGTGTATCGTGATTAATCTTTTATAATGATTTTCTTTACAAATGTGTTATGAGAAAATGTTTTTCACTCACATATCATTTCATTCTCATTTATAATGTTTTAATATGCTGATCAGTGGGCGCAAGTCAAAATTTGGTATTTTCGCACTAAAATTCCTAAATTCTACACAACAGATGTGAGTTCGTGTAGTTTAAAGTCATTGAATTATATATTACATATACTTTTAAATTTGATTACATAAATTATATTATATATTTTTAATTAAATTTGTATAATTTATTAACATAACACGTTTATTGATAAATGGAATATATTTTAAATTCACTAAGTCCCGTTAAAAATAATAGCAATTTAGAATAGATTATGAATATTTATATTATTACATATATATATTGTTTTTTTAAATAATACAGCTTCTTTACTTTTTCACTAGTTGGGAAACATTTCGCTGATTTATAAGAACGTATTATGTATCTGTTTAAATTATTGTGAAAAAGCTTGGCATTAGTCCTTAAAAACTTAAATGAGTAGAATAGTTTGGCACTATCACAAGCCAAGCGAATAATTTTCATCATTTATTTTGTCATGGAAGGTTATCATTAAAATGGTTATAATAAAAAAACTACTAAATAAACTCTTTATATTATCTTGATTTTTAAAGGATTTAGAGTTTATGAGTGGAGAGAACCAACTTGTTGAGTTAGGAGATTATTTCAAACCACAAAGTTATTATCTACTTAATTGTATTTAAATATTTTATTCGATGCATAATATGCATAATATATATATATATATATATATATATATATATATATATATAATAAAAATACACCCACATGTAATGAAAACGAGATGTTTACTTATAATTACTTTCATTGGCATAAAAGCGTTACTTTGAAATAAATTATAAGTCTTGTGTGTTGTTTAAAGCTAATTATTATTAATTAGTTATGCGTAGAATATTTGTTGTTGTTTCACATCCTCCATTTCTAGTGAATGCTAGACAAGGTCGATGAGATTATTTACTATCAAAATGCCCTAAAACAATAAAAGACGTAAAATGTTTAATTACACACACATTTACGGAAACACAATAATATAAAGTCCTATTATCTTTTGTGGTCATTTAAAAAAGTAACTAACTATTATTCGTAGCTATTATGCAAGAAAAATTAATTAAATTCTTAGCATTTATAATAGAAATAATTACTAAAATATGTTTCAGCAAAAATTTTATTAATACAGGTTTAAGCAATTGTATGGAGTTGTGATATAACAAGTTTGAAAGTTATTGATTATATTGTAAGAGTGGAAAATAAAAAATTAACATATTGTAATTTACGAGCGATATAAAAGTCTGCCTAAAAATAAATAAAGGCATTTATTTTAGTTTAATAGACTATTGATGAAGTTATCAGAGTGTAGATAATGTCTTTTATATTTTCATGATTCACATTAGGCCCCATTTTCTCCATAGAATGTCTTATTTCTATCCTATAATAGATGATTATATTTATAAATGCATTTTTAATAGACAAAATATTCTTGATAAATGGTCGTGTAGTTGTCAGTTAATAAGCAATAATATGAGGTAATAATCTACAAAAGTTTAGGAACATTTCTCAAAAAACATTTATCCCAAATAAGTAAAAATAGGTTCTTATCTTAAACATAGATGTATATTTACATTAATGTTTTTAATGTATATGCTTAATTCTTTTCATAAATTTCATTATAAACATTCATTTTCTGTAACAGAATTGTTAACTGTTTGGTTTTTAAATGCTTTGTTAATAAGCTTTTTAAAGACAAAAATAGCAAGTTCATTTTCAACGTTCATACAGTTTGATAGCATCGCAAAGTACATTTTAGACGGATGAAACAAATTTTTCATTATATGGCAATGATAAAGCGTATTATGTTTTGCATGTAAAATTATAATAATAAGCCGCAACAAAGCCATTTTAAAGCAGTCTGGTATCAGACTTAAGTTACAACTTGGAAACATTATATAATATGGTTTTGAATGGGAGAAGTGAAAGCTAAAACATATCCATTTATGGCATATAAAACATTATCATGCATCACTTTGCGTATGAAAAGTTTGATGCTCTCAATCTCCATGACAGATCACTTAACAAACTCAGTTTCCTCGGAGATATCTTGATTGTATTGTCAAATATGACAACTGTGTTAGTGAATCCGTGAGGACCTGTTTTGCTAGGGCATCGTTCTCTTTATCAGAAGGTAGTGAGTTCGAATCCTAGCTTAACCGAAGTTATGTCTTATACATTAAAGGCAGTCCGGGCACGTTAAATAGGTGGCTGTTAGAATGTTCTTTATGTGAAGTTATACCTCTGGGGGTTGAAGTTCAAGTATTGTGAGTTTTCTGCTTCTTCTCGCTTCTAACTAATGAAGACGCCCAACCAGCTGTTTTCACCAAACTGAGAGCGTCCAATTCTGGGAGAAATTTATTCTGGGGGCTAATTAAGTATGCTGGTGGAACAGCAATTTTGTTCGTTAGTATCTAAATGTTCCGAGTCTAGTGAAATCATATGAAAGATTTTGTGAATTTCTTTTTATATTTTTTTATATAAATTATGCTGCTTTTGTATTTAAAATCACCCAATCCAACGAATCCAGAAGTCTTAAGATTAAATTCTTTTACCATTGTTAAATAGAGGTTGCGATTGAACCCAAGATCTTTTATTTTCTTGAAATATATAATTAAGAACATGTTGCAGAAAATCCAACGAGAAAGGCTGTGATAATCATTTTTAAGTAAAAATAGTGTCTTGCATTCCGGAACTTTTCATAAACAGTGGGTTTTACTTATGGATCACAATGGAAAAAACTCAGAAGATTCCTAAACACCCATTTCGACAGACGTGTACGCAGAAAATAGAAATGATACAGCCATTTTTTGCTTTTCATCAATGGTTAGTATCATACATGGAAGCTTCATTCAACAGAGTTGAATTTTATTACCATCCGTGGCAAGCTCTAATCTGAAGTCTTTGACGCCTCTTAGAGTATAGCCTTACAACCAAAGGACTTTTAAATATCAATGCGTATTGCATTCTGGAAATTTTCATAAATAGTAAATTGTAATTACGTGAAGCAAGAAAAAAAAACTCCGAAAAATCCCAATCACTAATTCCAAATGATGTACGTGTTAAAAGCAGAAAATAAACATTCGTTATTCAGCAGCTTCTGGGATCGAACCTACAGCGTTGAGAAGCAATAATCTATTATTAAATCATGGTGATTTTGGTTGTTTCCTATATTGGTCATGATGCCAATGTAGTAAATAGATACTTCAGCTGATGTGGGATGGATGTGCAGAAAAGTGTGCCAGTTCAGGTGTGACCTCAACTTCTGACTTTGGTTCAAAGTTACGAGGTTCTTGGTGATAGCAGAGCCTTCCAAACCTATTAAATTTAGGTTCAATCCAGGTTCGCATGCAACACTATGTATATGTAATAAAAGAATAATATAAATTGAAATATTTGTGCAATGATTCTGCCTTTCATCATTTCTGCAGCATTTTTTCATTTTTATTTTTAATTTTTATACATACTTATATTTTTTTAAAGTTTATAAATTATTAAAATATCAAAGTTAATAAATTATCAATAAGATATTAAATATTTTAGCATTTAGTGTGTACTATGAAATTATCATAAGTAAATTTATATTTTCTATTTTTAGTTTTTTGAAGCATTTTTTTCATCATTATTAAAGAGTTTTTACCTTGTTTCATTATAAATTACGCTATTAACAAATTATTCATAAATTGTTACATTCTTTCATTATCACAAATGTTGTTTTTTAATTTCATTATCTAATGTTCTAGTTTCGCTATTTGTGTTCTGCGAATTGTTATTGTTTTGCTCAGATAATTAGTGAAAATGTACATTTTTCTCTTTTAATGACTCGATTTGTTTGTCGCAAAGAATTTAATTATTTTTCCAATGGTTTTTAATTTCTTAAGCTTTTTTTCAATTAGAAGAAAGTTTAATTATGTGAAACTTTTTTATTTTATTTAATTTTTATTTTATTTTATTATATTTGCGTAAGTATTCATGGAAGTCATTGAGATTTACTATTGTTTATCATATATATATATATATATATATATATATATATATATATATATATATATATATATATATATATATATATATATATATATATATATATATATATATATGTATGTATGTATGTATGTATGTATGTATGTATGTATACAGATGGTATCAAAAATTGTAAGCACCTTAGATTTATTAAGAATCCTTATAAATTAAGAAGATTCTTTATCATTTAGTACCTTAGATTCTAAAAAATTCTTTCATTAGTATGATGTAAGACGGACCACTTTGGCATTATAGACAGTTTGGATTCACCTAGGAACTGATTTATACAAGTACTAAATAGGGTTTAGAGGAATATTGTATCACAACAACTGTATTTTTTATGGAAATTTCGTGAAAGTTCTTAGAAAAATGCCGATGAGGTCTATTGATTCATTATTCAACGCTCTAAAATAGACCATAACGGCTTAACTATATCGAGGTCGGTTGAATATGCGGGCCAATATAGATGTTTAACTTCTTCCTCATCTGATTAAGTCATGATTGGGTATTCCTGATGGATAGATAGATGTATTAACATTCTGGAAAATTTCTTTTCTTGGAAGGAAATATTTTCCGTCATAAGATGCATTTTGTCCGCTAAAATTTCTAAATACTCCTCTTAAGTGATCCTTTGTTTCCAAGTTACGCGATTAATTCAGTAGAGAACTATGAAATGGCTGCCCATATCATGACAAGTCTACCTCAATGTTTAACAATTAGAAAAATACAATTAAGGTCATACGCTTAATCAGGTGTCAGTGAAATGTGAATATATTCTGCTGTAGGAAAAGTTAATAAAGACAATTCTTCAAATTATGTTATTGTGTTTTTTTACGAATTCATACTATTTCTTTTAGATTTGAGGTTCATTGTAGTCTAATGATAGAGCCAAGCTTTTTGGAATGGTGGAAAATCTCAAGTTCGATCCCAGATACTGTTGAAGAAAAGGAAAAGTGTGTTGTGTTTATGTTTTCTGGAGATATTTATAAGTCAGAATAGGTCCATGGGAGTTTCCTGTGTTTTCTTTCTAATAACACGTGACTGTGGACCTCTATCAATGAAAAGCTCTCACGAAAGATACGTGATACATTTTAAAATACTCATGAATAAATTCAACCATTAGGATGTCACTGATGGGAATTCAAAATATTGTCTTTTGAATTCATTATTGTCTAAATAATGATCACGTTCTTTAAAGAGGAAGGTCACGGGGTCCTTCCAAATCACTAGTGTACAACACACATGTCGTCTAAAAGACAATAGGCTACCCAATGTTAACATAATTTTAGTTGGTTTATTTTGCCCAAGAACCGTTTTTGAAAGTAGAAGTTCCCAAGTACATTTTTAGCTATTGTTGAATAAAAGATAAATGTATAGTTTTTTGCTTTTTGCGCTCAAATTTGCTGTGAGAGATACTTGGAAATCTTTTGAAGTTCTTCCCTAACAATACATATACAACCTTCTACATATGAGAAGTTTTCCCTGATGACAACACATTAAAAGTGTTCGAATGTGCACCAGATTTTATGTGTTAAACAATCCCCTAAGCGGTATCACTAAAAATTATAATTGGATTCATCATGGAAAATTAATAAAATCCTCTTTTTTAAACTAGAAGTTTCTAGATTCATTTGAACCATTATTCAGCAACAAAAAAAATTGCCTTTCTAATTTTAAATATTAATGTATATGGAGGTTATATTTTATCTCATTAACGTAAGCATTGTACAAAATTATTACATTAACTTTTGCAATTTAAGTTTGGAGTAAAAAACTAAAGTTCCCTTTTAAGTAATTTCATGTTTCATCGTAATATTACAGAAATCTATTGACTCCTAAATGGATTCGACTACGAGTGATTAATTTTCTCATAACTTGTTAATTAGCTTTTCTCTAATTAAAGCGACGTATTAATGAATTTACTTACTCATTTTAATCACTAATACGTTGATGTATAAATACATTTAATTTAGAAGAATTGAAAATATTTAGTTGTACATCAACCACACACAAATATGTATCCCTATTTGCATGACATAAATTGTTTTACTTTAAAGTACTATAATGTAAATATTTTAATTTTATGTATTATTAAGTTATTATTTTCTAGCAAAATTCAATTTTTATATTGATTAATTTACATGTTTTATGAAAATATTAATATAAAGCACACATTGAAGTACTTCATAGTGAACTTTATTTAAAGTGAATTTTAAATTAGTTAATTTTTATCCAAGCTGTTATTATCACATCATTACTATTTATCTTTAATATATAGAGTTGAACAACGTAAAGCGAAATGAACCATATAATAGGAAACACAGTTTAATGTTACATCAAATATACTTCCTCCATAGTATATGCGTAAAAAATGATCCATTAACTGAATTCCTATGACAGAGTATTTATATAACATTCACTATAATAAAAGAGTTTTGTTACTTTTACAGTCACAAAATACATCCAAAAAGATTTAAAATAAGTGGTTAACAGGAACCTTTTTTTAAGAGAAAGGATAAAAAATTTGTTAAAACTTAGTTTTTTCTGTTCAAAAATTTTCAAAATCACAAAAAATGTAACATTTCATTAAAAATTTTTAACTTTTCTTTAAAAAATCTTTAAATTACATATTTTGATGCATTTAAAGTGTTTAAAAAACAAATATAATTTCTAGATTTTATTGCAACAAACATTCTAAAATGAAGTTTCTATAGCACTGAGAATTACATTATATTCTACCTTTGAAAGAACATTATGCGTCTTAAAATGTATTTTACATGACTAATACGAAATAATGGTCACAAAAGTGTCAAAAATTTAGAAGTTAAGTCTACAAACTTATGTTGTGCTCATACACACACAATACCCCATTATTTTAATAGAATATGTAGCAATTGAATGTATTCTTTAATTTTATGCTTCAATTATATAATATTTAAATGCCGAGGAAAAGTCTTTGTAAATTTAATTTACTTTACTATCTACATTGACATTCTTGAAGTCAATTTAGAAAAAAATGAAGGAATTTTCATTAGTTCCAATATATTAGAGGAGGCTTTCAATCACTAAGGCCTTGGAACAATGTAGTCATGGCTTAGTGGTTTTAAATTACCTTCCTCAAAATAAGTCACTCAGTCTGGACTGAAAGGAATTTCCAAGAATGCCCTAGTCCAGTCACTCCGATCGATGAAGTTAGTGTTGAACTAGTGTCCCAAAGATCAATAAAACTAGCGAACGTCTTCTTTACCTCTTCGTGTTAAGTCGGTGTCGCGTTAATTCTTTCAAAGTTTGAGTTTTTGGGTGCTTCAGTTGACTCTGAAGTTACTCGCGTTATAATAAATCAATTTAATTTTTTTGTAAATTTTTATATTTCAGTGAGATTTAAAATAATTTGGTTATTTAATTATAATAAAGTATAAAGGGGGAAACTGATTTAAATAAATTTGGAATTTGATTGAATTACTAATATAGAAAACTGAAACAAGTAGAATATAAGCATGATCATTACGCATATATAAATGTATAGTTTCCCATAAATATATTTTTAGAACATTTTTTTGAAGTTTAAAATAAAATACTTGCAAGTATTTACTGTAAAAAGGTTATGAAAAGAAAATCCTATAGCATAATTAGAAAAATATTTCATGAATTCTTATAAAAAAAATTGTTAAAATGTTTACATAGCATTTTCAGTTATAACTATTTTCAAGAAATTTCTGGAACGACTTATATTAACTTAAAATAAAAAGTTTAACTAAAAAAAGTAGTAAAAATCTCATTTACGGAATAAAATCTTATTTTATTTTAAATGAGTAGAAAACATTTTATAAAATATAATAATCGCAATTTATAAATCTCTGGGAACAAATTCGCAAAAAATATTTTCTGTTTAAAGATTAAATCTTAAAAGAGTAAATTTGCTTTAATAAATTATTTTGATAATTTTAAAGGCTATGATTTTTCACTTAAAATTTTTTTGATTTGCGTATGTAGTTTTCAAGTAAGATAGTATTTCTAAATAAGAAACAAGCAGCCTGATATAAAAAGATATCTAGCATTCAAAATGATAGCAATGAAATGAAATGTAAGTACAACAATGGTACACATCATAAAAAATATTCAATTTAAATGAGAGATAAAACATATATCACACAAAACAGATATCGAAAGATATAATAACATGAAGTGGTACATAGTACACTTTGCAGTCCACATGTAAGCACTTTCATTACGGGGAACTCAATCTGTTAGAAAATAATTAAAATAATGAACACTGATGTAAATATCGGCAAATATTTTTAACATCAAAAGATCATAGGATAAAGTTAAAGACTAGTTAAAATTTAAAACAAAATATGAATAAATTATGAGTATACCTTCTCACAATTCATTCCCTTTCTATTTAACAAAATTACTTCAATATTTACTGAAGCAGAGTATTTTGATATAAATAGTAGCAAGAAGTTTAATTAAACATTCCATTTTAGCTTAACTATCAAAAATGAAGAATTCACTGGCATAAAGTCGTGGATCTTTGTAAAATATGTAAAATAATTCAATCATAAATTAAGATTTATAATAAATTCATATTAATATGTTCACATCAGAATTGGTTTCATTAAATCAAACACAAAAATAAACTCAGTTGTAGACGTCAGAGCAAGGAATTAATATTGATTTCCATAGAAACGTTAGAAATAATTTTATTATAGATGAATAAATGAGGTTAAGCTTATGTATCACCATACCAAATAAAATATTTATTAAAAAAATGGAAATACCTTTCAGGAATATACTGTAAGCCAATTATTTATCAAGGATACAATAACCCTAATTATGATAACCATTTTATACCAATTGTCTTCCATATGAAAACTAATATAAATGAAAATGTAAAATTTAAAAATCTATAAATAGTATCGCTTTTTATAGTTAATTTTAAACCAAATTTTTATGAACGGCATTTTATTTCAATTGTTCCTTTGTATAAATAAAAAAAATTGTCTAAATGATATGTTGCAAACTCCAAAATAATACTTTCCATGTTCCAAAATAATAGTCTGTCATACATCTGATCGATATAATACAAGTAATTCATGTTATTGTAGATAGCTGCTTTGAAGTGATTAGTTCCATTGCCAATATTCAATCCTAAGAAATAATTTCTATTAACAAATATTGTTTATAATTAGTTATTTTCTTTTAACTTGCCAATAAAATCCTCTAAGCATTTACAGAATTTTCTTGATTAATTTGTTATTCCCAAGAGACCATTTTCTTTCCTTTTTATTTCCTTGAAAATTTAAAATCACAGGAGTAAAAATTCCACATCAATAAATTCAAAACAAAATAAAACTGTGATGGATATTTATTCAAAACTGAATAAAACAAAATTTGATGTTTGAAAATATTTTAGGCTCGTGAGCATCAGCTCCAAGGAACACATTCAGAATGGAAAGCTATGTAATCAAATAGTTTTGAATACTAAATTCACATAAGGTGAAAGAAGTACTCGAACTCAAAAAAAGAAAAAAAAACATTACTGTTTTCTAGATTATATAAACAGAAGATTGTGATGCCGTACAAAAGAAATGAGAAACTCAGAAAGATTCTGTTCTTTTAAATTACGCAAAAAAGCTATGCACCAAAAGGAATCAGTTTTGTATTCGGTATGGAAGAAAGTTGTAATATCATACTGCTTTTTTTATATTTTCATTTTCCTGACATTGATTTTAAAAAATCTTTCACTTTCTTCAAATCCAATTTCTTAGTGTTTTCCATGATTCCCTTTATTTACAGTACAAAAAATAGCTGTACACAAACTCAACCATAACTTCAGTAATACTTATTCATGGATTAATATTTTTTACAGAAAAATAAATAACTAAGGAAATACTTATAGCTTATCAATGCTTTTATTAATCATAGTGTAGAAGAATATAAGTTTTATAAGAAACATATTTTACAAATATGAATTTAATAAAATATTTTCAGTGCTCAGTGTATTATATCTTATGTCTAAATAAATCAGGAACCATTTATATTTTCAAAAACAAATAGAATCAACTATGCATTTTCTAGTAGGGAAAATGTTTTGAATTAATTAAAAGCTTTTTATCTAACCAAAATTTTAATTAAATTTGGATTATGAGTATCCCTGAAATAATAAATTCTTATAATAATATTTTTGGTTGCTATTTAGTTAAAATAATAGATAAAAATATTATTCGAAATATTTATTATTTATTTAATAATTAAACATTTAACTATATTATTTTAAGTAAATATATTTCCCGCTTTTAAATTAGGTTAATATTAAGAAATATAATTATTTTTTTACAAATATAATATTATAAAATGTTTTAGATGAACTGAGATTAGAGAAAAAAATAAACATGAAATATTTCATAATTAGAGAAAGAGAGAGTTGATTATTTAAAAGATATCGAAATCAAAGTCTGTACCTATCTGAATGTTTTGTAATGATTGCAATCATAAAAACTCCTTATGGAGAAGGGAAATAAGTCATATGGCTTTCAGGTATTGAATATTATTCTATAATACATGGGTGAAAAATATGTTAAGCAAAAATTTTAATCATTGAATCAGAAGTGAAAAGGGAGCATTTTTCACTTACAATACGCCCATTTATTTTGATAGTTTCAAAATATATGTTCGAGAATCCCGTAGACTCCAAATGAAAAAAGAAATCATGTAAATTTGTAATCAAGCAATAACGTGGAATTATTACAAGCTCAGTTTGTGAATAAGATGAAATTCACAAATATTGACAGCTATAATTTTTTTCAAATAAATGTGTTTCAAAATAACAGATACTATATTGAAAATAATCTTATTTACAAAACAATACATAAGAGATTTTATTTTCCTCTTTTATTTAAAAAATGAACCCATTTATTTACACAGACAATTTTGAAAATTAATAATAATGAGATATATGTATACTCTTAGTGAGTAAATGTAACTCCAATATATAATATAAAACTTCAGAATGTATATTATATATTATAAACGTATATAATAAAAAACAAAACAACGAAAATCCCGATCTTAATCCAAATGATCAACACTAAATGAGTAAAATAAATTCTGCAGTATTAAAATTATTCTTCCATGCCTGTAAAATTAATATCCACCATTGACAGCTAATGTTAAAGAAAAGTAACTACTACGTAAAAAAATCGTAAATGGATCATAAATTTTTTTTTAAATTCCTTAAAGTAAGAGAAGTTGTAGAAATTAAGATACACATGCAAATCGAATTGAATATAGATTAATTGTTTTAATAATTCATAAACACACAATTTGATATTCTATTTGTGCATGTAACCTGATTGTTTCAAGTCAAAAAGGTAAAATTAATACAAAACACTAAAGTTTAAGATTATGCTTGCTAACCCAATTTCATACCAAATTTTGTTGCTTTAATTTCTTTTTTCCTAGAAGAAACATAAAGACAAATATTAACTTATATATTATTTCTCTTATGAAATCCATTCATAAATTACTATACATATTACCGGAGCAAAAAATAAATAAACATTAGAGTAAACAGTCCTATTTCTTATATTTATTTATGCTAATAAAGTCATTATTTTTCATACGTTTTCTACTTTAAGTTATTTATACTAGGGGCACGTATAAGCATGTAATAGATGTAGCTTGAGTAAATAAATATTTAAAATTTTAAGCCATTATAAGATTTTTTAAAAAGTTTAACAACAGGTAAATTGAATTCAAAAAAAAGTGCATTTAAACTTCTTTTTATAGAGTTGTTCATACATTTTTATAAAGCTTCCGGAACATAATCTAATTGCCAACAATTTTATTTTAAGTTTTCCTTTTTTTATTATAATACATGGATAATTTTAAATAAAGACGAAAAAATTTATAAAATCATTGATGAAAAAATGGACCATATCATATGGTATTAACTGTATATGATCTGCAAATTGAGTTTGTAGGATATTGAGACGAAATAATGTTCGGATAATATAAAGACATCAGTAACACACAAATCAAGCACAGTTCACTTTAATGACCAGAGTTTTGATACTAAAGCTAAATATGCATCTTTTTGCAGCATTGCAAAACAAAAAAAAATCATCTTATCAGAAGTCTTTTTTAATAGCATGAATATTTTAGGTCCCTAATGATTATCCGATAAATGCAATTTGGCCATAGTAAAAATTTTAGTAATTGAAAAAACTTTCACCCAAGTGCCACTTTCAATGCTATCTCGTATATATTTTTCGATTAAAATATTGCCGCGTAAAATAATTGGGAAACTCGTAAGGAAAAGTTTTTTATTTAATTCTCAAAGTATTCCTTAACAAAGATTAGAACTAACTACATACTAAGCTACTTTGCTCTTTAATACAGTAACAAAGAGTTCTGGAACACCGTTCCACAGTAAACCAAAAAATTTTTAGAACAGTTGCATATGAAATTAAAAAAGTTTTACACCTCTCTTGCGGGGATTCGAACCACAGTTGAGTTAATGGAAATCCGCTAGCACGACCTTTGCTCCACAACAACTACGGCAGAAAAGCATTTTAAGCGGTGATATAATTAGTATTATTATTCAATAGAGTGCTTGAGATTTGAATGTGAAACGTGTATATCTTGAGTTATTTTTTTCTCCTCTAATATCAACAACCATCTTTAAATTAAACAATTGTACAAATGCTTATAATTTGTTAAAATTATTTTAGCAAATAGCCGACAGATGGCAGACAGGTTAGAGTCCTAAACTTCGGAACAGTAAGTCCCGGTTTGGAATCCTGGTTCGGGCATGGATGTTTCTTTCTCTATTTGTATTTCTTTATCCCTTCACTTTCGGGTCAAAGATGGCGCACCCCCTGGGCGCCCCACTGCATGAGATGCCATCACTTCTTCCATTATAGAGCTGAATAGAAAAAAGGCTTAAGGTCAGCCGGGCATTAGAAAAAAATGTTAGTACATTTTTTATTAGGCGGAAAAATCAAACTTGCACGTTTGTTCTTAGCTCAAAATATTTCAAGTTTGAAGTAAGTATTTCAAGTTTAAAAATCTCCTACTTTTCCATGTATTATAACTTTATTTCAAATTTTATAATCATACGAACAGTTTATAAATTAATATTAAAGTATCATTTATTTGAATAATTGAATTTAGCAGTTTTCATTTCTTCTATATTGAAAAATTCTTTATTTACTCTTTTCTTTTGTATACAATTTTAAGTTTACAAAAAAACATTTTTGCCTAAAAAGAATATGTTACATTAATGTTAACCCAATGAAAAATGTATAAAGAGAAATGAGCATTTTAGAACATATGCAGGAAAGCTTTTTCAAGCGCATTAAAATAAATAATTCTCAAATAATCAAAATCAATTTCAATATTCAATCAAAATACTATCATTCTTTTAGCAAATGCTACTCAGTTTTAATTTGCTAACGTTTCTTTTCTAATTTTTTAAAAAAATATCCAAACAAATATTACTTATTTTAATATGTATTATCCCAGAAGCGCTAGAAACTAACATATTAAAGTTCAAAACTACTTTATTCTTGCTTAAAAGTAGGATTACTCTTTCTTGAGAACAATTCAGTTTTATATTAAAAATCCCTATTTAATTTAATTAAAAAATTTACTTTTTTGATCAAGTAATAAAAGTTAATAATTTTATTAAAAGTATTTATTTTATGATTAAATGAAATAATTTAATAATACATTAGTAATAAAAATAATTAATAAAATTTTCCAAAACGTTCATTCTTTCAGTGAGTGTCTTTGAATGTTGAATTCCATCATTTAAATAAGTTTTTATATATTTCATGCTTATAACTCCGCACAATGTCTATATTCGTTATAAAGAAGTTATTCAATTGAATCACACTCATCAGAGAATAATTTCATAATAAAATCTTTTCTTTATTTGACTTCTTGTAATTTTTTCTTTAATAAACAAAATTTGATAAAGAAATTTTCACACATGAAGTTTTCATTAATTTATTTAAAATCTCTTCAAATAAAATTCATTCAAACAAAACTAACATAGTTTTTTATTACTGACATCTGCTTCAATTTTCTAAAATCACATCTTTTCATTTCAATTCTAAAATCAATTCATTTGGGCTCATCAATTAGCAATGTGCATAGATCTCTTTTTATCCATTTATAAGGCACCCCGTTTATTTTTCTATCTAAAAGAAGAACTGTGTTCCTCTTTTGGTAAATAAATTTTTACTTAGATTTAACTCTATACCAATACTCTGATTAAAGTGATAATTTGACACCATTTTCTTTAATTCCATGTTCTATTGCTATTTTCATATGGATCTGTTACACTTTTGGAGTTCGAATCTTTTTGATAAAACGACATTGTTCTTTTTGTCTAAATGGTTATTTTTTAGTTTCTAGAAATATAAATTTTTTCAGAACAATTTATTGTATCAGTATGAAGCATTAAAAAGAAACAAATCTTCACAATTTATGATATCTGAAATATTATTAATTTATATACTTATTATATTATTTTGAATTTCAACAATTGTTTACTATACATGTTCTTCAACAGGAAAACTGTAATTATTACTAAACACATGAATATTATTGATAAAATGTCATAAGAAGAATTAAAGCTGTCATGAACAACTATTTTATTGCAAATCAATTTTTATTGAGTTACAGAAAATGCTAGTCAAAAGCAACTGTTGTCAAAAAATTTTACTAAATTGAAATTGTTAAAAATGTTTGTCAAGTACAGTCATAATGAAGAAAGAAACATTCTCTGAATGTTGCTATTTTGAGTGAGTTATTAAGAAGAGTTGAGATGTTTTCCTACTGTAGTTGTATGCTGAAGTAAAAATAGTTATTATTCTCACAAAAACTTGTGGGTAAAGAAATAAAAGCACTTAAAGTGTGATGAAAAGAAAGTCTGAAACTGACAGATGTCTCCTACAAAATAAAATAAAGAAAGAAAAAGTTTGCATAACATTGAAAAAAGGTTTTATAACACTTTGAGAACGTAATTTAATTGTTATAGCACTCACAAAATTACTGAATGAAAATTACTAAAATTAATACATTTGTTTTCTTTGTGTATTGTTTTTGAAATATTCATTATGAAGGAAAAGAGGTCATAAATAGAGAATAAATATTGTAAATTATTATAATGAATTAGCTTGAATTGAAATTTTTTAGTGAAATCTATGATGAAACTTAGCATTTAAAAAATTTGTATGTTTCAAAATATTATAATAGGAAGTAAATATCATATACATCCATATGACAAAATTTTCTGTGAAATTTGCAGGCGAATTTACTGAACATTTAAAAATAAGTGTATTGAAAAAATGAAAATTTAAAAAACACTCATTAATAAAGTTCTCTTGTATGCTTTTCTGGCTTATTTATAAATTTTCTTTTGTGTTTAAATTGCAGACACACAGTATTAATCCAGATAAATTTAAATAAAGTTTTTATATAAATCCCTTATTCAATTTAAAATCACTTCAAGTAGAAACAATATGTAATATTACAAATATATGAATAGCTTTTAGAAGCAATTATGAATTAAATAAACTAATAAATTATTAATAGCATTAAATAAATAAATATTTAAAGTGTTGACTTATTTATTTACTTTGCTTATTATTAAATAAATATTTTACTTATTAGGTTGCAACTATTTTAATATATCCGATTTTCACGAGTGTGTTTTTGAGATATGTTTCCTAATAAGACATTTAGATATATTCATGTATATTATATATCATTTAAAACTTAAAAATGCCGTCGTCGATCTCATATGATTTTTCAATTAATCTATTGTAATTGTTTAATCAAAAGACGAATATTTGGTATTTAAGTACATTACGTTTGTATGAATGGAAAAGTGACTACAGTGCTGCAAAAACTGCAAGAAACATCAATTCCACATTTGGAGATTGCTCAGAATTTTTTTCTTTTGGAAAAACAGAAACATCTCCCTGTGCACCAAGGAAATATCAAACTGAGCCCGAAGGTACTACATAACAACTTAAAGATAAAACATGAGATGTAAAAGAAAATAAGAAGAGAAAACCAAACACAAAAGAAAATAAACGAAATTAAAATACTAAATGGACAGATTTTTCAAAAAATTCAAAAGTCTCTTTCTTCACTAGTGCCAAAAACGTAGGTAAACTAATTTTTTTAAGTCTTTGCGAGGATTGACCTTTTCTTGTGAATCAAACGAACGTTTAAGAAGAATGTGAGAGGGGTTGTTAATCCCGGTGTTGCAGATGCACGCATCACTGTTTTTGATATGCAAATGATGGGGGTAGCTATTGAATTTCCCATGCCCGGTGAAGAACAGAAGAAAGCCCATTTGACATTGGTACGCAAAGTTCGAATCTGATGATGACAATTTCACAAATGAAGATCGAGGCAGCCAGAAGGCACTTGTGAACAACGAAGTCCTATGATTGATAGTTGAAAAATAATTTCAAGGATACCATTAGAAGAATTTCAAGAATACTATTAGAAGAACAAAGTACAACTCCTACAACTATTTCTCGTCACGTAAAAATAATTGCAAAGTTAAAAAAATGGATGGATGGTTTTCTCAAGAATTGAATGAGAATCAAATAAAAAATAAACGTTTTGAAACATCTGCATTCCTTCATAATCACAAAACGACCCATTTTTCCTACTGTGGTTGCATTTATCGATTGAATTGTGACCTTTGACAAAAAATGAATTTTGTACGACTATCAGCGACTCTCGCTATGGAGGGATGTTGATAAGGCTCTTTAACATTTTCCAAAACTAAAACTCCATCAAAAGAAGGTTATGATTAGTTTTTGATGGTCCTCAGCCGGTTTGATCAACCATTACTTTCTAAAACCAGGCGAAATAATCATAGTGTAAGTATTGTTACTAAATTCACGAAATGCACCAAAAACTTTTTACATAAATAGTCGGTATTGGTCATTAGTAAAGGCTCAACTCGTCTACATGACAACTTTAGATTCTACTTTTCAATGATCACTAGAAAAAGTTGCTTACGCGTTGGACTATGAAAATAGACTCACTATCCATTCACCTAACCTCTCACTTACGGATTATTACCTTTTCAAATATATAGATAACCCCCTACGGGATAAATACTTCAGAAATACAAGAGATGCTGAAACTGCATTCAATAACTTTGTCGCTCTAAAACTGCTTAGTTTTAAGATGCGGCTTAAAAAACTTGTTTCCCGTTGGAAAAAAATGTGTGTTAAAACTAGCGATTCTTATTTTAGTTAATAAAGTTTATTCTACAAAAATATATATTAATTTTAAGTAAATTATAAAAATCAGACATTTCATGTATTACAGACTTTTACAGTCTTCTGTTATCACTATTTAAAATAATAATAGTTGGTACCAGACAGTTTCGTTTCCAAAGGGAAACTTCCCAGAGTATGCTCAAAAATATAAGAACAAACTGTTTCATGCATTTACGATTTGTTGTTTCGCAACAAACATAATCCTTTCATACGAAAATATGTTTCTTGTTTTGTGTGAAACCGCATATCCTTTTTTTACTCCAGTTCACTTTGTTGTTCCAACTTATTATTTAATAAATGGAAGTCTAAAAGATAAAAAAAGTACTAGTCATTAATAAAGGAAATTTTACTGAAAATAAGATTGACTTTCTACAATTCATTTAAGTATGTTCCGCGCGCGCGAATTTTTATATAATTGATTTTCAAAACATCTACGTTTTCATTGATTTTTAATAAATAGTTATATTCAGTTTAGAAGATGAATTTAAGATAATACTTCATCCATAAAATGGGAAGAGTTTATGGAACAATAACATTCTGTAATTTTTCAGTATCATTTCTAAAGTCTTATGGTATGTGCATAAGATTTAAAAATATATATAACTACGGCAATGAAATTCTATCTTTGTAACTGTATTTTTCATTTGTCCAGATTTTAAATTTATAACTTATATAACCCAGTTTACCGATTTCTTTCTAACTGTTTTGGTCATTATAAATACATTTCTTATAATACGAAACTTCAATTGTATATTATTTCACCAAAGTTAACATTACATTTGCAATGTTTTCTACTGACATACCTTTCTGAAATTTATCTTTAATTTTTTTAGATAGATCATTTGAAATTTTACCGCAAAAATTAAATTTTTAAACATTCTCTGACTGCAGTTTTTTTCCCAAATAAGTACAAGTCAGGTTATAAAATTTATTAAATAAATATTAGTTATTATAAATTCAAAAATAGTTAATGAATTAAATAATTTATACAATCATAAATTTGGTGTAATAAAATAGTAAGTTTCGAAAAATTTTTAGTAGTAAGCTTAAAAAACTTTTAAGGATGTTATAGAACACTATAGAAACAGCTAATGAAATAAAATAATGAAGTTTATAAAACATATTTATAGATTGTTCAGTAATTTTTTAAATTTTGACTAATTTAATGAGCAGTTGAATAAAACAATTAAA